>OX451739.1:171122275-172322275 GCA_948472305.1 Vicia faba | reverse complement strand
TCGATTGCCTTCGGTAAACAATCATTAAGTATAGGGTGTTTTAGTGATTGCTCTCTTGTCTAAACAAAGATCAAATGTCCCGTTCGGAAATGTTGCCTCGGAAATGTCGCCTCGAAAAGGTTGCCTCGGAAATGTTGCCTTGAATATGATCTTAAGACATTAGAGTTATTATTAAGACGTCCTAACATTGCTTTAGTGATTGTACGTCCCTTTCGAATTGACCCTTGCAACTCCAACGGCGGGGCTACCTACTCACTAATAGTGGGATAGCGTTGTCTAAAGGAAACAAGAACATAAACATTCTTTTTTCGAGTAGGTAGATGCTAGTAGGTACTTGCTCAAAATAAACTTTTCCACACTTACACTCTTTTCAAACAAAGTTTTCAAAAAACACTTCGTAACACTCTTGAGGACTAATACACGGGTTAAAGCGAAGTAAAACAAAAAACTTTTCAAAACACACGAACACGGAAGCAATTTTTTAAAATGATGTGCAAGTACCTAAGAGCCTGTAGAAAACCATGGATAGAAAGGGTGCTAGTACCTTCCCTTTCTATAATCTACCCCCGTACTCAAAATCTCGATAAATGAATTTTTCTGTGCTTTTGTCCTTTCCATTTGGATAAAATAAAAGTCGGTGGCGACTCTTACTTATCGCGACATTTTGCAAACACAAACGCAAAACGCAAACTAGCATTTTCCTAAAACAGTCTGGTTCTGCCACCGTATCATAGTATGCACAGTGAGCATTGGGATGATAATGAGGAGAGGTTGTGTTAGGATTCTTTGGAGCTTCTTTCGAAGTTACCAAATTAGATCTCAACAAATGTGGCAGGACTTGATATAGTGTCATATTAATCTGGGTAAATTGTCTTACTGGTCTTTCTGTTCTAGGCTGATCAATCCTTTGTTGAGTAGGTGCAGGCTTAGGGATCATGACAGCCCCCCACCATTGGACAACGTTCGATTCTATCTTGATTCTTTTGAGGATACACATCACCAACTTCTTTCTTCCCAATAAATGGTTTTATTACAGCGACGGAGGATGCGTCTTTCTGGATCTTCCCACTCTTAATCCCAGCTTCCACTCTTTCTCCGGTCAAGATTAGTTCAGTGAAGCCTACTGAGGAGCTTCCAATTAAATGATTAAATAAAGGACCAAACAAGGTACCCAGAAACATGTCCACTAACTCTCTTTCAGACAGGGGAGGCTGGACTCTTCCTGCTAAGTCCCTCCATTTTTGAGCGTAGTCTTTAAAACCTTCATTTGAAACCATAGCCATACTCTGGAGTTGAGTACGGGTAGGAGCAAGGTCTGTATTATACTGATATTGTTTATAGAAAGCAGCGGCAAGGTCTTCCCAATTATGGATATTTTCCCTTTCTAGTTGATATAAGCAATCGAGTTGAGTTCCGGATAGACTGTCTTGGAAGAAGTGGACCCATAAATCTTTGTCAGTAGTGTGAGGTTGTTTCTTCCTCACATACGATCGAAGATGCATTTTGGGACATGAAACTTCGTCGTATATAGAAAATATTGGTGCCTTGCATTTGGAAGGAATGACAATCCTAAACACCAAGCTTAGCTCCTCAAAGTCTAGCCTAGGAACTTTCTAGATTTCCATTGCGCTTAGTCGTTCTTCTAGATGCTTGTATTTATCATCGGTCGGGGGATACTGCTCTTCAGAGTAATCCTCTTCTTCTTCCTCTTCAGACTCTTGCTCAACAACCGCTTCCTTGCCTTTCCCATCTTGATTATCTTTCTCACCATATGATGTTGCAAAGTCTAGGGTCCGTCTTGCTTGTCCTTGGAACCTTCTTCCCATATTCAGAACTCCGGTTACTTTCTTTTTCTTCTTCTTTTCTTCAATCAGCAAGGTTTTCAGATCTTCTTGTCCTTTGGCTAGAGTCAAGAACAACTGTTGAAACTGAGCATTATGTGCTTGGAGGTCTTTTACCGTCTGCTCGAGATCCATCTTACTGAAATAAACAATAGAAAGATGAGGAGACTTGTCGTAAGAAACCTGCTTATGTTATGATGAATGGTAAATACATATGCAATGATTTCAAGGAAATTAGAGATTTAAAATTGCTTTAGACCAAAAAGGACACACATTATATTAATAAATCAAAGTTTGAGTAAATCATGCCTCTTTTGGGCTTACAAAGAAGTACAAAAACTCTAAGATAAACAAGTTGTATGCATCCTCTTTGGTGCGATGTAGGCATTCAGGCTCCGCTCCTCATAAAGTTGCTTAGTGAGTTCCAAAACCTTCTTCTCACTGGCGTAGAATTGGGCTTCGAAAGTGTCTCGTTCCCCCTTAAGTTGTATCCAATCCCTTTGTAAGTCTTCAAGAGAGGTGGGCATGTCAGGATGCAGGACAGTGTACGGAACATATCCTTCCGCAACAGGCTCTATGATTACCGGGATAATGGAGGGGTAAGGCATCATAAGACTCCGAGCACAAGCTCGTACCCATTTGAGGTAAGGCTCAAGAGGGATGGAATTCTTATGCCCCAATGTCTTGCTATCTACCTTGTTTAACATCCTCCAAGCTTGGATAAATCTTTGGTGATGACCTTGATCGTCATTCTCGTAGTCAAATACCAAACCTTGGATGAGCATCTCATGTGGGCCTTCCCTTCGGGCGTAACCAAACTGTCTTAAGGCTAAACAGGGGTTGTACGTGATACCTCCCCTAATGCCAAGTAAATGGACATTTGGAAATTCTCCACAACAGTCGACAATAGTAACATTCTCTATGGATCGAGAACACCAATGAATGTCTGAATGTTTGAGCGTCATTAACCTATGTGACCACCTGGAACCTCGCTTGTTCTTTAATATAGGTTGGGGAAGATTCGAAATAAACCATCTTGCCAAGAGAGTAGTACAACATATAAGGATACCTCTTTTCCTTATAGTGCGAGTGTGAAAGGAATGTAGGATGTCCCCTAGCAAAGTAGGCACTGGGTTACGAGACATGAATATTTTGACGGTGTTCACATCTATGAGTTGGTCAAGATTTGGAAACAAAACCATCCCATAGATGAGGAGAGCCACAACTTCCTCAAAATCTTGCAAATCCAAAGAGTTCCAACAGTTTTGGGCTTTCTCAAACAAGAAATTTTCTAGGAAACCCTTGACGCCACTCTTTGTTTCCCAATTAGTTGTGATATCAGATGGTTGCAAGTGTAGAGCTTGAGCAATCTCTTTTGGCTTTGGATCTCTTTCCGTACCGTTGAAAGGTAGTTGATTGAGAATGGGAACCCTCAAGACTTGGGAGAATTCTTTCAAAGTTGGAACAAGTTGATAATCGATAAATGTGAAGCAATGGTGTAAAGGATCAAAGAACTGAAAGAGAACCTTTATCATGTCTTCACCAGTGTTGGATGTGACCAATTTTAGTAGGCGACCATGTCTTTTGGTGAATGGATAATTTTCAGGAATCCTTGATGCTAGCTCTTTAAGTTGAGGATGGATCCTTACAAGATTGACTAGAATAGTTTTCCTGCGAATAGAATCCATGTCCTACAAAACAGAACAAAGATAAATCCCAAGATCCTTGAAATGGTGAGTGAATGAGTATGATGTTATGATTTTTATGATGTTATGTACAAGTATATACAAACAAAGCAAACAAGTCCTTAGGTTTAGGCTTGCATGGAGTCTCATAGGTAAGTACCCTCTTGAAGTTTAGTTGGCTCAAACCTGTCCTAGTAATAGTAATCGGGTTCTAAGGAGCTCAATATCACCGGTTTGTTTCTTTGGGCATTGTTTCAGCACAAGCCTCTTTAATGGCGACCGAAATATCCCAAAAAACCAAACCTCAATGAGTGTATTATCGAGTATCTACCAACTTCGGATTGCACCAAAGTCGGTCATCTCACTATGTCCTAATGGCTAAGTTGGTCAAGTAAAGGTTCTAAAAGTTCATTAATGCTTCATGACATTACTCAGCGGCCCCGTATTCTCCTTGACTACTCAAGGGCTATCGGTACCCACAAATATGTCGCACTAACGTAGCTATTGCTTAGACCATGTTGGTATACCCCACACAGTTTCCACAATGTATTGCTACTTACCTATAAGGTATCCCAAATCTGGGTAGAGGATTCAAACCCAAAAAAAGAACCATAATGTAAAGCAAACAAGTCAAAAAAATAAAGAAAGTAAATGTGATCTAACCCTAAGGTAACCCCACTTTTAGAATTTTCCCCAGCAGAGTCGCCAGTTCTGTGATACGCTGGGAGAACTGACTTGAGTGTTTTGCATTTTATCACAAATGTTGCGGTTAGCAAGAGTCGCCACCGACTTTTCTTTTATCCAAAAGGAAAGGTGAAAAAGCATAGGAAAGACCTTTGAGATTATTTCTTGAGTTCGAGGGGTAGATTATGAAAAGGGAAGGTATTAGCACCCTTTTCATCCATGGTTTTTCATGGGCTCTTAGTTACTTTCTAGATCACTTGCTTTTGTTTGAAATTGTGCTTTGTATGGTTTTGAATGTATTTTTGAAAAGAGGCCATTGTTTAGGAAAACTTTGTAATGATTCTCGTTCGTAAGAATGTATACAAAGTGTTTGATCTTTTGAAAATGTTTTCAAGTTTTGAATGATGTTTTGAAAGTGTTGGTGTTTGTTTTGAAAATAGCAAGGATGTGTTTATTTTGAAATGGAGCAAGTAACTAGGAATAATCTACCTACTCAAAAGTCTTTCATGTTCATTTCCTTTTTCCTTTGACATTGTTATCTTACCATTGATTTGGTAAATAACCCTATCTTTGGATGTAAAAGGGACGAACGTGGGTCATCGTATAACCATGGTTAGAAATGTTGTAAGGTATCTTAGCATTTTTCTTTAGGGACTAAGATCAATTTGAAAGACAACTTTTGATAGCGTCATCGAGGGACTATGATCTTGTATTTTACTTGTCTTTGCTAAGATACCTCACATGCATAATATGGTCATTTTTATAAGGCAACCAAGTGGATTTACGCTAGGGGTGCTTGTGTGCAAGTGTGTTGATTTTCATGCTTGATTTATCTTTGATTAGGGTTTGCTAATTGATTGGATTTAGTCTTTCCATACAAAACCCTAATTACTAGCATTTGTATATAAAGAGAAAAATTGTGGAATTTAAAATTACTACTCTATTACAATACTTATGGGTGGGGGTGTACAAATTACAAATGGGGAGTATTGCAAGAAAATTAAACCTAATTATCTATTACAACCATATACATGAATAATAAAATGCACAAAATATAGGGATGACAAATGAAATTGCTTTTTAGGGTTTTTTGAATAGAAAAAGGTTTAATGTTAACCTAATTAATTAAATTTAATTACAAGAAAAGTTAATTAATTATTTAATCAAAACCTAAAATCTAAGTTAATTAAAATTTTAAAAAAACTAAGTTTAATTCAATATGTTTAGAAAATAATTTTTGTTAATGTTAATTTAAGAAAATGTTTTACAATATAAAAGAAATAATACAATTTAATTTAACAAAAATAAAATAAAATGCTTAAATTAAATTATTTAAGAAAATAATATTTTTTTTGTATTTTTGGTTTTTAATAAAATAAATATATAAATAAATATAATTAAAATATAAAAAGAAATAAAAACAAATGGGTTGGGTGTTGAAAAGTAATATAGGGGGTAAAAATGTAGCAAAAAAGAGTGTTGGGCCCAAAACAATTTTTGGTTTAAGTCAGAAATAAAAATTAAAAAAAAAAGAAATGGGCTTGGTGATGTCTTAGTAAAAAAGTGTGTATGAGGATAACAAAAATATAAATAAATAAAAAAGAGGCCCAAGACTGAAGGGCCCAGCGCCTGTTTTAATCTCATGTTGCTGGCTTATTATGATGTACCATGGACCTCTCATGTGGTGCGTTGGTTCCAGACATGCAATGATCAGATGGTGATGAGATGAGGACACTTGATGCACGCGCTGGCTTGGTTTGCATTGAACCTGAAATAAGAAAAAGTGAAAAAACAAAAGGGTACCACTGGAGCTCGAACCCAGGTCCTTATAGTCACAGACGCACGCTTCTACCACTGGGGTGGCTATACATCTGTTTATTAATACAAAACCATAAATATATATTTGAAACACATCCCTAGTCATGTATCTTCTTCAACCTCGCGCCAGAACATTCAACACAATTTTTAAAATTGCTATCTCTCTCATTTCTCAACCATTTTCAAAAGTACAAACATGAAAGTTGCTGGAAATTTCATCACGAATCCAACCATGTAAATAACTTAAGCTAACGGTCAAAGATGAGTGAGAATTTTTCTGGCCCAAAATTAAAACCTAAAAATTTCATAAACTTCAACTCTAAAATTCTCTAAGCTCAGGCCATATAAATGCAAACTATGGATATGTACAGCTTCATGGAAATGGTATCTATATTTTATCTTCACAAATCATAATCAAATGATGCTTGTATGAAGAGATAGAAGTTTGAAAACTTACCTCTTGCAGTTGGATTCGTGTATGGAGTTTGAGCAACCTTTGTGATGGCCCGATGATTTTTGTAACTTGCCAGGACCTTCTTGAGTGTGTTCCAACTCCTACTTTGCTTTGAGGATGGATGAAACTCCCAACTCAAGTCAAGTTGCAAGCTCCAGTTTGGGAAATGGTGGATAGCAATGGAGGAGTTACAGTCAGGAAACAAGGGTCTGGATCACTTTGATATGATGTATATTAAGTGTTTGGATGGTTAAAACTCAATACGCACGAGTGGATTTGGAGATGGCTATGTGAGGTTCAAAACTGTTGAGTTATGGAAGATTCTGAGTTGCAGAGTGTTTGGGAGTGTTTTGGGGTCTTTTAACTCTTGTCTTATGTTGCAATAGACTTGTGTATATGTATGGAAAAGGTTAGAGATCAAATTTGCTCAAGGTTTCTGAGTTCTAGCCTTTTGGCTCTATAACTTGCTTTTGAAGAAAAGTGAGAAGACAAATCTCAAAGTGTTGTACAAACATGTTCTAAGTTAAAAGAGGCTTTAGACACATTGCTTTTGGTTTATAGGGGTTGTGTGTACAGAAAGAATAAGTTCAAAGCTCAAGAAGTTGACAATTGCAAAAGTGATGCTTTATCAAAATGGAAATGGCAACTTTGTGCCATAAATGAAAATGTAACTTGGATAAAGGCTCAAGTACTTGGATTAAAGCTATAACAGCTATGTAAAAATTTAATTATGGAGTTAAAAACAAGTTTGAGGCCTGTAAAGCAAATATTATGCAGCCTAGGCTTGGATTTGAATTTTGGTTCATCATGAAATGACTTGTAATTTAAGTTTGAAAACCCTAACTTCATCTCTTCGATTCTCCTTGCTCACAAATGATCTCAAGGAGTTCTTGGATATTTTGGAAAGCTTGTAATGTTACCTACAACCCTTCTTTGAATCACTTTTGAAAATTCCCCTTGGAACTATATGAAAAAGTTCCATGAAGTTAGGTCAAAATCCTGCATAAATTAGGGCAAAATTTCACTAAGTGTTTAATTTCAAGACCATGACTTTATGAATTAATAACTTGAGATCCAAGAATTTTTAGAATAAGTTGTGTAAATAAATGTTGTAGATATCATGGAGATCTACAACTTTCATGTTGAAAGTTTCTTTTGAATCATCTTGCATCATGGTGAAAATTTGGCTTAAAGTTGTGAAAAAACATGAAGTTTTAAACACTTAGAAAAATTTCTAAGTTAGAAAACTTTGACTTTTCAAAATGAAATCTTGACTTTTTGATTTCTTGATGAATAAGTTTCATATTTTGACATGTTTTGATGAATTTTGATCTTTGACATTGGATTTTGACCAAAAAGTCAAAGTTTGACTTTTCAGTGTACAGTTGACTTTTGATCAGTTGACTGAAAATTCACTATCAATCCAATTGATCTTGAGCAATGTTTTGGGTCATGCCAATAGGTCAAAATGATGCAATTTAACTCTTGAGATCATGCTTCAAACCAATTGCCATTTTCTAGGTAAAAAATCAGAAATTGCCTTTCCTCAGTCAAAATCCTAATTTTGACCATTTTGCCCTTTTGATGATTTGATCAAAATTCTTGAGGAATTATGGTCCAAACTTGATCATATGAGTTTATAATGTTGATGTGGATCAAAAATTATGAAGTTTGACTGTAAATTTGCCAAAGTTGACTTTTTCCCCAATACAGTTGATTTTTATGTCAACTGCTCAATTAACTGAGCAAAAGTGTGATCCAAGGCTTGAAACTTGACATGAATAATCTTGGGGGTCCATAACTGAAATTCTGGCAGCAGATACTCAATGTCACAGTGAATGTTATGACACCGTATCTGACTTTCTATAAGACAGTAAATAAAAACAGTAAAGAACACAGTCAATTGTTTACCCAGTTCAGTGTGAAACAACACCTACTCTGGGGGCTACCAAGCCAGGGAGGAAATCCACTATAAGAGATATTAATTCAGGAATAAACCAACCAGTTTATCTCCTTCACTTAAGACCTACCCAATGCAACTTCAATCTAAGTTCAACTTAAACCTGAGTTCCTACTCACTCCCCCTCAATCACAGCAGTGATACTTAAAACAATTGTCTAATGAAATAATGAAGACACTCTTCAGAACATACACTTGATTATGCTTCACAGCTTTTTAATCAAGTAACACAAACACTCTTGCTTCACAGCTTTGAGTGATACATAAACCTAACTTGACTTTGCTTCAAAGCTTTAGTCAAGAGACACAAACACTCTTGCTTCAAAGCTTTGAGTGATACAAAAACCCTTACAATCAAAACCTATTCCAAGTCACTTATCACAATGATACTTGCTTGGATTACAGCAGTTAAAACTATACAACTCCTAATTGATCTTCATTCCAAAAAGGATATCTTCCAAACAGCAATCATGTTGAATATATAGCAGTTGTTTCTTCAGTTAGGGTTTCCACAAAAAGCTAGGGTTAATTAGGTTTAACCTTAAGACTTGGTCACAAGACTTTATCAACCAGATTAGGGTTGAGCTAGGTTAACCTAAAGTCCACGTGAGATTCTGTTCTGGAAAGAATGAGCCATCTTCCTGAAAAATCTCAGAATTAACCAAACTGCATATCTGTTAGATCAGTACAGGATGCCTTAACATTTGTTATGACATCAGAATTCCTGTTTACTGATTTTGGTAGAAGGCAATAAATGTGATCTTTTGCAAAATGCTCAGATACACACTCATACACAGTAGCTACTGTGTGCCATACTTTTTCTGCAAAAAGAGCATAATAATCCAGAATGTTATGACATCAGTCATGACATTTATACACCTGGTTTTACCAAAAATACATGCCAATAACTAAACACTTACAAACTCCCCCTTTGGCAGATTTTTGGCTAAAACCCCTAAGCAATCAGAGAATATAGAGCAGCAGAATGAATATGACTGCAGAAAAAATATGAGGTCTACCAAGTAATTAACACAAAATATCTCCCCCTCTTTAGCCACAAATGGGCCAAAGATACATGTACTTAAATGTTATACAGTCATCCAAAATAAGTAATAAAAACAACAAATAAAATCTGAAGACACTTGCATCAACAGGAACCGGCATCAGGCTTGTCAACTCCACCAAACTTTAAGCAATGTCATCTTCAGAGGAGCTACTTTCTTCAGCATTGAGTTGATCTTCAGCAGCACCCTTTTCCCTTCTGTTTCCTTCAGTCTCCTCCTGTTCCAACTAGAGAGAGAACTTTGATTGAGAGAATGGGATTTGTTGCAGAGTTGTGAGAGGAAGGAGACAAATGAGTGTCTATTCAGCTTCTTAATAATTATGAAAGAAATGGGAAAGCATATGATTAACCCAATCAAAATAGACTTAACAAAAATAACTCCTTCAACCCTTGTTTTAAGCAAAATTAATTCCTACAATTCCTCCTGTTGGCAAATACCCAACTTTCCCCTCAAGTTTTCAAATTGATTTGCATCAAGTGCTTTGGTAAAAATGTCAGCCAGCTGTAGCTTAGTGGCAACATGTTCCAGTTTAATCGTCTTCTCTTCTACAAGGTCTCTGATAAAGTGATGTCTTATATCAATATGCTTGGTCCTGCTATGCTGAATAGGATTCTTGGAAATGTTGATTGTACTCAGATTGTCGCAGTACAATGTCATAACATCTTGTGTGACATTATACTCAGTAAGCATCTGTTTCATCCAGATCATTTGAGAATAGCTACTACCAGCTGCAATGTATTCAGCTTCAGCAGTAGAGAGGGACACACAGTTCTGTTTCTTGCTGAACAAGGAGACCAGATTATTTCCTAAGAAGAAACATCCTCCAGAGGTGCTTTTTCTATCATCGGCACTTCCAGCCCAATCAACATCACAATAACCAGTCAGAGTTGGTTCACAACCATGAGAGTACAGCAAGCCATAGTTGTAAGTTCCACTTACATACTTCAAAATTCTCTTTACTTGGTTGATATGACTGACTTTAGGATCAGCTTGGTATCTTGCACAAACTCCAACTGCAAAAGCAATGTCAGGTCTGCTGGCTGTTAAGTACAGCAAACTTCCTATCATGCTTCTGTATAGACTTTGGTCCACCTTAACCCCACTTGAATCTTTGGATAGCTTTAAATGAGTAGGTGCAGGGGTCCTTTTGTGACTGGCATTCTCCATACCAAACTTCTTGACAATGTTCTTTGCATACTTGCTTTGAGATAGAAAGATTGAGTCCTCCATCTGTGAGACTTGCAGTCCAAGAAAATAAGTCAGTTCTCCCATGAGACTCATTTCGAATTCAGCCTTCATCTGGTCAGCAAAATGTTTAACCATTTGTTCTGACATTCCTCCAAACACTATGTCATCAACATATATTTGAGCTACCATTAACTTCCCTCCTTCATTTTTGACAAAGAGGGTTTTATCCAAGCCTCCTTTTTTGTATCCTTTGTCTGAGAGAAATTTTGTTAACCAGTCATACCATGCTCTAGGAGCTTGTTTCAGGCCATATAGAGCTTTCCTCAATTTGTAGACATGATCAGGGTGGTTTGGATCCACAAAACCTTTAGGCTGTTTGTGATCGGTGGATTTAGAACTGACTGTTTAAAGCTGGTTTCGTGAAATGTCGCGGAAGCAAGAGTCGCCACCGTCTTTTATTTTCTCCAATATGGACATGACAAAAGCACAGCAAAATTCCTTATGAGAACGTTTCTCGGTTCGGGAGGTAGATTTATAGAAAGGGAAGGTGTTAGCACCCTTTCTATCCATGGTTATCCATGGGCTCTTAGATACTTGCTCTTATGTTTTCAAAATGTTTGCTTTTCAAAATGTGAGTGGGTTTGAAAAAGTTTCTTTGAAAGATTTCTGAATAACTCTTGTGTCTGTCCTCAAGAGTGTTTGAAAAATTTGCTTTGAAAGCTTTTTGAAAGTGTCGGTGTGAAAAGATTTTTGTTTTGTTTTTTTAGAGCAAGTATCCATGAGTCATCTACCTACCCTAAGGAATTAAGTTGTGTAGAAGTCCTTAAGGTAGTGCCATCCCACCATTGAGAGGTAGGTAGCACCACCGTTGGAGGTGTTCGGGTCAATTCGAGTGTAGGGACAGTGTGGTCACCGAAGCAATAGCAGGACACCTTAGAAGCTACCCTTATGTCCTTGATCCTTTTTTAATCCGGGGCAACCATTTCAAGGCAACTGTTTCGAGGTAACTGTTTCGAGGCAACTGGATCATGGACATAAGGACCGCTAAAACGTCCTATACTTGACGACCACGTTTCGAAGGCAACGAGTGAGGCGTACCCTAGAAGTGGTGTGTGTATTTGTGTGTTGTTTTCAGTTTAACAGTTATCTTTGATCATGGCATTGTGAGCTACGCTTGTTTTTAATTAACATACATTCTTTCATGCAATTTAGAATTTAAGAGTGCGGAAAATTAAAAGACAGGAAGATAAAAGCTACGCTATTACAAGGCGCGGGTCTATACATCGCCAAAATACAAAGACCCGTTTTTGATAAAGAATGCGGAAAGTAAATAAATACCTAATTACTATTACATCCGGAAAGCAGTTACATAATAATCGATAAGAAAATAACACGCGAAAAGAATTAAATTGAACGTCCGAGGGTTTTGACCCTTTGCTTGAAATTAAATTAAATTAAAGCCTAATTATTATTTAATTAAAGAAAAGAAAGTTTTTTTTTATGTTTTTGGTATTTAATATGGAAATAAAGAAAAGAATTTAAAAGGAAACCCTAAATCTAGATTATTTTAATTATTAATGAAAAAGGTCAAAATTAGGCTAATTAACTAAATTATTTAACTTACATGTTTATTTACAAAAAATAATAATAATAAATAATGATGAAAATAATTAATTAAGAAAAAAGATAAAATGTCAAAAAAACCTAATTCTATGTATTTTTTATTTATTAAGAAAAGATTGAAATTTAAAACCTAAATTAAACTAAAATAATTGTTAGTTATTTATTTACAAAAAATAGGTTAGTGGTGAGATTAATAATAATTAAATATATTACATTTTTTTGGTTTCTGATTTTTTATTATGAAAATTAATTTATAGTGAATTAATAAAAACAATTAAAAAAACAATTGAAAAGAATTATAATTAGAAAAGAAAAGAAAACAAATATGCAAACCAAGGGGGGGGGGGGGGGGTATCAGGCCCAAGGGGAGGTTTTGATTGCAGAATTCTGGCACATTGAAGCAAAGTCATGTTTGACTTTCAGAATTGTGTACACGCTCATTGACTGAAGTGCACCCTGGATCTCATTCTGTGGCCTTCAGATTGCTCACCAAGGCCACTTGGCAAGCTATGCGTGAGGCTGTATGGTGAGACGTTGGAGAAGCGCTGCATGTGAACGTGTTAAAACAAAAATCATTAAGTATATGGGGGGACCTGGGAATCGAACCCAGGTCCCAATACTTGCAATACACATCCTCAACCAACTGAGCCAGGCAACGCGTTTGTAGTGTAAATGGAAAATAATAATTATATAAAAAAACACATGTTAATGATATAAACAAAAAAAAGTACGCGTGCAGTTTGAATCACCCAACCACGCTTGGACACCTCAGCTTTCTTCTTCGTTTTCACCTGCAATATGAATGATATAGCGGGGGTTTTAAACCCCCACTAACCATAGCCACGAAAAATAGCGAATATAAGAGGCGTTAATATAAATTGAGCGCGAGGTTGCCATTCAATTCGTATGGAGCTCCTGAATTAAACTGCATAGGTCTCAAGGTTTAATTTTTCCTCAACAAGAAATCCCTAATTTGGAGCTTCAGAAACCCTAACGTTTGTTCATGGCAGATTTTGATGCAAGCAGTTTTAGCACAATTAAACGTTACCAAAAGCTTCAGGGAGATGTTAGTAGCATAAATCAATAATCAAAACACATGAATGATGCATAGAAATTAGAATTCGATTATGGAAATATTTGTGACAAACGTGACTCTGTTCTACCATTTCTTGGAGTATGAGAGCCTGTTCTTGGGTGCAATAGCTTCCTGGTAACTCAGGCAAGATGATGGAATTCTTTTTAGGCGTGGAAAGGCACTGCAAGTATGGTTTCAGTTTCACAACTTTCTTGATTTTTTTGCAAATTGGTTATGGCCTCTGAGCAGTTTTCACGTGTGTTCTGCACTAGGGTTCACTTGTGCCTTTGTATGTGAAGCAAATTAGGTCAAAACCTTGGCCCAAAAGTCCATGAATTAATATTTCATATCTTTGATTTTCACCATATATTTTTCAATCTTTTTCCATGAAAAATTTGCCAATTATGGAAGATCTTGTCCCCTTGAGTGATGCACGAAATCCTTAGCATGTGTGGAGTATATTTGCTGCATAAAAAGATTTGACAACCATTATTTGATATTTTTCTATAATTAAAACCAATTAAATGAATTAATAATAATAAAAATTCAATTAATTAATTAAAAATAAGAAAATAAATCATTTTGAGCTCAATGGGTCGTGCATAGGCTTTGGGTAATGATTCAAGGAAGAATTTGAGGCCCATTAGCAAATTTGAAGTGTTTTAGGCAAAGTTGACTTTTGAAAGTTCCCAAAAATTTCCCAACTTCTCCAATGCATATCTTGCTTAATTTTGAAGCTATGATCATGTTCTTGGACATTTTGGAAAGTTCTTGAAGTCCTCTAACCAATGCCTTTGGTCCCATGTCATTTTGATTTACCAATCTCAAATTATGGTCTTTGACTTAAAGTGCCTTTTTGTTGACTTTTGAAAATGACCTATATTGTTGAAATTGATAACTTTTTGTGAGAGAATTTCTTGGACTTGGAGTGTGAAGATGAGTTGTAGGAAATGTCATTCTCTTCAAAATGAGCATTGGATGGAATTTTTCTGATAAACCATGAAGAAGTTATGCCTTGGTCAATTTGTAGTTGACTTTTTCAACTGTCCAAAAATAGAAACTTTTGCATCTTGAGACTTTTTGAGCCATGCTTTGAGAATCATGATCAAGAATTGATCAAATGATGATTGTGGCTTCAAAATAAGATGTTGACCAAAAATTTTGACTTTTGACTGTCAAATGACCATTTTGCCCCTGCAGTTGATTGTGGAGCAATTAGGGTTTTTTGACTGTGCAATTTGATGATGTGAGTCTTGAAACTTGACATATGGATGCTTGACAATGTATGTGGGCATGTGGGACTTGATTGGACCCTTGAAAACCTCATTTTCTTTGCAGGAACCAAAACCCTAATTTTTGACTGTGTTAGGAGGCTATTGGACTGTGCAACCCTTGAGAGATTTTGAAGCTTGATCTTGGCAAATCTTGAAGAATATGGGAGGGCAAATTTTGGGGTACAACAGTTGCCCCTGTTCAATCTTCTTAGACCTGACGATATAGATTGGCTGGCGTGCCTTTCGTGATCCAAAGGTGGAAGATGATTGAACACTAAAGTGCCCAGAAATTTGCGCTCACATGTTAGCAGTGTGATGGCGGGAATGGGCTTACAGATGCCATTTGGAGGGATGATGGATAGGAGGATGGGATTATAGATGCCATCTGGATTGTTGGTATGTGGATGGGCTTATAGATGTCATCTAGGTGTCGATCGCGTAAGAGATTCCTTAGCGAGAACTTGCGTACCTGAGAAAGAAAGATAATTACCTGGCCTATTACAGGAGTTGATCTTCAAATTCTTTATGTAGATGTGCCCTGGCTGGATACAGGAATCGAATCTTCAAATTCTTTAGACGTGCCCTGGCAGGATACAGGAATCGAGTCTGGAATTAGTCGTCAACAGATACACCCTGGCAGGATACAGGAATCGGATCTTCAAACTCTTCAGACGTGCCCTGGCAGGATACAGGAATCGAGTCTAGAATTAGTCGTCAATAGATACACCCTGGAAAGATACAGGAATCGGATCTTCGAACTCTTCAGACGTGCCCTGGCCGGATATAGGAATCGAGTCTGGAATTAGTCGTCAACAGATACACCCTGGCAAGATACAGGAATCGGATCTTCAAACTCTTCAGACGTGCCCTGGAAGGATACAGGAATCGAGTCTGGAATATAGTCGTCAACAGATACACCCTGGCGAGATACAGGAATCAGATCTTCAAACTCTTCAGACGTGCCCTGGCCGGATACAGGAATCGAGTCTGGAATTAGTCGTCAACAGATACACCCTGGCAAGATACAGGAATCGGATCTTCGAACTCTTCAGACGTGCCCTGGCCGGATACAAGAATCGAGTCTGGAAAATAGTCATCAACAGATACACCCTGGCAAGATACAGGAATCGGATCTTCAAACTCTTCAGACGTGCCCTGGCAGGATACAGGAATCAAGTCTGGAATATAGTCGTCAACAGATACACCCTGGCGAGATACAGGAATCAGATCTTCAAACTCTTCAGACATGCCCTGGCAGGATACAAGAATCGAGTCTGGAATTAGTCGTCAACAGATACACCCTGGCAAGATACAGGAATCGGATCTTCAAACTCTTCAGACGTGCCCTGGCAGGATACAGGAATCGAGTCTGGAATTAGTCGTCAACAGATACACCCTGGCAAGATACAGGAATCAGATCTTCGAACTCTTCAGACGTTCCCTGGCCGGATACAGGAATCGAGTCTGGAAAATAGTCGTCAACAGATACACCCTGGAAAGATACAGGAATCGGATCTTCAAACTCTTCAGACGTGCCCTGGCAGGATACAGGAATCGAGTCTGGAATATAGTCGTCAACAGATACACCCTGGCGAGATACAGGAATCGTATCTTCAAACTCTTCAGACGTGCCCTGGAAGGATACAAGAATCGATTCTAGAATCAGTCGTCAACAGATACACCCTGGTAAGATACAGGAATCGGATCTTCAAACTCTTCAGACGTGCCCTGGCAGGATACAGGAATCGAGTCTGGAATTAGTCGTCAACAGATACACCCTGGCAAGATACAGGAATCGGATCTTCGAACTCTTCAGACGTGCCCTGGCCGGATACAGGAATCGAGTCTGGAAAATAGTCGTCAACAGATACACCCTGGCAAGATACGGGAATCGGATCTTCAAACTCTTCAGACGTGCCCTTGCCGGATACAGGAATCGAGTCTGGAAAATAGTCGTCAACAGATACACCCTGGCAAGATACAGGAATCGGATCTTCAAACTCTTCAGACGTTCCCTGGCCAGATACAGGAATCGAGTCTGGAATTGCGATAGTTGATAGTAATCATCTTTGGATTGACCTTTTTCCTGAAAAGACAAAACATCAGTTGTATGCAATGTCATGATGCATGATGTGCATGATGTCATGATGTTCAGAAAATAAATGATATTGTGTCGTATGTATGTAAGCAGGATGTATAAAATGTGATGTTCATGAATGTATTTCGTCTAGGAAAATAAATCCTTGACGAATGCCAGGAAGTTGAATCCTGGGCTGATGTTTGAAGGACAGAGTTCTTCGTTTCTGCTGGGGGTGATGGTTGCAAGAATACCGGTAGGAGATGATGACTCCGTTGGGGAATAAACTTGGAGGATAGATTACTCTGCAGGGAGTTACTCGGTAGGAAGAGAGGTACTTTGCTGAGATGTTGATGATAACTCCGCTAGGGATACCATTGTTGAGTTATGTTGGGAGATTTGATGAACTCCACTGGGGGTAGGAAGACTTCGCCGGGGACGATCTTTCTGTGACAACTAGTTGGGGATAACCCAATTATAAGCTGGTGGGGAAATAACCTTTGAATAAAGCCGGGGGAGCGTTTGCACTCTGCAGGTGATAAGTTTCCAGAATCTACTGGGGATGAGCTTCCTGAAATCTACTTGGGAGACTGATTCAACTTTCCTGGGGAATCTTTTCAGATTGGACTGGGGAAGTGGCTCTACTGGATGTCCGGTATTCCGCCGGGGAACAATCTTAGATCAAGATTGCCGGGGATGCTTGTTAGGAATGTTTGTAGACTCCGCTGGGGAATGTTGAGATCTTCGGGGGATGATCTAACTTCCTTGAGGCTTACGGTAGACTAACTCTGCTTGGAGGGAGAGTATTGTTGACTTGCTAGGGATACGGTGCCTTGTAGGGCTTATGGGAATCCCACTCTGCTTGGGGAGAATTGTTGAATCTTGTCTTACTCGGCAGGGAGTGAAGGTATCTGGGTTACATTCCTCAGCCGAACTTACCTTGGTACCTTGGTGGACAGAGCAATTAGATTGCTTAGACAACTCATTATTGCCCCTGTTTCTGATGTCACCTGTAATTCATCCTTTGTTTCGTATTCGAATATTTATGAGTTAGCAATTAGTGTCAAATGCATATATCACAATTGAACATTGGACGTTCTTTACAAAACAAAACAGAAAAAGGAAAAAACAATTGGCAATTTATCTGGAAAGTTAATTTGTATTGATTTTTGAATTTGCCTGTAAATAGGCATTTATGTACAAGAGGTTGACGTCCTAGTAAGGGAACGCCGCCGAACAACAGAGTTTATACAATTTGTACAAAGAAAACAAAACAGCTGTGTGAAAAGGGTAATCCCACTGGGTTCTAACCCTGCTATCGCCTTTATATCTTCGAGCGTCTCATCACTTGGCTGCTTAGTTGAAGATGAAGCCGATCGATCGATGCCGTCTGAACTTGATGTTGATACCGGATTCTAGATGTAAGGTGATCCAATGATACATAGTATTACGCTTATCCCTAACTTTTTCCTGGACCGCCCTTTCGGGTTTTCAGTCCACCGGGATACCCATTTTTGCCCAAGCCGCCTTTTCAGGTTTTCGACTTGCCGGGTGTACAGATTTTTTTTTATTTCATCCCTCATTTTGCCCGAACCCTTTTGGTTCGCCGGGAAGCCCTAATTTTTGCCTAGGTATGTCAACCTAGCGGGTCTTTTATCATCCGTAGTATCTTTTTACTATGTCTGCATTGGCGGGGTGAGGAAGGTCGTCACCATCCATGGTAGTTAGGATCATGGCCCCTCCTGAGAACACATGTTTAACCACAAATGGCCCTTCGTATGTGGGGGTCCATTTGCCCCTGGGATCACTTTGAGGAAGAATGATGCGCTTGATTACCAGGTCCCCAACTTGATACTCTTGTGGTCTGACTTTCTTGTTAAATGCCCTGATCATCCGTTTTTGGTACGTCTGACCATGAAAAATAGCAGTGAGTCTCTTTTGTTCAATTAGGTTTAATTGATCAAGTCGAGTCTGGATCCAGTCATCTTCGCTCAAACCTGCATCCTTCATTATCCGGAGAGAGGGTATCTGGACTTCAATGGGAAAGACTGCCTCCATGCCATAGACCAACGAAAAAGGAGTTGCCCCGGTTGACGTTCTTGTTGAGGTACGGTACCCATGGAGAGCAAACGGTAACATCTCGTGCCAATCTTTATAGGTCACTGTCATCTTCTGCACAATCTTTTTGATATTCTTATTTGCTGCTTCTACAGCCCCATTCATCTTCGGTCGATAGGGAGAAGAGTTGTGGTGTTGTATCTTGAATTGCTCGCAGAGCTCAGTGATCATCTTGTTATTAAGATTGGTACCGTTGTCCGTAATGATCCTTTCCGGGACGCCGTATCGACAGATCAGGTTATGCCGAATGAACCGTGCCACGACGTTCTTGGTTACAGTGGCGTAGGAAGCTGCTTCAACCCACTTTGTGAAGTAATCAATTGCTACCAGGATGAAGCGATGACCGTTGGATGCTGTAGGTTTGATCTCGCCGATCATATCAATACCCCACATCGTGAAAGGCCAGGGTGCAGTCAAAACATTCAGAGGAACTGGAGGAACGTGCACCTTATCTGCATAAATCTGGCACTTATGACATGTCCGAGAATGTTGGTAACAGTCGGCTTCCATTGTGGACCAGAAATATCCCGCCCGAAGGATTTTCTTTGCCATGGTGTGTCCACTGGAATGTGTTCCGAAGGTACCTTCATGCAGTTCTGCCATGATCCTTTCTGCTTCAGTCTTATCCACACAACGCAATAAGGTTGAATCATGGTTTCGCTTGTAGAGAATTCCATTACTGAGGAAGAACTTTGCAGCGAACCTTCTCAGAAACTTCTTGTCATTGATGGATGCACCTTCAGGATATTCTTGAGCTTCCAGATACCTCTTCACCTCATGATACCATGGTTTTTCAGTTACTATCTCAGCCTCAAGATCACAATAATATGCAGGTTCGTCCAGTTTCCAGATAATGATCCGGGGAGCCTCATTGTCCCACTTGACTTTGAACATGGAAGACATTGTAGCTAACGCGTCCGCCAACTGATTCTCCTCTCTTGGGAAATGTTCAAAAGTTATCTCTGTGAAATAGGGGATCAATGTCAACACACACTCTTTGTAAGGAATAAGGTTTGGGTGTTTCGTATCCCACTCGCCTTTGATCTGATTGATCACGAGAGCGGAATCTCCGAAGACACTCAGAAACTTGATCCTTAAGTCAATCGCAACTTGAAGACCCATGATGCATGCCTCATACTCCGCCATGTTGTTAGTGCAGTTGAAACATAGTCGGGCAGTGATTGGAGTATGAGTGCCTTTGGGGGATATGATCACAGCACCGATATCGTTACCCAAAGCGTTGGAGGCTCCGTCAAAGTGCATAGACCATCGGGATCCTTCCTCAGGTCCTTCATCCGGTCCAGGTACTTCACAATCAGTCACCACCATGATGCTCTCGTCAGGAAATTCAAAGTTCATTGACTGGTAGTCGTCTACTGCCTGGTGTGCCAAGTGGTCTGCTAATACACTTCCTTTGATAGCTTTCTGAGTCGTGTACTGGATGTCGTATTCTGTCAAGATCATTTGCCATCTTGCTATTCTTCCAGACAGGGCAGGCTTTTCGAATATGTACTTTATTGGATCCATTTTTGAAATCAACAGAGTAGTGTGAGTCAGCATATACTGTCTCAGCCGGCGAGAAGCCCATACCAAAGCGCAACAAGTTTTCTCGAGCAGTGAGTATCGGGTCTCACAGTCGGTAAACTTTTTGCTAAGGTAATAAATGGCGTGTTCTTTTCGGCCAGACTCGTCATGTTGCCCCAGCACACACCCCATTGAGTTGTCAAGTACTGTCAAGTATAATATTAGAGGTCTCCCTTCGACCGGTGGCATAAGAATGGGTGGTTCTTGGAGATACTCTTTGATTCTGTCGAAAGCGGCCTGACATTCATCATTCCAACGTATTACTTGATCTTTCTTCAGCAGCTTGAAGATTGGTTCACAGGTAGAAGTTAGATGCGAGATGAATCGGGCAATATAATTCAGACGTCCTAGAAAGCCTCTGACTTCTTTCTCTGTCTTGGGAACTGGCATCTCTTGTATGGCTTTAACCTTGGCAGGGTCTACTTGAATGCCTTTGTCACTTACGACAAAGCCTATCAACTTTCCAGATCTTACCCCTAAGGTGCACTTGTTCGGGTTCAACCTCAGCTTGTACAACTTCAGACGGTCAAACAGCTTCTGTAAATGGTCAAGGTGTTCCTCCTCAGTTTGGGACCTTGCAATCATATCATCGACGTACACTTCAATCTCATGATGGATCATGTCATGAAATAAAGAGACCATGGCACGTTGGTAGGTTGCGCCAGCATTTTTCAACCCAAAAGGCATGACCTTGTAGCAGAAGGTGCCCCATTGAGTAACAAAGGTAGTCTTTTCCATGTCTTCAGGAGCCATCTTGATTTGGTTATATCCGGAGAAACCGTCCATGAAGGAGAACACCTTGTGCTGAGCAGTATTGTCAACCAGAACATCGATGTAAGGTAGAGGGATGTCATCCTTGGGGCTTGCCCTATTCAGATCCCTGTAGTCAACACACATTCTGACCTTACCATCTTTCTTCGGCACTGGAACTACATTGGCAACCCACTGAGGGTAAGAAGTCACTGCTAGAAACCCGACATCAAATTGCTTCATAACCTCAGCTTTGATCTTCTCGGACATCTCTGGACGCATACGGCAGACCTTCTGCTTTATTGGAGGGCAGTCTTCCTTGGTGGGCAGGTGATGGACCACAATGTCGGTATCCAACCCAGGCATGTCTTCGTAGGACCAGGCAAATATTTCCACATAGTCATGCAGCATCTGAATCAACCTTTGTTTTACGCTGAGCTCTAGGTTGACACCAATCTTAACTTCTTTTCTATCTGTCTCAGTACCCAGATTTACCATTTCCACTGGCTCTTCATGTGGCTGAATGGCCCTCTCTTCCTGGAGTAACAGTCTTGCAAGCTCACCAGGCACTTCGCAATCATCTTCACCTTCGTCTTCGGCTAAGTTGATCGGATTTTTGAAGTCATAACTGGCAATAGCAGAGTCGTTACCAGTGAGATCCAGAGTGGATTGAAACCTGTATGAGTGAGTGTGTGTAAATATAATTGTTTTGCAATATATAAAGAAAGAAAGACAGGGAGCACAAGATTTGAAATGCGAAAAACGTCCAATGTTTTTATTCATGATATATGGAAATGACAAGTAATAAGCCCTCACAAATGAAGCCACGGTGCCCCGGGTAAGACACTGGGCCATAAAGTTTCAATTTATTGTTCATTACAAATTAAAAAACAAAGGAATTCATTACTGCGTAACAAAAGTAACAGGTATGTGGTCTTTTGCAGTCCAATTGTTTAGTCCGCCGTCGGTCGTCGGGTAGATCCAGCTATCAAACTCTGATTCCTCCGCATCGCCTTCAATAGCATTCACTCCCGGGTTGGTGATGAACACGGGAGGTCTTCCGATCCTTGCTTTGCGTACAGCCCTCTGAGCCTCTGCAGTGAAACCCAGCCCAAACTTGTCAGTTTTAGGAGTAAAATCAGGGAGCCTGCCCCAGTTTGCATATTCACCTTTTTCAATTACAGCCCGGGCGTCCTTTAAGGAGGCCATCCTCAAAGGAAAGTCTTCTTCAATCATTGTCTCTGCTGACGCCAATGTTGGGGGCACCTCTTCAAAATGTTGAAAGGGGGTTTCAATAAACTCCCCGTCCATCTCTATGTACCGGAACGAGTTCAGATGACTAACCATGTATTCTTCCTCCCCTTGCACTGTAACAATCTTCCCTCTGACAGGGTATTTGAGCTTTTGGTGTAAAGTGGAGGTCACAGCCCCAGCTTTGTGAATCCAAGGTCGACCCAGCAAACAAGAATAGGATGGACGAATGTCCATCACATAGAACGTTGAATCAAAGACTTGAGAACCAACACGAATCGGAATATCCACTTCACCATGTACCATCCTCTTCGACCCGTCAAAGGCTCGGACCACGATGTTACTAGGCTTCAACTCCAGGCCCTCACAATCCAACCTGTCTAAGGCCTTCTTGGGCAATACATTCAGCGAAGAACCGGTGTCTACCAACACGTGTGCGAGAGTAGTGCCCCTGCATTCAATGGAGACATGCAGGGCGTCATTGTGGTTCTTTCCCTTGGCGGTCAGATCAGCATCAGAGAATCCCAACCCATTGTCTGCGGTCAAGTTGGCCATACAATCAGTAAATTGGTCCGCAGACATCTCTTGTGGCACATGGGCCGTCTTCAGAAATGAAATCAGGGCCTTGGCATGGGCCTCTGAACACAACAGCAGTGATAGCATAGAGATTTTAGAGGGGGTATTCCCCAGTTGTTCAACGACGTTGAAATCGCTCTTCTTAATGATCTTAAGGATTTCCTCCATCTCTTGCTGGGAGGCTTCAACATTAACGATCTTCGGTGCCTCCATCCGGGCAGGTACATCAGCAATCCCTTTGCCCCGAGTGTCAGATGACTCAGCAGCAGGGGTAGAAACTTGAACAGGAGGGGAAACAGGCGCACTTGTAGGCGTGATGATTAGAGGTCTTCGGATAACTGGTGGCACAATGTCAGGCGAGAAGAGCCTGCCACTCCGAGTAACTTTAGCGGGACCGGTGATGTTACTGATATCGGTACTAGTGTTGAACTCCTGCTTCACTCCAAGTACATACACATCTGCCCCATAGTGCCATGGGACAGCCTTGTCAGATTTATAGGGGAGGGGCCCCGGAACAGTAATAATGATGGGTGCAACAGACATGATTTTGACGGGCTTCCTCGGGGGAGCCTTGGTAGGATTGTTGAAGATGGTGACAACAGATACTTCTCCAGTAGGAACAAAATGAACAACGGTCTTCTTGAACAAGATTTCTTTGCTATCCATCAGGTTTTGGACGCCTGATTTCAGCAACGGACAACCAGCAGGGGAAAGGGAACACAGAAGGCAACCCTTGCTACAACCCGGAAATAAACCGGCTAGCAACAGGTTCCTCTTGACAGTCAATAAAGGGGTAGCAACATCATCCACAGAAACTGCATATAGGTCTTCCTCAATAGCATTTACTCCATGCTGGGGCATAGGAGCAGTCACAATGTTGGGCCTCTCAGGCGCCTCAAACTGTATTTCCTTGGCGTCGATAAGGTCTTGAACCTTATTTCTTAGGGCCCAGCAATCATCAGTAGAATGCCCCGGGCTATCAGAGTGATAAGCACAGCGGGCATTGGGATTGTACTTCGGAGAGGTTGTGTTCATCACCTTCGGAGCTTCTCTGACGGTTACCAAGTTGGTCGATAGCAATTGCGGTAAGATCTGCGACAAGGTCATACTAAGCCGAGTATATTCTCTTCTGGGTCTCTCACCCCTTGGTTGGTTAGGTTGCCGAGGAGCGGCAGCAGGCTTTGCAATTACCACCGCGTTGATAGCTTGGCGGCGTTCTGGTTTATTTTGCCTTCTAGGCCCATACACAGCACTGGCTTCCTTCTTGAAAGGGTTCTTCTCAGAACTTGAGGACGCACCTTTCTGTATCTTCCCTGATTTCATCCCAGCTTCTATCCTCTCTCCAGTCAGAATGAGATCTGTAAACCCTGCAGATGAATTACCAATGAGATGGTTGAAGAACGGCCCGGATAGGGTCCCCAAGAACATGTCCACGAGCTCACGGTCGGTTAATGGCGGCTGCACCCTGCCAGCCAGGTCCCTCCACTTCTGCGCGTACTCTTTGAAACCTTCTCCCGATCCTAGCGACATACCCTGGAGTTGGGTACGTGTAGGAGCGAGGTCGGCATTATACTGATACTGCTTGTAAAAAGCAGTAGCCAAGTCCTCCCAGTTACGAATCTTGGTTCCATCCAGCTGATAGAACCATTCGAGATGAGTCCCTGAAAGACTCTCCTGGAAGAAATGGATCCATAAGTTCTTGTCCACAGTGTATGGTTGGATCTTCCGCATATAAGATCTGAGATGTAGCTTAGGGCAGGACGCCCCGTCATACTTTGCGAAAGATGGTGCTTTGAACTTGTGTGGGATCACCACACCAGAAGATAGACCCAGGTCTCCGAAATCCAGCCCAGGCACTTGTTGAATTTCCATGGCATTCAGGCGATCCTCTAACTGCTTGTACTTGTCTTCAGCTGGAGGATACTGCTCCTCATTGAAATCAGTCTCGTTGTCAGAGACCACAGGACTAGGAACCCTTCCCCCCTGGGGACTGCCTTTCCCTACAGAAGAACCAGCTTGATCAACCTCATTCTGCAGTGTGTTACCAAACCTTCGGCCAGTGTTGAATAGTACAGTTCTCTTCTTCTTCTTCTTGACCAGTAGAGCCTTCAATTCCTCTTGACCTTGGGCTAAACTCATGATCAGCTCTTGGAACTGGGCATTCTGAGCCTGGAGGGCCTTGATGGATTGCTCAGTAGATGATTCTGGATTCATGATGGCGAGCTGAAATAAACAGCGAAGAAGATTAAACCACCTGTAAAAAAGAGTACCTGCTATGCACATGATGCATGATATGCTGTTTATGCAATGCATTCAAGGGTTCGAAAGTTTAAATTTGTTGTAGACAAAAAGGAACACACGTTATCATTAAGAAGTAATTGTTCAGTACATCAAGGCCTCATGGGCAAAACATTACAAAAGTGAATCAATCCCAAAAGACACTGCGCATCCTCTTTGGAGCTATGTAAGTGTTGAGAGTATTTTCCTCGTGTAGTAAGCGGGTGAGCTCCAAGACCTTCTTCTCACTAGCATGTAGACTGGCTTCAAGAGAATTCCGTTCTTCCTTAAGCTGGATCCAGCTCTTCTGCATTTCTTCCCAGGATGTAGGCATGTCAGGATGTTGAATGGTGTAGGACACCTCTCCTTCCAAAACTGGCTCTTTGATCACAGGGAGAACATGAGGATATGGCATCACTAACTTCTGGGAGCGGGCTCGTACCCACTTGAGATAAGGCTCCAACGGGATGGAGTTCCTATGCCCCAGTGTCTTGCTGTCTATCTTGTTGGGCATCCTCCAAGCTCTGATAAATCTCTGGCGAAGTCCTTGTGCATCGTTGTCGAAGTCAAAAACCATGTCAGGAATTAACATGTCATGAGGACCATCCCTCCGAGCATATCCAAACTGTCTCCAGGCCAGACAGGGGTTGTAAGTAATACCTCCTATGATTCCAAGTAAAGGAACATTAGGAAACTCCCCGCAATGATCAATGATAGTGACGTCTTCTCTGGACCGAGAACACCAATGTATATTTGCATGTGTAAGAGTCATCAATCGTTGTGACCATCTCAAACCCCGCTCGTTCTTCAAAACTGATTGTGGAAGGTGCGAAATAAACCACCTTCCCAGGAGAGGAGTGCAACACATAAGAACACCTCTTTTTCTCATGGTTCGAGTGTAACATGAGTGAAGGATGTCCCCAAGAAACATAGGTATAGGATTCCTGGACATGAAGATCTTAACAGCATTGATATCTATAAGCTGATCGGGATTCGGGAACAACACCAACCCATAGACAAGGAGAGCCACAACTTCTTCAAAGGCTTGTAGGTCAAGGGAATTCCAACATTCTTGGGCCTTCTCAAACAGAAACCTGGCCAAGAACCCTTTGACACCACTTCTAACTTCCCAACGTCCCTTGATGTCAGATGGTTGTAGGCGTAATGCTTTAGCAATCT
This sequence comes from Vicia faba, assembly GCA_948472305.1. NCBI lineage: Eukaryota > Viridiplantae > Streptophyta > Magnoliopsida > Fabales > Fabaceae > Vicia > Vicia faba. The sequence continues at coordinate 172,295,798 of OX451739.1, read as the reverse complement.
CTTCAAGTTTGGGTTCCTTTTCCGTACCGTTGTAGGGTAGTTGACTAAGGATAGGGATCTTCAGAAGCCGGGAGAACTCTTCCAATGTAGGCACCAGTTGATAATCCAGGAAAGTAAAGCATTGGTGCAGAGGGTCAAAGAACTGGAAGAGGACCTTTATCATATCTTCCTCAATGTTGGTGTTGACCAAGCTGATGAGTCTTCCATGTTTCTCACTGAAAGAAGAGCTCTCGGGAATCCTAGATATAAGTTCCTTAAGCTAAGGAGGGACCCTTACAAGGTTGATCTGAATTGTCTTTCTGCGGATAGTTTCCATGTCCTACAAAACAAGAACAAAGATGAAGATTCGAACCCCTGAAGTGGTTAGTGGATGCATGTGATGTTGTATGATGTTATGATGCTATGATAAAAACACACCACAAGTATCTACAAAAAGCAAACATGGTAAGGCACACAAGTCACACAAGACAACCCTTAGAGTTTAGGCCAGCATGGGGTCTAGGTATTACCCTCTTGAAGTTGGTGGGCTCAAAACCTGTCCTATCAGAAGTAACCGGGTTCTAAGGGTCTCAATATCATTGGATTGCTTTTTGTGTTCATCGTTTCGATTTAGCCACTGAACTGGCGATAGAAATATTCCAAGAAAACAACCCTCAACTGAGTGTAGTATCGAGTATCAACCAACTTCGGACTGCACCAAAGTCAGTTATCTCACTACCCTAAAGAGGCCAGGATGGTTCAATTAAGGTTCCTAAGGTCAGTTGATGCTTCACGACACCACGCAGCGGCCCCGTACTCTCCTTGACTTGACTCAAGGGTTACCCTTGACTTGACTCAAGGGTTACCGGTACTCACCAAAGTGCCACATCAACGTAGCAGACTACTTCAACCGTGTCGGTATACCCCGCACAGTTCCCTCACAGTCTTGTTGCTACTTTCTAAGAAGGTATCCCCCAGATCCGGGTTAGGATCTATAGAACTCCCAAGACAGGCCCAATAATATTAAAGCAAGCAAAACAAAGCAATTGAAAACACAAGTACGAGCTATCCTAAGGTACACCTCACTTTAAGTATCCCCAACAGAGTCGCCAGTTCCGTGATCGGTGGATTTAGAACTGACTGTTTAAAGCTGGTTTCGCGAAATGTCGCGGAAGCAAGAGTCGCCACCGTCTTTTATTTTCTCCAATATGGACAGGACAAAAGCACAGCAAAATTCCTTATGAGAACGTTTCTCGGTTCGAGAGGTAGATTTATAGAAAGGGAAGGTGTTAGCACCCTTTCTATCCATGGTTATCCATGGGCTCTTAGATACTTGCTCTTATGTTTTCAAAATGTTTGCTTTTCAAAATGTGAGTGGGTTTGAAAAAGTTTCTTTGAAAGATTTCTGAATAACTCTTGTGTCTGTCCTCAAGAGTGTTTGAAAAATTTGCTTTGAAAGCTTTTTGAAAGTGTCGGTGTGAAAAGATTTTTGTTTTGTTTTTTTAGAGCAAGTATCCATGAGTCATCTACCTACCCTAAGGAATTAAGTTGTGTAGAAGTCCTTAAGGTAGTGCCATCCCACCATTGAGAGGTAGGTAGCACCACCGTTGGAGGTGTTCGGGTCAATTCGAGTGTAGGGACAATATGGTCACCGAAGCAATAGCAGGACACCTTAGAAGCTACCCTTATGTCCTTGATCCTTTTTTAATCCGAGGCAACCATTTCAAGGCAACTGTTTCGAGGTAACTGTTTCGAGGCAACTGTTTCGAGGCAACTGGATCATGGACATAAGGACCGCTAAAACGTCCTATACTTGACGACCACGTTTCGAAGGCAACGAGTGAGGCGTACCCTAGAAGTGGTGTGTGTATTTATGTGTTGTTTTCAGTTTAACAGTTATCTTTGATCATGGCATTGTGAGCTACGCTTGTTTTTAATTAACATACATTCTTTCATGCAATTTAGAATTTAAGAGTGCAGAAAATTAAAAGACAGGAAGATAAAAGCTACGCTATTACAAGGCGCGGGTCTATACATCGCCAAAATACAAATACCCGTTTTTGATAAAGAATGCGGAAAGTAAATAAATACCTAATTACTATTACATCCGGAAAGCAGTTACATAATAATCGATAAGAAAATAACACGCGAAAAGAATTAAATTGAACGTCCAAGGGTTTTGATCCTTTGCTTGAAATTAAATTAAATTAAAGCCTAATTATTATTTAATTAAAGAAAAGAAAGTTTTTTTTTTATGTTTTTGGTATTTAATATGGAAATAAAGAAAAGAATTTAAAAGGAAACCCTAAATCTACATTATTTTAATTATTAATGAAAAAGGTCAAAATTAGGCTAATTAACTAAATTATTTAACTTACATGTTTATTTACAAAAAATAATAATAATAAATAATGATGAAAATAATTAATTAAGAAAAAAGATAAAATGTCAAAAAAACCTAATTCTATGTATTTTTTATTTATTAAGAAAAGATTGAAATTTAAAACCTAAATTAAACTAAAATAATTGTTAGTTATTTATTTACAAAAAATAGGTTAGTGGTGAGATTAATAATAATTAAATTTATTACATTTTTTTGGTTTCTGATTTTTTATTATGAAAATTAATTTATAGTGAATTAATAAAAACAATTAAAAAAAACAATTGAAAAGAATTATAATTAGAAAAGAAAAGAAAACAAATATGCAAACCAAGGGGGGGGGGGGGGGGGGATCAGGCCCAAGGGGAGGTTTTGATTGCAGAATTCTGGTCCATTGAAGCAAAGTCACGTTTGACTTTCAGAATTGTGTACACGCTCATTGACTGAAGTGCATCCTGGATCTCATTCTGTGGCCTTCAGATTGCTCACCAAGGCCACTTGGCAAGCTATGCGTGAGGCTGTATGGTGAGACGTTGGAGAAGCGCTGCATGTGAACGTGTTAAAACAAAAATCATTAAGTATATGGGGGGACCTGGGAATCGAACCCAGATCCCAATACTTGCAATACACATCCTCAACCAACTGAGCCAGGCAACGCGTTTGTAGTGTAAATGGAAAATAATAATTATATAAAAAAACACATGTTAATGATATAAACAAAAAAAAATACGCGCGCAGTTTGAATCACCCAACCACGCTTGGACACCTCAGCTTTCTTCTTCGTTTTCACCTGCAATATGAATGATATAGCGGGGGTTTTAAACCCCCACTAACTATAGCCACGAAAAATAGCGAATAGAAGAGGCGTTAATATAAATTGAGCGCGAGGTTGCCATTCAATTCGTATGGAGCTCCTGAATTCAACTGCATAGGTCTCAAGGTTTAATTTTTCCTCAACAAGAAAGCCCTAATTTGGAGCTTCAGAAACCCTAACGTTTGTTCATGGCAGATTTTGATGCAAGCAGTTTTAGCACAATTAAACGTTACCAAAAGCTTCAGGGAGATGTTAGTAGCATAAATCAATAATCAAAACACATGAATGATGCATAGATCAATAAACGTTACCATGTCATTTTGATTTACCAATCTCAAGTTATGGTCTTTGACTTAAAGTGCCTTTTTGTTGACTTTTGAAAATGACCTATAATGTTGAAATTGATAACTTTTTGTGAGAGCATTTCTTAGACTTGGAGTGTGAAGATGAGTTGTAGGAAATGTCATTCTCTTCAAAATGAGCATTGGATGGAATTTTTCTGATAAACCATGAAGAAGTTATGCCTTGGTCAATTTGCAGTTGACTTTTTCAACTGTCCAAAAATAGAAACTTTTGCATCTTGAGACTTTTTGAGCCATGCTTTGAGAATCATGATCAAGAATTGATCAAGTGATGATTGTGGCTTCAAAATAAGATGTTGACCAAAAATTTTGACTTTTGACTGTCAAATGACCATTTTGCCCCTGCAGTTGATTGTGGAGCAATTAGGGTTTTTTGACTGTGCAATTTGATGTTGTGAGTCTTGAAACTTGACATATGGATGCTTGACAATGTATGTGGGCATGTGGGACTTGATTGGACCCTTGAAAACCTCATTTTCTTTGCAGGAACCAAAACCCTAATTTTTTACTGTGTTAGGAGGCTATTGGACTGTGCAACTCTTGAGAGATTTTGAAGCTTGATCTTGGCAAATCTTGAAGAATATGGGAGGGAAAATTTTGGGGTACAACACTGTTCCACATAAACTTCTTCATTTAAGTACCCTTTTAGGAAGGCACTTTTTACATCCATCTGAAACAGCTTGAACTTCAGGAGACAAGCAATTCCCAATAGGAGTCTGATAGATTCCAGTCTGGCTACAGGGGCAAAGGTCTCATCAAAATCAACCCCTTCAACTTGAGTGTATCCTTGGGCAACAAGACTTGCCTTATTCCTAGTGACAACTCCTTCAGCATCTGATTTGTTCTTGTATATCCATTTTGTGCCAATGATGTTTGTTCCCTCTGGTCTAGGAACTAACTCCCAAACTTCATGTTGCTTAAATTGGTTCAATTCATCTTGCATTGCACCAATCTAGTATTCATCAGTTAAGGCCTCCTTAACATTTCTTGGTTCAATTTTAGACACAAAGCAAGAGTTTGAGATGATTTCTCTAGATCTTGTAATGACTCCACTATTTGGATCCCCTATAATGAGTTCTTTAGGATGATCTTTCTGAATTCTGATGGAAGGGATTTTGCTAGCTTCCTTGGATTCAGAGTCTGTTGTAGTGGTGTTAGGAAGGTCATTCTGTTGAGTTGGAGTCTAAAAGAATGTCTCAACATTACAAGGGACATCTGTTTCTTCATGATAATCATCAACTATGACATTTATTGATTCCATCATGACTTTGGTCCTGGAATTGAATACCCTATAAGCTCTGCTGTTGGAGGAGTATCCTAGAAATATACCTTCATCACTTTTAGGGTCCAGCTTTCTCCTTTGTTCACGATCTGCCAGAATATAGCATTTGCTGCCAAATACATGGAAGTACTTCACAGTTGGCTATCTTCCTTTCCAGAGTTCATAAATGGTGGATGAGGTTCCCTTTCTCAAAGTGACTCTGTTATGGACATAACAGGCTGTATTCATAGCTTCAGCCCAAAAATGAATAGGAAGTCTTTTGGCATGTATCATAGCTCTGGAAGATTCCTGTATGGTCCTATTTTTCCTTTCTACAACTCCATTTTGTTGAGGAGTTATAGGAGAAGAGAATTCATGACTAATTCCTTCTGAGGAACAGAACTCATTAAACTTACTATTTTCAAATTCCTTGCCATGATCACTTCTGATTCTGACAATACACCCTTCTTTTTCTCTTTGAATTCTTTTGCACAGTTCTTTAAAAACTTCAAACACATCAGATTTTTCCTTAATGAAGTTAATCCAGGTGAATCTGGAATAGTCATCCACAACAACATAGGCATATCTCTTTCCACCAAGACTTTCCACCTGCATTGGTCCCATCAGATCCATATGTAGAAGTTCCAGAACCTTAGAGGTGGTCAGATGTCTTGACTTTGGATGTGACATCCTAGTCTGCTTACCAACCTGATATTCACCATAAACTCTCCCTTCATCAATTTGCAGTCTTGGAATCCCTCTGACTGCCTCCATGGAGATAATCCTTTTCATTCCTCTTAGATGAAGATGGCCAAGTTTTTGGTGCCACAGTTTCACCTCTTTTTCTTCTTTGGCAATAGAACACACAGTGGAGTAATTAGTGTTCTCAGGCTCCCACAAGTAACATTTGTCTTTAGATCTGACTCCTTTCATTACAACTTCTTGTTTTTCATTAATTACAAGACATTCAGATTTTGAGAAGTTGACCTTGAATCCTAGATCACATAATTGACTGATACTAATGAGATTAGCAGTCAGGCCTTTTACCAATAGTACTTCATTCAGATTTGGAACTCCAGGGCAGTCCAAATTACCAACTCCTTTGATTTCACCTCTAGCACCATCTCCAAAGGTCACATAACTAGTGGTGTGAGGTTTAACATTATTTAGAAGGTTCTTGATTCCAGTCATGTGCTTAGAACACCCACTGTCAAAGTACCAGTCTTCCTTTGCAGAGACTCTCAGGGAAGTGTGGGCTATCAGGGCAGTAGCCTTTTTCTTCCATTGAGGAGTATGTGGAACCCTGTTAGACTTAGGTTTGACACCTGGGTTCTGATTAGGGTATCCATACAATCTGAAGCAGAAAGTCTTTATGTGACCAAACCTCCCACAATGATGACATCTCCATCTTTGGTACTTTTTCTTCATATTTCTCTGTTCCCGATGTTGAGTGTTATGTTGTGACATCTGCTTTGACATTTGTTTATCAGACCTGATCTTCTTGTCTGCACCAGATTTCTTTGCTTCCACAAATCCTAGTCCAGACTTGTTTCCCAAATTTTGTCCAACCTGAAGGATTTCTTCCAATTTGTCAGTTCCATTTGTCAGCATCTTGACAGATTTGGTCATCTGGTTCAATTTTGAGTTCAGCATTTGAACTTCCCCTTCTAGATGACTTATAGTTTCAAGGTCTGCCCTTTTTTCAGCCTCTAACTTTATGATGAGTTTTGTTTGTCTCTCATTTTGCACACAGACTTCAGCACTTCTGATACACAATTTCTTGTAAGTATCAACCAGTTCTTCAAATGTCACTTCCTCATCACTAGTGTCACTTTCAGAGGTACAAACACCAATTAGTGCAGTAACTAGTTTGGTAGATTCTTCTTCATAATTACTTTCTGAATCACAGTCAGACCAGGTAACAGTCATACCTTTCTTTTGTTTCTTAAGACAGGTAGGACATTCAGCTCGAATATGCCCATATCCTTCACAACCATGGCATTGAATTCCTCTGCCTTGATTTCCCTTCTCTTCAGACCTTGGTCTTCTGCTGGAGTCATAAGATCTGTTAATGTCAGAGGGGATGTTCTCAACATTTGACCTTGACTTTGGATCCATTCTCTTAATGAGTTTGTTGAATTGTCTTCCAAGCATGGCTATAGCTTCTGAAATATTTTCTTCTTCATCCTCCTTGTTTTTATCTTCAGAGTTGGATACAAGTGCTATGCTCTTGTTTTTCTTGTCAACATTGTCACTGATCCCCATCTCAAAAGTCTGAAGAGACCCAATGAGTTCATCCACCTTTAAGTTGCTGATGTCCTGGGCTTCCTCTATAGTAGTTACCTTCATTGCAAATATTTTAGGCAGGGATCTGAGAATCTTTCTCACCAGTTTTTCTTCAGACATCTTTTCACCCAATGCTCCTGAGGTGTTGGCAATCTCCAAGATGTTCATGTGAAACTCATGAATGGTTTCATCTTCCTTCATCCTTAGGTTCTCAAAATTTGTAGTCAGCATCTGAAGCCTTGACATTTTTACTTTGGATGTGCCTTCATGGGTAGTTTTGAGAGTGTCCCACACTTCCTTGGCCAGTTCACATTGATGTACTAGTCTGAAAATGTTTCTATCAATTCCATTGAACAAGGAATTTAAAGCTTTGGAATTTCCCAGGGCTAACTCATCTTCTTCTTTGCTCCATTCTTCCTCAGGCTTCAGACTGATTGTCCCATCTTTCTCAGTTATGGTGGGATGGTTCCATCCTTTGTCAGCAGCTCTCCAAGCCTTTTTGTCCAGAGATTTTAAGAAGGCAATCATACGAGGTTTCCAGTAGTCATAATTTGTTCCATCCAGAATGGGTGGTCTATTTCCAAAAACTCCTTCTTTGTCCATAGTGCCAGAAAGTGATATCCTTAGATCTCACCCAGTAATACAGGCAGGGTGCCTGCTCTGATGCCAATTGAAATTTTGGCAGCAGATACTCAATGTCACAGTGAATGTTATGACACCGTATCTGACTTTCTATAAGACAGTAAATAAAAACAGTAAAGAACACAGTCAATTGTTTACCCAGTTCAGTGTGAAACAACACCTACTCTGGGGGCTACCAAGCCAGGGAGGAAATCCACTATAAGAGATATTAATTCAGGAATAAACTAACCAGTTTATCTCCTTCACTTAAGACCTACCCAATGCAACTTCAATCTAAGTTCAACTTAAACCTGAGTTCCTACTCACTCCCCCTCAATCACAGCAGTGATACTTAAAACAATTGTCTAACGAAATAATGAAGACACTCTTCAGAACATACACTTGATTATGCTTCACAGCTTTTTAATCAAGTAACACAAACACTCTTGCTTCACAGCTTTGAGTGATACATAAACCTAACTTGACTTTGCTTCAAAGCTTTAGTCAAGAGACACAAACACTCTTGCTTCAAAGCTTTGAGTGATACAAAAACCCTTACAATCAAAACCTATTCCAAGTCACTTATCACAATGATACTTGCTTGGATTACAGCAGTTAAAACTATACAGCTCCTAATTGATCTTCAGTCCAAAAAGGATATCTTCCAAACAGCAATCCTGTTGAATATATAGCAGTTGTTTCTTCAGTTAGGGTTTCCACAAAAAGCTAGGGTTAATTAGGTTTAACCTTAAGACTTGGTCACAAGACTTTATCAACCAGATTAGGGTTGAGCTAGGTTAACCTAAAGTCCACGTGAGATTCTGTTCTGGAAAGAATGATCCATCTTCCTGAAAAATCTCAGAATTAACCAAACTGCATATCTGTTAGATCAGTACAGGATGTCTTAACATTTGATATGACATCAGAATTCCTATTTACTGATTTTGGTAGAAGGCAATAAATGTGATCTTTTGCAAAATGCTCAGATACACACTCATACACAGTAGCTACTGTGTGCCATACTTTTCTGCAAAAAGAGCCTAATAATACAGAATGTTATGACATCAGTCATGACATTTATGCACCTGGTTTTACCAAAAATACATGCCAATAACTAAACACTTACAATAACTATCCATGAAATTTGTATGAGGCATTGAAAGTTCAATTATCCTTGTGAAATATCAAACCATAATTTTGGTCATAGTGCTTAAGGAGGTTTCTTGAGTTGATCAACTCTAGTGCAGTCTTTAACTGTAGGTGTTTAGGTATTGGCTTGCATTTTTGGTAAATCCCAAGTGTATGTGTGAATGTCATGACTGATGTCATAACATTCTAGTTCAGTTTGTACTGACTCATTAGGTACCTTTGCAGAAAAATATTGTAATTCAAATACTGATGTTTATAAGTGTGTATCTGAGCATTTTTGCAAAATGATCACATTTTGCTAAATCAGTAGACAGGTTTTCTCAGATGTCATAATAGATGTTATGACATCCTGTTCTGAACTAACAGGATTGCAGGATTGGATAAGTCTGAGTTTTTTCAGGAAATAACTCAGTCCTTTCTGAATAGAATCCTGCGTTTTCTGAGGGGTAACCTAGCTCAACCCTAACCTGGTTAATAAAGTCCTGTGACCTGATCTTTAGGTCAAAACGGAATTAACCCTAGGTTTTTGGAAACCCTAACTGAAGTTGCAGCTGCTATATATTCAACAGAGCTGCTGTTTTTCATGGATGGCTTTTATTGATTAGAAGATCATTTGTAATATGTATAGATTTGTTTATTGTACTCCAAGCAATTATCATTGTGATAAGTGCCTTGGAATAGGTTTCAAATTGTAAGGGTTGTGTAGCACTCTAAGCTTTGAAGCAAGAGTGCTTAAATGTTCCTTGACTAAAGCTGTGAAGCAGAGTCAAGTTAGTTGTGTACATCACTCAAAGCTATGAAGCAAGAGTGATTGTGTTGCTTGATTAAAAAGCTGTGAAGCTTAATCAAGTGTTTGTCTTTGAAGAGTGTCTTCATCAATTCTTAAGTCAAATTGGTTTATGTATCACTGCTGTGATTGAGGGGGAGTGAGTAGGAACTCAGGTTTAAGTTGTACTTAGATTGGAATTGCATTGGGTAGGTCTTAAGTGAAGGAGATAAACTGGTTGGTTTATTCCTAAATTAAAATCTCTTATAGTGGATTTCCTCCCTGGCTTGGTAGCCCCCAGAGTAGGTGTTGTTGCACACTGAACTGGGTAAACAATTGACTGTGTTCTTTATTGCTTTTGTATTTACTGTCATATAGTAAGTCAAATACGGTGTCATAACATTGAACGTGACATTGAGTATCTGCAGCCAGAATTTCATTAACCAAGAGAGATCTTTGTGAGAAAATATTTGATAAGTGAGAGGGAAAATTGGTGGGTACAACAACAGGAAACCAAAGACCTCCTCTGGTTAGATTTATTTCTTCCAGTTAATGACAAGCGACCAAAGACCTCCTCTGGTTAGATTTATTTCTTTCAGTTAATGACAGGCGACCAAAGACCTCCTCTGGTTAGATTTATTTCTTCTAGTTAATGACAGGCGACCAAAGACCTCCTCTGGTTATATTTATTTCTTCCATTTAATGACATGCGACCAAAGACCTCCTCTGTTTAGATTTATTTCTTCCAGTTAATGACAGGCGACCAAAGACCTCTTTTGGTTAGCTTTATTTCTTCCAGTTAATGATAGGCGACTAAAGACCTCCTCTGGTTATATTTATACCAAAGACCTCCTCTGGTTACATTTATTTCTTCCAATTAATGACAGGCAACCAAAGACCTCCTCTGGTTAGATTTATTTCTTCCATTTAATGACAGGCGACCAAAGACCTCCTCTGTTTAGATTTATTTCTTCCAGTTAATGACAGGCGACCAAAGACCTCTTTTGGTTAGATTTATTTCTTCCAGTTAATGATAAGCAACTAAAGACCTCCTCTGGTTAGATTTATTTCTTCCAGTTAATTGCAGGCAACCAGAGATCTCTTTTGGAAACAGTGCAGATATGATCTAGATATGGCTGACATTCTAATACTTACTCTAGATTCTCTTCAAATACAGTGCAGATACGATCCAGATACGGATGTCATTCTGACGCTCATTCGGTACATCTCTCAGATACGGGTCAGATACAATTCATTTTTGGATAATATTCTGATACTCATCCCACGACCTCTGTTGTTTTAGTTTAAATCTCTCAAAGGTTTATCCTGATTATTTCTAGTAGACTTTTCCTCTGGTTCAGATAAATTGCTCCAAAGATTTATTCTGATTTCTTCTCCAATTGAAGTCAGAATTTAGACTTAGTCTAATTTTTGTCAACAATCACTCGGGATGGAATCTATAAGCCCATCTCCAACAACTATCCATCATTTCTCCAAATGGCATCTTTAAGCGCATTCCCTACACAATCAACCACAACATCATCGACTGCAAATTTCTGGGCACTCTAGTGTTCAATCATCTTCCACCTTCAAGTCACGAATGGCAGATTCACCAATCTAACTCTTCAGGTGTAAGAAGATTGAACAGGGGCAACTATTGTACCCCAAAATTTGCCCTCTCATTTATGAAAGGATCACCCTGGACCCTCAAGTTTGCTTCCATCCAATTCCAAGCCTCGAATTACAAATTTTCCAAGAAAGTCATTCATAAGGGCAAAATGGTCAATTGCATACTGGAAAGTCAAACTTTGACTTTTTGGTCAACATTACATTCCAAAGATCAAATTTCATCAACGCATGAAATTTGTCTCATCAAGGAAATCATAAGTCAAGATTCATGTTGAAAAAGTCAAAATTATAAATACTTAGAATCTTTCTAAGTGTTTAAGAAGTATGACAAGCTCAGAACTTCTGGCCAGATTTTCACCATGATACAAGTTGATTCTGGAAAACTTCTAACACAAGAGTTTTAAATCTCAATAAGACCTAAAATATTGCAGAATAAAAGTTCTCATGGAAATGCTGGAATTTCAAGTTATAAATGTTCAAAGACACGTCCATGAAACTGAAGCACTCAGCAAATTCTGGACATTTCCAAGACAAATCTCATCATTGCTGTCATTGATAAATCTCATCATCATTTAATGCTCACAACCACTTTTGAGTTTTTATCTAAAGGATTTCCCCACATGTGAGATAGAAGTACCATTGTTGTCATTGAAAAGAAAACTTGTGTACAAGTTTATGTTGGGCACATGCTTTGCTTTTTCCTCTGAGGGTACTTTTCCATAATTCAGACTTACAAATCCAGCTTAGGCACGGCTAAAAGCTGCTAACCACCATACTTGTTTAACTTGCTTCAAGAACAAGCCAGCACACTAGCATGATGTTGGTACTTTTTACTTCTCCAAGCTACAAAGTTCTTTCCTATAAATTGAACTTCATTTGCAACTGTAAAAGTGGGTCGGTGAGGAAAAATTGAAAGAAAAAAACTTTGAAACCTTGCTAAAATTTCTAGAAATCTGAAACTTCAAACATAAATACAAAACCTGCTAGTTTTTTATTCTTGCATTTAAACTCCAATTTCCCTCAAGTGTTTCTTGACCAAATCATCCATTCACCATTCATAACCCAAGCTAAAGTTTGTTCTAGCCTGCTGAATATAGGAGGAAGCTGATCAGAACATTACGAGCAGTCTGAATCAGACTCCAGCTCACATAACATTTTTTCAGCTGCAAGGTAAGCTTCTTCTAACCCTCATCATATCACGTAAGCATTGTTAGACTTGCATGTTCAAAACACAATTTAGACATCCTGATTCTAATGATTGTACATATTCTAGGGTTTCATGTACTTGCCTGCCTAAGTAGGAAAAACATAGGTTCAGAACTTCTTAAGGAAACTAGAACTAGCATATACATGTTTGTTTCTGATTTATAGTCTTGACATTTTTTATGCTTCTGAAACCATGAGGGAAACCTGCCATAATGTTTGTGTTTTTTGTTCTGTTGAGAAATGACTAAGTTGCAGATGCTCTAACTGGCATGGAGAAAGAGTTGAAGCTCATCATCAGAACTTACTTTATGTTATATGTTCATGCTTTTGCTGCTGATACCGGATGTACAACAACCCCAGTGGTAGAAAGCATGCACATAAGACATTAGTGCTAAGGGTCCTGGGTTCTAGCCCCAGAAGCATCTCTTTAGGTTTATTTGTTGAAATTTTTACTCATTTTCTTATCAGACGATACTCCTAAATCAAAACTTCTAGATATCCTTACCTAACAGCATAATCACTTTATTCTCTCAAATAATCAGAACTTCTGACTTACCAGAGATATATGAACTTCTAGATTCCCAGCTACGCTATAGCTTCTGAACCCCTCAACTTCAGAACTTGGTGTACCCAAGCCCAGAACTTCTGACCCTCCACTTTCTCACTAACACTTTCTCTTTTGCAGCGTATCAGAGTTAGAACTTCTGTTCCCCTTCGTTTCAGTAATGTGCTGATTCTGACTCCTTTTTCTCTCACTTGTCTTATTTTTTGCTTTTAATAACCAAAAACACCAAAAATATTTCATATTCACATGTTTTATTTTATTTCTTTTAGAATAAAAAAGATCAAAATATTTTCTTAAGTAAACTTATTTCTTAACAAAAACAAAACAAGTCCATTCCAATTCGTATACAGTATTTCAATATGGTTGTAATAGATAATGAGGACTTTAATTTCTTGCAATCCCCATTTGTAAATGTGTACACCCCATCCCCTTAATGATGTAATAGTGTAGGACTTTACTTTTCCGCACTTTTATTGCTTTCATATATTGTTAGTAATTAGATGTGTATGGCAAGATAAAAACAACAAATAGACAACCCAGAAAATCAAAAATGCATGCAATCAAACACATTATTCACACATGCACCCTTAGGGTAAACCCACTTTGTTGCTTTAAAAAAATAGCCATATTATGCATGTGAGGTATCTTAGCGAAAACAAACAAAATATAAGATCATAGTCCCTCGATGATGCTATCAAAGTTGCCTTTCAAAACTGATCTTAGTCCCTTAAAGAAAATGCCAAGATATCTTACAACATTACTAATCATGGCTATACGATGACCTTGGCCCGTCCCTTTTGTATCCAAAGATATGGTTACTTACCAAAATCAATGGTAAGATAACAATGTTAAAGGAAAGAGGAAATAAACATGAAATACTTTTGAGTAATTAGATTGTTCCTAGTTTCTTGCTTAATTTCAAACCAAAACATCCTTGATATTTTCAAAACAAACACCAACACTTTCAAAACACCTTTCAAACTTGGAAAAAATTTCAAAAGATCAACACCTTGTATACATTCGTACGAATGAGAATCGTTACAAAGTTTTCCTAAATGATGGCCCCTTTTCAAAATACTTTCAAAAACCACACAAAGCACATTTTCAAACAAAAGCAAGTGATCTAGCAAGTAACTAAGAGTCCATGGAAAACCATGGATGAAAAGGGTGTTAATACCTTCCCTTTTCATAATCTACCCCCCTAACTCAAGAAACAATCTCAAAGATCTTTCATGTGCTTTTTCACCTTTCCTTTTGGATAAAAGAAAAGTCGGTGGCGACTCTTTCTAACCGCAACATTTGCGATAAAACGCAAAACACCCAAGTCAGTTCTCCCACCGTATCACACTATCCAACCTCATATTTGCATAATACATCCATACTGGTTTGTTACCTTCAATTTTCCATCCAAGACAGGATCAAAGGGCTTGGGTTTGGCACCCAGGTCATGTTCTTCGTTTGCTAACATTTGCTGCAGACATAGCCTAAAAAGACCCACAAAAGCATGATCAAAGGACCTGGGTTTCGATACCCAGGTCCTACATTTTATTTCACTAACATACTTTTGTAGGTATAGCATCCCAGATCGAAAGAGACACCTTCTCTGGATCGAAGCTTCCCATTAGCCTGCTGGATCGAAGGAGGCATCTCTTTCCTGGATCGAAAGCCATGACCTCCAGAATCGAAGAAGGCGTCCCCTTCTGGATCAAAAGAGATACTATTTCCCTGGGTCGAAGGACACCCATCCCTCCTGGATCGAAAACTTCATCTACCTCCAAATCAAAAGTCAACATTCTTTGGATCGAAACCCCTCTTTCTTCACCCCCAATCAAAGGATGCCTTATTGCACTCTTATTTTGCTTTTGTTTCCTTTCTTTTTTTTAATGGACTTTTTATCTTTTTAATTAACATTAAATAAAAATCACAAAAATATTAGGCTAGTTGTTTTTTCAACTAAATTAATTTTGTAAATGAATTAATTAATTATTTTAATATTTTTTTTCTTAAAATTAAAATTAAATAGACTTAGGCCTTATTTTCTTTTATACCAAAAAACAACAAAAAAAAATTCTTTTACTTCGCGCATGTTTATTTAATTCAATATTTTACTATTATTGTATCTGTTTACCAGATGTAATAGATAAAATTAGGATATTTACTGTTTTATTCCCCATTATCCTTGTATTATGTAAATACCCTCCCCGGAGCATTGTAATAGCGTAAGACCTCTATATTATGCATTTTACTGCTTTTCATATTAACTACTAGTAATTAGGCTTATATGATAAGACTAATAATCAAACGCTAGCAAACTTAACAAAAAGACAAAAAATAACTGAAACACAACACAATTGCACATATACACCTCTAAGGTACCCCCACTTTAGTTGCCCTTAAAAAACAGTCATGAGGCAGGAATGCTTTAGTAAAGACCCGTAAAAACAAAAGATCATAGTCCCTCGATGACCCTATAGTTGCCTTCTCGATAAATGATCTAGTCCCTAAAACAGAATTGCTAAAGCATCTCCATAATTGCCTTCGTGACTGTAATGTCCCTTCGAATGTCCCTCAACATCCAACGACAAGGCTACCTACTCACTAATAGTAGGATAGCACTATCTAAAGGAAAAGAGGAAAAGAACACCCTTTTTTAGTACAAAATCTAGATAGCTGTTAGAAGTTTGCTCAAACTATTTTTTCACTTACACACAAATACTACTTTTCAAAAACAATTTCAAAACATTTGCTTTGTTAACACTCTTGAGGACCGATACAAGAGTTAAACACAAAGCAAATCGCCGCACTAAGGCATTTTAAAAACATTTCCAAACATAAAGCACAAAAGCATTTTGAAAAATGAGAAAACCTCTAAGAGCCTGTGAAAAACCACAGATTGAAAGGGTGCTAACACTTTCCCTTTCCATAATCTACCCCCTTACTCAAACATCTCGAAAAGGTCTTTTTTTGTTATTTTCACCCTTTCCTTTTGTTGGATAAAAGAAAATACGGTGGCGACTCTTGCTTACCACATATTTGCAAACAAAAAAATGCAAAAACCAGTATATAACAGTCGGTTCTTCCACGGTATCACAGAACTGGCGACTCTGCTGGGGAGTTCTAAAAGTGGGGTTTACCTTAGAGTTAGTTCATTATTAAATTGCTTTATTGTGTGTTTGATTGCTTTATCTTTAATGGTTTGCTTGGGTTGTTACTAAAAGATCCTACACCCGGATCTGGGGCACCTTATTAGGTAAGTAGCAATAAACCATGAAGGTTGTACGACGTAGACCGATACGGACGAAGTGGTGGCTACATTAGCGTGATACTTTGGATTGTACTAATGTTCCTTGAGTAAGTTAAGGATAACATTATGCTTCCTCAGTGTCACTAAGCGCTAAATGACCTTTAAAACCTTTAATTGACTCATCCTAGCCATTAGGAAGTAGTGAGATAATCGGCTTTGGTTCTGACCGAAGATTGGTTGATACTCGATACTACACTCATTGAGGCTGGACTTTCAGGATTTTCCAGCCGCAATTCTCCTGTGCGGAGCTGAAACAATTTCTGAAGGGAATGTCAGCGATATTGAGGCTCCTTATAACCCGATTACTATTTATAGGACAGGTTGAGCCAACTAAACATTCAAGAGGGTATTTACCTACAAACCCCATGCAAGCCTAAACCTAAGGCTATTTGTACGACTTGTTTGCCTTCATTGTCTAACAACTTGAATTCTTTGCAGGGTTGTGTTTGTCACCTTACATTTTTGCTTAACGCATAGCATACACATCATAACATCATGCCACAACATTTTCTTAACCATTTCAAGGATCTCAAGGGTTTGTGATGCAGGTTATAACAAATCAGACGTCTAGAAAGGGGCAAAGGGGACTTATTTTCCTCTAGCCAATGTTGTCAGAAGATCAAAACTCAACAACTTGAGTCAAGGGCTATGACCCACTTGATATGGTGAGCTTGCCTCTTGTAGAAGGACCTTCAATAATACGGAGTTCTTCAAGGCTACAAATTTCAACTGCGGACATCTTCTTATTTACCCTGCGAGTCCTTGAAAACATTGCATACGCATATCATATATGTTATTGCATAAACAGGTTTCAAAGAAGGATCCTCATCTTATTCGTTGTTTATTTCAGCAAGTAAAGAAATGGCTCTCGAACAAACAGTCAAAGACCTTCAGGCTCAAAATGCTTAATACCAATAAATGTTCCTGACTCTGACCCAGGGGCAAGAAGACCTGAAAGCTCTGCTCGTCAAAAAGAAGGCTAAGAAGGCAAAGAAACCAGTTCGTGTTTTGAGTGTGGGAAGAAGAAGACCAGTTAACCGAGCTCTAGATTTCGCAACCTCATCAAAAGGAGGGGATAATCAAGAGGAAGATGACGAGGAATTAGAGGAAGAAGACAACATTCCAGCGTCTGAAGAAGATGACTATGATAAGGAGCAGTATCCTCTCACTGATGAAAAATACAAACAGCTGGAGGATCAGCTTAATGCCATAAAGATCCAAAGGGTACCCAGTCTGGATTTTGAAGATTTAGGCTTGGTTCCAGGGGTGGTCATCCCACCTAAGTTCAAGGTCCCCATCTTCTCTAAATATGACAGTGTCTCCTGCCCTAAGTTGCACTTAAGGTCCTATGTCAGGAAGATCCAGCCTCACACTGCTGACCGGAAGTTATGGGTCTATTTCTTCCAAGAAAGTTTGGCTGGAACTCAACTGGATTGGTTCTATCAACTAGAAGGAACTTACATCCATACCTGGGAAGACTTGTCTACTGCTTTCTACAAGCAGTACCAATACAACACTGACCTGGCACCAACTTGAGTGCAATTGTAGAATATGTCCATGAGCTCAAGAGAAGGGTTCAAGGAATATGCACAAAAATGGAGGGATCTAGCTGGCAGGGTACAACCCCCTCTGAATGATCGTGAAATGGTAGACATGTTCATGGGAACTCTGACAGGCCCATTCTTCAATCTGTTGATTGGGAGTTCCTCATTCGGGTTCTCAGAGATGGTTCTGACTGGAGAAAGGATCGAAAATGGTATCAAGAGTGGGAAGATCCCGATGGCTGCATCTTCTAATGCTGAGAAGAAGCCATTTGGTGGTAAGAAGGAAGCCAATGTTGCGTGTTGTATCCCAAATTTTCCCTCTCATTTCTCAAGGATTCTCTCACAAGGTCTTCTATGACGTCAAGTTTGCAGCACTGATACATCAATTTAGGCTCGGAATTGGCACAAGGGTATAATGGTCATTTGCACACTGAAAAGTCAAACTTTGACTTTTGATCTAAATCAAGTTTCAAGAATCATATTTAATTAAGACATGTTAAAATATGAAGTTTGTTTCATCAAGAAGTTAAAAAGTCAAAATTCTATAATACTTAGAATTTTTCTAAGTGTTTAAGAAATATGACAAGCTTAGAACTTCTGATCAGATTATCACCATGATGCAAGTTGATTCTGGAAGAACTTCTAACACAAGAGTTGTAGACTTCAACAAGATCTGAAACATTGCAAAACGCAACTTCTCCTGGAAATGCTGGAATTTCAAGTTATAAATCTTCAAAGACACGTCCATGAAATTGAAACACTCAGCAAATTCTGGACATTTTCAAGACAGAGTTTGGTTAGAACTTCTGGGCCAGTTTTCACGAAGGTTCAGCCAGAGTTTGCAAGATTAATTCAAAAAAGGCTTACAAAGCATGTCATAAGCTTTCTGGAAAATCTGGGAACTTGCTCAGAACATGCTGGAGCAAAGGGATTCAAGGATCAAAAGTTGGATGTTTGTTCTAAGTTGCGCTGATGGTGAACTTCTGGCCCAGGTTTAAACTATGATGCACAATCTTATAGTGCAGGATTTCTGGTTTGATAAATCTCATCATCATTTAATGCTTACAACCACTTTTGGGCTTTTATCCAAAGGATTTCCCCATGTGTGAGATAGAAGTACCATTGCAGTCCGTGAAAAGCAAACTTTTGTACAAGTTTATGTTGGGACATTGCTTTGCTTTTGCCTCTGAGGGTACTTTTCCTTAATTCATGCTTACAAATCCAGTTTAGGCACGGCTAAAAGCCGCTAACCACCATACTTATTTATCTTGCTTCAAGAACAAGCCAGCACGCTAACATAATGTTGGTACTTTTGACTTCTCCAAGCTGCAAGGTTCTTGCCTATAAATTGAACTTCATTTGCAACTATGAAGGGGCCAGTCAGAAAAATCAAAAAGGAAAAGCTTTGAAACCTTGCTAAAAAATTCCAGAAATCTGAAACTGCAAACACAAATACAAAACCTGCTAGTTTTTTATTCTTGCATTCAAACTCCAACTTCCCTCAAGTGTTTCTTGACCAAATCATCCATTCACCATTCATAACCCAAGCTAAAGGTTGTCCCAGCCTTCTGAATACGTGAGGAAGCTGATCAGAACATTACAAGCAGTCAGAACCAGTCTTCAGCTCACATAACATTTTCCAGCTGCAAGGTAAACTTTTGTTGACCCTCATCATTTTACTTAGGCATTGTTATATTTGCATGTTCAAAATACAATGTAGACATTCTGATTCTGATGTTGTACATATTCTGGGGTTTCATGTATTTGCCTGCCTAAATAAGAAGAACATCAGTTCAGAACTTCTTAAGGAAACTAGGATTAGCAGATACTTGCTTGTTTCTGATTTACAGTCTTGACATTTTTTATGTTTCTGAAACCATGATGAACACCTGCCATAATTGCTATGTCTGTGTTTTCTGTTCTGTTGAGATTTGAATAAGTTGCAGATATTCTGATTAGCATGGAGAAAGAGGTGAAGCTCATCATTAGAACTTACTTTATGTTGTACGTTTATGTTTTTTCTTTTAGTACCGGATGTACAGCCACCCCAATGGTAGAAAGCGTGCGCATAAGACATTATTATTAAGGGTCCTGGGTTCTATCCCCAGAAGCATATTTTTTTAGGTTCATTTAGTGACATTTTCACCCATTTATTTGTCAAACAATATTCCTAAATCAGAACTTCTAGATATCCTCGCCTAACAGAATAATCACTTCACTCTCTCAAACAATCAGAACTTCTGACTTGCCAGAGATATGTGAACTTTTAGGTTCTCAGCTACACTAAAGCTTCTGAACCCCCTCAACAATCAGAGCTTGTAGGTTTTCCTCTGTTCCCAGCAACCTCAGAACTTGGTGTATCTAGGCCCAGAACTTCTTACCTTCTACTTGCCTACTAACATTTTCTCTCTTGCAGCGTATCAGAGTCAGAACTTCTGATTCCGTCTCGTTTCAGCAATGTGCTGGTTCTGACTCTTTTTCTCTTACTTATCTTATTTTAGCTTTCATTAATAAAAAACACCAAAAAAGATATTTCATATTAACATGTTTTATTTTATTTCTTTAACAACAAAAAGATCAAAATATTGTCTTAAATAAACTTATTTCTTAACAAAAATTAAACAAGTCCATTTCAATTCCTGTACATTATTTCAATATGGTTGTAATAGATAATTAGGACTTTAATTTCTTGCAGTCCCCATTCATAAAATTGTACCATCATCCCTTAAAGCATTGTAATAGCTTAGTATTTTTATTTTCCGCAATTTAATGTTTTATTTACAAATTGCAATTAATTAGGGTTTTGTATGGAAAGACTAAAACCAACAAAATAGCAAACCCTAATCAAGACAAAAACAAAGCATGAAATCAATACATTTACACACAAGCACCCCTAGGCTAAATCCACTTGGTTGCCTTATAAAAATGACCATATTACGCATGTGAGGTATCTTAGCAAAAACAAGCAAAATACAAGATCATAGTTGCCTTTCAAAATGGTCTTAGTCCCTAAAGAAAAATGCTAAGATACCTTGCAACATTGCTAATCATGGTTATACGATGACCCACGCCCGTCCCTTTTACATCCAAAGATAGGATTACTTACCAAATCATTGGTAAGATAACAATGTCAAAGGAAAAAGGAAATGAACATGAAAGACTTTTGAGTAGGGAGAATGTTCCTAGTTACTTGCTCCAATTCAAAATAAAAACATCCTTGCTATTTTCAAAACAAACACCAACACTTTCAAAACATCTTTCCAAAACTTTTCAAAATATCAACACTTTGTATACATTATTACGAATGAGAATCATTACAAAGTTTGCCTAAACGATGGCGCCTTTTCAAAATACCTTCAAAAACCACACAAAGCACATTTTTAAACAAAAGCAAGTGATCTAGCAAGTAACTAAGAGCCCATAGAAAACCATGGATGAAAAGGGTGCTAATAACTTCCCTTTTCATAATCTACCCCCCGAACTCAAGAAATAAACTCAAAGGTATTTCATGTGCTTTTCCACCTTTCCTTTTGGATAAAAGAAAAGTCGGTGGTGACTCTTGCTAACCACAACATTTGCGATCAAATGTAAAACACTCAAGTCAGTTCTCCCACTATATCACAGAACTGGAGACTCTGCTGGGGACTTTTTTTTAAAGTGGGGTTACCTTAGGTATAGATCACATTTACTTACTTTCATTGTTTGACTTGTATGCTTTACATTTTGGTTCTTTGTTTGGGATTAAATCCTCTACCCGGATTTGGGATACCTTATAGGTAAGTAGCAATACATTGTGGAAACTGTGCGGGGTATACCGACATGGTCTAAGCAATAGCTACGTTAGTGTGACATATTTGAGTAGTCAAGGAGAATACAGGACCGCTGAGTGATGTCATGAAGCACTAACGAACTTCTAGAACCTTTACTTGACCAACTTGGCCATTAGGGCGTAGTGAGATGACCGGCTTTGGTGCAGTCCGAAGTTGGTAGATACTCGATACTACACTCATTGAGGTTTGGTTTTTTGGGATATTTCGGTCTCCATTAAAGAGGCTTGTGCTGAAACAATGCCCAAAGAAACAAACCAGTGATATTGAGCCCCTTAGAACCCGGTTACTATTACTAGGACAGGTTTGAGCCAACAAAACTTCAAGAGGGTACTTACATATGAAACTCCATGCAAGCTTAAACCTAAGGACTTGTTTTGCTTTGTTTGTATATATATACTGATACATAACATCATAAACATCATAAACATCATAACATCATACTTATACACACTAACCATTTCAAGGATTTTTGGGATTTATCTTTGTTCTGTTTTGTAGGACATGGATTCTATTCGCAGGAAAAACATTCAAGTCAATCTCGTAAGGATCCCTCTGCAACTTAAAGATCTAGCATCAAGGATTCTTGAAAATTCTCCATTTACTGAAAGACATGGTCGCCTACTAAACTTGGTTACCTCCAACACTGATGAAGACATGATGAAGGTGCTCTTCCAATTCTTTGATCCTCTACACCATTGCTTCACATTTCCCGATTATCAACTTGTGCCAACTTTGGAAGAATTTTCCCAACTCTTGAGGATTCCCATTCTCAATCAACTACCCTTCAACTGTATGGAAAGAGATCCAAAACCAGAAGAGATTGCTCAAGACCTACACTTGCGACAATCTAATGTCACAACTAATTGGGAAACAAGGAGTTGTGTCAAAGGTTTCTTAGCCAAGTTCTTGTTTGAGAAAGCTCAAGATTGTTGGAACTCTTTGGACTTACGAGATTTTGAGGAAATTGTGGCCCTTCTCATCTATAGGATGGTTTTGTTTCCAAATCCGGACCAACTCATAGATGTAAACTCCGTTAAAATCTTCATGTCTCGTAACTCGATGCCTACTTTGCTAGGGGATATCCTACATTCTTTTCACTCTCGCACTTTGAGGAAGAGAGGTATCCTCATGTGTTACACTCCTCTCTTGGCAAGATGGTTTATTTCGCATCTTCCCCAATCTGTGTTAAAAAATGAGCAAGGTTCAAGATGGTCCCATAGGGTAATGACGCTCATACATTCAGATATTCATTAGTGTTCCCGCTCTTTGGAGAATGTTACTATCGTCGACCGTTGTGGATAATTCCCTAATGTCCCTTTGCTTGGCATTAGAGGAGGTATCACTTACAACCCCTGCTTATCCCTACGACAGTTTGGTTAAGCCCGAAGGGATGGTCCCCACGAGATGCTTCTCCAAGGAGTGGTATTTGACTACAAGAATGACGATCAAGGTTACCGTCAGAGGTTTATCCGAGCCTGGAGGATGTTGAACAAGGTGGATAGCAAGATGTTAGGACACAAGATCTCCATTCCCCTCGAGCCTTACCTTAAATGGGTGCGAACTCATGCTCAGAAACTTGTGATGCCTTATCCTTCCACCTTACCAGTTATCATGGAGCTTGTGGTCGAAGGAGATGTTCCCTACACTGTCCTCCATCCCGACATGCCTACCTCTCTCGAAGACTTGCAAAAAGTTTGGATTCAGCTTAAGGAAGAACGAGATACTTTCGAAGCTCAATTCTATGCTAGTGAGAAGAGGGTCTTGGAGCTTACGAAGCAGCTACAAAAAGAGCAAAGTGTGAACGCTTATCTCACGCCAAAGAGGATGCGTTTGGTCTTTTTATCTTAGAAAGTTATTTTGTAAGACCAAGAGGCATGATGTAATCTTTATTGTTTTGTCTAATGAAAATTAACGTTTGTTAATTCTTTTGTCTATACAAATTTAAATCTCATTAATCCTTGAAATCATTTGCATATACATATTCATGCATCATAACATGACATGTTTTCGCACAACATGTTTCCTTATCTCTCTGCTGTTTATTTCAGCAAGATGGATCTAGAGAAAACTGTGAAGGATCTCCAAGCCCATAATTATCAGTTTTAGGGGACTCTACTAGCCCTAGCCAAGGGGCATCAAGATATGATGGCTTTGTTGGCTGTTAAGAAGAAGCCAAAGAAGAAAGCCCTACTCAACATGGGTAGAAGGTTCAAGGAGACAGTCCGTCAAATCCCAATAGGAGGAGACAATTCTGAAGAGGACGAGAACCAGATCAGTGAGGTCAAGAGTACTCAGGCTAACTGTGCTAATGATCAAGTATCTGATGATGATTATTTCGACGAGCAGTATCCACCCGCCGATATCAAATACACGCAGTTAGAAGACAGATTGAAAGCTGTTGAAATCCAAGCCGTCCCCGGTTTAGATTTTGATTATTTGGGTTTGATCTCTGGGGTAGTCATCCCCCACAAATTCAAAATACAAGTCTTTGCAAAATACGATGGAGTTTCTTATCCAAAACTCCACCTAAAGTCTTATGTGTGCAAAATACAGTCGCACACCTCTGATAAGAAGCTCTGGGTTCACTTTTTCCAAGAAAGCTTAGTTGGAACGCAACTTGAATGGTTTTATCAATTAGATGGTTCTCGTATCAATACTTGGGAGGATTTAGCTACTACCTTCTACCATCAGTATCAGTACAACGCCGACTTGGCGCCAACGAGGGTTCAGTTGTAAGATATGACCATGGAAAAGAATGAAGGATTTGAGGAATATGCATAAAAATGGAGAGACCTTTCCAGTAGGGTTGAACCACCCTTGACTGATCGGAAACACATTGACATGTTCATGGGCACTTTGTCTGGTCCTTTCTTTAATCTATTGGTTGGTTGCTCTTCTTTTGATTTCACCGAATTGATCTTAACCGGTGAAAGAGTTAAAAGTGGCATCAAAAGTGGGAAGATCTTTGTGGCATCTACCTCCACTCCTAATCCTATCAAGAAACCTTTTACTGCAAAGAAGGAAGTCAATGTTGTGTACGGGGAAATGATCGTCTGTCTGTCAATGTTGTCTGAATCTCCAATCTGACTCCTACTCCAAGACCATCTGTAAACCATCAACATTTTGAAAATCCAAGAAGACAATTTACGAAGTTAGGCATGCCACTGTCTTAAGCCCTTCAACATTTGCTCAAGGCTAATTTAGTGACATTGCGCAATCCTCCCGCCAACCCTGATACCTTGTCACCAAAGTATAATCTAAACGCTAAGTATACTTACCACTCCAGCAACCCCGGGCACAAGACTGACCAGTGTTGGGCCTTGAAGAACAATATCCAGGATTTAATTGATAATAAAACTATTGAGTTTGATCCTCCTCCAACGCCGAATGTAATCACCGCACCAATTCCGAAGCATGACAAAGGTGTTAATGTCGTCGAGGATACAATTTTTGTTTCCTTTGTTGAAGAACTGACTACTCCGCTGAATACCATCAAAAAGAACCTGTTGAAGGCTGGGATTTTCCCGGGCTGTGTAAAAGACTATGTGTGTTGTACAAGATAACACAATGGATGTGAAGGGCTGAAGAAAGGCATACAACGCCTGATGGATAGCCACGAAATTCTATTTGAAAAGACTCCACTTGCCAAGAGTTTGATTAACAAATGTAAAGACCTCTTCATTATTACCATCTCAAACAAGCCTCTTAGGATCACCTTCAAAGGTCCCATTAGGATTTCAAATGAACCCACTGTTGCTCCCTTAATAATTACCAATCTCGGACCGATTCCCTACTCTTCAAACAAAGCAGTACCATGGAATTACGGTGTTGAGGTGTTCTATCATGGGATTAAACAAGATGCCTGGATTTAAGAAGAAAAAGATAACAATGTTGGCAGCATAGCTGGCTCAAGAAAAGTAACTAGAACTAGGAGAATATTTTCACCCAATATCTCACCACCAGTTGTTACAAAGACGCCCATCTGCATTACTGCTGCCAAGCCAAGTACTGATACAAGAGGGAAGGAGAAGGTTGTTGAGCCTGATGTGATTGAAGTACCCTCCAAGGACGTAGCTGATGAAGAACCCTTCGCCCGTGAGATGGACGAAATATTAAAGATAATAAAAAGAAGCAACTTCAAGATTGTGGAACAGTTGGGGAAAACCCCTTCTAAGATTTCAATGTTGTCATTGCTGCTTTGTTTCGATGCCCATGCTCGAACGTTAATCAAGTTCCTAAAAAAGGCCCATGTCCCCCATGAGACAACAACAGACAATTTTGAGAATTGCGTGGCTAGCCTGACAGCTGATAATAGCTTGGGATTTTCAGATACTGACTTAACGCCTCTTGGGAAGAATTACAATAAAGTTTTACATGTTTCTATCGAGTGTACGGGGACTACCTTAGCACATGTGATAGTAGACACCGGTTCTTCTCTAAATGTATTACCCAAGGGGGCGTTAGACCGTCTTGACTGTGAGGATTTAGTCTTGAAGCCAAGTGATATCATTGTAAGGGCATTTGATGGATCAAAGAGGATTGTTCATGGGGAAGTAGATCTTCCCATCAAAGTGGGATACCAAATCTTCAACTCCACCTTCTATATTATGGATATTCGTCTTACCTATTCTTGTCTGTTAGGTCGCCCGTGGATCTATAAAGCTGGGGCAGTAACCTCAATCTCCATCAGAAACTCAAATATCCAGTCAAGGGAAGAATAGTCACTGTCTGTGGAGAAGAAGAGTTTATGGTAAGCCACCTTAACTCATTAAAATATGTAGAGATGGATGAAGAATTCATTGAAACCCCATGTTAAGCCTTTGAAGTCATGCCACCGATGATTGCTACTACCAAATGCTCTTCTGATGAGTCTAAAGCTGTTAAGGCCACACCAAAGATGGTTTCAGTCAAAGATGCTCGTGCGGCAATTGAAGAAGGAAATTGTGATATTTAGGGACAACTCCTTGATATTCAATTTAAAGTAGACAAGTTCGTTTTAGGCTTCACTGTCAAAGCTCAGAAGGAAGTGAGGCATGCTCGTGCTGGAAAGCCACCTCTTCGCATCGGAAGCCATAAAGTCAACGCCATGGGTGATTCTGATGAAGAAGCTGCATTTGAAGATTGGGTGTATCAACTACAACGGAGCTGAAGAATTGGCATGCAAAGGACTTTGTGCCCATCTCCTTCATTGAGGAGTAATCTACTTGTTATTGCTTTTCTTTCAATTCAAGAATATGTTGTCTGTAATATTTTAACAATGACTTTTCAGCCATATGCATGGCCCGTGGCACTTTGGTCCATTTGTCAAGGGTTTTATTTATGTTCATCTAATCATATGATCATTCAGTATATTGGACTCTTTTGCATTCAAATATTTGTGTTTATTGTCTTTCCTTTCTTTCAAGTACTTTTTTTTTTAAAAATAGCCATGTATCTTACATGCACACACACACACACACTCTTACAGGTCCACATCCACTCTGGATCCTATTGCCAATGACTCTACTATTACCGACTATGACTTTTAATGTCCTATCAACCAAGACGAAGACGAAGGCGAGGAATATTGTGACATACCGGGAGAACTAGCGAGACTTCTATTACAGGAGGAAAAAGTTATTCAATCGCACAAAGAGTCAGTTGAAGTTATCAACCTGGGTACTGAGTCAGATAAGAAGGAAATCAAGATCGGCGCTAATTTGGAAAGTAGTGTCAAGAGCAAGTTGGTTCAGATGTTACATGATTATATGGAAGTATTTTCTTAGTCTTATGAAGATATGCCTGGGTTAGATACCGACATCGTAGTTCATCGACTGCCAATAAGAGAAGACTGCCCTCCTGTTAAACAAAAGGTTCGTCGCATGAGGCCTGATATGTCTGAAAAGGTCAAAGATGAAGTGATGAAACAATTTGATGCAGGGTTCCTAGCTGTGACATCCTATCCTCAATGGGTTTCCAATGTGGTGCCAGTGCCAAAGAAAGACGGGAAAGTTCGCATGTGCGTAGACTATAGGGATCTGAATAGGGCAAGCTCCAAGGATGACTTCCCTCTACCATACATTGACGTCTTAGTTGATAATACAGCTCAGCATAAAGTCTTCTCTTTCATGGATGGCTTCTCGGGCTATAATCAAATAAGGATGGCTCCCGAAGACATGGAGAAGACTACATTCATTACGCAATGGGGCACCTTTTGCTACAAGGTCATGCCATTCAGATTGAAGAATGCAAGGGCCACGTATCAAAGGGTTATGGTAGCTTTATTGCATGATATGATACACCATGAAATAGAGGTCTATGTGGACGATATGATCACCAGATCACAAACTGAAGAGGAACATCTCGATCACCTGTACAAACTATTCGAAAGGCTGAAAAAGTACAAGTTGAGGTTAAACCCTAACAAGTGTACGTTCGGAGTACGATCTGGAAAGCTTCTAGGTTTTGTTGTCAGTAATAAAGGCATTAAAGTTGATCCTGCCAAGGTAAAGGCCATCCAAGAAATGTCAGTCCCATATTCTGAAAAGGAAGTTAGAGGATTCTTGGGTCGTCTCAATTACATTCCCCGTTTCATATCTCACTTGACTGCTACTTGTGAGCCAATCTTCAAGCTCTTGAAGAAAGATTAGATAGTCAGATGAAACAATGAATGCCAAGCTTCCTTTGATAAAATCAAAGAATGTCTACAAGATCCTCCTATTCTCATGCCTCCGGTTGAAGGAAGGCCCTTGATCATGTACTTGACAATAGTAGAGAATTCTATGGGGTGTGTTTTGGGCCAACATGACGAGTCTAGCCAAAAAGAGCATGCTGAGCAAAAAGTTTACCAACTGTGAAACCAGATATTCACTACTCAAGAAAACTTGTTGCGCTCTGGCATGGGCTGGTCGCCGGCTGAGACAGTATATGTTGAATCATACCACTCTGTTGATTTCTAAAATGGACCCAATCAAGTACATTTTCGAGAAACCTGCCCTTTTCGATCGGATAGCCAGATGGCAAATGATCTTGACTGAGTACGATATTCAATATACTATGAAAAAGACCATCAAAGTAAGCGTGCTAGCTGATCAGTTGGCCCATCAAGTTATGGATGATTATCAGTCAATGAACTTCGATTCCCTGATGAGAATATCATGCTGGTAACCGACTGTGTGAAACCTGGACCATATGACAGACCTAAACAAGGATCCTGATGGACTATGGTCTTCGATAGGGCTTCCAACGCCTTAGGTAACAGAATTGGTGCTGTAATCATCTCTCCTAAAGGTTGCCACACTCCATTCACTGCTAGATTATGCTTCGATTGCACGAACAATATGGTCGAGTATGAAGCATGCATCTTAGGTCTGAAAGCTGCTATTGACTTAAGGATCAAGCATTTGGATGTGTTCGGAGATTCCGCTCTAGTGATCAACCAAGTAAAAGGAGATTGGGACAATAAACACCCTAATTTTATCCCTTATAAGGAAATTGTGCTATCCTTGATTCCCTACTTAGAAGAGATCACCTTTGTGCACTTCCCTAGGGAGGAAAACCAGTTGGCTGACGCTTTGGCAACCATGTCTTTAATGTTCAAGGTCAGATGGGACAATGAAGCCCCTATGATTATAATTAAAAGATTTGACGAACCTGCACATTGCTGTGAGCTTGACACCGATGCGGAAAAGCCTTGGTACCAGGAGGTGATAAGATACCTTGAAGCACAAGAGTATCCAGAGGGAGCGTCTATCAATGACAGAAAGTTCTTACGAAGATTTGTAGCCAAATTCTTCCTAAGCAACGAAATATTGTACAAGCGCAACCATGATTTAACTCTAGTCCGATGTGTGGACAAAAAGGAGGCAGAGGAAATCATGGAGGACATGCACGATGGTCTCTTCGGTACTCACTCAAGTGGATATATGATGGCTAAGAAAATCTTGAGAGTTGGCTATTATTGGTCAACAATGGAGACTGATTGCCATCAACATTCAAGAACTTGTCACAAATGCAAAATCTATGCTGACAAGGTCAATGTGCCTCCTATCCCTATGAATGTCATGACCTCTCCATGGCCATTTGCAATTTGGGGCATTGATATGATTGGAGAAATCAAGCCAACCGCTTCCAATGGACATCGCTTCATTTTGGTTGCTATTGATTATTTCACCAAGTGGGTCGAAGCCGCTTATTTTGCCTCAGTCACAAAGAATGTGGTAGCCAGATTTATCAGAAACAACCTCATCTGCCGTTATGATATCCCCGAAAGGATTATCACCGACAATGGAACTAACCTCAACAATGCTATGATTACTGAGCTTTGCATTCAGTTTAAGATCAAGAATCACAATTCTTCTCCATATAGACCGAAAATGAATGGCGCAGTCGAAGCAGCCAACAAAAATATCAAGAAGATTATGCAGAAAATGGTGGTAACCTATAAGGATTGGCATGAGATGTTGTCGTTTGCTCTACATGGCTACAGCACTTCAGCTAGAACATCAACTAGGGCAACTCCCTTTTCCTTAGTATATGGCACGGAAGTTGTTCTGCCGGTGGAAGTTCAGATTCCCTCGCTGAGGATTATGAATGAGGTAGGATTAGGCAAAGATGAGTGGATTCAAATGAGATTGGATCAACTGAACTTGATCGATGAAAAATGATTAGTTGATGTTTTCCATAGTCATACGTGCCAAATATGGATGATCAAGGCTTTCAACAAAAAGATCAAGCCTCGAGTATACCAAGATGGTGACTTGGTGATAAAACGCATCATTCTACCACAACGCGACCCCGGAGGCAAATGGACTCCCACCTATGAAGGTCCATTTATTGTCAATAGAGTTTTCTCTGGCGGTGCCATGATGCTGACTATCATGGATGGTGAAGATTTCCCACATCCTATAAACGCGGACATAGTTAAAAAATACTTCGCATAAGAGACCCGCTAGGTTGACACACCTAGGAAAAATAAGGGCATCCTGGCAAACCAAAAGGTTTGGGCAAAAATTAGGGATATATGCAAAAGATTGTACACCCGGCAAGTTGAAAACCCGAAAGGGCGACTTGGGCAAAAAAGGGTATCCTGGTGGGCTGAAAACCCGAAAGGGCGGTCCAGGCAAAAATTAAAGATTGAAAGTGTATTACTATGTCCCGTAGAATCACCGCAGTCAATTTTATCACCAATGTCCAAGTTCAAACGGTCCAAGATTAATCCAATCAACTTCTATCAACTACAAGGGACATTCGAAGACATTGGGGAAATAGTAGAGTTGGAAGGTAATGAGATTATTTCATATGGCTATTTGTTTTTGTTTTCAATTTTGTTTTCCTTCCGACGATTTCCTCTTACTAGTATCTCTGTCTCTATGTACAAAAACGCTTATTCATGGGAAAAATATCAATACAAATATACTTTGAAGTGCAAAATTTATGTCTTTGTTTTGAGTGCAAATTTGTCCAATGACTAAAATTGAATGAACATATGCATATGAACATAATTAAAATTGTTTGGCACATATGAACTAAGCAGTAACATGCACCTCTTTAATGAATATGGAATACCCCCACAGAGTTATTTCATTAACATCCTCCTCAACAAAGTTACTCACAAAGTCTCTTTGCGTAGGATAATCCCCAACCAGAGTCTCAATCTCTTGGAAGCTCTCTCTCTCCAGCTAACTCGAATTTTAAAAGTTAAAGCCTCACAGATCTCTTCCTAAAAGAAACTCACCTCCTCAATAGGGTTTATTTCCCTAACGGGGTTTATTTCCCCAACAGGTTTTATTTCCCCGACAACAATCGAGGAACCACAAAATTCCCAAGCATAGTCTATCTTCCCTAGCGGAGCCTGTTATCCCCAGTTGAGTGTAACCTCCCCAACTGAGTGTATCCTCCCTAGTTGAGTGTATCCTCTCCAAGTTGAGTGTATCCTCCCTGTTGTACCCCAAAATTTTCCCTCTCATTTATCAAAGATTTTTCTCACAAGACTTCTTGGACTCAAGACAAGATTAGGGTTTGGTCAGCTCAAGACATCTCATCTTGCACTGATAACCCAAAATTAGGGTTTGAGTTTTCACAAGGATTTTTGGACCACCAATACTTCATGTGACTTTCATACACCATCTTGGACCCCTAAGATTTCTCAAGACAAGTTTCAAGCCTTGAATCACATTTTTGCCTAGTCAATTGGACAGTTGACCTAAAAATCAGTTGTATTGGGGAAAAAGTTAACCATGGCCAATTTACAGTCAAACTTCATAATTTTTTATCCCCAACAATATTTTAGACTCATATGAACCATTTGATCAAGTTTGGATCACAACTCCTCAGGAAATTTGATCAGATCATCAAAAGGGCAAAATGGTCAAAATTAGGGTTTTGATTGAGAAAGGGCAATTTCTGATTTTTAACCTAACCAATGACCAATTGGGTTCAAGCATGATTTCAAGGACTCAATATCATCATCTTGACCTAATCACATAGTTCAAAAGATCTCAAATGCATTGGATTGACAGATGAATTTTGCAGTCAACTGATCAAAAATCAATTGTACACTGAAAAGTCAAACTTTGACTTTTGGTCAAAATCAAGTGCCAAGGGTCATAATTCATTAAGACATGTCAAAATATAAAACTTGTTGACCAAGAAACCTAAAATTTCAAGTTAGGGTTTTAATTTGAAATTTTTCATAAATATTTTTCTAAGTATGTAAAATTTCTTATTTTTTCCCAACTTTCCACAACTTTTTCACCATGATGTAATTGGATTCAAAGAAAACTTCCAACATGAAAGTTGTAGTCCTCCATGAAATATACAAATTTTATTCACAAAGTTTTCCCAAAATATGCTTGTATCTCAAGATATGAATTTGTGAATAAGGGTCCATGAACTTTTTAACTTAGTGAAAATTTGCCCTAATTTAGACAGGTTTTTGACCTAACTTCATGGGAATTTTTCACATAGTTCCAAGAGGTATCTCAAAATGAATTTCAAATATGGATTGTAGATCATGTTGCAAGCTTTCCAAAATGTCTAATAACTCTCCAAGATCATTTGTGGTTAGGAAGAAACGAAGAAGAGAAAATGGCATTTTGTCACTTTTGTTCAAGCCATTTTTACAATGCTTCAAGTTGCAAATCAGATCCTAGCATGCTTGTACCTTGCATTACAGGTCCTAAATCCCTTATACACTCTATAATTTAATGCTAACTCAGTGGTTAAAGCCTTTGTTTTCACCTTTGGAGCATTGCACAAGAGATTAATCCATAAATTGCATAAAGTTCACAATGCCATTTTGATAAAGCAAGCTTTTCCAACTTTATCAGCCTTGAGCCTTGGACTTGTTCCTTGAGTACATGAATTTTCCATGGATCACAAGCAAAGTAAACCAACCCTTTCAGCTCACAAGATAGCCAAGTACAGGCCTGCTAGCATAGTCATTTCACTTTTCTTAAAAAGTAAGAAAAGTTGTAAAAGTCAAGGGAGCTTGTACATCTGATAAAGGGAGGGTTTGGCTTCATTCAAAACAACTTCACAAACTTGTCTCAAGCAGAAACACGAAAGCAAAAGATCCTAAATACACTCAAACTGAAAGAACACATTTTTCTGCCCAAGCATTGCAGTTTCTGCAAAACACTGGCCATCTCAATATTTGCTCGTGCGTTTTGCTTTGTAACACATCAAACATCTTCCATACATCCTACCTAAACTATCCAAGTCCTTGTCCTGGTTCTGTAAGCCCTATTTCAGACATCACCATTTTCATTTTGGAAGGTTGCAGTTTGACTCGTGTAGGAAGTTTCAGCCATCCACAAGGCCAGCTAAGCATTGGAATAGTTTGAGGGAAATTCAAGGAAGCTCACACGATCTTCAGGCCTCCCTCAAAGTCCCTACATTGCCATATGCAAACTCAGTTAAACAAGGTATTTTTCAAAACTCTATCTCACTATTTAGGAATCCTCAAGCTTTGATTTGTGAAGCAAAGATGTAGTCCTTAACATGGTGAAGCTGTACATATGCATAGTTGTCATTTATATTAAATGAGCTAAGAGAACTTGATTGTTAAACATGCTGAAAAAACTAGGTCAGAAATTAGGGGTGATTAAATTTTCTCTGATCTTTGAGATTTAGTTTACAAACTTTATATCACTGGAATCGTGAGATCATAAGCTACATTTTTTGTGTTATAAGTTTTTGATTTTATGCAAGCTAGAGCAAGATACAGGTTTGAACTCAGAAACGCGCGCGCAGGAAGCCAAGGACAAGGATGAAGATGATGTTCTGGGCCTTGGCACCTTGGGCCTGTTGTTTTACTTCCCATACCCCCAGTTTACTATTTGCACCCCCTTTGCATATTTTTATATTTTTGCATATTTTCTCATATTTTTTATGTTTATTGACTTTATTGTTTTTTTCTGAATCATAAAAATCACAAAAAATATTTTCTTAATTTTTTGCATTTTATTTTATTTTTTATCTTATTTTTTGCATAAAATATTGATTATTTAGAATAAATAGAATCTATTTTCTTAAAATAACTAGTAAACACATTTAAAAATATCATACATTTTTATTTTTATTATTCATACACATAAAATATTATTTCCGCATATATTTTAATTTTTAATATTTGTAAATAATTTTATTTATTTTTTCTTGTACATAAATGGATAAAATAAATAATAATAGAAAACATAATTTTCTTTTAAATCAAAATTAGGGTTTCCCCTTTCAAAAGAAATAATATTATTTTTCTCTTATTTTCTAGGATTTAAATAATTAATTCTCTCATACAAAAAATCAATTACAAAACATTTTGCATATTTACATTTTTTATTGCATTTTTAATATTTGTACATTTATTTAATTTGCAATAATTCAATTGGGTTGTAATAGTATTTTAGGGTTTTATTTTGTGCAAATATCCCCATTCAAAAACTTGTATCCCCCCTCCCATAATAATTGTTGTAATAGCTTAGATTTATTTTACGCAATTTATCGCATTATACCATGTTTAGAAAAACTAGGGTTTTGCATGATAAGACAAAAATCAAACAAATAGAAAGACCTAATACAAGACAAACAAAAGCATGTAAAATGACAACACATTACACACAAACACCCCTAGGGTTTCATCCACTTTGTTGCCTAAAAAATAGCCATGGTATGCATGCAAAGTATCTTGGCAAAACAAAACAAAACAAAAGATCATAGTCCCTCGATGACGCTATCAAAAGGTTGCCTAAACAAAGATGATCTTAGTCCCTCAAAACTTGCTAAAGATACTTGGCAATATTGCTATCATGGTTATACGATGACCCGTGCCCGCCCTGTTTAACATCCAAAGATAGGGTTGTTTACCAAAATGATGGTAAATCAACAATATCAAAGGAATAAAAATATACAAGAAAGACTTTTGAGTAGGTAGAATGCTTCTAGTTACTTGATCAATTTGCAAATAATCCTTGCTATTTTCAAACAAACACACACACATTTCAAAACATTTCCAAACAACTTTCAAAACATTGAAACATTTTTCAAAAAGACAAACATCTTTGTATACATTCTTACGAACGAGAATCATTACAAAGATTGCCTAAACAAAGGCCTATTTTCAAAATACTTTCAAAACCACACAAAGCACCATTTCACACAATTTCAAAAGCAAAGCAAGTGATCTAAACAAGTAACTAAGAGCCCATGGAAAACCATGGATGAAAAGGGTGCTAGCACCTTCCCTTTTCATAATCTACCCCCCGAACTCAAGAAAACATCTCAAGGTCTTTCCTGTGCTTTTTTACCTTTCCTTTTGGATAAAATAAAATTCGGTGGCAACTCTTGCTAAACCGCAACATTTGCAAACACAAACACAAAACCTCAAGTCAGTTCTCCCACCGTATCACAGAACTGGCGACTCTGCTGGGGAAATTTATAAAAGTGGGGTTACCTTAGGGTTTAGATCACCTTTACATGCTTATCTTGCTTGAGTTGTTTGCTTTACACTTTGGTCATATTGTTTGGGTTTGAATCCTCTACCCGGATTTGGGAAACATTCATAGGTAAATAGCAATACGTTGTGGAAACTGTGCAGGGTATACCGACATATTCTAAGCAATAGCTATATTAGTGCGACATATTTGTGGGTACCGGTAGCCTTTGAGTCAATCAAAGAGAATACGGGGCCGCTGAGTGATGTCATGAAGCACTAATGGACTTTTAGAACCTTTACTTGACCAACTTGGCCTTTTAGGATGTAGTGAGATGATCGGCTTTGGTGCAGTCCGAAGTTGGTAGATACTCGATACTACACTCATTGAGGGTTGGTTCCTTGGAATATTTCGGTCGCCAATAAAGAGGCTGAATTGAAACAATGAACAAGGAAACAATCCAGTGATATTGAGCTCCTTAGAACTCGGTTACTATTTCTAGGACAGGTTGAGCCATCTAAACTTCAAGAGGGTACTTACCTATGAAACCCCATGCAAGCCTAAACTAAGAACTTGTGTGATTTTCTTGTACATATATACTTGTGCATAACATCATGGACATCACGAAGCATCATATGCATCCAGTAACCATTTCAAGGATTTTGGAATTTCATCTTTGTTCCTGTTTTGTAAGTTATGGATTCACTTCGCAGGAAAACCATCCAAGTCAACCTTATAAGAATTCCTCCACAACTCAAGGAGCTAGCTTCAAGGATTCCTGAGAATTATCCATTCACCGAAAGACATGGTCGTCTACTCAACTTGGTCACCACCAACACAGAGGAGGATATGATGAAAGTTCTCTTCCAGTTCTTTGACCCTTTGCATCATTGCTTCACATTTCCTGACTATCAACTTGTGCCCACTTTGGAGGAATTTTCTCAACTCTTGAGGATTCCTATTCTCAATCAACTACCCTTCAATGGTACGGAAAGAGATCCAAAGCCAGAAGAGATTGCTCAAGCCTTACACTTGCACTCATCTGATGTCACAACACATTGGGAAACTAGAAGTGGTGTCAAAGGCTTCATGTCAAAGTTCTTGTTTGAGAAGGCCCAAAGCTGCTGAAATTCCTTGGACTTACAAGCTTTTGAGGAGATTGTAGCTCTTCTCATCTATGGGATGGTCTTGTTCCCTAACCCTGACCAACTCATAGATGTAAGTTTTATCAAAATCTTCATGACTCGCAACCCGGTGCCTACATTGCTTGGGGATATCCTCCACTCTTTTCACACTCATACAATAAAGAAAAGAGGTGTTCTCATGTGTTTCACTCCTCTCCTGGCAAGATGGTTTATTTCTCATATTCCCCAGTCAGTCTTGAAGAATGAGCAAGGTTTGAGGTGGTCACAACGATTGATGACTCTTACACATTCAGATATTCATTGGCGTTCTCGATCAAAAGAGAATATCATCATCATTGACCGTTGTAGGGAATTCCCTAATGT
Source organism: Vicia faba (assembly GCA_948472305.1). NCBI lineage: Eukaryota > Viridiplantae > Streptophyta > Magnoliopsida > Fabales > Fabaceae > Vicia > Vicia faba. Next base: position 172,258,684 of record OX451739.1, on the reverse strand, counting down.
CCCTCTACTTGGCATTAGAGGAGGCATCACCTACAACCCCTGCTTGTCTCTGAGACAGTTTGGGTATGCCCGAAGGGATGGCCCACATGATATGCTGATTCAAGGATTGGTTTTCGACTTCGACAACGACGATTAAGGACTCCGTCAAAGGTTCATCCGAGCTTGGAGGATGCCAAACAAGGTAGACAGTAAGACCTTGGGCCACAAGAATTCAATCCCTCTTGAGCCTTACCTCAAGTGGGTACGAACCCGCGCCCAAATTCTTATGATGCCTTACACCCTCCTACATCCTGACATGCCAACATCACTAGAAGATCTACAAAGGAGTTGGATACAGCTCAAGGGAGAGCGTGATACTTTCGAAGCCCAATTCTACGCAAGCGAGAAGAAGGTTTTGGAACTCACTCGGCTACTTCATGAAGAGCAGACTCTCAACACCTACATTGCACCAAAGAGGATGCGCAACGTCTTTTTACCTTAAAATTTTGTATTATTTTGCCCATGGGGCATTGATGTACTAACAAATTCTATCTTATTAATATGACGTGTGTTCCTTTTTTGTTTAAAACAAATTTGAATTTCTGAATCCTTGAAAGAATTACATGAATACATATCATTCATCATATGCATAAACAGGTCTTCACACCAAGTTTCCTCATCTCTCTGTTGTTTATTTCAGCAAGATGGATCTAGAACAAACGGTCAAAGATTTGCAAGCTCATAATTCACAATTCCAACAGTTGCTCATGACCCTAGCCGACGGGCATGAGGAACTCAAGACTCTGCTAGAGAAATAGAAAGAGAAAAAGAAGAAGAAGCGAGTCGGTGTGGCTATCATGGGCAGAAGGTTTGAAGGACAAGCCAGACGGACTTTGGAATTTCCCTCAACCTCTGAGGAAGGGGAAAGAAAAGGTAAAGATACGGAAGTACCATCTGATTCTAAAGCGGAAGAAGAAGAGGAAGAGGACTACTCCGAACAACAGTACCCTCCGGCCGATGACAAATACAAAAACCTGGAAGAACATCTAGCTGTTATGGAGATACAGAGAGTACCTCGTTTAGACTTTGAGGAGTTAGGGTTGGTTTATGGAATTGTAATCCCTCCTAAATTTAAAGTGCCACTTGTTGTACCCCAAAATTTGCACTCTCATATTATCAAGATTTTCCTCATAAGACCTCTTGGACTCCAGACAGGATTAGGGTTTGCTCAGCTCAAGACATCTCATTGCACTGATGACCTGAAATTAGGGTCTGAGTTTGCACAAGGATTTTTGGACCATCAATGCTTAATGTGACTTTCATACACCACCTTGGATCCCTAAGATTGCTCATACCAAGTTTCAAGCCTTGAATCACATTTTTGCCCAGTCAATTGGACAGTTGACCTAAAAATCAGTTGTATTGGGGGAAAAGTCAACTATGGCCAATTTACAGTCAAACTTCATAATTTTTTATCCACATCAACATTATAGGCTCCTATGTACCATTTGATCAAGTTTGGACCATAACTCCTCAAGAAATTTGATCAGATCATCAAAAGGGCAAAATGGTCAAAATTAGGGTTTTGATTGAGAAAGGGCAATTTCTGATTTTTGACCTAACCAATGACCAATTGGGTTCAAGCATGATTTCAAGGACTCAATGGCGTCATCTTTACCTAATCACATGGTTCAAAAGATCTCAAATGCATAGGATTGACAGATGACTTTTTCATTCAACTGATCAAAAATCAACTATACATTGAAAAGTCAAACTTTGACTTTTTGGTCAAAATCAAGTGCCAAGGGTCATAATCAATCAAGATATGTCAAAATGTGAAACTTTTTGATCAAGAAACCTAGTTTTGCAAATTAGGGTTTTAGCTTGAAATTTTTCATAACTTAGAATTTTTCTAAGTTATGGAAATTTCTTATTTTTTCCCAACTTTCCACAACTTTTTCACCATGATGCAATTGGATTCAAACAAAACTTCCAACATGAAAGTTGTAGTCCTACATGAAATCTACAACTTTTATTCACAAAGTTTTCGCAAAAGATGCTTGGATCTCAAGTTATGATTTTGTGAATAGGGGTCCATGAAACTTTTAACTTAGTGAAATTTTGCCCTAGTTTAGGCAGATTTTTGACCTAACTTCATGGCAAATTTTCACCTAGTTCCAAGAGGAATCTCAAAATTCATTTCTAAGATGTATTGTAGAGCATGTTACAAGCTTTCCAAAATGTTCAAGAACTCTCCAAGATCATTTATGGTTAGGGAGAATCGAAGAAATGAAAATGGCAATTTATCACTTTTATGCAAGGCATTTTCACATTGGTACAAGTTGCAAATCAGTTTCAAACTTGCTTGTACTTTGTATTACAGATCCTAATCCTTTTTACACTCCTTAATTTAATGCAAACATAATGGATAATGGTCTTATTATGATCTTTGAAGCTTTGTACATTGAATTAATCCATTTATGGCATAAAGTGCATAATACCATTTTCATAAAGCTAGCTTTTTACAACTTTGTTTATATTGAGCCATGGACCTAATCTCTTTTTGTAAACAAGATCCACAGTTATCAGGCATGTTTACCAACTCTTATCAGCTAAGGAACTAGCAAGTACAAGCTTTTGGGCATTTTCATTTCAACTTTTCTTCAAAAGCAAGAAACTTGCAAAAGTCAAGTGAACTCTTCCATCTGATAAAAACAAGACTTAGTATCATTTCAAAGGACCTCAGAACTTTGTTGCAAGCCTAAGCACGAATTTATAACTTCTCAAGCACTCAAGTACACCAAAAGCACCAACTTCTGCAAAAACATGGCATCATCTGCAGAACCTTGGCCAAATCATTATTGGCTCGTGCGTTTTGCTTTGAATCACTCCAAACACATTCCATACCTCATACCTAAACTATCCAGGCCTTTGTCTTGCAACTGTAACCCCTGTTTCAAGCTTCACCATTTTCACTTTTTGAGTTTGCAGGCTGACTTCTATAGGAAGATTCAGGCATCTACAAGGCAAGCTGAGTATTGGAGAAGCTTGAGGGAACTTCAAGCAAGCTTACACGACCTTCAGGCCTCACTCAAAGTTCCCACATTGCCATATCCAAACTCAATTGAACAAGGTATTTGTCAAGTTTCTATCTCTCTATTTAGGCATCTTTAAGCTTAGGTTTGTGAAGTAAAAATGTAGTCCTCAACATGCTTAAGTTATACATATGCGTAGATTCCATTTATATTAACTGAGCTAAGAGTATTTGGATGTTGAACATGATGAAAAAATTAGGTCAGGAAATAGGGGTGATAAAATTCTCCCTGATCTTTGAGAGTTAGTTCATGATTTTTATATCATTGGAATCGTGAGTTAACATGCTACAAGTTTCATGTTGCAAGATTTTGTTTTTATGCACGTATGCAAGAGATACAGGTTGAAGCACAGAACGCGTGTTTGGAAGTGGACAGAGGACAGGGATGAAGTTGTCTTGGGCCTGGGCGCCTTGGGCCTGTTTCTTTTTGCACCCCCCTGTTTCCTTTTTGCACCCCCTTGGCCCATTTTCTATATTTTGCATATTTTTCATTTCTTTTTATATTTTTGACTTTATTATTTTTTTTCTAAACATTAAAAAATCCCAAAAATATTTTCTTAATTTTTTGCATTTTATTTTATTTTTTATCTTATTTTTGCATATAAAATAGTTTTATTTTAGTTAATAAGAAATCATTTTATTAAAATAACTTGTAAATAATTTAAAAATATCACATATTTTTATTTTTATTATTCATACACTTAAAATATTATTTTCATGCATATTTTAATTTTTTAAATATTTATACATAATATTATTTTTTTTCTTGTACATAAATGAATAATATAGAATATATTTTCTTTTAAATAAAACTAGGGTTTTTCACCCTTTCAAAAATAATCACATTAATTTTTCTTATTTTTTAGGACTTAGATAATATTATTTTCTCATACATAAAGCAATTACAAAACATTTTTGCATATTTACATTTTATTGCATATTTAAATAATTGTTTATTTATTTATTTGTACAATAAATTCAATTGGGTTGTAATAGTAAATTAGGGTTTTATTTTGTGCAAATATCCCCCATTCAAAACTTGTATCCCGTTCCCCATAATATTGTTGTAATAGTTTAGATTTACTTTACGCAATTTATCGCATTATATGCATGTTTAGTAAAAACTAGGGTTTGTATGATAAGACAAAAATCAAACAAATAGCAAGACCTAAATACAAGACAAAATGCATGAAAATGACAACACATTGCACACAAGCACCTCTAGGGTTTCATCCACTTGGTTGCCTTAAAAAAACATGGCCATGGTATGCATGCTAGGTATCTTGGCAAAAACAAAACAAAACAAAAGATCATAGTCCCTCGATGACGCTATCACAAGTTGCCTAAAAACAAATGATCTTAAGTCCCTCAAAACTTGCTAAGATACTTGGCAATATTGTTATCATGGTCATACGATGACCCACGCCCGTCCCATTTAACATCCAAAGATAGGGTTATCTACCAAAATAATGGTAGGTCAATAATGTCAAAGGAATAAAAATGTGTAGGAAAGACTTTTGAGTATGTAGATGCTTCTAGTTACTTGATCAAACTTGCAAACCATCCTTGATATTTTCAAACAAACACACACACAATTTCAAAACATTTCCAAACAACTTTCAAAACATTGAAACATTTTTCAAAAGATAAACATCTTTGTATACATTCTTACAAATAAGAATCATTACAAAGATTGCCAAAACAATGGCCTCTTTTCAAAATCACTTTCAAAAACACATCTCATGAACACCTTTTTGAACTATTTTCGAAACAAACACTTCGTATGCGTTCTTATAGAAACGAGAATCATTACAAAGTTACATTTTCAAAATACTTTCAAAAAACACACCACAAGCACATTCAAACAAAAGCAAGTGATCTAAAACAAGTAACTAAGAGCCCATGGAAAACCATGGATGAAAAGGGTGCTAGCACCTTCCCTTTTCATAATCTACCCCCCGAACTCAAAAACAATCTCAAAGGTCTTTCCTATGCTTTTTTACCTTTCCTTTTGGATAAAATAAAAGTCGGTGGCGACTCTTGCTCAACCGCAACATTTGCAAACACAAACACAAAACCTCAAGTTAGTTCTCCCACCGCATCACAGAACTGGCGACTCTGCTGGGGAAAATTTATAAAAGTGGGGTTACCTTATGGTTTTAGATCACCTTTACATGCTTATCTTGCTTGACTTATTTTGCTTTACACTTTGGTTCTATTGTTTGGGTTTGAATCCTCTACCCGGATTTGGGAAACATTCATAAGTAAATAGCAATACGTTGTGGAAACTGTGCGGGGTATACCGACATGGTCTAAGAAATAGCTATATTAGTGCGACATATTTGTGGGTACCGGTAGCCTTTGAGTAAATCAAAGAGAATACGGGGCCGCTGAGTGATGTCATGAAGCACTAATGGACATTTAGAATCTTTACTTGACCAACTTGGCCTTTTAGGATGTAGTGAGATGACCAGCTTTGGTGCAGTCCGAAGTTGGTAGATACTCGATAGTACACTCATTGAGGGTTGGTTCCTTGGAATATTTCGGTCGCTAGTAAAGAGGCTGAATTGAAACAATGAACAAGGAAACAATCCAGTGAAATTGAGCTCCTTAGAACCCGGTTACTATTTCTAGGACAGGTTGAGCCAACTTTACTTCAAGAGGGTACTTACCTATGAAACCCCATGCAATCCTAAACTAAGAACTTGTGTGATTTGTTTGTACATATATACTTGTGCATAACATCATGGACATCATGAGCATCATATGCATCCACTAACCATTTCAAGGGTTTGGAATTTCATCTTTGTTCCTGATTTGCAGGTTATGGATTCACTTCGTAGGAAAACTGTCCAAATCAACCTTGTAAGAATTCCTCCTCAACTCAAGGAGCTAGCTTCAAGGATTCCTGAGAATTATCCATTCACCGAGAGGCATGGTCGTCTTCTCAACCTAGTCATTTCCAACACTGAGGAGGATATGCTGAAAGTTCTCTTCCAATTCTTTGACCCTTTGCATCATTGTTTCACATTTCTCAACTCTTGAGGATTCCTATTCTCAATCAACTACCCTTCAACGGTACAGAAAGAGATCCAAAACCAGAAGAGATTGCTCAAGCCTTACACTTGCACTCATCTGATGTCACAACACATTGGGAAACTAGAAGTGGTGTCAAAGGCTTCTTGTCAAAGTTTCTGTTTGAGAAGGCCCGAAGCTGTTGGAATTCTCTAGACTTGCAAGCTTTTGAGGAGATTGTAGCTCTTCTCATCTATGGGATGGTCTTGTTCCCTAACCCTGACCAACTTATAGATGTAAGTGCTTTCAAAATCTTCATGGCTCGTAACTCGGTGCCTACATTGCTTGGGGATATCCTCCACTCTTTTCACACTTGTACAATGAGGAAAAGAGATATTCTCATGTGTTGAACTCCTCTACTGGAAAGATGGTTTATTTCTCATCTTCCCCAATCAGTTTTGAAGAATGAGCAAGGTTTGAGGTGGTCACAACGATTAATGACTCTTACACATTCAGACATCCATTGGTGTTCTCGATCAAAAGAGAATGTCATCATCATTAACCGTTATGGGGAATTCCCTAATGTCCCTCTACTTGGCATTAGGGGAGGCATCACCTACAACCCTTGCTTGGCTCTGAGACAGTTTGGTTATGCCCGAAGGGATGCCCACATGACATGCTGATTCAAGGTTTGGTTTTCGACTTCGACAACGACGATCAGAGACTCCGACAAAGGTTCATCCGAACTTGGAGGATGCCCAACAAGGTGGACAGTAAGACCTTGGGACACAAGAATTCCATCCCTCTTGAGCCTTACCTCAAGTGGGTACGAACCCGTGCCCAAAGTCTTATGATGCCCTACCCCTACATTCTCCCTGTGATTATAGAGCTTGTTATGGAAGGATAGGTTCCATACACCCTCCTACATCCTGACATGCCAACATCACTCGAAGATTTACAAAGGAGTTGGATAAAACTCAAGGGAGAGCGAGACACTTTCGAAGCCCAATTCTATGCAAGCGAGAAGAAGGTTTTGGAACTCACTCGTCAACTTCACGAAGAGCAGACTCTTAACACCTACATTGCGCCAAAGAGGATGCGCAACGTCTTTTTACCTTAGAATTTTGTATTATTTTGCCCATGGGACATTGATGTACTAAAAAATTCTATCTTATTAATATGACGTGTGTTCCTTTTTTGTTTAAAACAAATTTGAATTTCTGAATCCTTGAATGCATTACATGAATACATATCATTCATCATATGCATAAGCAGGTCTTCACACCAAGTTTCCTCATCTCTCTGCTGTTTATTTCAGCAAGATGGATATTGAACAAACGGTCAAAGATTTGCAAGCCCAGAATTCACAATTTCAACAGCTACTCTTGACCTTGGCTAAGGGGAAGGAGGAGCTCAAGACTCTACTAGAGAAGGAAAAGGAGAAAAAGAAGAAGAAGAGAGTCGGTGTGGCTATCTTAGGTAGAAGATTTGAAGGACAAGCCAGACGGACTTTGGAATTCCCATCAACATCTGAAGAGGGTGAAGGAAAAGGAAAGGGGATTGCAGTGCCATCTGATTTTGAAGCAGAGGAAGATGAGGACTATTCTGAACAGTAGTATCCTCCGGCCGATGAAAAATACAAGAACTTGGAATAACGTCTAGCTGCTATGGAGATATAGAGAGTGCCTGGGCTGGACTTTGAAGAGTTAGGGTTGGTATCTGGAATTGTAATCCCTCCTAAATTTAAAGTGTCGTTGTTTTCTAAGTACGATGGGGTGTCTTGCCCAAAGATGCACCTACGATCTTATGTCAGGAAAATTCAACCACATTCTTCTGACAAAGACCTGTGGGTCCATTTTTTCCAGGACAATTTATCGAGGACACAGCTGGATTGGTTTTACCAGTTGGAGAGGTCTGATGTGCATAATTGGGAAGATTTGGCAGCCGCATTCTATAAACAATATCAATATAACGCCGAATTGGTGCCAACCCGTACTCAGCTACAGAGTATGGTCATGGCTACCAATTAGGGTTTTAAAGACTACGCCCAGAAATGGAGGGATTTGGTCGGTAGGGTGCAGCCACCTTTATCTGAAAGAGAGCTTGTGGACATGTTCTTGGTGACTCTGTCAGGTCCTTTCTTTAATCACCTGATTGGAAGCTCCTCTGCAAGTTTCACTGAGTTAATTCTAACTGGCGAAAGGGTGGAAGCCGGTTTTAGAAGCAGAAAAATTCATAAAGATGCATCTACCTCTGCTGCTGCAAAAAAGCCCTTCACGGGAAAGAAAAAGGTGTCAGGTGTCTATGCCCAGAGAAATCAGGGAAGAGTTGAAAGACGACCAACTGTGGGGGCTGTTATGATTCAGAAGTCTGCGTCATAGAAACCGAGAAACAATCAGCTGTGGAATGATCAGCCGGGGAATAACCAGCAAAGGGTGGAAAGGCCTGTAAGGCAATTCACCAAGATAAACATGACTCCTGCTCAAGTCTTACCCCATCTCTTAAATTTGAACCTGGCCATGCTAAAGGAGGCCCCTAAAAATCCTAACACTTCTTCACCACATTACCATCCCAACGCCAGATGCGCGTACCACTCAGAAAGTCCAGGGCACGACACCAACAACTGTTGGGCCCTGAAGAACAAGATTCAGGATTTGATTGACGCCAAGGAAGTAGAATTTGAAGCTCCTGAAAAGCCGAATGTAATCTCCGCACCAATGCCGAGGCATGGGCACAATTCCAATGCCATGGAAGAAAATCTGTTTGTTTCTGCTGTGGATGAATTGTCGACTCCTCTCTTAACCATCAAGTTGAATTTGTTGAAGGCTGGGGTGTTCCCAGGATATGAACAAGATTGCCATGCTTGCCTGTCCTCCCCATTTAACTTTCCTATTTTGAAGAAAGGAATCCAACAATTGATTGATAACAAGGAAATTTTGTTTGAGAAAGCTCCCGTCTCACCCATTCCAGTTCCAGAAGTTTCAATAATAACCATATACGCCAATTCTTCCAGGGTTCCTAAACAACCCGTTAGGATTACATCCGCTCCTATGACTACTCCGTTGAAGATAACAATACCAGGGCCAACCCCTTACAAAATTGAAAAAATGGTACCATGGAACTATGGTGGAGAAATCTACTACCATGGTGTCAAACAGATTGAACAGACCATTGAAGAAGAAAGCTCTGAGGAAGATAATCCTGACATCAGTAACATTGTTGGAACAAGCAAAATTACTCGTAGTGGGAGAATCTTTTCTCTAGAGATTTCTCCTCCAACAGCAGTCTTTGGACCTGCGGCCATCCCGAAGATTACCCCTGTGATTGTACCTACCAGTGTACCCGCCAACAATGACAATACAATTCCCATCCCTGTTTCCGATGCTGAGAAAAAAGGAAAGAATGTGCAAGAGGAGCCTGTCTTGACGAAGGCTCAGTCATTAGTCATTCCTGAAACATCCCAAAAAGAGTTGGAAGAGATTCTGAGGATCATCAAGAAAAGTGATTACAATGTTGTTGAACAACTGGGGCAAACCCCCTCCAAAATATCTATGTTAGCCCTCTTGCTGTGCTCTGAGGCGCATGCTAAAGCTTTGGTCAAGTATTTGAAGACGGCCCATGTGCCACAAGAAACCTCCGCTGATCAATTCCAGGAATGTGTGGCCAGCTTAACAGCTGACAATGGCCTGGGATTCTCCAATGCCGACTTGACCTCCAAAGGGAGAAAACATAATGATGCGCTACATGTCTCGGTGGAGTGTAGGGGAACCACCCTAGCTCATGTTTTGGTTGATACTGGGTCGTCTCTAAATGTCTTGCCAAAGAAAGCCTTGGATAGGTTGGATTGTGAAGGCCTAACCCTGAAACCCAGCAATATCATTGTCAGAGCCTTTGATGATTCTAAGAGGATGGTCCATGGAGAGGTGGACATCCCGATCAAGGTGGGTACCCAGACGTTCAATTCAACATTTTACGTGATGGACATTTGTCCTTCCTACTCTTGCCTGTTGGGAAGACCTTGGATTCACCATGCTGAAGCTGTCACTTCCACTCTGCATCAAAAGCTCAAGTACCCTGTCTAGGGGGAAATTATAATTGTTCATGGCGAAGAGGAATACATGATCAGTCATCTGAACTCCTTCCGTTATATGGAGTTAGAAAGCGAATTCATCGAGACCCCTTTCCAACACTTCGAGGATGTTTCTGAAGAGATAGCGGTGACCAAGACAGTGTCCTCAACTCCTGTGATTACAAGACCTCCGCCTCGGATGTCTTCTTTAAAGGATGCTAGAGCAGTGGTGGAAGAAGGCGGATCCATAATCTGGGGGCAGCTTCCCGACATTCCTTTCAAAGCAGACAAATTCGGCTTGGGATTTACTTCGACTGGTCAGAAGGCCGTGCACCGCTCCCGTGCCAGAGGGCCACCTATGAAGATCAGCCACCGAGGGGTTAATGCGCTAGAGGACAATGAAGAAGAGGGCAACTTGGAAGACTGGATTTCCCTACTGTTGAAGGAGGACTGATCAATTGGGAAGCAAAAGACTTTGTTCCGATTACTTTCATAAATCAGTAATTTATCTTTTCCGTTTCTGTTGAACAGTAATAATTCACAAAACAATTCGTACTTTTTCATCCGTGTGTCTTACCCGAGGCACATAGGTCCATTTGTAAGGGTTCTTATTTTCATTTCATATGTCATTTTAATGAATCATGGATGCTTTTCATATATAAACCTTTTTGCTCATTGTCTTTCTTTTACATTTTGTTGTTTTAAGATGGCTATGCCCTTACACACACCCACACTCACAAATGCAGGTACCCTTCCATTCCGGAACCCATGGGTAACAATACTGCTATAGCCTTCAGTGACTCTAAAGATCTGATCAACTAAGCCAAATACGAAGGTTAGGAAGATTGTGAGGTGCCAGGGGAGTTGGCCAGACTTCTACAGCAAGAGGAAAGAGAAATTCAGCCTCATGAAGAGCAGTTGGATACAATCAACTTGGGAACTGAGGATGACAAAAAGGAAATCAAGATAGGTACCAATCTAGAGCCGAGTGTCAAAGAGCGCCTAATTAAGCTACTACATGTTTATGTTTAGATCTTCGTTTGGTCATACGAAGACATGCCGGGACACGACACAGACATTGTGGTACACCGTCTCCCCACAAGAGAAGATTGTCCACCAGTTAAGCAAAAGGTCCGCCACATGAGACCTGACATGTCCGAGAAGATCAAAGCAGAAGTTATGAAGCAGTTCAATGCCGGATTTCTGGCTGTTACTTCTTATCCATAATGGGTTGCTAACATTGTGCCCGTACCTAAGAAGGACGGCAAAGTCAGAATATGCATGGGTTATAGAGATTTAAACAGGGCCAGCCCTAAAGATGACTTTCCACTTCCGCACATTGACATCTTGGTTGACAACACAGCTTAGCACAAAGTATTTTCTTTCATGGACGGATTCTCAGGCTATAACCAGATCAAAATGGCACCTGAGGACATGGAGAAAACTACTTTTGTTACACAGTGGGGTACGTTCTGCTACAAAGTGATGCCATTCGGACTGAAGAATGTCGGGGCAACCTATCAACGCGCCATGGTAGCTTTATTTCATGATATGATACATCATGAGATAGAGGTCTACGTAGATGACATCATAGCCCGATCACAAACTGAAGAAGAACACCTTGATCACTTGCAAAAGTTTTTTGTCAGGTTGAAGGAGTACAAGCTCAGACTGAATCCAGACAAGTGTACATTCGGAGTCCGGTCCGGTAAGCTCTTAGGTTTCATTGTCAGCAACAAAGGCATCGAGGTTGATCCTGCCAAAGTCAAAGCTATACAAGAAATGCTCGCTCCTCGCACTGAGAAGGAGGTCAGAGGTTTCTTGGGACGCTTATACTACATTGCAAGGTTTATTTCTCACCTAACATCTACCTGTGAACCAATCTTCAAGCTGTTGAAGAAAGATCAGGTAGTTAAATGGAATGATGACTGTCAAATTGCTTTCGATAAAATCAAGGAGTATTTGCTAGAACCTCTTATCTTGATGCCACCCGTCGAAGGAAGACCGCTAATCATGTATCTGACCGTCCTAGAGAATTCAATGGGGTTCGTACTGGGCCAACATGACGAGTCTGGCCGAAAAGAGCATGCCATTTATTACCTTAGCAAAAAGTTTACCGACTGTGATACCCGATACTCATTGCTCGAGAAAACTTGTTGCGCTTTGGTATGGGCTGCTCGCCAGCTAAGGCAGTATATGTTGACTCATACCACTTTGCTGATAACTAAGATGGATCCGATCAAGTACATCTTTGAGAAGCATGCTCTATCTGGAAGGATTGCTAGATGGCAGATGATCCTAACGGAATACGACATACAGTACACAACCCAAAAAGCTATAAAGGGGAGTGTGCTAGCTGATCATCTAGCCCATCAAGCTGTCGAAGATTACCAATCCATGAGGTTTGACTTCTCTGACAAGGACATCATGACATTGGACAACGTTGAAGGTATCATACCATATGATGGACCTATACAAGGATCCCGATGGACCCTGTACTTTGATGGGGCCTCAAATGCACTTGGCAACGGTATCGGCGCAGTACTCATTTCCCCAGAAGGTTGCCATACACCTTTCACTGCCCGACTTTGCTTCAACTGTACGAATAACATGGCAGAGTATGAAGCTTGCATCTTTGGGCTCAAGGCTGCCATTAACTTGGGAATCAAATCCTTAGATGTGTTTGGGGACTCAGCTTTGGTCATCAGTCAGATCAAAGGAGAGTGGGATACTAAACATCCAAACCTCATCCCTTACAAAGAACATGTCTTGACATTGTTTCCATATTTCGAGCAGATTACCTTCGAGCACTTCCCGTGAGAAGAAAATCAGTTAGCAGATGCTCTAGCTACAATGTCCTCCATGTTTAAACTTAACTGGGATAATGAGGCTCCCCAAATCACCATTGAACGGATGGACGAACCTGTACATTGTCACGAGATTAATACCGATGAAGTAGTGGACCAGTCATGGTTTCATGAAGCAAAAGGTATCTCGAGGCTCAAGAATACCCTGAAGGAGCTTCAGTCAACAACAAAAAGTTCTTAAGGAGGTTCTCAGCAAAGTTCTTCTTGAGTAATGGCATCCTGTACAAGCGCAATCATGATTCTGTTCTGCTTTGTTGTATGGACAAAGCTGAAGCTGAAAGAATTATAGCCGAATTGCATGAGGGTACCTTTGGCACTCACTCTAGCGGGCATATGATGGCTAAGAAGATTCTACGGGCAGGCTATTACTGGTCTACCATGGAAGCTGACTGCTATCAACACTTCCGCACTTGTCATAAATGTCAAATATATGACGACAAGGTACATGTGCCTCCGGTTCCTCTAAATGTCTTAACAGCTCCTTGGTCATTCGCTATGTGGGGAATCGACATGATTGGAGAGATCAAGCCTACAGCATCCAATGGACACCGCTTCATTCTGGTGGCCATTGACTACTTTACCTAGTGGGTCGAAGCAGCTTCCTTTGCATCTGTTACTAAGAATGTGGTTGCCCGCTTCATCAAGTAGAACCTTATTTGTCGGTACGGTATCCCTAAAAGGATTATCACTGATAACGGTACAAACCTTAACAATACTATGATCACCGCCCTATGCGAGCAGTTCAAGATTCAACATCACAATTTATCCCCCTATCGGCAAAAAATGAATGGTGCAGTTGAAGCTGCTAACAAAAATATCAAGAAGATCATACAAAAGATGATAGTCACCTACAAGGACTGGCATGAAATGTTACCGTTTGCTCTTCACGGGTACCGTACCACGGCACGCACATCAACTGGGGCAACACCCTATTCCTTGGTATATGGCATGGAGGTTGTTTTACCTATCGAGGTTCAGATTCCCTCCTTGAGAATCATGAAAGATGTTGGTTTGAGTGAAGACGATTGGATTCAGACCCGGCTTGATCAACTTAACTTGATTGACGAAAAGAGACTTACTGTTGTTTGCCATGGTCAGACGTATCAAAAACGGATGATCAGGGCTTTCAACAAAAAAGTCAGACGCCAGGTATATCAAGTCGGGGATCTTGTAATCAAGCGCATCATCTTGCCGCAAACTGATCCCAGGGGCAAATGGACTCCTACCTACGAAGGACCATTTATGATCAAAAACATCTTTTCTGGTAGGGCAATGATCTTGACCACCATGGACGGTGACGACCTGCCGCATCCTGCGAACGCAGACATAGTCAAAAGATACTACGCATAAGAGACCCGCTAGGTTGACACACCTAGGCAAAAAAGGGCATCCCGTTTGTTGTACCCCAAAATTTGCCCTCCCATATTCTTCAAGATTTGGCAAGATCAATCTCCAGATGATTCAAAATCTCTCAAGGGTTGCACAGTCCAATGGCCTCCTAACACAGTCAAAATTAGGGTTTTGGTTCCTGCAAAGAAAATGAGGTTTCCAAGGGTCCAATCAAGTCCCATATGCCTATAAACATTGTCAAGCATCCATATGTCAAGTGTCATAGCTCACAGCATCAAGTTGCACAGTCAAAAACCCTAATTGCTTCACAGTCAACTGTAGGGGCAAAATGGTCATTTGACAGTCAAAAGTCAAAATTTTTGGTCAACATCTTATTTTGAAGCCACAATCATCATTTGATCAATTCTTGATCATGATTCTCAAAGCATGGCTCAAAAAGTCTCAAGATGCAAAAGTTTCTATTTTTGGACAGTTGAAAAGTCAACTGCAAATTGACCAAGGCATAACTTCCTCATGGTTTATCAGAAAAATCCCATCCAATGCTCATTTTGAAGATAAAGACATTTCCTACAACTCATCTTCACACTCCAAGTCCAAGAAATGATCTCACAAAAAGATATCAATTTCAACATTATAGGTCATTTTCAAAAGTCAACAAAAAGGAACTTTAAGTCAAAGACCATAACTTGAGATTGGTAAATCAAAATGACATGGGACCAAAGGCATTGGTTAGAGGACTTCAAGACCTTTCCAAAATGTCCAAGAACATGATCATAGCTTCAAAATTGAGCAAGATATGCATTGGAGAAGTTGGGAAATTTTTGGGAATTTTCAAAAGTCAACTTTGCCTAAAACACTTCAAAATTGCTAATGGGCCTCAATTTCTTTCTTGAATCATTACCCAAAGCCTATGCACGACCCATTGAGCTTAAAATGATTTATTTTCTTATTTTTAATTAATTAATTGAATTTTTATTCATATTAATTCATTTAATTAGATTTAATTATGAGAAAATATCAAATAATGCTTTTTCAAATCTTTTTATGCAGCAAATATACTCCAAATATGCTAAAGATTTCGTGCATCATCTCAAGGGGACAAGATCTTCCATAATTGGCAAAGTTTCCATGGAAAAAGATTGGAAAATATATGATTGGCAATCAAAGATTCAAGTCATCAATTCATGGACTTTTGGGCTCTTTCTTGACCTAATTTGCTTCACATACTTATGCACAACCTAACCCTATTCCACAAGACACGAAAAGCTGCTCACAAACTCAGAACCAATTTGCAAATTTTCATAAAAAAGCTTGAAATTGATTTCATAGGAGCAGCATAATTCAAAGCTTCTAAAGGATTCCAACACCTTGCTGACATTGCTAGGAAGCTTTTGCAATCAAGAACCAGTCCAAACACGCATAGAATCAGAAGATACAAGTGACACGGTTTGCTATATTTTCCAAATTCGTATATCATCATTCATGCGCTTTTAACAATTTTTTTGGATTGATTCATGCTAATATAAACCTTTTGAAGCGATTGGTACAACTCAATTGAATTAATGTTGCTTGAATCAAGATTCACCATGGACGAAAATTAGGTTTTCAGAAGCTTCCAATTAGGGCTTTCCTTGTATGGAAAAATTGGACCTTTAGACCTATACAGCTGAATTTAGAAGCTCAAGACGAAGCAAACCAACTACTCGCGCTCAATTTATCTTATCTGTGGGCGTAATCGCTATTTTCCACTGTTACACTTAGTGGGGGTTTAAAACCCCCGCTATCTCATTCATGCTTTGCAGGTAAATGAAGACGAAGGCAGGCGTGTCATCATATGGTTGGATAGTTCAAATATCTGGCGCGTTTTTTGTTTTATACCATTAACCATTGTTTTTTATATATTATATTTTCTATCCATTATGTATACAAACAAACGCAATAGCTCAACTGGTTGGCAACGTGTCCCTCAAGCGTTGGGACCTGGGTTCGATTCCCAGGTCCCCCCACATAATTCATGACTTTTATTTTAATGTCTTCTAGTGCAGCGCTTCATTCAGTGGCCTACCATGAGCCTCATGCCTGTGCTTGCCAAGTGGCCAGGAGATCCCATCCAATGGTCAGAAGGTGAATTCCATGATGCGCTCCAGTCAACCATCATGCATGCAATCAGAGAGTCAACGAGGCTCAATGCTAACGGGCCAGATTACTCCAATTTACCTCCATTTGGGCCAGACACCCCCCCTTGTTTGTATATTTAATTTCATTTTCTTTTCTCTTTAATTCTTTTAATTGCTTTAATTATGTTTATTAATTCATTAAAATAATTTTTTCCATAATAAAAATCAGAAACCAAAAAAATGTTTTATATTTAATTATTATTAATTTCACCATTAAAATATTTTTGTAATAAAATTTCCATAACAATTAACTTAGTTAATTTAGGTTTTAATTTTAACACTTTTTTCCTTAATAAATAAAATTCATAGAATTAGGTTTTGACATTTTATCTTTTTCTTAATTAATTTTTTCCTCATTATTTATTATTATTATTAATTATTTTTGTAAATAAATATGTAAATTAACTAATTAGTGTAAATTAGGTTAACTTGGATATTTTTCATTAATAATTAAAATAATTTAGAACTAGGGTTTTCTTCTAATTTTAATTTTCTTTATTTCATAAATACCAAAAACATAAAAACATTTTCTTTTCCTTCTTTTCTTTAACTAAATAATAATTAGACTTTAATTTAATTTAATTTCAAGCAAAGAGTCAAAACCCTCGGACGTCCAATTTATTCTTTTCGCGCATTATTTTCTTTTGAATATTATGTAACTGCTTTCCGGATGTAATAGTAATTAGATATTTATTTACTTTCCGCATCTTTTTATCAAAAACGGGTCTTTGTACTTTGGCGATGTATAGACCCGCGCCTTGTAATAGCGTAGCTTTTATGTTTCCGTCTTTTAACTTTCCGCACTCTTAAATTCTAACTTGGTATGAAAGAATGTATGGTTAATTAAAAACAAGCGTAGCTCACAATGTCATGATCAAAGATAACTTTTAAACTGAAAACAACACACAAATACACACACCACTTCTAGGGTACGCCTCAGTTGTTGCCTTCGAAACGTGGTCGTCAAGTATAGGACGTTTTAGTGAGTCCTTATGTCCATGATCCAGTTGCCTCGAAATAGTTGCCTCGAAATAGTTGCCTCGAAACGGTTGCCTCGGATTAAAGGATCAAGGACATAAGGGTAGCTTCTAAGGTGTCCTACTGTTGCTTCGGTGACCACACTGTCCCTAAAATCGAATTGACCCGAACACCTCCAACGGTGGTTCTACCTACCTCTCAATGGTGGGATGGCACTACCTTAAGGACATTTACACAGCCTAATTCCTTAGGGTAGGTAGATGACTCATAGATACTTGCTCTCTAAAAAACAAAACAAAAATCTTTTCACATCGACACTTTCAAAAAGCTTTCAAAACAATTTTTCAAACACTCTTGAGGACAGATACAAGAGTCATTCTGAAATCTTTCAATGAAACTTTTTCAAACCCACTCACATTTTTGAAAAGCAAACATTTTGAAAACATAAAGAGCGAGTATCTAAGAGCCCATGGATAACCATGGATAGAAAGGGTGCTAACACCTTCCCTTTCTATAAATCTACCTCCCGAACCGAGAAACTATCTCATAAGGAATTTTGCTGTGCTTTTGTCCTGTCCATGTTGGAGAAAATAAAAGACGGTGGCGACTCTTGTTTCCGCGACATTTCGCGAACCAGCGTTAAACAGTCAGTTCTAAATCCACCGATCACACCGGTGAATCGAAAACCCGAAAGGGTGGTTCAAGAAAAAATTAGGGATAAACAAAAAATATGTACACCCGGCAAGTTGAAAACCCGAAAGAGCGACTTGGGCAAAAAAGGGTTTCCCGGTGGACTGAAAACCCGAAAGGGCGGTCCAGGAAAAAGTTAGGGAATTAAAGCGTATGACTATGTCTCGTCGGATCACTTTAAGGAAAATCTCTTCACTAACAAACTTTGAGCTACTGATCAACCAAATCATCTTCGGACAAAGCAACGGATGGACAAGATATTCGGAGTTACGAAGGCTATAGCGGAATGGGAACCCCATGGGATTTTTACACACATAGCTATCTTTCTTTGTATAAAATTTTTCTTAATTTTATGACACCATCCTCTTACTAGGATGTCTGTCTCCTTTATACAAAACACTTATTCAGAGTAAATACAAAGATATCTCTGTCAAAGTACAAAAACTATTTGTCTTTTTCTTTTACAATTGTGTTTTTATTTGCAAAAAACGTTCAATGATTCATTGATGAACATATGCATTTGAACATAATTACTATTCCAAGAGCAATCCCCTACGTTACATCATCTAGATCCCCAGCGGAGCTAAAACCTTGAAATACATATCCTCGGTGGAGTTTCAATTTCAAACCCTTAATTCCCATCAGAGTTAAAACTTCAAACTCCCAATCCCAACGGAGCCAAAACTTTGAGTTACAGATCCCTCAACGGAGCTGAATCCTTCATCCCTAGTCAAGTCAAGACTTCTCATCCCCAGCAGAAACCATCCATTTTCCCAACAAGTTATCTTGAAGCCTGGAAATCAACCAGATAACAGTTAACTTTTGTCTCTCCCCAACCTAGGATAACTTCCCAATAGAGTGGCGGACGACCGAAAACTCTTGAACTTACTCTCCAGCAGTAAGCCTTCTTCCCCACAGAGTTTTTACTCCCCAACAGAATGAAGATTCTCATTCTTGATTCCCCAGTGAAGTTTCCAGAGTCTTCATCACTCCCCAGCATGAAGTCACCAAAGTTTTTACTCCTCAACCGAATGAAGATTCTCATTCTTAGTTCCCCGCAGAAATCATCAGAGTTTTCCCTATTCCCCAGCCGAGTAAGGATTTCCTTTGTGTAACCCCAAGTAGAAGTTATCAAAGCTCTCTGAATTTCCCAAGCAGGTTTCTCTAGCAGTTTGGCATTACTCTCGCAACAGATTTTGTCAATACTCCAACTTCAAGACATGAAGAATTCTCACATCCCCACAGAAGTTGTCAAAGATTTTGAATCTCCAGCAGTGGTCAAGGATTTATTTTCCCCGGCAGTAGTCAAGGATTTATTATCCCCAACTGTCAAGGATTTATTTTTCTCCGCAATACAACTAATCAGCTTACATGCGCATACATTACATCCATAAAGATTGATAAAACACATATATTACATCATACATTTCATACAACATAACATTGTGTTTCAACTAACATTTTACCCTTTTCAGGATAAGATTAACAAGCTATCATTAACAATATTCAAAGATTTCAGATACAGTAAAGATACACTCCAGACACGGAAGTTATTCTATTACTCATTCAGATTTCAATCTCAGAAACAGTACAGATACACTCCAGACGCGGAAGTCATTCTGTCACTTATTAAGATTTCAGATACAGTTCAGATATGCTCTAAATACGGACGCCATCCTGATACTTATTCATATTTCAACTATCAAATACAGATCAGATACACTCCAGACACGGAAGTCATTCTGTCACTTATTCAGATTCAAGTTCAGATACACTCCAGACACAGAAGTCATTCTGTCACTTATTCAGATTCAAGTTCAGATACGCTCCAGACACGGATGTCATTCTGGCCCTTATTCAGTTTCCGATTCAGATACAGTTTTAGATACACTCCAGACGTGGATGCTATTCTATTACTAATTCAGATCTAAAACTTCAGATTCTAGTTCAGATACGCTCCAGACACGGTTGCCATTCTGTCACTTATTCTGATTTTCCCCAGCTCAGAGACGCTCCAGACACGGATGCTATTCTATTGCTTATTTAGATTCAACATTTAGATACAGCTTGGATACGCTCCAGACATGGATGCTATTCCTTTGCTCATTCAGATCCAGTCCCCATATACAGTACAGATACGTTCTAGACACAGATACCATTCTGATACTTATTCTTCTGACTTACAACTTACAATTCAGCGAACATTCTTGGATGGCATCTACAAGCCCATCTCCAACAAGATTCTATCATCTCTCCAAATGCCATCTTTAAGCCCATTTCCTCAACTACACTTTGACGAGTGCAAATTTACGGGCACTCTAGTGTCCAATCATCTTTTACCTTCGAGTCACGAACGGCAAACTCGCCAATCTAACTCTTCAGGTTCAAGAAGATTGAACAGGGGCAGATGTTGTACCCCAAATTTTTCCCTCTCATATTATCAAGATTTTCCTCACAAGACCTCTTAGACTCCAGACAGGATTAGGGTTTGCTCACCTCAAGACATCTCCTTGCACTGATGACCTAAAATTAGGGTTTGAGTTTGCACAAGGATTTTTGGACCATCAATGATTAATTTGACTTTCATACACCATCTTGGATCCCTAAGATTGCTCATACCAAGTTTCAAGCCTTGAATCACATTTTTGCCCAGTCAATTGGACAGTTGACCTAAAAATCAGTTGTATTGGGGAAAAAGTCAACTATGGCCAATTTTTAGTCAAACTTCATAATTTTTTATCCACATCAACATTATAGGCTCCTATGTACCATTTTATCAAGTTTGGACCATAACTCCTCAAGAAATTTGATCAGATCATCAAAAGGGCAAAATGGTCAAAATTAGGGTTTTGACTGAGAAAGGGCAATTTCTGATTTTTGACCTAGCCAATGACCAATTGGGTTCAAGCATGATTTCAAGGACTCAATGGCATCATCTTGACCTAATCACATGTTTCAAAAGATCTCAAATGCATAGGATTGACAGATGAATTTTTCAGTCAACTGATCAAAAATCAATTGTACATTGAAAAGTCAAACTTTGACTTTTTGGTCAAAATCAAGTGCCAAGGGTCATAATCCATCAAGATATGTCAAAATGTGAAACTTGTTGATCAAGAAACCTAGTTTTGCAAATTAGGGTTTTAGTTTGAAATTTTTCATAACTTAGAATTTTTCTAAGTTATGGAAATTTCTTATTTTTTCCCAACTTTCCACAACTTTTTCACCATGATGCAATTGGATTCAAACAAAACTTTCAACATGAAAGTTGTAGTCCTCCATGAAATATACAACTTTGAATCACAAAGTTTTCCAAAAATATGATTGGATCGCAAGTTATGATTTTGTGAATAGGGGTCCATGAAACTTTTAACTTAGTGAAATTTTGCCCTAGTTTAGGCAGATTTTTTACCTAACTTCATGGCAACTTTTCACCTAGTTCCAAGAGGAATATCAAAATTCATTTCAAATATGGATTGTAGAGAATTTTACAAGCTTTCCAAAATGTCTAATAACTCTCCAAGATCATTTATGGTTATGGAGAATCGAAGAAATGAAAATGGTAATTTATCACTTTTGTGCAAGGCATTTTCACATTGGTACAAGTTGTAAATCAGTTTCATACTTGCTTGTACTTGGTATTACAGGTCCTAATCCTTTCTACACTTCTTAATTTATTGCAAACACAATGGATAATGGTCTTATTCTGATCTTTGAAGCTTTGTACATTGAATTAATCCATTTATGGCATAAAGTGCATAATACCATTTTCATAAAGCTAGCTTTTTACAACTTTGTTTATCTTGAGCCATGGACCTAATATCTTTTTGTAAACAAGATCCACAGTTCTCAGGCATGTTTACCAACTCTTATCATCTAAGGAACTAGCAAGTACAAGCTTTTGGGCATTGTCATTTCAACTTTTCTTCAAAAGCAAGAAACTTGCAAAAGTCAAGTGAACTCTTCCATCTGATAAAAACAAGACTTGGTATCATTTCAAAGGACCTAGGAACTTTGTTGCAAGCCTAAGCACGAATTTACAACTTCTCAAACACTCAAATACACCAAAAACACCAACTTCTGCAAAAACAGGGCATCATCTGCAGAACCTTGGCCAAATCATTATTGGCTCGTGCGTTTTGCTTTGAATCACTCCAAACACATTCCATACCTCCTACCTAAACTATCCAGGCCTTTGTCTTGCAACTGTAACCCCTGTTTCAAGCTTCACCATTTTCATTTTTTGAGTTTGCAGGTTGACTTCTATAGGGAGATTCAGACATCTACAAGGCAAGTTGAGTATTGGAGAAGCTTGAGGGAACTTCAAGCAAGCTCACACGAACTTCAGGCCTCACTCAAAGTTCCCACATTGCCATATCCAAAATCAACTGAACAAGGTATTTTTCAAGTTTCTATCTCTCTATTTAGGCATCTTTAAGCTTAGGTTTGTGAAGTAAAAATGTAGTCCTCAACATGCTTAAGTTATACATATGCGTAGATTCCATTTATATTAACTGAGCTAAGAGTATTTGGATGTTGAACATGCTGAAAAAATTAGGTCAGAAAATAGGGGTGATAAAATTCTCCCTGATCTTTGAGAGTTAGTTCATGATTTTTATATCATTGGAATCGTGAGTTAACATGCTACAAGTTTCATGTTGCAAGATTTTGTTTTTATGCACGTATGCAAGAGATACAGGTTGAAGCACTGAACGCGTGTTTGGAAGTGGATAGAGGACAGGGATGAAGCTGTCTTGGGCCTGGGCGCCTTGGGCCTGTTTCTTTTTGCACCCCTCGGTTTCCTTTTTGCACCCCCTTGACCCATTTTCTATATTTTGCATATTATTCATTTCTTTTTATATTTTTGGCTTTATTTTTTTTTTTATGAACATTAAAAAATCCCAAAAATATTTTCTTAATTTTTTGCATTTTATTTTATTTTTTATCTTATTTTTGCATATAAAATAGTTTTATTTTAGTTAATAAGAAATTATTTTATTAAAATAACTTGTAAATAATTTAAAAATATCACATATTTTTATTTTTATTATTCATATACTTAAAATATTATTTTCATGCATATTTTAATTTTTTTTAATATTTGTACATAATATTATTATTATTTTTCTTATACATAAATGAATAATATAGAATATATTTTCTTTTAAACAAAACTAGGGTTTTTCACCCTTTCAAAAATAATCACATTATTTTTTCTTATTTTTTAGGACTTAGATAATATTATTTTCTCATACATAAAGCAATTACAAAACATTTTTGCATATTTACATTTTATTGCATATTTAAATAATTGTTTATTTATTTATTTGTACAATAAATTCAATTGGGTTGTAATAGTAAATTAGGGTTTTATTTTGTGCAAATATCCCCCATTCAAAACTTGTATCCCCTTCCCCATAATATTGTTATAATAGTTTAGATTTACTTTACGCAATTTATCGCATTATATGCATGTTTAGTAAAAACTAGGGTTTATATGATAAGACAAAAATCAAACAAATAGCAAGACCTAAATACAAGACAAAATGCATGAAAAATGACAACACATTGCACGCAAACACCTTTAGGGTTTCATCCACTTGGTTGCCTTAAAAAAACATGGCCATGGTATGCATGCTAGGTATCTTGGCAAAAACAAAACAAAACAAAAGATCATAGTCCCTCGATGACGCTATCACAAGTTGCCTAAAAACAAATGATCTTAAGTCCCTCAAAACTTGCTAATATACTTGGCAATATTGTTATCATGGTCATATGATGACCCACGCCCGTCCCGTTTAACATCCAAAGATAGGGTTATCTACCAAAACAATGGTAGGTCAATAATGTCAAAGGAATAAAAATGTGTAGGAAAGACTTTTGAGTAGGTAGATGCTTCTAGTTACTTGATCAAACTTGCAAACCATCCTTGCTATTTTCAAACAAACACACACACAATTTCAAAACATTTCCAAACAACTTTCAAAACATTGAAACATTTTTCAAAAGATAAACATCTTTGTATACATTCTTACAAACAAGAATCATTACAAAGATTAACAAAACAATGGCCTCTTTTCAAAATCACTTTCAAAAACACATCTCACGAACACCTTTTTGAACTATTTTCGAAACAAACACTTTGTATGCGTTCTTATAGAAACGAGAATCATTACAAAGTTACATTTTCAAAATACTTTCAAAAAACACACCACAAGCACATTCGAATAAAAGCAAGTGATCTAAAACAAGTAACTAAGAGCCCATGGAAAACCATGGATGAAAAGGGTGTTAGCACCTTCCCTTTTCATAATCTACCCCCCGAACTCAAAAACAATCTCAAAGATCTTTCCTGTGCTTTTTTACCTTTCCTTTTGGATAAAATAAAAGTCGGTGGCGACTCTTGCTCAACCGCAAAATTTGCAAACACAAACGCAAAACCTCAAGTCAGTTCTCCCATCGCATCACACCACTGTTTTCTAAGTATGATGGGGTGTCTTGCCCAAAAATGCACCTACGATCTTATGTCAGGAAAATTCAACCACATTCTTCTGACAAAGAGCTGTGGGTCCACTTTTTCCAGGATAGTTTATCGGGAACACAGCTTGATTGGTTCTACCAGTTGGAGAGGTCTGATGTCCATAATTGGGAAGACTTGGCAGCCGCCTTCTATAAACAGTATCAATACAACGTCGACTTGGCGCCAACCCGTACTCAACTACAGAGTATGGCTATGGCTACCAATGAGGGTTTCAAAGACTACGCCCAAAAGTGGAGGGATTTAGCCGGAATGGTGCAACCACCTTTATCTGAAAGGGAGCTAGTGGACATGTTCTTGGGAACTCTTTCAGGTCCTTTCTTTAATCACCTGATTGGAAGCTCCTCTGCAGGTTTCACTGAGTTGATTCTGACTGGCGAGAGGGTGGAAGCCGGTATTAGAAGCGGGAAAATTCAGAAAGATGCATCTACCTCTGCTATTGTAAAAAATCCCTTCACTAGAAAGAAGGAAGTGTCTGTTGTCTATGCCTATAGGAATTAGGGAAGAATTGAAAGACGACCAATAGTGGGGGCCGTTATGATTCAAAAATTTACATCAGACCAGCCAAGAAACAATCAGCCAAGAAATGATCAGCCGAGAAATAACCAGCAAAGGGTGGAAAGGCTTGTACGGCAATTCACCAAGATAAACATGACTCCTGCTCAAGTCCTACCACATCTCTTGAAGTTGAACCTGGCCATGCTAAAGGAGGCCCCTAAAAATCCTAACACTACTTCTCCATATTACCATCTGAACGCCAGATGCGTGTATCATTCAAAAAGTCCAGGGCACGACACCAACAACTGTTGGGCTCTGAAGAACAAGATTCAAGATCTGATTGATGCAAAGGAAGTTGAATTTGAAGCTCCTGAAAAACCGAATATTATCTCCACCCCAATGCCGAGGCATGGGAATAATGCCAATGTTGTGGAAGAAGATCTGTTTGTTTCTACTGTGGATGAATTGTTAACTCATGTCCTAACCATCAAGTTGAATTTGTTAAAAGTTGGGGTGTTCCCAGGTTGTGACCAAGATTTCCATGCTTTCCTGTCCTCCCCATTTGACTGTCCTCTATTGAAGAAAGGAATCCAACAATTGATTGATAACCAGGAAATTTTGTTTGAGAAAGCTCCTGTCTCACCCATTCCAGTTCCAGAAGTTTCTATAATAACCATATACGCCAATCCTTCCAGGGTTCCTAAAAAACCCGTTAGGATTACATCCGCTCTAGTGACTACTCCGTTAAAGATAACAATGCTTGGGCCAACCCCATACAAAACCGATAAAATGGTACCATGGAACTATGGTGGAGAAATCTACTACCATGGTGTCAAACAGATTGAACAGATTGCCGATGAAGAAATCTCTGAGGAGGATAATCCTGACGTCAGTAACATTGCCGGAACAAGCAAAATTACTCGTAGTGGGAGAATCTTTTCTCCAGAGATTGCTCCTCCAACAACAGTCTCTGGACCTGCGGCCATTCCGAAGATTACCCCTGTGATTGTACCTACAAGTGTACCCGCTAACAAAAACAATACAATTCCCATCCCTATTTCTGCTGCTGAGAAAAAAGGAAAGAATGTTCAAGAGGAGCCTGTCTTGACGAAGGCTCAATCACTTGTTATTCCTGAAACATCCCAGAAAGAGATGGAAGAAATTCTTAGGATCATTAAGAAAAGTGATTATGATGTGGGGGAACAACTGGGGCAGACCCCCTCCAAAATCTCTATGTTAGCCCTGTTGATGTGCTCTGAGGCACATGCTAAAGCTTTGGTCAAATTTTTGAAGACGGCCCACGTGCCGCAAGAAACCTCCGCTGATCAATTCCAAGAGTGTGTGGCTATCTTAACAGCCGACAATGGCCTGAGATTCTCCGATGTTGACCTGACGCCCAAGGGGAGAAAATATAATGATGCACTGCATGTCTCGGTGGAGTGTAGGGGGACGACCCTAGCTCATGTCTTGGTTGATACTGGGTCATCTTTAAATGTCTTGCCGAAGAAAGCCTTGGATAGGTTGGATTGTGAAGGCCTAACCCTGAAACCCAGCAACATAATTGTAAGAGCATTTGACGGCTCTAAAAGGATGGTCCATGGAGAGGTGGACATCCCGATCAAGGTGGGTACCCAGACGTTCAATTTGACATTCTATGTGATGGACATCCGTCCTTCTTACTCTTGTCTGTTGGGACGCCCCTGGATTCACAATGCCGGAGCGGTCACATCCACCTTGCATCAAATGCTCAAATACCCCGTCCAAGGGAAAATAATAACTGTCCATGGTGAAGAGGAATACATGATTAGTCATCTGAATTCTTTCTGATATGTAGAATTGGATGGCGAATTCATTGAGACCCCTTTCCAACACTTTGAAGAAGTCTCTGAAGAAATAGCGGCGACCAAAGCGGTGTCTTCAACTCCTGTGATCACCAGACCTCCGCCTCAAATGTCACCTCTCAAGGATGCAAGGGCGGTGGTGGAAGAAGGCGGATCCACCATCTGGGGGCAGCTTCCCAACTTTCCTTTCAAATTAGACAAATTCGGCTTGGGATTTACTTCAACTGGTCAGAAGGCCGTGCGCCGCTCCCGTGCCGGAAAGCCACCTGTGAAGATCAGCCACCAAGGGGTTAATGCGCTAGAGGACAGTGAAGAAGATGGCAGCTTGGAAGACTGGATTTTTCCTACTGTTGGCGGAGGACTGTGCAACTGGGAAGCAAAAGACTTTGTTCCGATTACTTTCATACCGCAGTAATTTATCTTTTCCATTTCTGTTGGATCTGTAATAATTCACAAGCAATTCATACTTTTTCAACCTTGTGTCTTACCCGAGGCACATAGGTCCATTTGTAAGGGTTCTTATTTCATTTAATATGTCATTTTAATGAATCATGGATGCTTTTCATATATAAACCTTTTGTGCTCATTGTCTTTCTTTTAAATTTTATTGTTTTAAGATGGTTATCCCTTACACACACCCACACTCACAAATGCAGGTACCCTTCCATTCTGGAACCCATGGGTAACGATACTGCTATAACCTTCGGTGACTCTGAAGATCTGATCAACCAAGCTGAATACGAAGGTGAGGAAGATTGTGAAGTGCCCGGGGAATTGGCCAGACTATTACAGCAAGAGGAAAGAGCAATTCAGCCTCATGAGGAGCAGTTGGATACAATCAACTTGGGTACTAAGGATGATAAAAAGGAAATCAAGATAGGTGCCAATCTAGAGTCGAGTGTCAAGGAGAGCCTAATTCAGCTATTGCATGATTATGTTGAAATCTTCGCCTGGTCATACGAAGACATGCTAGGACTCGATACAGACATTGTGGTACACCGTCTACCCACAAGAGAAGATTGTCCACCAGTGAAACAAAAGGTCTGTCGCATGAGACCTGACATGTCAGAGAAGATCAAAGCAGAAGTTATGAAGCAGTTCAATGCTGGATTTCTGGCTGTTACTTCATATCCTCAATGGGTTGATAACATTGTGCCCGTGCCTAAAAAGGACGGCAAAGTGAGAATGTGCGTGGATTATAGAGATTTAAACAGGGCCAGCCCTAAAGATGATTTTCCACTTCCGCACATTGACATCCTGGTTGACAACACAGCTCAGCACAAAGTATTTTCTTTCATGGACGAATTCTCAGGCTATAACCAGATCAAAATGGCACCTGAGGACATGGAGAAAACAACTTTTGTTACACAGTGGGGTACGTTCTGCTACAAAGTGATGCCATTCGGACTGAAGAATGTCGGGGCAACCTATCAACGCGCCATGGTAGCTTTGTTTCATGATATGATACATCATGAGATAGAGGTCTATGTAGATGACATGATAGCCCGATCACAAACGGAAGAAGAACACGTTGATCACTTGCAAAAGTTGTTTGTCAGGTTGAAGGAGTACAAGCTCAGATTGAATCCAAACAAGTGTACATTCGGAGTCCGGTCCGGTAAACTCTTAGGTTTCATTATCAGCAACAAAGGAATCGAGGTTGATCCTGCAAAAGTCAAAGCTATACAAGAAATGCTTGCTCCTCGCACTGAGAAGGAGGTCAGAGGTTTCTTGGGACGCCTAAACTACATTGCTAGGTTCATTTCTGACCTAACATCTACTTGTGAACTAATCTTCAAGCTGTTGAAGAAAGATCAGGTAGTTCGATGGAATGATGATTGTCAGATTGCTTTCGATAAAATCAAGGAGTATTTGCTAGAACCTCCTGTCTTTATGCCACCTGTCGAAGGAAGACCGCTAATCATGTATCTGACCGTCCTAGAGAATTCAATGGGGTGCGTACTGGGGCAGCATGACGAGTCTGGCTGAAAAGAGCATGCCATTTATTACCTTAGCAAAAAGTTTACCGACTGTGAAACAAAATATTCACTGCTCGAGAAAACTTGATGTGCTTTAGTATGGGCTGCTCGCCGGCTAAGGTAATATATGTTGACTCATACCACTTTGCTGATATCTAAGATGGATCCGATAAAGTACATCTTTGAGAAGCCTGCTTTATCTAGGAGGATAGCCAGATGGAAGATGATCCTAACGGAATACGACATACAGTACACAATCCAAAAAGCTATAAAGGGGAGTGTGCTAGCAGATCATCTGGCTCATCAAGCTGTAGAAGATTACCAATCCATGAAGTTTGACTTCCCTGACGAAGACATCATGACATTGTACAATGTTAAAGAATTCAGACCATATGACGGACCTGAACAAGGATCCCGATGGACCCTGTACTTTGATGGGGCCTCCAATGCGCTTGGTAACGGTATTGGTGTTGTGCTTATATCTCCAGAAGGATGCCATACTCCTGTCACTACCCGACTTTGCTTCAATTGTACGAACAACATGGTAGAGTATGAAGCTTGCATTTTTGGACTCAAGGCCGCCATAGACTTGGGAATCAAATCCTTAGATGTGTTTGGGGACTCAGCTTTGGTCATCAGTCAGATCAAAGGAGAGTGGGATACTAAGCATCCAAACCTCATCCCTTACAAAGAACATGTTTTGACATTGCTACCATATTTCGAGCATATTACCTTCGAGCATTTCCCGCGAGAAGAAAATCAGCTAGCAGATGCTCTATCTACAATGTCATCCATGTTTAAACTTAACTGGGATAATGAGGCTCCCCAAATCACCATTGAACGGATGAACGAACCTGCACACTATCACGAGATTAATACCGAGGAAGTAGTGGACCAACAGTGGTTTCATGAAGTCAAAAGGTATCTCGAGGCTCAAGAATACCTCGAAGGAGCTTCAGTCAACGACAAAAAGTTCTTAAGGAGATTCTCGGCAAAGTTCTTCCTAAGTAATGGCATCTTGTACAAGCGTAATCATGATTCTATTCTGCTCCATTGTATGGACAATGCTGAAGCTGAAAAGATCATGGCTGAATTGCATGAAGGTACCTTCGGCACTCACTCTAGCGGGCATATGATGGCAAAGAAGATTCTACAGGAAGGCTACTACTGGTCTACCATGGAAGCTGACTACTATCAACACTCCCGCACCTGTCACAAATGTCAAATCTATGCAGACAAAGTGCACGTGCCTCCGGTTCCTCTAAATATCCTAACAGCTCCTTGGCCATTCGATATGTGGGGAATCGACATGATTGGAGAGATCAAGCCTACATCTTCCAATGGACACCGCTTCATTCTGGTGTCCATTGACTATTTCACCAAGTGGGTCGAAGTAGCTTCCTTCGCATCCGTTACTAAGAATGTTGTTGCCCGTTTCATCAAGCAGAATCTTATTTGTCGGTACGGTATCCCCGAAAGAATTATCACCGACAATGGTACAAATCTTAACAATACTATGATCACCGCCTTGTGCGAACAGTTCAAGATTCAACATCATAATTCATCTCCCTATCAGCCAAAGATGAATGGTGTTGTCGAAGCTGCTAACAAAAATATCAAAAAAATCATACAAAAGATGACAGTCGCCTACAAGGACGGGCACGAGATGTTACTGTTTGCTCTTCACGGGTACCGTACCACGGCACGCACATCAACTGGGGCAACACCCTATTCTTTGGTATATGGCATGGAGGTTGTTTTACCTATCGAGGTTCAGATTCCCTCTTTGAGAATCATGAAGGATGCTGGTTTGAGTGAAGACGATTGGATTCAGACCCGGCTTGATCATCTAAATTTGATTGACGAGAAGAGACTTACTGCTGTTTGCCACGGTCAGACGTATCAAAAACGGATGATCAAGGCTTTCAACAAGAAAGTCAGACGCCAGGTATATCAAGTCGGGGATCTGGTAATCAAGCGCATTATTTTGCCGCAAAATGATCCCAGGGGAAAATGGAATCCTACCTACGAAGGACCATTTGTAATCAAGAATATCTTTTCTGGTGGGGCAATGATCTTAACCACCATGGACGGTGACGACCTGCCGCACCCTGCGAAAGTAGACATAGTCAAAAGATACTACGCATAAATGACCCGCTAGGTTGACACACCTAGGAAAAAAAGGGCATCTCGGTGAATCGAAAACCCGAAAGGGCGGTTCAGGCAAAAATTAGGGATAAATAAAAAAATCTGTACAACCAGCAAGTTGAAAACCCGAAAGGGCAACTTGGGCAAAAAGAGGTTTCCCGGTGGACTGAAAACCCGAAAGGGCGGTCCAGGAAAAAGTTAGGGAATTAAAGCGTATGATTATGTCTCGTCGGATCACTTTAAGGACAATCTCTTCACAGACAAACTCTGAGCTTCTGATCAATCCAATCATCTTCGGACGAAGCAACGGATGGACAAGATATTCGGAGATACAAAGGCTATAGCGGAATGGGAACCCCATGAGATTTTTACACACATAGCTATCTTTCCTTGTATAAATTTTTCTTACTTTTATGACATCATCCTCTTACTAGGATGTCTGTCTCCTTTGTACAAAATACTTATTCAAAGTAAATACAAAGATATCTCTTTCAAAATATATAAAACTACTTGCCTTTTTATTTTTTACACTTGTGTTTTTATTTGCAAAAACGTCCAATGATTCATTGATGAACATATGCATTTGAACATAATTACTGTTTACAAATAAACAAGATGAAAAAGAACAATTACTGACAGACTGAAAGGATAGGAAAACGTCTTTAGGCTATTCCATGAGAAATCCCTACAATACATCATCTAGATCCCCAGCGGGGCCAAAACCTTGAAATACAGATCCCCATCAGAGTTAAAGCTCCAAACTCCCAATCCCTAGCGGAGCCAAAGCTTCTAACTATCAATCCCCAGTAGAAACCCTCTAGTTTCTCTAAACTCCCCAGCAAGTTATTTTGAAGCCTGGAAACCAACCAGATAACAGTTAACTTTTGTATCTCCCCAACCTAGGATAATTCCCCAGTAGAGTGGCAGACAACCCAAACTCCTGAACTTACTCTCCAGTAGTAAGCCTTCTTCTCCATGGAGTTTTTATTTCTCAACAGAATGAATATTCTCATTCTTAGTTCCCCAGTGAAGTCGCCAAGTTTTCATTGCTCCCCAACGGAATGAAGATTCTCATTCTTAATTCCCCGCAGAGGTCATCAGAGTCTTCCTTATTCTCCAGCAGATCAAGGATTTCCATTGTGTAATCCCCAGTAGAAGTCATCAAAATTCTCTGGATTTCCCAAGCAAATTTCTCAAGCAGTTTGGCATTACTCTCACAACAGATTTTGTCAGTACTCCAACTTCAAGACATGAAGGATCCTTATATTCCCACAGAAGCAATCATTTACCCCGTAGCAGTCAAGGGTTTTATTATCCCCAACTGTCAAGGATTTATTTTCCTCAGCAAATCAGCTTACATGCACATACATTACATCCATATATCATAAACATTGATAAAACACATATTTTGCATCATACATTTCATGCAACATAACTTTGTGTTTCAGCTAATGTTTTATCCTTTTCGGGATAAGATTAACAAGCTACCGTTAACGGTATACAATCATGATACAGTACAGATACACTCTAGACACAGAAGTCATTTTGTTGCTCATTCAGATTCAGATTTCAGATACAATTCAGATACGCTCCAGATACGGATTCCATCCTGATACTTATTCAGATTTCAAGTTCAGATACACTCCAGACATGGAAGTCATTCTGCTACCAGTTCAGATACACTCCAGACACGAAAGTCATTATGTCACTTATTCAATTTCAAGTTCAGATACACTCCAGACACGGAAGTCATTCTGCTACCAGTTCAGATACACTCCAGACACGGAAGTTATTCTGTCACTTATTCAATTTCAAGTTCAGATATACTCCAGACACGGAAGTCATTCTGCTACTTATTCAGATACCAGTCCATATACGCTCCAGACACGGAAGCCATTATGTCACTCATTCAGATTCAGACTTCAGATACAGTACGGATACGCTCCAGACACGGTTGCCATTCTGTCACTTATTCTGATCTTCCCCAGCTCAGAGACGCTCCAGACCCGGATGCTATTCTATTACTCATTCAGATACAAAATTCAGAAACAGCTCAGATACGTTCCAGATACGGACACCATTCTGATGCTTTTGACTTACAACTTACAACTCAACAAACATTCTTGGATGGCATCTACAAGCCCATCTCCAACAAGATTCTAACACCTCTCCAAATGGCATCTATAAGCCCATTCCCTCAACTACACTTTGACGAGTGCAAATTTATGGGCACTCTAGTGTCCAATCATCTTTTACCTTCGAGTCACGAACGACAAAGCTCGCCAATCTAACTCTTCAGGTTCAAGAAGATTGAACAGGGGAAGCTGTTGTACCCCAAAATTTTCCCTCTCATTTATCAAATATTTTTCTCACAAGACTTCTTGGACTCAAGACAAGATTAGGGTTTGGTCAGCTCAAGACATCTCATCTTGCACTGATAACCCAAAATTAGGGTTTGAGTTTGCACAAGGATTTTTGGACCACTAATGCTTCATGTGAATTTCATACACCATCTTGGACCCCTAATATTGCTCATGACAAGTTTCAAGCCTTGAATCACATTTTTGCCCAATCAATTAGACAATTGACCTAAAAATTAGCTGTATTGGGGAAAAAGTCAACCATGGCCAATTTACAGTCAAACTTCATAATTTTTTATCCCCAACAAGATTTTAGACTCATATGAACCATTTGATCAAGTTTGGATCACAACTCCTCGGGAAATTTGATCAGATCATCAAAAGGGCAAAATGGTCAAAATTAGGGTTTTGACTGAGAAAGGGCAATTTCTGATTTTTAACCTAGCCAATGACCAATTGGGTTCAATCATGATTTCAAGGACTCAATAGCATCATATTTACCTAATCACATAGTTCAAAAGATCTCAAATGCATAGGATTGACAGATGAATTTTGCAGTCAACTGATCAAAAATTAACTATACACTGAAAAGTCAAACTTTGACTTTTTGGTCAAAATCAAGTGCCAAGGGTCATAATTCATCAAGATATGTCTAAATATGAAACTTGTTGACCAAGAAACCTAAAATTGCAAGTTAGGGTTTTAATTTGAAATTTTTCATAACTTAGAATTTTTCTAAGTATGGAAAATTTCTTATTTTTTCCCAACTTTCCACAACTTTTTCACCATGATGCAATTAGATTCAAAGAAAACTTCCAACATGAAAGTTATATTCCTCTAATAAATATACAACTTTGATTCACAAAGTTTTCCCAAAATATGCTTGGATCTCAAGATATGAATTTGTGAATAAGGGTCCATGAACTTTTTAACTTAGTGAAAATTTGCCCTAATTTAGGCAGGTTTTTGACCTAACTTCATGGGCATTTTTCACATAGTTACAAGAGGTATCTCAAAATGCATTTCAAATATGTATTGTAGAGAATGTTGAAAGCTTTCCAAAATGTCCAAGATCATTTGTGGTTAGGGAGAATCGAAGAAGAGAAAATGGCATTTTGTCACTTTTGTTCAAGCCATTTTTACAATGCTTCAAGTTGCAAATCAGATCCTACCATGCTTGTACCTTGAATTACAGGCCCTAAATCCCTTCTACACTCCATAATTTAATTCTAACTCAGTGGTTAAAGCCTTTGTTTTCACCTTTGGAGCATTGCACAAGAGATTAATCCATAAATGGCATAAAGTTCACAATGCCATTTTCATAAAGCAAGCTTTTCCAACTTTAACAGCCTTGAGCCTTGGACTTGTTCCTTCAGTACAGGCATTTTCCATGGATTACAAGCAAAGTATACCAACCCTTGCAGCTCACAAGATAGCCAAGTACAGGCCTGCTAGCATAGTCATTTCACTTTTCTTAAAAAGCAAGAAAAGTTGCAAAAGTCAAGGGAGCTTGTACACCTGATAAAGGGAGGGTTTGGCTTCATTCAAAACAACTTCACAAACTTGTCTCAAGCAGAAACACGAAAGCAAAAGATCCTAAACACTCTCAAACTGGAAAAAAAACACATTTTTCTGCCCAAGCATTGCAGTTTCTGCAAAACACTAGCCATCTCAATATTTGCTCGTGCGTTTTTCTTTGTAACACATCAAACATCTTCCATACATCCTACCTAAACTATCCAAGTCCTTGTCCTGGTTCTGTAAGCCCTATTTCAGACATCACCATTTTCATTTTGGAAGGTTGCAGGTTGACTCGTGCAGGAAGTTTCAGCCATCCACAAGGTCAGTTAAGCATTGGAATAGCTTGAGGGAAATTCAAGGAAGCTCACACGATCTTCAGGCCTCCCTCAAAGTCCCTACATTCCCATATCCAAACTCAGCTGAACAAGGTATTTTTCAAAACTCTATCTCTCTATTTAGGAATCCTCAAGCTTTGATTTGTGAAGCAAATATGTAGTCCTTAACATGGTGAAGTTGTACATATGCATAGTTGTCATTTATATTAACTAAGCTAAGAGAATTTGATTGTTAAACATGCTGAAAAAACTAGGTCAGAAATTAGGGGTGATTAAATTCTCTTTGATCTTTGAGAGTTAGTTTACAAACTTTATATCACTGGAATCGTGAGATCATAAGCTATATTTTTTGTGTTATAAGTTTTTGATTTTATGCAAGCTAGAGCAAGATAAAGGTTTGAACTCAGAAACGCGCGCGCAGGAAGCCAAGGACAGGGATGAAGATGATGTTCTGGGCCTTGGCGCCTTGGGCCTGTTGTTTTACTTCCCATACCCCCAGTTTACTATTTGCATCCCCCTTTGCATATTTTTATATTTTTGCATATTTTCTCATATTTTTTATGTTTATTGACTTTATTATTTTTTTTCTGAATCATAAAAATCACAAAAAATATTTTCTTAATTTTTTGCATTTTATTTTATTTTTTTATCTTATTTTTTGCATAAAATATTTATT
The DNA here is from genome assembly GCA_948472305.1 of Vicia faba. NCBI lineage: Eukaryota > Viridiplantae > Streptophyta > Magnoliopsida > Fabales > Fabaceae > Vicia > Vicia faba. Next base: position 172,222,569 of record OX451739.1, on the reverse strand, counting down.
ATTTAGAATAAATAGAATCTATTTTCTTAAAATAAATAGTAAACACATTTAAAAATATCATAAATTTTTATTTTTATTATTCATACACATAAAATATTATTTCCGCATATATTTTAATTTTTAATATTTGTAAATAATTTTATTTATTTTTTCTTGTACATAAATGGATAAAATAAATAATAATAGAAAACATAATTTTCTTTTAAATCAAAATTAGGGTTTCCCCTTTCAAAAGAAATAATATTATTTTTCTCTTATTTTCTAGGGTTTAAATAATTAATTCTCTCATACAAAAAATCAATTACAAAACATTTTGCATATTTACATTTTTTATTGCATTTTTAATATTTGTACATTTATTTAATTTGCAATAATTCAATTGGGTTGTAATAGTATTTTAGGGTTTTATTTTGTGCAAATATCCCCATTCAAAAACTTGTATCCCCCCTCCCATAATAATTGTTGTAATAGCTTAGATTTATTTTACGCAATTTATCGCATTATACCATGTTTATTAAAACTATGGTTTTGCATGATAAGACAAAAATTAAACAAATAGAAAGACCTAATACAAGACAAACAAAAGCATGTAAAATGACAACACATTGCACACAAACACCCCTAGGGTTTCATCCACTTTGTTGCCTAAAAAATAGCCATGGTATGCATGCAAAGTATTTTGGCAAAACAAAAGATCATAGTCCCTCGATGACGCTATCAAAAGGTTGCCTAAACAAAGATGATCTTAGTCCCTCAAAACTTGCTAAAGATACTTGGCTATATTACTATCATGGTCATACGATGACCCGCGCCCGTCCCGTTTAACATCCAAAGATATGGTTGTTTACCAAAATGATGGTAAATCAACAATATCAAAGGAATAAAAATATACAAGAAAGACTTTTGAGTAGGTAGAATGCTTCTAGTTACTTGATCAATTTTCAAATAATCCTTGCTATTTTCAAACAAACACACACACATTTCAAAACATTTCCAAACAAATTTCAAAACATTGAAACATTTTTCAAAAAGACAAACATCTTTGTATACATTCTTATGAACGAGAATCATTACAAAGATTGCCTAAACAAATGCCTCTTTTCAAAATACTTTCAAAACCACACAAAGCACCATTTCAAACAATTTCAAAAGCAAAGCAAGTGATCTAAACAAGTAACTAAGAGCCCATGGAAAACCATGGATGAAAAGGGTGCTAGCACCTTCCCTTTTCATAATCTACCCCCCGAACTCAAGAAAACATCTCAAAGGTCTTTCCTGTGCTTTTTTACCTTTCCTTTTAGATAAAATAAAAGTCGGTGGCGACTCTTGCTAAACCGCAACATTTGCAAACACAAACGCAAAACCTCAAGTCAGTTCTCCCACCGCATCACACTCCCCAAGCCGAGCGTATCCTCCCCAGCTGAGTGTATCCTCCCTGTGATCGGTGGGAATGAGAACTGACTGTTTTGGAATGTTGGTTCACGTTTTGCATTTGTTTTCGCAAAATGTCACGGTAAGCAAGAGTCGCCACCGTATTTTATTTTATCCAACAAGGAAAGGAAAAAAGCATAGAAAAATTCCTTCTTCGAGATTTTTCTCGGGTTCGGGAGGTAGATTATAGAAAGGGAAGGTGTTAGCACCCTTTCTATCCGTGGTTATCCACGGGCTCTTAGGTACTTGCTCAAAGTGTTTTAAAAATTTTGCTTTTCTTCGTGTTTATGGGTTTGAAAGAATTTTTGTTTTGAAGAGAGTGTAAGTGCGAAAAGTTTTATTTTGTTTTAAAAAGGAGCAAGTACTTAAGAACCATCAACCTACTCGAAAAGGGAATTAAACTGTTCTAATGTCCTTTAGATAATGCTAGCCCACTATTGATGAGTAGGTAGCACCGTTATTGGAGTTCAAGGGTCAATTCGATTAAGGGGCGTGTGGTCACTAAAGCAATGTTAGGACGCCTTAGCGGTAACCCTAATGTCTTAGATCATTTTATCCGAGGCAACCGTTTCGAGGCAACTCTGATCTTTGGACAAGAGGGCGACCTCTAAAACTTCCTATACTCAATGACCACGTTCGAAGGCAACCAAGTGAGGTGTACCCTAAGAGTGCGTATGTATGAGTGTATTATTTCAGTTAATTTATCTTTGTACATGTCATGGGTGAGCTATGTTGATTTTAAGTTCATACATTTGATCTTGTCATGCATTCCCTATTATTCAAACATCTAACAGTGTATAGTTGCAGAATTTAAATTGCGGAAATTAAATCTAAACTATTACAAGGCGTCGGGTATTTACATCGCCAAAAACAAACCCTTGAAAATTAAATTGCGGAAAATAAAATAAAGCAATAAAATAAAGTCCTATTTAAAGCTATTACATTCCGGAAGCAATTACAATATTGGTAAAATGAATCGCGTGCGAGAAAATTAAATCGGCGCATTTTTTAGGGTTTTGACCCTTTTTATTAAAGAAAAGATTTTTGCTTATTTTTAAATTAAATGGGATTAAATTAAATGAACAATTAAATTAAATTAAATAATGAAAATATTTTTGGATTTTTTGAGTTTTTTAAGGAAATAAAATAAAATTGATTAAAAATATTAAAAACCTAATTCTACATTAGTTTTAATTTATTGCAAAAAAAATGTTAAATGTTAAACCTATTTAAAACTAAGTTAATTGATTAATATTTATTTACAAGAATAAAAGTGAATTTAATTTTAATAAAATAATATTTTTGTATTTTCTGATTTTTATGAGGAAAAATAAATTATTTGGTAGAAAAAATAATTAATAGAATAATTAAATAAATAGAAATATAAAAGAGAAAAGAAATAACCCAGGGGGTGTGGGCCTGATTTGAAAGTGAGGATAGCAATTCTGAAGCCCAATCCAGACCAGCCTGCTTTGACTTTCACCATCCCATGCGTATGCATTGACTGGAGAGTATGGTGGTTGCTCAATCTAGACCCTTGGATTTGGCCTGAAGGCCATCTGGCAGAAGATCAGGCGATGATGCATGGTGTACTACGCTTGGTATGCTGCATGGAATAATTTGAAACAAAATAATACAAAGGCATTGGGGGACCTGGGATTCGAACCCAGGTTCCATAGGTCTTTCCAATAACGCCTCCACGAACTGAGTTGTGATGCTTTGTTGTTAATAAAATAAACACTGATTATTATATGTGAAAAACAATTAATATGCTGGAAAAATAAAAAATATGGCGCGCTGTTTGAATTGGCCAATTGGGAGAGGACACCTGGTCGTCTTCTTCAACAAATCCCTGGTTTTCTTACCTGCGGATTTTTATCCGCAGCAAGATTCGTGGGATCATCCTAAAACAACTTCCAGGCCATGTAAACGCAAGCTAAGACCATCATCGTGTTCGTCTCTCTTCCCTGAACACAACCATGGTCGTTATTTGTCCTAATTGTTTCTGCAAAACAAAAACCCAAATGCAAACCTCCAAAACCCTAGGTTCGGGTAGGGAAATATAGGCTACAAAAATCCAATTGAATAATGCAAAATGATTGGAAATTGAATTGTAAACATGATTGTACAAAAAAATTGGCAAAAAGATGCAAGAACATGGATTCACGATTTCATGTACAGGGCTATGTTTAAGAACACTTACAGCGCGATTCAAGTGGCTTCAGAGCTTGTGAATGGTTACAATCGCTTCAGTGGGTATCAGGCAAGAAGATAGCGTTGAGCTTTTGCCTTGGATTTGCCTCTAAACAAGATTTCGATCTCCACTTTTTCCAAGCTTTTTTCAGTTTTGGTTTCTGAGTTTCTGCAGCTTTTAGGTCGTTTTCTTTGTATGTCTAGCTTGTACATGTATATTAGAAGCAATTAGGTTTAAAACTTGGGCTTGAATCCATGGGAATTGATGAATCAAGATTTGATATGATCTTCCATTAACAAACTTCCAAAAATGTCTCAAATCAAATATTTTGTGCATAATAAAGCTTGATACGAATTTGATTGGGTGTATCATGTTAATTGAAAGCTGTAATGATCAAAAAGATCTTATTCCATCAATTTTTGGATTTTATTTGAATTAATATTGATTTAAAATGAATTAATTCAATAAAAATTAAATAAAATAGAAAAATTAATGAATGGACATGAAACTGAAGATAGGACACGTGTGTGGTGTGAAAAGATCAAATCAAGTGGAAAAAAGTGGTCCCTTTTGTCAAAAATTGGAGTTTTGAGAATATTTGACTTTTGGCAATTTTGGAAAAATGCCCAACTTCAACAATTCATAACTTCCTCAATTTTGAACTTTTGGAGGTGTTATTGGACTTTTTATAAACCTTGAGATGTCCTCTAACCAACCCTTTTTGTCTCATATCATTTTAATGTTCCATGCTCAAGTTATAAGCTTTGGAAAAAAAGGTGTTTTTGTTGACTTTCAAAAATGACCTATAATGTCCAAATTTGTAACTTTTTGTGAGAGCATTTATTGATCTTGGGGTGTGAAGATGGATTGTAGGAATTTGCATCCTCTTCAAAATGAGCTTTGTAGGGGTCATTTCTAAAAAAGTATGAGAAAGTTATGCTTGGTCAAAGTTGAGTTGACTTTTCTTGCAAAACCTTAATTTAGCAACTTTTGAATCTTGATGAATCTTGAGCAATCCTTGATGAATCATGATCAAACCTTGATAAAATGATGAATTATCCTTCAAAATGATAATGTTGACAAAAAATCTTGAGGTTTGACTATTTGTAGGCCACAGTTGACTTTTGCCCTAGCACAATCGATTTTTGGACTTCTTGAGCAAATGACTGACCAAACTTTCTCTGCAAGGCTTGAAATTTTACAAGGATGAACTTGAGAACATATTAGGACATTGAGGATCATTTGAGGCCATTTGGATGTAAGGACCTTCATGCAACAGAAAACCCTAATTTTGAATTGACTGCCTTAGGAGGTGATTTGACTGTCCAATTCTTGAGCCAACTTGAGTCACTTGGAGATTATTCTTGACATGTATTGAGAAACATGGGAGGGAAAATTTTGGGGTACAACAGTTTCCCCTGTTCAATTTTCTTAAACCTGAGGATATAGATTGGCTTTCGAGCCTTTCGTGATCCGAAGGTGGAAGATAATTGAACACTAGAGTGCCTAGAAATTTGCACTCGCATGTTGTAGTATCAGCATTGTGATGTCGGGAATGGGCTTACAGATGACATTTGGAGATTGTTGGTAGGAGGATGGGCTTACAGATGCCATCTTCAGGAGTTTCGATCGCATAAGTAATTCCTTAGCGAGAACTTGCATGCCTGTTGTTGTAGAAGATTCCGCTGGGGAAGTCTAACTTTTGTTGAGATTTAGGAACTTGCATGTACTTCAACTGAGAGAATGCCTAGGCTGAGTCTTAAGAACCTGTCCATAATTCAATTGGGGGGAAACATCTTCATCAAGATCTAGGAACTGTTTGATCTTCAACGGAGTATACCATTGAAATTAAAGAACTCGTCCACACTATGACGGAGGAAAACATCAAGATCTAGGAACTGACTAGTGCTCAACGTAGTATACCGTTGAGGTTATAACACTCGTCCACACTATGACGTAGGGAAACATCTTCATCAAGATCTAGGAACTGTCTGGTCTTCAACGGAGTATACCATTGAAATTAGAGAACTCGTCCACACTATGACGGAGGAAAACATCAAGATCTAGGAACTGACTAGTGCTCAACGTAGTATACCGTTGAGGTTATAGCACTCGTCCACACTATGACGTAGGGAAACATCTTCATCAAGATCTAGGAACTGTATGGTCTTCAACGGAGTATACCATTGAAATTAGAGAACTCGTCCACACTATGACGGAGGAAAACATCAAGATCTAGGAACTGACTAGTGTTCAACGTAGTATACCGTTGAGGTTATAGCACTCGTCCACACTATGATGTAGGGAAACATCTTCATCAAGATCTAGGAATTGTCTGGTGCTCAATGTAGTATACTGTTGAGGTTAGAGAATTTGTCCACACTATGACGGAGGAAAACATTAGGATCTAGGAACTGACTAGTGCTCAACGTAGTATACCGTTGAGGTTATAGCACTCGTACTCACTATGACGTAGGGAAACATCTTCATCAAGATCTAGGAACTGTCTGGTGCTCAACGTAGTATACCGTTGAGGTTAGAGAACTCGACTATACTGTGACGGAGGAAAACATCAAGATCTAGGAACTGACTAGTGCTCAACACAGTATACCGTTGAGGTTATAGCACTCATCCACACTATGACGTAGGGAAACTGTCGAGATTGAGAACCTTATCTGAAATTCAACCGAGGATAATTCGATTGAGATTTAAGAACTGGTCAGGTCTTCGACTAAGTTGAGAACTTAACTGCATCTTTCCTGAAAGGTAAAGGTCAGTCATATGCAATGCATGAGATTAATCAAGCAATGATGTTCTCAACATAAATGAGATTGTATGGTATGATGCGTATATGCATGTATCATGATGTATGAAAATGTGATGTTTTAGCTGGGGAAAATAAATCCCGGAGTTGTTGGAGAATAGAGTTGAGTTCTTCGTTTCCGCTGGGGATGATGAACGAAGATGATTGTGAGAATAAGCCTGCAGGGGAAAAGAACTCTGTTGGGGAATAAACTGATGAAGAGATTACTGTGGGGAATTATTCTGTGGGGAGAGATGTTCTGCTGAAGATTTTAACGATAAACTCCGTTGGGGATTCCATTGATAAGCTTTGTTGGGGATTTTAATGATGAACTCCGCTGGGGATGGATTATCGTTGCTGGTGATATTGAATCTGTTGAGGATTGAACTCCTGTTCGGGGAAAGAAAGAACTTCGTTGGGGATGATCTGTCAGTTGCGACTTGCTAGGGATAACCCTGTTAGACTTTTGTGGGGATAACCTTCTGAATTTGGCTGGGGAGATTTATCTTGTACTCCGCTAGGGGTAAGCTTCTGAAGTCTACTGGGGATAATGATTCAACTCCGTTGGGGAAGCTTTTTCAGACCGTGTTGGGAAATATTGACTCCACTAGAGGTATCTTGTATTCTGCCGGGGAACATTCTTATACTCTGTTGAGGAATATTAAGACTGTCGGGGATACTCTGATACTTGTTGGGGAATATTAAGACCTTCTGGGGATACCAAGCCTTTTTAGGGCTGATGGTAGACTAACTCTGCTTGGGGAGAGTATTGATGATTCGTCTATAGTTGCCAGTTTCAGCTGAGAGAGCTATCATCACTGTCTTACTCTGCGGGGAGTGAAAGTATTTTGGTCATATTCTTCAGCTGAATCTACCTTGGTACCTGGTGGACAGAGCAACTTGTACAGTTCCTACAATTCTTATTTGCCCCTGTTTCTACTATTGCCAGTAATTCATCTTCCGTTTCGCATGTAAATATTTATGATCAGCAATTAATGTCAAATTCATATATCAAAAATGAACTTTGAGCGTTCTTTGCAAAACAAAACAGATAAAGGAAAATAGTTTGAAGCTTGTCTGAAAATGACTTTGTATTGATTTTGAAGTTTGGCCCGTAAATAGGCGTTTTTTGTACAAGAGGCTGACGTCCTAGTAAGAGAACGCCGCTGAACAAAAACAGAATTTATACGATTTTGTAAAAAGAAAACAAAACAGCTATGTGAATAATCCCACTGGGTTCCAACTCTGCTATTGCCTTTATGTCCTCAAGCATCTCATCACTTTGCTACTGATTGAAGGTAGATCATATTGATTAGTGTCGTCCGAGCCTGATAGTCGATACCGAAGTTTGGATGCAAGGTGATCCAATGAGACATAGTGTTACGCTTTGATCCCTAACTTTTGCTTGGACCGTCCTTTCGGGTTTTCAGTCCACCGGGATACCCATTTTTGCCCAAGCCGCCTTTTCAGGTTTTCGACTTTCCGGGTGTACAGATTTTTCATTTTCATCCCTTATTTTTGCCTGAACCCTTTTGGTTCGCCAGGAAGCCCTTATTTTTTCCTAGGCCAATCAACCTAGCGGGTCTTTGATTATGTGTAGTATCTTTTCACTATGTCTGCATTGACGGGGTGAGGAAGGTCGTCACCATCCATGGTGGTTAGAATCATAGCTCCTCCTGAGAAAATGTTCTTAACCACAAATGGCCCTTCGTAAGTAGGGGTCTATTTGCCCCTGGGGTCACCTTGAGGTAGGATAATGCGCTTGATTACCAGGTCCCCAACTTGATACTCTTGTCGTCTTACTTTCTTGTTAAATGCCTTGATCATCTGTTTTTGGTACGTCTGATCATGAAAAATAGCAGTAAGTCTCTTTTCGTCGATTAGGTTTAGTTGATCAAGCCGGGTCTGAATCCAATCATCTTCACTCAAACCTGCATCCTTCATGATTCGAAGAGAGGGTATCTGAACTTCAATAGGCAAGACTTCCTCCATGCCATAAACCAAGGAATAGGGTGTTGCCCCTGTTGACGTCCGTGCTGAGGTACGGTACCCATGAAGAACAAATGGTAACATCTCGTGCCAATCTTTGTATGTCACCGTCATCTTCTGCACAATCTTCTTAATGTTCTTATTAGCCGCTTCTACAGCCCCATTCATCTTCGGTCGGTAAGGAGAAGAGTTGTGATGCTGTATCTTGAATTGCTCGCATAGCTCAGTGATCATCTTGTTGTTAAGATTGGTACCATTGTCCGTAATGATCCTCTCTGGTACACCGTATCGACAAATCAGATTGTGCCGAATGAACCGTGCTACGACGTTCTTGGTTACAGTAGCAAAGGAAGCTTCTTCAACCCACTTTGTAAAGTAATCGATATCTACCATGATGAAACGATGCCCGTTAGATGTTGTAGGTTTGATCTCGCCGATCATATCAATGCCCCACATTGCAAAAGGCCAAGGTGCCGTCAAGATGTTTAGAGGTACTTGAGGTATGTGCACTTTATTAGCATAGACTTGGCATTTGTGACATGTCCGAGAATGCTGATAACAGTCGGCTTCCATCATGGACCAGTAATATCCTGCCCGTAGGATTTTCTTTGCCATGGTATGTCCACTGGAATGAGTTCCGAAAGTACCTTCATGTAACTCCGCCATGATCCTTTTTGCTTCATTCTTATCCATACAACGTAGTAGAGTTGAATCATGGTTACGCTTGTAAAGGATGTCATTGCTGATGAAGAACTTTGCCGCGAACCTTCTCAGAAACTTCTTGTCATTAACAGATACACCCTCGGGGTATTCTTGAGCTTCAAGATACCTCTTCACCTCATGATACCAGGGCCTTTCTGTTACCTCTTCAGTCTCAAGATCACAGCAATGTGCGGGTTCGTCCAATCTTTCAATAATGATCCGGGGAGCCTTGTTGTCCCAATTGACTTTGAACATAGAAGACATCGTAGCCAGCGCATCCACTAACTGATTCTCCTCTCTGGGGAAGTGTTCAAAGGTTATCTCCTCGAAATGGGAAAGCAATGTCAATACAAATTCCTTGTAAGGAATAAGATTCGGGTGTTTCATATCCCACTCGCCTTTGATCTGACTGATCACGAGAGCGGAATCTCCAAAGACACTCAGAAACTTAATCCTTAGGTCAATTGTTGCTCGAAGACCCATGATGCATGCTTCATACTCCGCCATATTGTTGGTGCAGTTGAAACATAGTCGGGAGGTAAATGGAGTATGAGAGCCTTTAGGAGATATGATCACGGCGCCAATACCATTACCCAAAGCGTTCGAAGCTCCATCAAAGTACATAGACCATCGGGATCCTTCCTCAGGTCCTTCATCCAGTCCAGGTGTCTCACAATCAGTTATCAACATGATATTCTCGTCCGGAAATTCAAAGTTCATAGACTGGTAATCATCCACTGCCTGATGTGCCGAATGGTCTTCCAGTACACTTCCCTTGATTGCCTTTTGAGTCGTGTACTGTATGTCATACTCAGTCAAGATCATCTGCCATCTTGCTATTCTTCCGGACAAGGCAGGCTTTTCGAAGATATACTTGATTGGATCCATCTTTGATATCAACAGAGTAGTGTGAGTCAACATATATTGTCTCAGTCGGCGAGCAGCCCATGCCAAAGCGCAGTAAGTTTTCTCGAGCAGTGAGTATCGGGTCTCACAGTCAGTAAACTTTTTGCTAAGGTAATAAATAGCATGCTCTTTTCGGCCAGACTCGTCATGCTGACCCAGCACACACCCCATTGAGTTATCGAGCACTGTCAGGTATAAGATCAAAGGTCTCCCTTCAACTGGTGGCATCAGGATGGGTGGCTCTTGGAGATACTCTTTGATCCTTTAGAAAGCGGCATGGGATTCATCGTTCCAACGTACTACTTGATCTTTCTTCAGCAGCTTAAAGATTGGCTCACAAGTAGCAGTTAGGTGCAAGATGAATCGGGCAATGTAATTCAATCGTCCCAGAAAGCCTCTGACCTCTTTCTTTGTTCTGGGAGATGGCATCTCTTGTATGGCTTTCACTTTTGCAGGGTCAACTTGAATACCTTTGTCGCTTACGACGAAGCCCAGCAGTTTACCATATCTCACCCCGAAGGTGCACTTGTTCGGGTTCAACCTCAACTTATACAACTTCAACCTGTCAAACAGCTTCTGTAGATGGTCAAGGTGTTCTTCCTCAGCCTGGGACCTTGCAATCATATCGTCGACGTATACTTCAATCTCATTATGGATCATGTCATGAAACAAAGCAACCATGGCACGCTGATATGTTGCCCCAGCATTCTTCAACCCAAAAGGCATGACCTTGTAGCAAAAGGTACCCCACTGAGTAACAAAAGTTGTCTTCTCCATGTCTTCGGGAGCCATTTTAATCTGGTTATAACTGGAGAAGCCATCCATGAAGGAGAATACCTTATGTTGAGTGGTGTTGTCAACCAGAACGTTGATGTGAGGTAAAGGGAAATCATCCTTGGGGCTTGCCCTGTTCAGATCCCTGTAGTCAACACACATTCGAACCTTACCATCCTTCTTCGGTACCGGAACCACATTGGCCACCCACTGAGGGTAAGAAGTAACTGCTAGAAAACCGGCGTCAAACTGTTTCATAACTTCAGCCTTGATTTTCTCAGACATCTCTGGGCGCATTCGACGGACCTTCTGTTTCACTAGAGGACAGTCTTCCTTGGTAGGCAGGCGATGAACCACAATATCAGTATCCAAACCAGGCATATCTTTGTAAGACCAGGAAAAGATCTCAACATAGTCACGCAGCATCTGAATTAACCGTTGTTTCACACTAAGCTCCAGGTTTGCACCGATTTTGACTTCCTTCTTATCTGTCTCTGTACCCAGATTCACTGATTCTACCGGCTCTTCGTGTGGCTGAATGGCCCTCTCTTCCTGGAGTAACAGTCTTGCAAGTTCACCAGGCACTTCGCAATCATCTTCACCTTCGTCTTCGGCTAAGTTGATCGGATTTTCAAAGTCATAACTGGCAGTAGCAGAGTCGTTACCAGTGAGATCCAGAGTGGATGTGGACCTGTATATGTGAGTGTGTGTAAATAGCTATTTGCAATATATAATAAAGAAAAACAAGGAGCGCAAAATTTGAAATGCAAGAACGTCCAATGCTTTTATTAATGATATATGAAAATGACACACATAAAGCCCTCACAAATGAAGCCACAGTGCCCCAGGTAAGACACCGGGCCATAAAGTTTTAAACATTGTCTGTTACATATTCAAAACAAAAAGTTTCATTACTGGGTAACAAAAGTAATAGGGATGAAGTCCTTTGCTGTCCAGTTGCTTGGTCCACCGTCAGTCGTAAGATAGATCCAGCTGTCGAATTCAGACTCTTCCACATCATCTTCAATGGCATTCACTCCCGAGTTGCTGATGAACATGGGAGGTCTTCTGATTCGTGCATTCTGAACAGCCCTTTGAGCTTCTGCAGTGAAACCCAAACCAAACTTGTTAGTATTCTGTGTAAAATCAGGGAGTCGGCCCCAATTTGCACACTCACCCTTCTCAATAACAGCTCAGGCATCCTTTAAAGAAGCCATTTTCATAGGAGACTCTTCAACCAAAGTCTCAGCTGATGCCAGTGTCTGGGGAACCTCTTCAAAGTGCTGAAATGGGGTCTCAATGAACTCCCCATCCATCTCTACGTATCGGAACGATTTGAGGTGGCTGACCATATACTCTTCCTCCCCTTGTACTGTCATAATCTTCCCTTTGACCGGGTACTTCAGCTTCTGGTGGAGCGTTGAGGTTACGGCCCCAGCTTTGTGGATCCATGGACGACCCAGCAAACAATAATAAGATGGCTGAATGTCCATCATATAGAATGTAGAGTTGAAGACCTGAGAACCAACTTTAATTGGAATATCAACTTCACCGTGCACCATCCTCTTAGACCCATCAAAGGCCCTGACAACAATGTTGCTTGGCTTTAGCTCCAACCCTTCACAATCCAACCGGTCTAGAGCTTTTTTGGGCAATACGTTCAATGAGAAACCAGTATCCACCAATACATGTGCAAGAGTAGTGCCCCTGCATTCAATGGAGACATGCAGGGCATCGTTGTGATTCTTCCCTTTAGTAGTCAAGTCAGCGTCCGAAAAACCCAACCCATTATCAGCAGTCAAATTAGCCACACAATCTGTAAACTGATCAGCTGATGTCTCTTGTGGCACGTGGGAAGTCTTCAAAAAGGTAATCAGGGCCTTGGCATGGGCCTCTGAGCACAGCAATAGTGACAACATAGAAATCTTAGACGGGGTTTGCCCCAGCTGTTCAACTACATTGTAGTCACTTTTCTTGATAATTTTTAGAATCTCTTCCATCTCTTGTTTGGAAGCTTCAACAGTAATTATCTTCGGTGCCTCCGTCTGGGCAGGCACATCAATGGTGATCCCTTTGCCCCGAGTGTCAGATGACTCGGCGACAGGGGTAAGAATAGGAACTTGGTCAGGAATAGCAGTAGGTACACTGGCAGGTGTAATAACAACAGGTCTTCGGGCTGTTGGTGGAGCAATATCAGGTGAGAAAAGTCTTCCGCTGCGGGTGACTTTAGCAGGTCCAGTAATGTTATCGATGTCAGTATCAGCATCCAGCTCTTGCTTAACTCCATGAAAATAAACATCAGCCCCATAGTGCCAAGGGACGGCTTTATCAGAGGTGTAAGGGATGGGCCCTGGAACAGTGATGATCACAGGTGCGATTTTTGGAACAGATGTAATTCTAACAGGCTTCCTCGTGGGAGCCTTGGAAGAATTACCGAAAATGGTAATGATGGCGACTTCTTCAATAGGAATGGATGGAACAACAGTCTTCTCAAACAGGATCTCCTTACTATCCATCAGGTTTTGGACACCTAACTTCAGGAATGGGCAACCGGTAGGTAAAACAGAACACATATGGCAACCTTCGTCACAGCCCGGAAATAAACCGGCTAGCAAAAGGTTCTTCTTTACAGTCATCAGAGGGGTAGCAATATCTTCTACAGAAACCACAAACAAGTCCTCTTCTAGAGCATTCACTCCATGCTTGGGCATGGGAGCAGTTACAACATTAGGCCTCTCGGGCGCCTCAAACTCAATCTCCTTCGCATCAATTAGGTCTTGTACCTTGTTCTTTAAAACCCAACAATCGTCCGTATTGTGCCCCGGGCTATCAGAGTGAAAAGAACAGCAGGCATTAGGGTTATACCTTGGTGATGTGGTATTTGGACTCTTCGGGGCTTCCTTTAGAACCACCAGATTAGTCTTCAGCAACTGTGGCAGAATCTGAGACAAAGTCATGCTGAGATGAGTGAATTGCCTTCGAGGTCTCTCGTCCTTCTGTTGATTGTTGTGCTGAGGAGCACCAGCAGGTTTTGAAATAACAACCGCATTGACAGCTTGGCGGTGTTCAAGTCTATTCTGTCTTCTTGCACTGTAGACAGCACTGGACTCTTTCTTAAATGGCTTCTTCTCGGTGCTCGATGAGGCACCCTTCTGTATCTTACCAGCCTTAATACCAACCTCAATCCTCTCACCAGTTAAAATAAGATCTGTAAACCCAGCTGAAGAGCTTCCAATTAGATGGTTGAAGAATGGACCAGACAGGGTCCCCAGAAACATGTCAACAAGCTCACGATCAGCCAAAGGTGGTTGCACCCTTCCGGCAAGGTCTCTCCACTTCTGAGCATAATCTTTGAATCCTTCACTCGTTCCCATTGACATACCCTGGAGTTGGGTACACGTAGGAGCAAGGTCGGAGTTGTACTGATATTGCCTGTAGAATGCAGTAGCCAAATCTTCCCAGCTGCGGATACTGGCTTCGTCCAACTGAGAGAACCACTCAAGTTGAGTCCCTGAGAGACTGTCTTGAAAGAAATGGATCCATAGGTTCTTATCAGTAGTGTAAGGCTGGATCTTCCTCACATATGACCGGAGGTGCAGCTTCAGACAAGAAACTCTGTCATACTTAGCAAAGGCTGGTGCCTTTAATTTGTGGGGAATCACTACCCCAGATGATAGACCTAGATCTCCGAAGTCCATACCAGGTACCTTTTGAACCTCCATAGCACTCAATCGGTCTTCCAGTTGTTTGTATCTATCCTCAGCAGGAGGATACTATTCTTCATCATAGTCCGTCTCATTGTCGGAGACCACAGGGCTAGGAGCCCTCCTTTCTTGTGGACTATCTTTCCCTCCAGATGAGGTGGTCATATCAACTTCATTCTGTAGCTTGTTCCTAAACCTGTGCCCTGTGTTGAACAGGATGGTCCTCTTCTTCTTCTTCTTCTTATCTTTCAAAATCAAGGTCTTCAGGTCCTACTGACCCTTAGCTAGGCTCATGAACAGCTCTTGAAATTGGGCATTCTGGGCCTGGAGGGCCTTGATAGCTTGCTCAGTTGAAGGTTCAGTAGACATGATGAGCACTGAAATAAACAACGAAGAAGATAAGAGACCTGTAAAAGGGTACCTGTTTATAAAGTGCATGGGATGAAATGCGTATGATTTATGATTTCAAAGACAATCGGGATTCAAATTTGTAAACAAGAAAGGAAACACACTTTATTAGATAAACTTGGTAATTCAAATTGTTCAACAAATTGCCCTTAAGGCATTACAAGAATGGAAATACTGAAAATGTAAACAAAAACTGGAAAGGAAATCATCAAAGGTCCATCAATGCTCCCATGGTCTCTTCTTATCAGTGCAGACATAATCGTTGAGAATCCGCTCGTTCTCTAACTGCTTAGTCAACCTTTGGATCTTCTGCTCCTGCTCATTGAACCTCTCTCGGTAAGAATCTCGTTCATCCCTTAGCTGCATCCAAGACCTTTTCAGTGCCCCAATGTCATTGGGCATATAAGGATGGAGGATGGTTGGAAGAACCCCTTCTTCATTGGTAACTTCAAGAATGACAGGCCGGACAGCTTCATACGGCATACCCAGCTTTTGGGCATGGATACGGACCCATCTGAGATATGGCTCCATCGGGAGTGAAGTCTTTGGACCCAGCTCATGTGGATCAGATTGGTGAACTCTATCCCAAGCCCTTATGAATCTACGACGTTGCTCATCACTATCCCCTTGAAAATCAAAGATGATATGAGGCATTAGCAGCTCGTGAGGTCCTTCTCTTCTGGCTCTTCCAAACTGACGGAGAGCTAAGCATGGGTTGTAAGAAATTCCTCCATGGGTTCCTATCAATGGAATATTAGGATACTTTCCACAGTGATCAATGATAGTCACCTCATCCATACCTTTGAGAGTCCAAATGATGTCATTATGAGAGAGAGACATCACCCTATAAGCCCAGCCCATTCCTTCTTTGTTCTTCAGCACCGACTTAGGGAGGTGCGAAATAAACCACCTCGACAATAAAGGAGCACAGCACATCAAGGTTCCCCACTTTCGGGCAGTACGAGCATAGAGCTGATGAAGAATGTCACCCAAGAGAGTGGGTACAGGGTTCTGAGAGATGAAGATCTTTATCGCATTCACATCAACAAAAGTGTCAGGATTTGGAAACAATACCAAGCCATATATCAGAAGAGCCAGAATATCCTCGAACACCTTGAAGTCTAGACCATCCCATAAATAGTTAGCCTTACCAACCAAAAACTTAGTCAGAAAGCCCTTTGCTCCACTCCTAGTCTCCCAATTAGCCATTACTTCCTCTTTGGTCAAATGAAGGGTTGCAGCAATCTCTTCGGGCCTAAGGGTCTTCTCCCAACTAGTAAATGGGGTTTGCTCCAGAACAGAGATACCAAGCAGCTCAGAGAACTCTTCTAGGGTAGGAACCAGCTGGAAGTCCTGGAAAGTAAAACAATGGTACAGCGGATCATAGAACTGGACTAGGACACTCATCATATGCGCGTCCAATTTGGAGGTGACCAAACTGAGAAGATAACCATGCCTCCTGATGAAGGAAGTAGTGTCAGGCATCTTGGCAACCAACTCTTTAAGCAAGGTAGGGACTTGGACAAAGTTGATCTGGATGGTATTCTTACGCATAGGCATCATGATTACCTACAAAACAGAGCAAAGATGAAACCCTCCTATCTTTGAAATAGGTTAGTCCAATGCAATATGTATGCAATGTTATTATGTCATGATGTCATGATAAAGGCACACCACAAGTATCCACAAAAAGCAAACATGGCAAAGGCACACAAATCACACTGAGAGCCCTTAGATTTCAGGATGGCAGGGAGCTTAGGTACTACCCTCTTTCAGTCCAGTTGGTTTAAACTTGTCCTAAAAATAGTAACCGGGTTCTAGAGGATCTCAATATCACTGACTACCCTCAATCGGTCATAATTCCAGTTTAGCAACCTTTTCTTGCAGTCGGAATCATCGTGAGAGTTTAGTCTCAATGAGTGTAGCATACTACTACTGTTTTATGGTCAAGTTGGTCAATTTAAGGTTCTAAGGTTAGTTGGCGCTTAATGACCCCTTAGAAGACCCATATTCTCCTCGTTCCAACACAAGGGATATCGGTACAGACTAGAGTGCCACACCAACGTAGCTATTGCTTCAACCGTGTCGGTCTACGCCGGACAGTTCCCTCACAGTTTATTGCTACTTACCTAAAGGGTATCCCCAGATCCGGGTTAGGATCTATAGAACTCCGATACAAGCCCACAAATATAAATCATACAAAGCATACAATTGAAAACACAATGATCTAATCCTAAGGTACACGTCACTTATTAAGTCCCCAGCAGAGTCGCCAGTTCTGTAATCGGTGGGAATAGAACTGACTGTTTTGGAATGCTGGTTCGAGTTTTGCGTTTGTTTTTGCAAAATGTCGCGGTAAGCAAGAGTCGCCACCGTCTTTTATTTTATCCAACAAGGAAAGGAAAAAAGCACAGAAAAATTCCTTCTTCGAGATTTTTCTCGGGTTCGGGAGGTAGATTATAGAAAGGAAGGTGTTAGCACCCTTTCTATCCGTGGTTATCCACGGGCTCTTAGGTACTTGCTCAAAGTGTTTTCAAAATTTTGCTTTTCTTCTTGTTTGTGGGTTTGAAAGAATTTTTGTTTAGAAGAGAGTGTAAGTGCGAAAAGTTTTGTTTTGTTTTAAAAAGGAGCAAGTACTTAAGAACCATCTACCTACTCGAAAAGGGAATTAAACTGTGCTAATGTCCTTTAGACAATGCTAGCCCACTATTGATGAGTAGGTAGCACCGTCGTTGGAGTTCAAGGGTCAATTCAATTAAGGGGCGTGTGGTCACTAAAGCAATGTTAGAACGCCTTAGCGGTAACCCTAATGTCTTAGATCATTTTATTCGAGGCAACCGTTTTGAGGCAACTATGATCTTTGGACAAGAGGGTGACCTCTAAAACTTCCTATACTCAATGACCACGTTCGAAGGCAACCAAGTGAGGTGTACCCTAAGAGTGCGCATGTGCGAGTGTATTGTTTCGGTTAACTTATCTTTGTACATGTCATGGGTGAACTATGTTGATTTTAAGTTCATACAATTGATCTTGTCATGCATTCCCTATTATTCAAACATCTAACAGTGTATAGTTGCAGAATTTAAATTGCGGAAATCAAATCTAAACTATTACAAGGCGTCAGGTATTTACATCGCCAAAAACAAACCCTTGAAAATTAAATTGCGGAAAATAAAATAAAGCAATAAAATAAAGTCCTATTTAAAGTTATTACATTCCGGAAGCAATTACAATATTGGTAAAATGGATCGCGTGCGAGAAAATTAAATCGGCGCATTTTTTAGGGTTTTGACCCTTTTTATTAAAGAAAAGATTTTTGCTTATTTTTAAATTAAATGGGATTAAATTAAATGAACAATTAAATTAAATTAAATTAAATAATGAAAATATTTTTGGATTTTTTGAGTTTTTTAAGGAAATAAAGTAAAATTGATTAAAAATATTAAAAACCTAATTCTACATTAGTTTTAATTTATTGCAAAAAAATGTTAAATGTTAAACCTATTTAAAACTAAGTTAATTGATTAATATTTATTTACAAGAATAAAAGTGAATTTAATTTTAATAAAATAATATTTTTGTATTTTCTGATTTTTATGAGGAAAAATAAATTATTTGGTAGAAAAAATAATTAATAGAACAATTAAATAAATAGAAATATAAAAGAGAAAAGAAATAACCCAGAGGGTGTGAGCCTGATTTGAAAGTGAGGATAGCAATTCTGAAGCCCAATCCAGACCAGCCTGCTTTGACTTTCACCATCCCATGTGTATGCATTGACTGGAGAGTATGGTGGTTGCTCAATCTAGACCCTTGGATTTGGCTTGAAGGCCATCTGGCAGAAGATCAGGAGATGATGCATGGTGTACTACACTTGGTATGCTGCATGGAATAATTTGAAACAAAATAATACAAAGGCATTGGGGGATCTGGGATTCGAACCCAGGTCCCATAGGTCTTTCCACTAACGTCTCCACCAACTGAGTTGTGATGCTTTGTTGTTAATAAAATAAACATTGATTATTATATGTGAAAAACAATTAATATGCTGGAAAAATAAAAATATGGCGCGCTGTTTGAATTGGCCAATTGGGAGAGGACACCTGGTCGTCTTCTTCAACAAATCCCTGGTTTTCTTACCTGCGGATTTTTATCCGCAGCAAGATTCGTGGGATCATCCTAAAACGACTTCCAGGCCATGTAAACGCAAGCTAAGACCATCATCGTGTTCGTCTCTCTTCCCTGAACACAACCATGGTCGTTATTTGTCCTAATTATTCCTGCAAAACAAAAACCCAAATTCAAACCTCCAAAACCCTAGGTTCGGGTAGGGAGATATAGGCTACAAAAATCCAATTGATTAATGCAGAATGATTGGAAATTGAATTGTAAACATGATTGTACAAAAAAATTGGCAAAAAGATGCAAGAACATGGATTCACGATTTCATGTATAGGGCTATGTTTAAGAACACTTACAGTGCGATTCAAGTGGCTTCAGAGCTTGTGAATGGTTGCAATCGCTTTATTGGGTATCAGGCAAGAAGATAGCGTTGAGCTTTTGCCTTGGATTTTCCTCTAAACAAGATTTCGATCTCCACTTTTTCCAAGCTTTTTTCAGTTTTGGTTTTTGAGTTTCTGCAGCTTTTAGGTCGTGTTCTTTGTATGTCTAGCTTGTACATGTATATTAGAAGCAATTAGGTTAAAAACTTGGGCTTGAATCCATGGGAATTGATGAATCAAGAATTGATATGATCTTCCATTAACAAACTTCCAAAAATGTCTCAAATCAAATATTTTGTGCATAATAAAGCTTGATACGAATTTGATTGGGTGTATCATGTTAATTGAAAACTGTAATGATCAAAAAGATCTTATTCCATCAATTTTTGGATTTTATTTGAATTAATATTGATTTAAAATGAATTAATTCAATAAAAATTAAATAAAATAGAAAAATAATGAATGGACATGAAACTGAAGATAGGACACGTGTGTGGTGTGACAAGATCAAATCAAGTGGAAAAAAGTGGGCCCTTTTGTCAAAAATTGGAGTTTTGAGGATAGTTGACTTTTGACAATTTTGGAAAAATGCCCAACTTCAACAATGCATAACTTTCTCAATTTTGAACTTTTGGAGGTGTTCTTGGACTTTTTAGAAACCTTGATATGTCCTCTAACCAACCCTTTGAGTCTCATATCATTTTGATGTTCCATTATCAAGTTATAAGCTTTGGAAAAAAGGTGTTTTTGTTGACTTTCAAAAATGACCTATAATGTCCAAATTTGTAACTTTTTGTGAGAGCATTTCTTGATCTTGGGGTGTGAAGATGGATTGTAAGAAATTGCATCCTCTTCAAAATGAGCTTTGGAGGGGTCATTTCTAATAAAGTATGAGAAAGTTATGCTTGGTCAATGTTGAGTTGACTTTTCCTACAAAACCCTAATTTAGCAACTTTTGAATCTTGATGAATCTTGAGCAATCCTTGATGAATCATGAGCAACCCTTGATCAAATGATGAATTATCCTTAAAAATTAGAATGTTGACAGAAAATCTTGAGGTTTGACTATTTGTAGGCCACAATTGACTTTTGCCCTAGCATAGTCGATTTTTGGACTTCTTGAGGAAATGACTGACCAAACTTTCTCTGCAAGGCTTGAAATTTTACATGGATGAACTTGAGAACATATTAGGACATTGGGGATCATTTGAGGCCATTTGGATGTATGGACTTTTATGCAACACAAAACCCTAATTTTGAATTGACTGCCTTAGGAGGTGATTTGACTGTCCAATTCTTGAGCCAACTTGAGTCACTTGGAGATTATTCTTGACATGTCTTGAGAAATATGGGAGGGCAAATTTTTGGGTACAACACTCCCCAGTTAAGTGTATCATCCCCAAGATGAGTTTGTCCTCCCCGGCTAAGTCCACACTCTCCAGTTTGAATTTTCATTTCAGATTATTGAAAATCATAGGGCCATAACCCCTGACCCCCAATAAAGTCGTTAGCA
This sequence comes from Vicia faba, assembly GCA_948472305.1. NCBI lineage: Eukaryota > Viridiplantae > Streptophyta > Magnoliopsida > Fabales > Fabaceae > Vicia > Vicia faba. The sequence goes on along the minus strand of OX451739.1, from coordinate 172,201,643 downwards.
AAGCCTTTACTATTTCCAAAAATATACTATGAAGCCTGGGCCCGGCCATATATTCGTACAATTTTCAAGTTATTACTGAAGCCTGGACCCGACCAGATAATAGTTTGACTTCTTTAACTGTCGAAGCCTAGGCCCGACCAGATAGCAGTTTAATGCATACAAAATCATTAGCAAAACTCCTCTTCTCCAGTAGAGTTTGCCACTATCCCTAGTAGATTGCTGAAACCTGGACCCGACCAGATAACAGTTTGAGTGTCTGAAACCTGGGCCCGACCAGATAGTAGTTGATCTCAATTTCAAGTTACTAAAAGCCTGGACCCGACCAGATAATAGTTTAACTCTTCAAAATATAGAAGAACCTGGACTCAACCGGACTAAAGTTTAACTTCTTATCCCCAGTAGAGTTTGCCTCTACCCCAACAAGTTATTGTGAAGCCTGGATCCGACCAGATAGAAATTACCCTCAGAAATTCGTTGTGAAACCTAGAAACCGACTAGATAACAACTAAATCCCCAAACAGTTTATTGTGAAACTTGGACCCGACCAGATAGCAATTGACCTCATCAACCTCAGAAATATGCAAAGCCTGGACCCGACCAACTGATAGTTTTTCAAACAATTTATTATGAAACCTGGAGCCCGACCAGATAATAATTAATTATGATCCCCAAAGAGACATTATGAAGCCTGGACTCGACCAGATAATAGTACAACTTTCCAAAAACCATGAAACCTGGACCCGACCAAATAATAGTTACCACTTCAAGTTACTGCGAAGCCTGGATCCGACCAGATAACACTTAAATTTCGTATCCCCAACAAGTTGTTGTGAAGCCTGGATCCGACCAGATAACTATTCAATTAAAAGAAATTTTCTACAAAGCCTGGAATCCGACCAGATAACAGTTAATTCGTCTCTTCCCCCAGTAAGTTACCGTGAAGCTTGGATCCGACCACATAGCAATTTACTAATTCATCCTCAACAAATTATGAAACCTGGATCCGACCAGATAACAGCTGACATTCAAGAGATATTCCCCAGCGAAAGCATCCTTTCGACAAAGTTTGAAGATATACATATTCTTCGTCCCCAACGGAAATCAGATATTCAACCTCCCAGAATTTCCTCAGCGGCAGTCAGGGATTTATTTTCCCGGACAAAAACATACATCTCACATTCATATATCATAACATGTACATACAAAATGCATTTAGCATAATACCACATCTAGAAAACATCATGCATACATCTGAATTTTACTAACTCTTTTTCTCACAAATAAAGCATCAAGTTTTAGTATAAATCAACAAGAGATTCGTGTTGATACTTCTTCCAGTATTTATATATATTCCTCCAAATGGCATCTATAAGTCCATTCACAATTCATCTCCGAGTGCAAATTTTTGGGCACTCTAGTGTTCAATCATCTTTCACCTTCAAGTCATGAATGACGGATCCGCCAATATAACTCTTCAAGTTTAAGAAGATTGAACAGGGGCAGCTGTTGTACCCCAAAATTTTCCCTATCATTTCTCAAGGATTCTCTCACAAGGTCTTCTATGACGTCAAGTTTGCAGAACTGATACATCAATTTAGGCTCGGAATTGGCACAAGGGTAAAATGGTCATTTGCACACTGAAAAGTTAAACTTTGACTTTTGATATAAATCAAGTTTCAAGAATCATATTTAATCAAGACATGTTGAAATATGAAGTTTGTTTCATCATGAAGTTAAAAAGTCAAAATTCTAAAATACTTAGAATTTTTCAAAGTGTTTAAGAAATATGACAAGCTCAGAACTTCTGATCAGATTATCACCATGATACAAGTTGATTCTAGAAGAACTTCTAACATAAGAGTTGTAGACTTCAACAAGATCTGAAACATTGTAGAACGCAACTCCTCCTGGAAATGCTAGAATTTCAAGTTATAAATCTTCAAAGACACGTCCATGAAACTGAAACACTCAGCAAATTCTGGACATTTTCAAGACAGAGTTTGGTTAGAACTTCTGGGCCAGTTTTCACGAAGGTTCAGCTAGAGTTTGCAAGAGTAATTCAAAAAAGGCTTACAAATCATGTCATAAGCTTTCTGGAAAGTCTGGGAACTTGCTCATAACATGCTGGAGCAAAGGGATTCAAGGATCAGAAGTTGGATGTTTGTTCTAAGTTGCGCTGATGATGAACTTATGGCCTATGTTTAAACTATGATGCACAATCTCATGGCGCAGGATTTCTGGTTTGATAAATCTCATTATCATTTAATGCTTACAACCCCTTTTGAGCTTTTATCAAAAGGATTTCCCCACGTGTGAGATAGAAGTACCATTGTAGTCCTTGAAAAGCAAACTTTTGTGTAAGTTTATGTTGGGCCATTGCTTTGCTTTTGTCTCTGAGGGTACTTTTCCTTAATTCATGCTTACGAATCCAGTTTAGGCACGACCAAAAGCTTCTAACCGCCATACTTATTTATCTTGCTTCAAGAACAAGCCAACGCGTTAACATAATGTTGGTACTTTTGACTTCTCCAAGCTGCAAGGTTCTTTCCTATAAATTGAACTTCATTTGCAACTATAAAGGGGCCGGTCAGAAAAATCAAAAAGGAAAAGTTTTGAAACCTTGCTAAAAAATTCTAGAAATTCGAAACTGCAAACACAAATACAAAACCTGCTAGTTTTTTATTCTTGCATTCAAACTCCAATTTCCCTCAAGTGTTTCTTGACCATATCATCCATTCATCATTCATAACCCAAGTTAAAGGTTGTCCCAGCCTACTAAATACATGAGGAAGATGATCAGGACATTACAAGCAGTCAGAACTAGTCTTCAGCTCACATAACATTTTCTAGCTGCAAGGTAAACTTCTGCTGACCCTTATCATTTTACTTAGGCATTGTTAGATTTGCATGTTCAAAATACAATGTGGACATCCTGATTCTGATGTTGTACATATTCTGAGGTTTCATGTATTTGCCTGCCTAAATAAGAAGAACATCACTTCAGAACTTCTTAAGGAAACTAGGATTAGCAGATACTTTCTTGTTTCTGATTTACAGTCTTGACATTTTTTATGTTTCTGAAACCATGATGAACGCCTGCCATAATTGCTATGTCTGTATTTTCTGTTCTGTTGAGATTTGATTAAGCTGCAGATATACTAATTAGCATGGAGAAAGAGGTGAAGCTCATCATCAGAACTTACTTTATGTTGTATGTTTATGCTTTTTCTTTTAGTACCGGATGTACAGCCACCCTAGTGGTAGAAAGCATGCACATAAGACATTAGTGCTAAGGGTCCTGGGTTCTAGCCCCATAAGCATCTTTTTTTAGGTTTATTTAGTGACATTTTCACCCATTTATTTGTCAAACAATATTCCTAAATCATAACTTCTAGATATCCTCACCTAACAGAATAATCACTTCACTCTCTCAAACAATCAGAACTTCTGACTTGCCAGAGATATATGAACTTCTAGGTTCTCAGCTACACTACAGCTTCTGAACCCCCTTAACAATTAGAGCTTGTAGGTTTTCCTCTGTTCCCAGCAACCTCAGAACTTGGTGTATCTAGGCCCAGAACTTCTTACCTTCTACTTGTCTACTAACATTTTCTCTCTTGCAGCGTATCAGAGTCAGAAATTATGATTCCGTCTCGTTTCAGCAATGTGCTGGTTCTGACTCTTTTTCTCTTATTTATCTTATTTTAGCTTTCATTAATCAAAAATACAAAAAAAGATATTTCATATTCACATGTTTTATTTTATTTCTTTAAGAACAAAAAGATTAAAATATTTTCTTAAATAAACTAATTTCTTAACAAAAACAAAACAAGTCCATTTCAATTCCTGTACATTATTTCAATATGGTTGTAATAGATAATTAGGAATTTAATTTCTTACAATCCTCATTCATAAAATTGTACCCCTTTACCTTAAAGCTTTGTAATAGCTTGGTATTTTTATTTTCCGTAATTTAATGCTTTATATACAAATTGCTAGTAATTAGGGTTTTGTATGGAAAGACTAAAACCAACAAAATAGCAAACCATAATCAAGACAAAAACAAAGCATGAAATCAGTATTGTGATCGTTGGGAATGAGAACTGACTGTTTTGGAATGTTGGTTCGCGTTTGCGTTTGTTTTTGCAAAATGTCGCGGTAAGCAAGAGTCGCCACTGTCTTTTATTTTATCCAACAAGGAAAGGACAAAAGCACAGAAAAATTCCTTTTCGAGATGTTTCTCGGGTTCGGGAGGTAGATTATAGAAAGGGAAGGTGTTAGCACCCTTTCTATCTGTGGTTATCCACGGGCTCTTAGGTACTTGCTCACTATGTTTTCAAAAAGTTTGCTTTTCTTTGTGATTGTGGGTTTTGAAAAGAGTTTTGTTTTTGAAGAGAGTGTAAGTGCGAAAAGTTTTGTTTTGTTTTAAAAGGAGCAAGTACTTAAGAACATCTACCTACTCAAAAAGGAATTAGATTGTGCAAATGTCCTTTAGACAGTGCTATCCCACTATTGAGGAGTAGATAGCACCGTCGTTGGAGTTTTCGGGTCAATTCGGTTTAAGGGACGTGTGGTCACTAAAGCAATGTTAGGATGCTTTAGCGGTAACCCTAATGTCTTAGATCATTTTTATAGAGGCAACCATTTCGAGGCAACTTTGATCTTTGGACAGGAGGGTGACCTCTAAGACTTCCTATACTCAATGACCACGTTCGAGGCAACCAAGTGAGGCGTACCCTAAGAGTGGCATGTGCGAGTGTATTGTTTTTCAGTTATATTATCTTTGTATATTTAAGTGTTCTACCATTTGTTTTTAGATCTTGTCATGCAATCCTAGTTAGCATACATCTAAACAGTTAATATATGTACAGGAATTTAAAGTGCGGGAATTGTAAATCCTATGCTATTACAAGGCTTCGGGGAGGGGGATTATTTACATGTCCAAAAATTAGGGGAATAAAAGCAGTAAAGCGTAAAAGTCTTAGTTAAGCTATTACAAACCAGTAGGCAGTTATAATATATGGATCAAAAATAATATGCGCGCGAGAAAAATTGAATCGGAGTGTCCTTGGGTTTGGACCCTTTTTTTCATTAAATAAAGCATATTTTTGGTCTTTTTTGAATTAAGGATTAAGTCTAACTATTAATTAATTAATTAATTAAAAAGAAAATATTTTTGAGTTTTATTTTAATTAAGGATATAAAATGAGAAATATTAAAAAAAAACTAATTCTAAGTCAGTTTTAATTTATTGCAAAATATGTTAAGATTAAACCTAATTAAAAACTAAGTTAATTTGCTGCAATTTATTTACAAAAAATAATAAAATAACGAAATTAAAAAATATTATTTTTTTGGGGTTTTCTGATTTTATGAAAAGTTAATTAGTTAATAATAACAAAATAGAAAATAGAAAATAGAAAGTAGTGAAAAGAAAAAAAAAGAATAAAATAAACAAACTCAGGGGGGGGTGCTGGGCCTGAATTTGGTGTTTGGGAATTGACAGGGAAAGCTTCGATTGCAGGGAGAAGGGGGGCTTCGATTCAGAGGAAGAAGGTTGCCTTTCGATTATATGAAGGGTGTTGCTGGAAAGGCCTGAAGGGTCACCTGTGGAGGCATTGCATCTGCAAAAATACGTTAGCAAAATAAAACGCATGACCTGGGTGTCGAAACCCAGGTCCTTCGATCCTGCGCGCGCTGGGTCTTTTCAGGCTATATCTGTAGCAAGTGTTAGCAACAAAAATATGACCTGGTGCCAAACCCAAGCCCTTTGATTCTTTCTAGAATGACAATCGAATGAAACAACAAATATGGATATGTTATGTAAACACAAGATTTGACATTTTACCCTCTCTTACCAGTAATTGGAACCTTCGATTTGGCACTTTCTAGATGTGAGTACCTTCGATCTGGGATTTCTGGGTGTGGAGATGTTTGCTGAATGGGTGCTTTGGCTTGGATCACTTCTGAAAATGTTGATGACCTTTGCCAGCGTATCTCCAAGTCCTCCTTGTTTCTCCTTTTTCTGTTCTGTGTTTTTTCTCCGTCTGTTTTTTCTGTGTTTTTTTCGTGTTGTGTAAGGTGTCACTGGCCTCGTATTTATAGGAGTGTGCGGGTGCAAGAAAATGTCAAGGGACAGCCATTTAACCAGGTCATTAAAGCCATGAGACAAGAATCAGACACATTAAAATATTTCCTTTTTTGAAACATTTGTGTCTCTTTGGAATCTGGAATGAATCTGGACACTTTTGATTTTCGAATGCCTTCAGGCCCTGCTCTTCGATTGATCTTGATTTGAACAGAATCACTCTGGTCGAATCAGCTCTTTAGGAACAGAAAAGGCAAGAATCTGACCTTTAACTCAGGAATTAAATCCACAAACAGCATTTAATTATTTCTATATTTGCAAGGGAAACATGCCATTTTCTCATGTTCAGTGTACCTGGACGTGTTTTTTTTGAGTGCCCTCTTGATGGCCTCTTTAAAATGGCCTGGAAGGAGTTCTTCAAATGGCCCTGGTCCAAATATCAATCGAAGGGTACTAATTAAAATTCCAATTAAAAGGCTTTGTTAACAGGCCAATCGAAAGGTGTTGTTCATGCTAATCGAAGGACATGGTTAACATGCCTGTCGAAGTTGCCTTGACACAATGCTAAATCAAAGGATCCCTTGGCATGCCAATTGAAAGGCTTGGCCCAGGGTGCCAAACGAAAGGCTCATTCAGAATACCAATCTAAGGGTCTTTCAGAATGCCAATCGAAGTGCTTGTCCATAATGCCAATCGAAAGGCTCATTCAGAATACCAATCGAAGGGTCTTTCACAATGCCAATCGAAGTGCTTGTCCATAATGCCAATCGAAATACTCCTTCAGAATACCAATCGAAGGGTCTTTCAGAATTCCAATCGAAGGCCTTGACATAATGCCAATCGAAATGCTCCTTCAGAATACCAATCGAAGGGTCTTTCAGAATGCCAATCGAAGGCCTTGACATAATGCCAATCGAAATGCTCCTTCAGAATACCAATCGAAGGGTCTTTCAGAATGCCAATCGAAGGCCTTAACATAATGCCAATCGAAATGCTCCTTCAGAATACCAATCGAAGGGCCTTTCAGAATTCCAATCGAAGTGCTTGTCCATAATGCCAATCGAAGTGCTTGTCCATGCCAATCGAAAGGCTCCTTCAGAATACCAATCGAAGGGTCTTTCATAATGCCAATCGAAAGGTACTTAAAGCACCACTTAAAAATTTTATTTTTCCTTAGGCAAGGGTTTGTGATCAACCATGCAGGGGGAAGACTTTGGAAAACATGAGAGGGAAAATTTTGGGGTACAACAGTTGCCCCTGTTCAATTTTCTTAAACCTGAGGATATAGATTGGCTTTCGAGCCTTTCGTGATCCGAAGGTGGAAGATAATTGAACACTAGAGTGCCCAAAAATTTGCACTCGCATGGTGTAGTATCAGCATTGTGACATCGGGAATGGGCTTACAGATGCCATTTGGAGATTGTTGGTAGGAGGATGGGCTTATAGATGCCATCTGCAAGAGTGTCGATCGCATAAGAGATTCCTTAGCGAGAACTTGCATACCTGTTGTTTGTAGAAGATTCTGCTGGGGAAGTCTAACTTTTGTTGAGATTTAGGAACTGACTCGTGCTCACCGGGAGTATACCGTTGAGGTTATAGAACTTGTCCTGTCTGGTTCCAAGTATTAATCTTCAATATCTTCATGTAGATAATTTTCCTGGCTTGTTACAGGTATTAATCTACAATCAGTCGTCCACAGATAGTTTTCCTGGCTTGTTACAGGTATTAAACTGGGACTTGAAAAGGTTGGTCGAGGAGATAGCTGTCCTGGTTGGTTTCAGGTATTAATCTCTGACCTGAGAAAGAAAGGTCTTCCTGGCTTGTTACAGGTGTTAATCTTCAATCTCGTTATGTAGATAATTTTTCTGGCTTGTTACAGGTATTAATCTACAATCAGTCGTCCACAGATATTTTCCTGGCTTGCTACAGGTATTAAACTGGGACCTGAAAAGGTTGGTCGAGGAGATATCTGTCCTGGCTGGTTTCAGGTATTAATCTCTGACCTGAGAAAGAAAGGTCTTCCTGGCTTGTTACAAGTATTAATCTCCAATCTCTTCATGTAGATAATTTTCCTGGCTTGTTACAGGTATTAATCTACAATCAGTCGTCCACAGATATTTTCCTGGCTTGCTACAGGTATTAAACTGGGACCTGAAAAGGTTGGTCGAGGAGATATCTGTCCTGGCTGGTTTCAGGTATTAATCTCTGACCTGAGAAAGAAAGGTCTTCCTGGCTTGTTACAGGTATTAATCTTCAATCTCTTCATGTAGATAATTTTCCTGGCTTGTTACAGGTATTAATCTACAATCAGTCGTCCGCAGATATTTTTCCTGGCTTGCTACAGGTATTAAGCTGGGACCTGAAAAGGTTGGTCGAGGAGATATCTGTCCTGGCTGGTTTCAGGTATTAATCTTTGACCTGAGAAAGAAAGGTCTTCTTGGCTTGTTACAGATATTAATCTTCAATCTCTTCATGTAGATAATTTTCCTGGCTTGTTACAGGTATTAATCTACAATCAGTCGTCCACAGATATTTCCCTGGCTTGCTACAGGTATTAAACTGGGACTTGAAAAGGTTGGTCGAGGAGATATCTGTCCTGGCTGGTTTCAGGTATTAATCTCTGACCTGAGAAAGAAAGTCTTCCTGGCTTGTTACAGGTATTAATCTTCAATCTCTTCATGTAGATAATTTTCCTGGCTTGTTACAGGTATTAATCTACAATCAGTCGTCCACAGATATTTTCCTGGCTTGCTACAGGTATTAAACTGGGACTTAAGAAGGTTTATGGTAGCCATCTTTTGATTGACCTTTTCCTGAAAAAGGTAAAACGTTAGCTGTATGCAATGTCATGATGTATGAAATTCATGATGTCATGATGTTCTCAAAAATAAATGAGATCGTGTCGTATGCACTTTATCATGTATGTAAATAGGAGGTATGAAATGTGAAATGTTTATGAATGTATTTTCGTCTGGGAAAATAAATCCTTGACAAATGCCGGGGAGTTTGTCAAATCCTGGACTGCTGTTGAAGAGTATGTGTGTCTTCAATCTTTGTTTAGAATGTTTCTGATGGGGATGACGAACGAAGATGGTTGTGAGGATAAACCTGTAGGAGAAAATAACTCCGTTGGGGAATAAACATGGTGAAGAGATTACTCTGCAGGGAATTACTCTGTGGGGAAGAGATACTTCGCTGAGATTTTAATGATAAACTCTGCTGGGGATTCTGTTGATAAGCTCTGTTGGGATTTTGATGATGAACTCCGCTGGGGATAGAAAGAACTTCGTTGGGGATGATCTTTCAGTTGCAACTTGCTGAGGATAACCCGGTTAGACTCTTGTGAGGATAACCTCTGAATTTGGCTGGGGAGACTAATTTGTGCTTCGCAGGGGATAAGCTTCTAGAATCTACTGGGGAAGATGATTCAACTCCATTGGGGAAACTTTTTCAGACTGCGTTGGGGAAATGGCTCCACTGGGGGTATCTTGCATTCTGTCGGGGAACATTCTTATATTCCATTGAGGAATATTAAGACTGCCAGGGATACTCTTATGCTTGCTGGGGAATATCCTTATATTCCGCTGGGGAATATTAAGATCTTTTGGGGATACCCACCCTTTTTAGGGCTGATGGTAGACCAACTCTGCTTGGGGAGAGTATTGCTGATTCGTTCATAGCTGCAAGTCTCAGCTGAGAGAGCTATCATTACTGTCTTACTCTGCAGGGAGTGAAAGTATCTTAGCCATATTCTTCAGCTGAATATATACCTTGGTACCTGGTGGACAGAGCAACTTGTACAGTTCGGACAATTCTTATTTGCCCCTGTTTTTTGTGGGAGAAGGTGCCTGCGGAGGCCCTGTGGATCGAGTATTATCCCCCACCTATGAGGTGCTTGGTATCTTTCGATCAAAATGACAAGTCTTCTTCTGGTAGGCCAGTGACGAGATGACGAGACATAGTCGTACGCTTTGATCCCTAATTTTTGCCAGGACGGCCCTTTCGGGTTTTCAGTCCACCGGGATACCCTTTTTTGCCCAAGCCTCCTTTTCAGGTTTTCGACTTGCCGGGTGTATAAATTTTTCATTTTCATCCCTTATTTTTGCCTAGGCCAGTCAACCTAGCGGGTTTTTGATTCACGCGCGGTATTTTTTGACTATGTCCATTCCCTCAGGATGTAGAGAGGTGTCACTGTCGGTAGTGTTGTGTTGCCATACTACCAGAAGATCTTCGTTCGATCATGCAAGATTCGTTGCTGGAATTCATGTCCAATGCCCCAATTGATTCAGATGGAGATCTGCCCCCTGGCTATTTGGTATTTTGAGAGATTCCTTGAATCTTGACTTGACTGCCCCAGATGATGGAAAATGATCATGTTTTCACCTTGGTTGGAAGTGTTTCTTCCACTTGAGATGACCCTTTTTATTGAAAAGGTTTTTGTTCACTAGATATTCGTCGTGCAGATTTCTCTGCTGTTTAAACAAATAGTCATATGCAAACAATGTTATTTTAAGAATGTAAAGCTTATGTTTGTCTTTTGAAATTTTTGAAAATGCATTTTTCCAGTAAGATAGGAAAATTTTGTAAAATGTGACGTCAACTCAAGATTTACAGCAAGCCCTACAGGAGTTAGGATACCTTTTATAACAGTATGCTTTCGGACTAACCCATGCTTCAGCTAGGAGTTTTAAGGGTTATAACGTGGCCTGGTTCACGGTTTAAGAAACAAAGGATAAAGGCTCAAATTTTATTTGTACCTACCCGCTCTTCGTGATGTTCTTCAATCCTAAACTCAGTTAATTATGCATTTGAACTCCTAATGAGTCTGGAACGACATTTTTGGTGATGGTTCACACAAGTTGAATTTGTTGGAAGGCATTCATTTTTGCAACATTTTTCATGTTGTTAAGGGTTTGTAGTGATCTCGTTCTTTTGATTTGTTATCCCTAACTTTTTCCTGAACTGTTTCTTTTGTAATTACAGTCAGCGGGATGCCCCAGTTTTGTAAGTCTCCTTCATAGGTTTTGACTTGATGGGCTTTTATTTTGATAGATAATGACTGCCTGTCCTTACAATTATACGGAACCAACAATGTCTTTTGTTTCAGAAGGACTTCTTTGATGCCATTCATTGTGCACCTGGATCAACTGAGAGAACTACCCTGCCCCAGGTTATAATTAAGGGTTTTAATTTATGAAAAGAAAAACTCCAACTTCTTTGGCTCAAAGGGGTTGACTAGGGATTATCTTCCTTATAACTCCACTGTTTAGGATTTGAAACAATGCCTGTACCTCATCAGCAGGGTCTATTCAAAAGCATATTGTAAAGATCGTGGTATCGTTTTCGTCATCCTCCCTCAAAAGGCTTAGAGTTTTTTTAATCGAGAGTTGATCATCACAAAAAATAAAAGCAATTTGAATATAGTGAAATACGAATGGATTGATTCTAAACAGACATATGCAATGCATTAATGAAATAAAAGAGTTCGACATGATAATAATTGTTTGAATAAGCAAAGAAAAATACAACTTCAAAATTCAAATGAACAAGAGTCTCTTAGTTTGAACTAGTCATCTCAGATGGAGAATTCTCAGTGGAAGATTTTCATCTCGCCATCCGGCATGAACTCCAACACTCTTCCGTCAATCAAGTCTTGGATCTTGTTCTTCAGAGTCCAACAGTCGTCGGTGTCATGTCCAGGACTATGGGAGTGGTATACACAAAATGCATTGGGACGATAGCCAAGAGCAGAGGTGTTGGGATTCCGGGGAGGATCCTTTAAAGTAATCAGATTGACCTCCAACAAGCGTTTCAGTATTAGAGATGATGGTATATCAATCTCAGAGAAATGTCTTCCAAGCGTATTTCGCTTACGCCGATTACCCCGTTGATGCTGGCGAGGTTGATGTTGGGCTTGTGACCCTGAAGCAAGCTGGGGAGCTTTTCCCTTGTCTTCTTGCCCCGAAGGTGGTTGAATGATGACTTGATATTCAACCCTAGTTGTTTGCCCCACTTGGTTATTTTGAAGCAGCTTGTTGACGAGGACCCTGAGCTCTTCTTATCTTTGAGCTAAGTCTTGAATGAGAGCCATCTGGCCCACCAGCTATCCTATCATCTGGATCTTCATTGTTGCCAACTCAATTTGTAGCCCTTCCAACTGATCATTCCTGATGCCTCCTGGATTCCCTAGGACCAAGCCCCTTGTGAGGAGAGCTTTTATTTCTTCTTGCCCCTGGGATAGGTTCATGAACATTTCTTGAAGTTGGGCGTTTTGAGCCCGAAGATCTTGGTTGTCTGGTTGGAAAGCCATTGCTGAAATAAACAGCGAGAACATGAGAGACCTGTATCGGATGATCTGTTATGCAATGATATGTATGATATACGTATGCAATGTTTTCAAGGATCTCGCGGGGTAAACAAGAAACTGTTAGAATCTGAATCTGGTAGCTTGATTGAAGGAACTTCATGTTGCTGAGAGTCCTTCTTCAAGAGTCAAGCTCACCATATCGAGTGGGTCATAGCCCCTGACTCAAGTTATCATGTTTTGATCTCTATACGGCATTAGCTAGAGGAAAATAAATCCCCTTTCCCCTTGCTAGACATTTGATTTACCATAACCTGCATCACAAACCCTTGAGATCCTTGAAATGGTTAAGGAAATGTTAAGGCATGATGTTATGATGTGTATGCTATGCGTTTAATCAAAAGTGTGGGGTGATGTAAGTAAGCCCTGCAATAAATCCAAATTGTTGGATAAGGACTGTAAATAAAACCTGGAAGGAACTCATGTTGTCAGATAACAAGAATGTGCAAGTAGTTCAAGTTTGAAGGCACACAAGTCACACATATAGCCTTAAGTTTAGGTTGGCATGAGGTTTCATAGGTAAGTACCCTCTTGAGTTTAGTTGGCTCAAAACCTGTCCTATAAGTAGTAACTGGGTTCTAAGGAGCTCAATATCATTGGATTGTTTTCTATGTTCATCGTTTTGGTTTAGCCACGGAACTAGCGACCAAAATATTCCAAGAAAATAATCCTCAATGAGTGTAGTATCGAGTATCTACCAACTTCGGACTGCACTAAAGTCGGTCATCTCACTACCCCTAAAAAAGGCCAAGATGGTCAAGTAAGGTTCTAGGTCATTAGTTCTTAGTGACATCACTCAGCAGCCCTGTATTCTCTTTGATTGACTCAAAGGCTACCGGTACTCACAAATATGTCGCACTAATATAGCTATTGCTTCAACCGTGTTGGTATACCCCGCACAGTTTCCACAATGTATTGCTATCTATGAATGTTTCCCAGATCCGGGTTAGGATCTATAGAACTCCGATACAAGCCCACAAAATTAAAAGCAGACAAAGCAATACAATTGAAAACACAAGCGATCTAATCCTAAGGTACACCTCACTTATTATAATCCCCAGCAGAGTCGCCAGTTCTGTGATCGGTGGGAATGAGAACTGACTGTTTTGGAATGCTGGTTCGCGTTTGCGTTTGTTTTTGTAAAATGTCGCGGTAAGCAAGAGTCGCCACCATCTTTTATTTTATCCAACAAGGAAAGGACAAAAGCACAGAAAAATTCCTTTTCGAGATGTTTCTCGGGTTCGGGAGGTAGATTATAGAAAGGGAAGGTGTTAGCACCCTTTCTATCCGTGGTTATCCATGGGCTCTTAGGTACTTGCTCACTATGTTTTCAAAAAGTTTTCTTTTCTTTGTGATTGTGGGTTTTGAAAAGAGTTTTGTTTTTGAAGAGAGTGTAAGTGCAAAAAGTTTTGTTTTGTTTTAAAAGGAGCAAGTACTTAAGAACATCTACCTACTCAAAAAGGAATTAGACTGTGCAAATGTCCTTTAGACAGTGCTATCCCACTATTGAGGAGTAGGTAGCACCGTCGTTGGAGTTTTCGGGTCAATTCGGTTTAAGGGACGTGTGGTCACTAAAGCAATGTTAGGATGCTTTAGCCGTAACCCTAATGTCTTAGATCATTTTTATCGAGGTAACCATTTCGAGGCAACTTTGATCTTTGGACAGGAGGGAGACCTCTAAGACTTCCTATACTCAATGACCACGTTCGAGGCAACCAAGTGAGGCGTACCCTAAGAGTGGCATGTGCGAGTGTATTGTTTTTCAGTTATATTATCTTTGTATATTTAGGTGTTCTACCATTTGTTTTTAGATCTTGTCATGCAATCCTAGTTAGCATACATCTAAACAGTTAATATATGTACAGGAATTTAAAGTGCGGGAATTGTAAATCCTACGCTATTATAAGGCTTCGGGAAGGGGGATTATTTACATGTCCAAAAATTGGGGGAATAAAAGCAGTAAAGCGTAAAAGTCTTAGTTAAGCTATTACAAACCAGTAGGCAGTTACAATATATGGATCAAAAATAATATGCGCGCGAGAAAAATTGAATCGGAGTGTCCTTGGGTTTGGACCCTTTTTTTCATTAAATAAAGCATATTTTTGGTCTTTTTTGAATTAAGGATTAAGTCTAACTAATAATTAATTAATTAATTAAAAAGAAAATATTTTTGAGTTTTATTTTAATTAAGGAAATAAAATGAGAAATATTAAAAAAAAACTAATTCTAAGTCAGTTTTAATTTATTGCAAAATATGTTAAGATTAAACCTAATTAAAAACTAAGTTAATTTGCTGCAATTTATTTACAAAAAATAATAAAATAACGAAATTAAAAAAATATTATTTTTTTGGGGTTTTCTGATTTTATGAAAAGTTAATTAGTTAATAATAACAAAATAGAAAATAGAAAATAGAAAGTAGTGAAAAGAAAAAAAAAAGAATAAAATAAACAAACTCAGGGGGGGTGCTGGGCCTGAATTTGGTGTTTGGGAATTGACAGGGAAAGCTTCGATTGCAGGGAGAAGGGGGGCTTCGATTCAGAGGAAGAAGGTTGCCTTTCGATTCTATGAAGGGTGTTGCAGGAAAGGCCTGAAGGGTCACCTGTGGAGGCACTGCATCTGCAAAAATACGTTAGCAAAATAAAACGCATGACCTGGGTGTCGAAACCCAGGTCCTTCGATCCTGCGCACGCTGGATCTTTTCAGGCTATATTTGTAGCAAGTGTTAGTGTGATCGGTGGAAATAGAACTGACTGTTTTTTAATGTTGGTTCGCGTTTGCGTTTGTTTTTGCAAAATGTCGCGATAAGCAAGAGTCGCCACCGTCTTTTATTTTATCCAACAAGGAAAGGACAAAAGCACAGAAAAATTCCTTTTCGAGATGTTTCTCGGGTTCGGGAGGTAGATTATAGAAAGGGAAGGTGTTAGCACCCTTTCTATCCGTGGTTATCCACGGGCTCTTAGGTACTTGCTCACTATGTTTTCAAAAAGTTTTGCTTTTCTTGTGTTCGTGGGTTTTGAAAAGAGTTTTGTTTGAAAACTTCGATTTAACTCTTGTTTCTGTCCTCAAGAGTGTATGAAGTGTTTGTTGAAAACTTTGTTTGAAAAGTGTAAGTGCGAAAAGTTTGTTCTGTTTTAAAAAAGCAAGTACCTGAGAACCTCTACCTACTCAAAAGGAATTAAACTGTGTAAATGTCCTTTAGACAGTGCCATCCCACTATTGAGGAGTAGGTAGCACCGTCGTTGGAGTTTTCGGGTCAATTCGATTAAGGGACATGTGGTCACTAAAGCAATGTTAGGACGCCTTAGCGGTAATCCTAATGTCTTAGATCATTTTTTATCCAAGGCAACCGTTTCGAGGCAACTTTGATCTTTAGACAGGAGGACGACCTCTAAAACACCCTATACTCAATGACCACGTTCGAGGCAACCAAGTGAGGCGTACCCTAGGAATGGCATGTGCAAATGTGTCAATTTTCAGTTATGTTATCTTTGTACATGTTATGGTGAGCTACGGTTGATTTTAATTTAAGATAGATCTTGTCATGCATAGCCTATTAGCATACATCTAGCAGTTAATAGTTGCGGAAAATAAAACTACGCTATTACAAGGGGTCGGGTATTTACATCGCCAAAAACAAACCCTTGAAAAGTAAATGCAGAAAGATAAATAAAAGCGGTAAAAAGTCCTAAGTCCAAAATTATTACATCCTCGGAGCAAATACAATTATATGGATAAAAAATAATACGCGCGGAAAAAAAATTGAATCGAAGAGTTTTTAGGGTTTTGACCCCTTTTTTAAGAAAGAAAGAGATTTTTATTATTTTTTGGCATTTAATTAAACCTAAACTAATTAATTAATAAAAAGAAATGTTTTTTGGTTTTTGAATGTTTAAGAAAATAAAAATAATAAAATGATTAAATATATTAAAAAAACCTAATTCTACATTGATTTTAATTTATTACAAAAATGTTAATATTATGCCTAATTAGAAACTAAATTAATTAAGTTATTTATTTACAAAAATAATGAAAGGGTGAAATTAATTTTAATAAATAAAAAATATTATATTTTTTGGTTTTCTGATTTTATTATAAAAATATTAATTTGTTAGTGATATAAATAATAATTATAAAAAATAATTAAATGAAAGAAATATAAAAAAAAAGGAAAAGAAATAAACTCATAGGGGGGTGTTGGGCCTGATTTTGTGGTGAATCTGGCAATTTTCCAGGACCAAACGCTTCAGCCTCTTTGACTTTTCTGGATCTTCCACGCACTGGTTGACTTGGACACATGGTAGTCCTCCAATCCTAGCCTTCAAATTTGGCCAGGAGGCCATCTGGCGCCTGGATCTTAGCAGCGTATGGTGGACCATCTTGTGAGCGTTGCATTAGAACACCTAGAGAAAAGTTATAACAAATATTGGGGGACCTGGGATTCGAACCCAGGTCCCAATGGACTTTGCACGTTTTCCCCAACCACTCAGCCAAGTTGTCTCATTCGTTAGTAAAATGCAAAACAAAGGATATATGGACAAAACAATTATTATGCTGGAAAAATAAAAAAACGCTTAAGATTTAAACTGGCCAATGGGAGAGCGACGTGTGGTCGTCTTCTTCCCCAAACTCTGGTTTTACTACCTGCGGATTTTTATCCGCAGGAAGTTCCGTGGCTCACTCCTAAAATCGTCCCTAGGCTGCAAAAATCCACTCCAAGACCATGGTTGTGATCGTCTCTGTCCCCTGAGCATGCCTATAACCATTACTTGCTGTGATCGGTGGATCTGGAACTGACTGTTTAACGCTGGTTCGCGAAATGTCGCGGAAGCAAGAGTCGCCACCGTCTTTTATTTTCTCCAAATGGAAAGGACAAAAGCACAGAAAAATTCCTTATAGAGATTGCTCTCGGTTCGGGAGGTAGATTATAGAAAGGGAAGGTATTAGCACCCTTTCTATCCATGGTTATCCATGGGCTCTTAGATACTTGCTCATTGTGTTTTCAAAATGGCTTGTTTGCTTTTCAATTGTGGGTTTTAAAAAGTTTCTTTGAAAAATTTCAGTTCGACTCGTACGTCAGAGTGTTTGAAAAAATTGCTTTGAAAGCTTTTGAAAATGTGTTGGTGTGAAAAGTATTTTTGTTTGAAATTAGAGCAAGTATCTACGAGAACCTACCTACCCTAAGGAATTCGTCTGTGTAAATGTCCTTTAAGGTAGTGCCATCCCACCATTGAGAGGTAGGTAGCACCACCGTTGGAGGTGTTCGGGTCAATTCGAGGTTGTAGGGACATGGTGATCACCAGAGCAATGGGAAGACACCTTAGAAGCTACCCTCATGCCAGGTTCCCGGATCATGAGGACTTACTAAGACATCCTCTACTCGACGATCACCTTTCGAAAGGCAACAGTGAGGCGTACCCTAGGGGTGGTGTGTGCGATTCGTGTGTCGTTTTCAGATATTTGTCTTTTGTCAAGTTCATTGTGATCTACGCTTGATTTTAATTAGGGCCATTCATTCTTGCATGCTTATTTAACAGTTATAAAGTTTGCGAGAAAGTAAATCTAAGGCTATTACAAATGGCGCGGGTCCACATCGCCAAAATAAACCGGACCCGATTTAGCGGAAAGTAAATAAAGCGATAAATAAAAGTGCGAGAAAATTAAAGTTACAATGCTTTGGGAGAGATACAAAATTATAATAAATGACATAAAATAAATGCGCAAATTAAATAATTAAAAACAATGGGCGTTGGACCCTTTTTGCAAAAAGATTAAATTTAATAAGGAATTAAAATAAAAAATTAAAAATTAAATGTTTTTGGTATTTTTGTGTTTTTTAAGATTTAAGAGAAAAAGAAAAAATTAATTAAAATTAAAATGAAATGCTAAACCCTAATTCTAATGTTTTTTAAGTTTATTGTGAAAATATTGAAATTTGACCTAATTTAAATCTAATTTATTTATGTACAAATTTAATTTAGAAAATAAATAAAATAAATATTATTATCAAAAGGAAAAATTAAAAGGAATGAAAATTAAACCTAATTCTATTTTTGGATTTTAGTTATTAAAAGAAATAAAGTTAAAACCTATTTACTAAATTTATTTACATGTTAATTATTTACAAGAAAATAAATAAAATAAATATTTTTTATGTTTTTTTATCTTTTTTCTGATTTTTTTTTGTGATGTTTTTATATTTTATGGCAAGAATAATTAATTAATTAAAACAAATAAAAACATAACAATAAAAAAAAAAAAATAGGAAAAGAAAAGCAAACCAGGGGGGTAGCCCCAAAATTGGAGGTCAAATTAATGGAATCCGGCCCAATAAGCTCTGAAGTTCGTTGACTTTTCCAGATTTTGTGTGGCATATTGACCAGCCCCCACTGTACTCCCTGAATCCTGGCCTTTGAATTGGTTTGATTGGACGCGTGGATGATCTGACTTTGAGGCGTGTGATGCATCCTCCATGTTGGCACTGCACAGGATTTAGTATTGAAAAATAATATGAAACTTACACAGACCTGGGACTCGAACCCAGGTCTTAGACAATGCAAGCTTAACACCTGTGCCACTGAACCAAACGCTTTTACTTTAACATATAATATCAGATAAATACAATAAACAAAACATGGTGTTAGTGGATGGCCTGGCGCGAATTTTCAAACGCGCCTATCACGTTTTGACACGGAGTCGTCTTCCCCATTTTTCTAAAACAAGACCCTTCAGCCACGGTTTTCTAAGCGTTGCGTTAGGCGAGCTATAAAAAAATAGCGAATAGCTCAGTTCCAAACATAAATTAGGCGCGATAGTTGGGATTTTTTCGTCTCTAGGCGCTGATTGCAATGGTGGTACTGTGATGGCCTAATTGTTCTTCTAGTAAGAATCCCTAATTCGAGCTCCTGAAAACCCTAAAAAGGAAACATGGCAATATCGCGTATGGCTTATGAAAACTCAATTAAACATATCAGTTAGCTTGGAAACTTCATATTAAACAAGAATTCACAAATAAAAATGCAAAAGAATGTATGAATTATGATATAGGATTTCAAAAGTTTCGAGGTACAGTCTGAGTTCTTGATACCACTTCTTTGCGTTTTGGTTGATGTTAGGGATTGGCACACGTTCAGAATTGTCCCAGGAATCTAATGGAATGGAAGTTGAGGCTTGAATCGTCTCCTAACCTTGAAATCAGTTTTGTGTTTTATGGAAAAATTTCAATTTGCAAAATGTTCTTAGGGCGCAGCTTAGAGTGTAAAAGCATTAGGTTTGCATTCCTGATCATATAGTGAGCATGCTAGGTCAACAAATTTGCACCAAATCTCATGAATTCAATTTTTTGCATATTTGATTTTGTAAAATCTTTTTTGTATCTTTTTCACATGTAATTTGGTTCAATCATGCTCCAATCACACCAAAACTTGCCATATTTAACTGTACACGAAATCTTGAGAGTAGAATGTGCACAAAAAGATTTTTTTAGGTCAAGTTTATATTTTTCACATATTTAAATAATTTAAATGAATTAATATTAATATAAATTCAAATAAATAATTAAAAATTGAGAAAATACTTCCCTTTGGGCTTAATGGTCGTGCATAGGCTTGGCATGAAGAAACTTGGAAGAAAAATGGGCCCATTTGCATTTTTAGGTCATTTGAAGTAAAGTTGACTTTCAAAAATTTCCAAAAATTTCCCAACTTCCACAAGGCATAACTTGCTCAATTTTTAAGCTTTTCACATGTTCTTGGACATTTTGGAAAGGTCTTTGAGTCCTTTAACCAATGCCTTTGGTCCCATGTCATTTGGATTTACCAATATCAAGTTATGGCCTTTGACTTAAAGTCCCTTTTTGTTGACTTTTGAAAATGACCTATAATGTTGAAATTGATAACTTTTTGTGAGAGCATTTCTTGGACTTGGAATATGAAGATGAATTGTAGGAAATGTCTTTCTCTTCAAAATGAGCTTTGGATGGAATTTTTCTGATAATCCATGTGAAAGTTATGCCCTGGTCAATTTCAGTTGACTTTTTCAGCTGTCCAAATATAGCAACTTTTGCATCTTTGATGATTTCTGAGCCAAATCTTGAGAATCATGATCAAGCATTGATCAAATGATGTTTGTGGCTTCAAAATGATATGTTGACCAAAAATTTGAACTTTTGACTGTCAAATGACCATTTTGCCCCTACAGTTGACTGTAGTGCAATCTAGGGTTTTGACTGTGCAATTTTGAGTTGAATGCCTTGAAACTTGATATGAGGATGCTTGACCATCTTTATAGGAATATGAGACTTGATTGGATCCTTGAAAACTTCCTTTCTTTGATCAGAACACAAACCCTAGTTTTGACTGTATAGGAGACAGTTGAACTGTGCAACCCTTGGGGAATTTTGTGACCTTGACTTGACAAATATTGGAGAATATGGGAGGGAAAATTTTGGGGTGCAACAGTTGCCCCTGTTCAATCTTCTTAGACCTGAGGATGCAGATTGGCTGACGTGCCTTTCGTAATCCGAGGGTAGAAGATGATTGAACACTAGAGTGCCCAGAAATTTGCGCTCACATGTTAGCAGTGTGATGGGGGAATGGGCTTATAGATGCCATTTAGAGATTGCTGGATAGAATGATGGGCTTATAGATGCCATCTGGATGTTGATTGCGTAGGAGATTCCTTAGCGAGAACCTGCATACCTGCAAAACAGAAAATGAATACCTGACACGTTGCAGGAACTGATTTTTAGATGCTTGGTATAGATGTGTCCTGACTGGTTACAGGAGCTGAGTCTGGAGCTTCAAACGTTGATGAATGAACCAGGGATGGTTACTACCTTAACATGAATGGTAAGAGAACCTTGGGCGATTTTAACTTTCAACAACGCTCGTTGAGAAAAATCTTGGGTGTCTTCTACTGGAATAAGAATCAGGGAGATCTTAAGGTCGATCTGACTGAACCAGAGAGGCCTTTGACTGGGTAAGAATCAGGAAAATCTTAGGGTCGATTTAACTGAACCGGGCAAGGTCTTGAAATATCTTCAACTGGATAAGCATCAGGGAGATCTTAGGGTCGATCTGACTGAACCAAGAGAAGGCCTTTGACTGGATAAGCATCAGGAAAATCTTAGGGTCGATTTAACTGAACCGGTCGAGGTCTTGGGATATCTTCAACTGGATAAGCATCAGGGAGATCTTAGGGTCGATCTGACTGAACCAAGAGAAGGCCTTTGACTGGATAAGCATCAGGAAAATCTTAGGGTCGATTTAACTGAACCGGTCGAGGTCTTGAGACGTGATTGAGAATTTCAACTGCATCTTTCCTGAAAGGTAAAGGTCAGTCATATACAATGCATGATATGGATCAAGCAATGATGTTCTCAACATAAAGGAGACTTGTATGATGCAGTGCGTTATGCATGCTATAATGATGTATGTGATGTTTTATGTATGTTTTCGTCTAGGAAAGTAAATCCTTGACGGGTGCCGGGAAGTCGTATCCTGGGCTGATGTTGAAGAATAGCTTTTGCTTCCGCTGGGGATGATAATTGCAAGAATACCGGTAGGAGAAGGTGACTCCGTTGGGGACTAATCTTGGCGAATGGAAGATTCTGCGGGGAGAAAAGATACTCTGACGACCGTGCTGGGAAGCAATACTCTGTGGGGAGAGAGATGCTTTGCTGAATGTGGATAATAACTGGCTGAGGATGTCTTGTTGTTGGAAGTGTTGACGGACTTCGCTGGGATACAAGGGCTTTGTCGAGGACGCTCTTTCCGTGGCTTTTGGCTGAGGATAACCCAGTTATATCCTGTTAAGGAAATAACTCTTTAAATAAAGCCGGACGACGCGTTCGTGCTCTGCGAGGAGGTAAGCTTCCAGAATTTACTGGGGATAAGCTTACTGCTTGGGGGAGATGGACTCCAACTTTCCTGGGGAAACTGGATTGGACTTTCCTGGGGAGATTTTGAACTGTAATGATGTAGGTTGAAAGAGGGAACCTATGTAGGGTTGCCTGTTGATGAGCTCGTGTAAAACCGCATCTGAAATGGAGAAGGAACCTGGGTAGGGTTACTTTGATGATGAGTTCGTGTAAAACTTCGTTTTTGGAAAGGGAGAACCTGTGTAGGGTTTCTGGGTGACGAGTCCATGTAAAACTGCATCTTGAAGAGAGAGAACCGGTGTAGGATTGCTTGGCGAGGTAAGTTCATGTAAAACTTCTCGATGAACCGGGGTGAGGTTATCTTGAACTAAATCCATGTAAGACTTCTGGAGGAACCGGGGTTAGGTTACCTTGGGGTAAATCCATGTGAGATTTCTTGACGAACCGGGGTAAGGTTACTGGAGACGAGTCCATGTGAGACTTCTGGGGGAACCGGGGTTAGGTTACCTTGAGATAGATCCGTGTGAGATTTCTAGACGAACCGGGGTAAGGTTGCTTCGGGATAAGTTTGTGTAAAACCTCTGGATGAACCGGGGTAGGGTTGCTTGAGATAAACCCATGTAAGATTTCTGGAGGAACCGGGGTTAGGTTACCTTGGGGTAAATCCATGTGAGATTTCTTTGCGAACCGGGGTGAGGTTACTGGGGACGAGTCCATGTGAGACTTCTGGGGGAACCGGGGTTAGGTTACTTTGAGATAGATCCGTGTGAGATTTCTGGAGGAACCGGGGTTAGGTTACCTGGATAAGTTTGTGTAAAAACTTCTTGATGAACCGGGGTTAGGTCATCTTGAGATAGGTCCATGTAAGACTTCTGGAGGAACCGGGGTTAGGTTACGGTAGGATAAATCCATGTGAGATTTCTGGAGGAACCGGGGTTAGGTTACCTTGGGATAAATCCATGTAAGATTTCTTGATGAACCGGGGTTAGGTCATCTTGTAGAGGAGGAGTCTGTGTATGACTTTGTCTGAAGGTTGAGAAGAAACCGGTGTTGGGTTGCATGATTTTGATTAAGTGGATGATTGTCCTGTTTGGTCTCGGACGCTAGCCCACGATCTGGAATTTGTAAATGTAGATGGTAATCATTCTTATGTTGATCTGTCCTTTGTACTTTGGTTGACAGAGCAATTGGATCGCCTGGATAACTCATTATTGCCCCTGCTTCGGAGGTGAGGGAAGAGGATACCTGTGTGGGTGATTGACAAATCTTCGGGTAGACAAGTGATGAGATACCGGAACATAGTCGTACGCTTTGATCCCTAACTTTTGCCTGGACTGCCCTTTCGGGTTTTCAGTCCGCCGGGATACCCATTTTTGCCCAAGCCGCCTTTTCAGGTTTTCGACTTGCCGGGTGTACATGTTTTTTCGTTTCATCCCTTCATTTTGCCCGAACCCTTTTGGTTCGCCGGGAAGCCCTTATTTTTGCCTAGGTATGTCAACCTAGCGGGTCTTTGATTTTGCGTAGTATCTTTTTTCGACCATGTCCACGCTCTCAGAATGTAGGGAATTGCCCCTGTTGGAAGTATTTTGCCATGCCCCAGATAATGGGTAATGCTCCTACTGTGCCCCTTGATTGGAGGTTCTTCTGTTCACAAGGTGTTCATCGTGCGAATTTCCCTGCTCTTCAAATAAATAGTCATATGCAAACAAGGTTATTTTAAGAATGCAAAAGTCTATGTCTGTCTTGAATTTTGAAAATGCATTTTTTGTAATACAGTGCGATGTCAACTCAATATTTTACAGCAAACCTTCAGGAGTCGGGATACCTTCGTAACAGTATGCTTTCGAACTAACCCATGCTTCAGCTAGGACTTTCAAGGGTTATATCGTGGCCTGGTTCACGGTTTAAGAAACAAAGGATAAAGGCTCAAATTATTTGTACCCACCCGCTCTTCGTGATGTTCTCCAAACCTAAACTCAGTTGATCATGCGTTAGACCTTGCTTGAGTCTTTGCTTTGATGTTCCAATAATGGTTCAGATGTTAATAACTTATTTTGGCGAGGCAGTCATTTTTGCTTTGGTTGAGGGTTTATGAGACCTCTTTCTTGATTTTGTTATCCCTTTCTTTTTTTTTGCCTGAACTGTTTCCTTTTCGGAATTACAGTCAGCGGGATGCCCCAGTTTGGTAAGTCTTCTTTATTGGTTTTGACTTTTTGGGCTTTTCATTTATGAATTTTTTTTTGATAATGACTGCTTGTCCTTATGATTGTTCGGAACCATCACTGTCTTTTGTTTTTGAAAAAACTCATTTAGTGACATTCATTGTGCACTTGGATCAACTGAGAGAACTACCCTGCCCCAGGTTATGATTAAGGGTTTTGATTTTCGAAAATAAAAACTCCTACTTCTTTGGCTCTGATGGGTTGACGAGGGATTATCATCCTTATAACTCCAGTGTTTAGGGGTTGAAACAATGCATGTACCTCATCAGCGGGGTTTGTTCAAAAGCATACTGTAGATTGTAGTATCGTTTTCGTCATCCTCCCTCAAGAGGTTTAGAATTTTCAATTAAGAGTTGACTATCGCAAAAATATGAAAGCAGTTTTAAGCATAGTAAACATAATTAAATCAAGACAGACATGTGTAATGCATTCATGAAATAAAAGAGTTTAACATGATAATTGTTTATCTGAACAAGAAAAGAAAAATACAACTTGAACTCAAATGAACAAAAATCTCTAGATCCTAGCCATGTTTTGGCGGTGGAGCAGTGATCACGTTGGGAGTCTCAGCAGGCTCGAACTCGATCTCTTTAGCATCGATCATGTTCTGAATTTTGTACTTCAGTGCCCAACAGTCCTCAGTATCGTGCCCCGGGCTATCGGAATGATAAGCACACCTTGCTTCTGGATTGTAGCTAGGAGAGGAGGTCTTAGGATTGGCAGGAGGGTTGATCACTGCAATCAGGTTCATCTTCAACATGTGCTGCAGTGCTTGTGACCATGGCATGTTAATGTTGGTGAACTGCCTTTTAGGCCCGTCCGGCCTTTGCTGGTTTCCCCTTTGTGGTTGACGGCGTGGTGCAGACCCGGAGATCATGACTGCCCCTGCATGTTGATCACGGCGACTCTTTTGACCGTATGCAGCATTAGATTCCTTCTTTCCCGTGTAAGGCTTTTTGTGAGGGTCAGAAGGTGTGGCCTCTTGAATTTTCCCACTCTTGATACCAGCTTCAATTCTTTCGCCGGTCAGGATGAGGTCGGTAAATCCAGCAGATGAGTTACCAATCAGGTGGTTGAAGAATGGCCCGGACAGGGTCCCCAAGAACATGTCAACGAGTTCCCGGTCAGTTAATGGAGGTTGTACCCTTCCAGCAAGGTCTCTCCATTTCTGTGCATACTCTTTGAAACCTTCGCCTGCACCTATAGACATTCCCTGAAGCTGAGTGCGTGTGGGAGCAAGGTCGGCATTGTACTGGTAATGCTTGTAGAAAGCAGTGGCTAAGTCCTCCCAGGTACGGATGTTGGCTCCATTCAGTTGGTAGAACCACTCGAGCTGAGTCCCTGAAAGACTCTCTTGGAAAAAGTGGATCCATAAGTTTTTGTCAGCTGTATAAGGCTGGATCCTCCTTGTATAAGCCCTGAGATGCAACTTAGGACATGATGCCCCATCGTATTTAGCAAAGGCAGGCACCTTGAATTTGCGCGGGATCACTACCCCAGAAGACAGACCTAGATCCTCGAAGTCCAGGCCAGGCACCTTTTGTATCTCCATAGCACTGAGTCGGTCTTCCAACTGCTTGTACTTATCCTCAGCCGGAGGGTATTGTTCGTCGTTGAAATTTGTCTCGTTGTCGGAGACCACTGGACTAGGTACCTCTCTCTCATGGTGACTGCTTTCCCTCACAGATGGAGTTGTCCTCTCAGTTTCGACTTGCGGTGTATTCCCAGATCTGCGTCTAGGGCTGAACAAGACAGTCCTCTTCTTCTTCTTTCCCTTCTTCAAGAGCAGAGCCTTCAGATCTTGCTGCCCCTGGGTCAAGTTCATGATTAGCCCTTGGAATTGGGCATTCTGAGCCTGGAGGGCCTTGATAGACTGCTCGGCTGATGATTCAGGGTTCATGACGATCGGCTGAAATAAACAGCGAAGAAGGTAAGTAACCTACAGAGAAAGGGTACCTGTTATGCAATGATAGGTATGACATGCATGCAATGATTTCAAGGACCTCGCGGGGTAAACAGAGAAACTTGTTAGAGTTGAAAACCGGTAACTTGATTGAAGGTACTTCCTGTTGTTGAGAGTCCTTCTTCAAGGGTCAAAGGCTCACCATATCCAGTGGGTCATAGCCCCTGACAACCCTGGCTAGAGGAAAATAAATCCTCTTTGCCCCTGGCTAGATGTTTGATTTATCATGACCTGCATCACAAGCCCTTGAGATCCTTGAAATGGGTTAGGATGTATGCAATGGTATGATGTCATGCTATGCATGGGGTAATGTACGTAAACCCTGTTATGAGTCCCAATTAAGGACTACAAACCAAAACCTGCAAGAAACTTAGGATAGGTAACAAGCATGCAGATAGTCAAGTACGAAGGCACACAAGTCACACAAGAGAGAGTCCTTAGGTTTAGGCCAGCATGGGGTCTGGGTGGTACCCTCTTGAAGTTGGTGGGTTCAACCTGTCCTAATCAAAGTAACCGGGTTCTAAGGTTCCCAATGTCACGGGGTTGCTTTCATTGTTCATCGTTTCGATTTAGCCACTGAACTGGCGACCGAAATATTCCAGGAAAGCAACCCTCAATTGAGTGTAGTATCGAGTATCAACCAACCTCGGACTGCACCAAAGTCAGTTATCTCACTACCCTAAAGAGGCCAAGATAGTTCAATTAAGGTTCCTAAGGTCTGTTGATGCTTCATGACACCACGCGGAGGCCCCGTACTCTCCTTGACTGAACTCAAGGGTTACCGGTACACACCAAAGTGCCACATCAACGTAGCAGACTGTTTCAACCATGTCGGTATACCCCGCACAGTTCCCTCACAGTCTTGTTGCTACTTTCTAAGAAGGTATCCCCCAGATCCGGGTTAGGATCTATAGAACTCCCAAGCAACCCACAATTTAAAGCACACAAGGAAAACAATTGAAAACATAGTTATAAGCTAGCCCTAAGGTACACCTCACTTTAAGTTCATATCCCCAGCAGAGTCGCCAGTTCTGTGATCGGTGGATCTGGAACTGACTGTTTAACGCTGGTTCGCGAAATGTCGCGGAAGCAAGAGTCGCCACCGTCTTTTATTTTCTCCAAATGGAAAGGACAAAAGCACAGAAAAATTCCTTATAGAGATTGCTCTCGGTTCGGGAGGTAGATTATAGAAAGGGAAGGTATTAGCACCCTTTCTATCCATGGTTATCCATGGGCTCTTAGATACTTGCTCATTGTGTTTTCAAAATGGCTTGTTTGCTTTTCAATTGTGGGTTTTAAAAAGTTTCTTTGAAAAATTTCAGTTCGACTCGTACGTCAGAGTGTTTGAAAAAATTGCTTTGAAAGCTTTTGAAAATGTGTTGGTGTGAAAAGTATTTTTGTTTGAAATTAGAGCAAGTATCTACGAGAACCTACCTACCCTAAGGAATTCGTCTGTGTAAATGTCCTTTAAGGTAGTGCCATCCCACCATTGAGAGGTAGGTAGCACCACCGTTGGAGGTGTTCGGGTCAATTCGAGGTTGTAGGGACATGGTGATCACCAGAGCAATGGGAAGACACCTTAGAAGCTACCCTCATGCCAGGTTCCCGGATCATGAGGACTTACTAAGACATCCTCTACTCGACGATCACCTTTCGAAAGGCAACAGTGAGGCGTACCCTAGGGGTGGTGTGTGCGATTCGTGTGTCGTTTTCAGATATTTGTCTTTTGTCAAGTTCATTGTGATCTACGCTTGATTTTAATTAGGGCCATTCATTCTTGCATGCTTATTTAACAGTTATAAAGTTTGCGGGAAAGTAAATCTAAGGCTATTACAAATGGCGCGGGTCCACATCGCCAAAATAAACCGGACCCGATTTAGCGGAAAGTAAATAAAGCGATAAATAAAAGTGCGAGAAAATTAAAGTTACAATGCTTTGGGAGAGATACAAAATTATAATAAATGACATAAAATAAATGCGCAAATTAAATAATTAAAAACAATGGGCGTTGGACCCTTTTTGCAAAAAGATTAAATTTAATAAGGAATTAAAATAAAAAATTAAAAATTAAATGTTTTTGGTATTTTTGTGTTTTTTAAGATTTAAGAGAAAAATAAAAAATTAATTAAAATTAAAATGAAATGCTAAACCCTAATTCTAATGTTTTTTAAGTTTATTGTGAAAATATTGAAATTTGACCTAATTTAAATCTAATTTATTTATGTACAAATTTAATTTAGAAAATAAATAAAATAAATATTATTATCAAAAGGAAAAATTAAAAGGAATGAAAATTAAACCTAATTCTATTTTTGGATTTTAGTTATTAAAAGAAATAAAGTTAAAACCTATTTACTAAATTTATTTACATGTTAATTATTTACAAGAAAATAAATAAAATAAATATTTTTTATGTTTTTTTATCTTTTTTCTGATTTTTTTTTGTGATGTTTTTATATTTTATGGCAAGAATAATTAATTAATTAAAACAAATAAAAACATAACAATAAAAAAAATAAAATAGGAAAAGAAAAGCAAACCAGGGGGGGTAGCCCCAAAATTGGAGGTCAAATTAATGGAATCCGGCCCAATAAGCTCTGAAGTTCGTTGACTTTTCCAGATTTTGTGTGGCATATTGACCAGCCCCCACTGTACTCCCTGAATCCTGGCCTTTGAATTGGTTTGATTGGACGCGTGGATGATCTGACTTTGAGGCGTGTGATGCATCCTCCATGTTGGCACTGCACAGGATTTAGTATTGAAAAATAATATGAAACTTACACAGACCTGGGACTCGAACCCAGGTCTTAGACAATGCAAGCTTAACACCTGTGCCACTGAACCAAACGCTTTTACTTTAACATATAATATCAGATAAATACAATAAACAAAACATGGTGTTAGTGGATGGCCTGGCGCGAATTTTCAAACGCGCCTATCACGTTTTGACACGGAGTCGTCTTCCCCATTTTTCTGAAACAAGACCCTTCAGCCACGGTTTTCTAAGCGTTGCGTTAGGCGAGCTATAAAAAAATAGCGAATAGCTCAGTTCCAAACATAAATTAGGCGCGATAGTTGGGATTTTTTCGTCTCTAGGCGCTGATTGCAATGGTGGTACTGTGATGGCCTAATTGTTCTTCTAGTAAGAATCCCTAATTCGAGCTCCTGAAAACCCTAAAAAGGAAACATGGCAATATCGCGTATGGCTTATGAAAACTCAATTAAACATATCAGTTAGCTTGGAAACTTCATATTAAACAAGAATTCACAAATAAAAATGCAAAAGAATGTATGAATTATGATATAGGATTTCAAAAGTTTCGAGGTACAGTCTGAGTTCTTGATACCACTTCTTTGCGTTTTGGTTGATGTTAGGGATTGGCACACGTTCAGAATTGTCCCAGGAATCTAATGGAATGGAAGTTGAGGCTTGAATCGTCTCCTAACCTTGAAATCAGTTTTGTGTTTTATGGAAAAATTTCAATTTGCAAAATGTTCTTAGGGCGCAGCTTAGAGTGTAAAAGCATTAGGTTTGCATTCCTGATCATATAGTGAGCATGCTAGGTCAACAAATTTGCACCAAATCTCATGAATTCAATTTTTTGCATATTTGATTTTGTAAAATCTTTTTTGTATCTTTTTCACATGTAATTTGGTTCAATCATGCTCCAATCACACCAAAACTTGCCATATTTAATTGTACACGAAATCTTGAGAGTAGAATGTGCACAAAAAGATTTTTTTAGGTCAAGTTTATATTTTTCACATATTTAAATAATTTAAATGAATTAATATTAATATAAATTCAAATAAATAATTAAAAATTGAGAAAATACTTCCCTTTAGGCTTAATGGTCGTGCATAGGCTTGGCATGAAGAAACTTGGAAGAAAAATGGGCCCATTTGCATTTTTAGGTCATTTGAAGTAAAGTTGACTTTCAAAAATTTCCAAAAATTTCCCAACTTCCACAAGGCATAACTTGCTCAATTTTTAAGCTTTTCACATGTTCTTGGACATTTTGGAAAGGTCTTTGAGTCCTTTAACCAATTCCTTTGGTCCCATGTCATTTTGATTTACCAATCTCAAGTTATGGCCTTTGACTTAAAGTCCCTTTTTGTTGACTTTTGAAAATGACCTATAATGTTGAAATTGATAACTTTTTGTGAGAGCATTTCTTGGACTTGGAATATGAAGATGAATTGTAGGAAATGTCTTTCTCTTCAAAATGAGCTTTGGATGGAATTTTTCTGATAATCCATGTGAAAGTTATGCCCTGGTCAATTTCAGTTGACTTTTTCAGCTGTCCAAATATAGCAACTTTTGCATCTTTGATGATTTCTGAGCCAAATCTTGAGAATCATGATCAAGCATTGATCAAATGATGTTTGTGGCTTCAAAATGATATGTTGACCAAAAATTTGAACTTTTGACTGTCAAATGACCATTTTGCCCCTACAGTTGACTGTAGTGCAATCTAGGGTTTTGACTGTGCAATTTTGAGCTGAATGCCTTGAAACTTGATATGAGGATGCTTGACCATATTTGTAGGCATATGAGACTTGATTGGATCCTTGAAAACTTCCTTTCTTTGATCAGAACACAAACCCTAGTTTTGACTGTATAGGAGACAGTTGAACTGTGCAACCCTTGGGGAATTTTGTGACCTTGACTTGACAAATCTTGGAGAATATGGGAGGGCAAATTTTGGGGTGCAACACTTGCCTTAATTTTACCTGTAATGCAAATGCCTAAAAACGAAACAAACAAACCCTAGGCACGGGTATCATCATATAGGGCATAAAAATAAAATTGAATATTGCAGTCATGTTAGGAATTATGCAAGGAACAATAATATGCCAACGTTTTGTCAAAAAGATGCAAGAATAGAAGATCACGATTCCATGTCCAGGGCGGAGTTTCGAGCGACTTACAGTGCGATACAGGGGGTCTGGAGGTCTGGCTTTGATTGCTTTTGCTTCACAGGATATCAGGCTAGAGAGCTACGTGAAGATTTCTGATTGAATCGTCCCTTAACCAAGATTTTGATCTCCACTTTTTCCAAGGATTTTTGCAATTTGCTCTGGCCGTTTTAGCTGTTCTTAGGTTGTGTATTAGGTTTAGGAGGCTTGCTTGCATATAAGGCGATCATTCTAGGTCAAGAGTTGGGCTTTAATCCATGTATATTCAAGAATTAGGTTTGCACTTTGATCACCATTAACAAACTTTCCAAATATGGCCAAATCTGAGATTTTGTGCACAAAAAGCCAAGGCACGAATTTTATTAGGTGTCACATGATGTTTGCAAGCTGTACAAATCACAAAGATCCCTTTTCAATAATTTTTGGATTTGATTTGATTTAATATTGATTAATAATGAATTAAATCAATGAAAATGAAATAAAATAGAAAAATAAATGTTTGGTCATGAAATTAAGCATGGGACACGTGTGTGGCATGACAAGACTGAATCAAGTGGAAAAAAGTGGGCCCTTTTGTCAAAAATTGAAGTTTTGAGGATAGTTGACTTTTGGCAATTTTGGAAAAATGCCCAACTTCAACAATGCATAACTTCTTCAATTTTGAACTTTTGGAGGTTTTCTTGGACTTTTTAGAAACCTTGAGATGTCCTCTAATCAACCCTTTTGGTATCATATCATTTGGATCTTCCATTCTCAAGTTATAAGCTTTTGCACTAAAGGTGTTTTTGTTGACTTTCAAAAATGACCTATAATGTCCAAATTTGTAACTTCTTGTGAGTGCATTTTCTGATCTTGGGGTATGAAGATGGATTATAGGGAATTGCATACTCTTCAAAATGAGATTTGTATGGGTCATTTATCATAAATTATGAGAAAGTTATGCTTGGTCAAAGTTGAGTTGACTTTTCCTACAAAACCCTAATTTAGCAACTTTTGAATCTTGATGAATTTTGATCAATCCTTGATGAATCATGATCAACCCTTTGATAAAATGATGAATTATCCTTCAAAATGAGAATGTTGACAAAAAATCTGACTTTTGACTGCAAAATGACCATTTTGCCCTTGCAGTTGACTGTAGATCAAATGGAGCTTTTGACTGTGCAAATTGGCAATGTGAGTCTTGAAACTTGGCATGTAGGTGCTTAAGAATGTATATAGGCCTATGAGACTTGATTGAACCATTGAAAACCCCAAATTTCTTGAAAGAACCAAAACCCTAATTTTGAATTGACTGCCTTAGGAGGTGACTTGACTGTACAACCCTTGAGCCATTTTGAGCAATTTGAGGATCATTCTTGACAAATCTTGAGGAATATGGGAGGGAAAATTTTGGGGTACAACAGTTGCCCCTGTTCAATTTTCTTAAACCTGAGGATATGGATTGGCTTTCGAGCCTTTCGTGATCCGAAGGTGGAAGATAATTGAACACTAGAGTGCCCAGAAATTTGCACTCGCATAGTGTAGTATCAGCATTGTGATGTCGAGAATGGGCTTACAGATGCCATTTGGAGAGATGATGGATAGGAGGATGGGCTTATAGATGCCACCTGGAGATTGTTGGTAGGTAGTTTTGTCTTCGTTGACGGGTTGTCTTCATTGACGGGTTGTCTTCATTGACAGGTTGTCTTCATTGACGGGTTGTCTCTATTGACGGGTTGTCTTCATTGACGGGTTGTTTTCATTGACGGGTTGTCTTCATTGACGGGTTGTTTTCATTGACGGGTTGTCTTCATTGACGGGTTTGCATCAGAAAAATCTTTAGGAATCAATTTAGCTGATTTTGTCTCCTTTGACTGAATTAGCATCAGAAAAATCTTTAGGAATCAATTTAACTGGATTTGTCTTCTTTGACTGGCTCGCCTCAGAAAAATCTTTAGGAATCGATTTTAACTGATTTTGTCTCCATTGACTGGCTTCAGAAAAATCTTTAGGAATCGATTTAACTGGTTTTGTCTCCTTTGATTGGATTGGCTTCAGCAAAATCTTTAGGAATCGATTTGACTGATTTCGTCTCTTTTGACTGGCGTGGCTTCAGAAAAATCTTTAGGAGTCGATTTAACTGGTTTTGTCTCCTTTGACTGAATCAGCATCAGAAAAATCTTTAGGAATCGATTTAACTGGTTTTGTCTCCTTTGACTGGATCAGCATCAGAAAAATCTTTAGGAATCGATTTAACTGGTTTTGTCTCCATTGACATAATTTGAGAATCTAACTGCATCTTTCCTGAAAGGTAAAGGTCAGTCATATGCAATGCATGATATGGATCGACCAATGATGTTCTCAACATAAATGAGATCGTATGATATGATGCGTATATGCATGTATCATGATGTATGAAAATGTGATGTTTTAGCTGGGAAAATAAATCCCGGATAGCTGCTGGAGAATGATGTTGAATTCTTTGCTTCCACTGGGGATGATGAACGAAGGTGATAAACTTGCAAGAGAGGATGACTCCGTTGGGGAATGAACTGGTGAAGAGATTACTCTGCGGGGAATTACTCTGTGGGGAAGAGATGCTTTGCTGAGATTTTAACGATAACTCCGTTGGGGATTCCGTTGATAAGCTCTATTGGGGATTTTGATGATGAACTCCGCTGGGGATAGAAAGAACTTCGCTGGGGACGATCTTTCAGTTGCAACTTGCTGAGGATAACCCAGTTAGACTCTTGTGGGGATAACCTTCTGAATATGGCTGGGGAGATACATTTGTACTCTGCAGGGGACAAGCTTCCAGAATCTACTGGGGAAGATGATTCAACTCTGGTGGGGAAGCTTTTTTAGACTACACTGAGAAATGGCTCCACTGGGGGTATCTTGTATTCCGTCGGGGAACATTCTTATACTCTGTCGAGGAATATTAAGACTGTCGGGGATACTCTTTACGCTTGTTGGAGAATATCTTTATACTCCGCTGGGGAATATTAAGACTTTCTGGGAATACCGAGCCTTTTCGAGACTGACGGTAGACTAACTCTGCTTGCGGAGAGTATTTGTTGAGTCCTTCGTAGTTGCAAGTCTCAGTGGGGAGAGCTACCATTATTGTCTTACTCTGCGGGGAGTGAAGGTATCTTGGTCATATTCTTCAGCCGAACCTACCTTGGTACCTTGGTGGACAAAGCAACTAGACCGCTTAGACAATTCTTATTGCCCCTACTTCTGATATCACCCGTAATTAGTCCTTTGTTTCACATGCAAATATTTATGAGCAGCAATTAATGTCAAATGCATATATCAAAAATGAACATTGGACGTTCTTTGCAAAACAAAACAGATAAAGGAAAAAAACAATTTGCAATTTGTCTGAAAAATGAACTTGTATTGATTTTGAAGTTTGCCTGTAAATAGGCGCTTTTGTATAAGAGGCTGACGTCTTAGTAAGAGAACGCCGCCGGACAAATAGGATTTATACAATTTGTAAAAAGAAAACAAAACAGCTATGTGAATAATCCCACTGGGTTCCAGCTCTGCTATTGCCCTTATATCTTCAAGCATCTCATCACTTTGCTGCTTAGCTGAAGATGAATCTAATTGACCGGTGTCGTCCGAGCTTGATAGTCGATACTGAAGTCCGGATGCGAGGTGATCCAATGAGACATAGTATTACGCTTTAATCCCTAACTTTTGCCTGGACCGCCCTTTTGGGTTTTCAGTCCACCAGGATACCCATTTTTGCCCAAGCCGCCTTTTCAGGTTTTCGACTTGCCGGGTGTACAGATTTTTTTTATTTTCATCCCTTAGTTTTGCCCGAACCCTTTTGGTTCGCCGGGAAGCCCTTATTTTTGCCTAGGCCAGTCAACCTAGCGGGTCTTTAATTATGCGTAGTATCTTTTTACTATGTCTGCATTGGCGGGGTGAGGAAGGTCGTCACCATCCATGGTGGTTAGAATCATTGCTCCTCCTGAGAAGATATTCTTAACCACAAATGGCCCCTCGTACGTAGGGGTCCATTTTCCCCTGGGATCACCTTGAGGTAAAATGATCTGCTTGATTACCAGGTCCCCAACTTGATACTCTTGTTGTCTGACTTTCTTGTTAAATGCCTTGATCATCCTTTTTTGGTACGTCTGACCATGACAAATAGCAGTGAGTCTCTTTTCGTCGATTAGGTTTAGTTGATCAAGTCGGGTCTGGATCCAGTCGTCTTTGCTTAAACCCGCATCCTTCATGATCCAGAGAGAGGGTATCTGAACTTCAATGGGCAGGACTGCCTCCATGCCGTATACCAAGGAGTAGGGTGTTGCCCCTGTTGACGTCCGTGCTAAGGTACGGTACCCATGAAGAGCAAATGGTAACATCTCGTGCCAGTCTTTGTAGGTCACTGTTATCTTCTGCACAATCTTCTTAATGTTCTTATTAGCTGCTTCTACATCCCCATTCATCTTCGGCCGGTAGGGAGAAGAATTATGATGCTGTATCTTGAATTTCTCGCAGAGCTCAGTGATCATCTTGTTGTTAAGATTGGTACCATTATCCGTAATGATCCTCTCTGGTACACCGTATCGACAGATCAGGTTATGCCGAATGAACCGTGCCACGACGTTCTTGGTTACGGTGGCAAAGGAAGCTGCTTCAACCCACTTCGTAAAGTAATCAATCGCTACCAAGATGAAGCGATGCCCGTTGGATGTCGTAGGTC
Organism: Vicia faba; assembly: GCA_948472305.1. Lineage (NCBI taxonomy): Eukaryota > Viridiplantae > Streptophyta > Magnoliopsida > Fabales > Fabaceae > Vicia > Vicia faba. Next base: position 172,165,504 of record OX451739.1, on the reverse strand, counting down.
TGATCTCGCCGATCATATCAGTGCCCCACATTGCAAAAGGCCAAGGTGCTGTCAAGACGTTCAAAGGAACTGGAGGAATGTGCACCTTATCAGCATAGATCTGGCACTTGTGACATGTCCGGGAATGCTGATAACAGTCGGCTTCCATTGTTAACCAGTAATATCCTGCCCGAAGGATTTTCTTTGCCATGGTATGTCCACTGGAATGCGTTCCGAAGGTACCTTCATGCAGCTCTGCCATGATCCTTTCTGCTTCAATTTTATCCACGCAACGCAATAAGGTTGAATCATGGTTACGTTTGTAAATAATGTCATTGCTGATGAAGAACTTTGTCGCGAACCTTCTCAGAAACTTCTTGTCATTAACAGACGCGCCCTCGGGGTATTCTTGAGCTTCAAGGTACTTCTTTACTTCATGATACCAAGGTTTTTCTATTACCTCTTCGGTCTCAAGATCACAACAATATGCAGGTTCATCCAATTTCCAAATAATGATCCGGGGAGCCTCGTTGTCCCATTTGACTTTGAACATAGAAGACATCGTAGCTAGCGTGTCCGCCAACTGATTCTCCTCTCTTGGGAAATGTTCAAAGGTTATCTCCTCGAAATGGGGAAGCAATGTCAATCCATACTCCTTGTAAGGAATAAGATTTGGGTGTTTCATATCCCACTCGCCTTTGATCTGACTGATCACGAGAGCGGAATCTCCAAAGACGCTCAGAAACTTGATCCTTAGGTCAATTGCAGCTCGGAGACCCATGATGAAGGCTTCATACTCCGCCATGTTGTTGGTGTAGTTGAAACATAGTCGGGTGGTAAGTGGAGTATGTGAGCCTTTAGGAGATATGATCACAGTGCCAATGCCATTACCCAAAGCGTTTAAGGCTCCGTCAAAGTGCATAGACCATCGGGATCCTTCCTCAGATCCTTCATCTGGTCCAGGTATCTCGCAATCAGTTACTACCATGATATTCTCGTCTGGAAATTCAAAGTTCATAGACTGGTAATCATCCACTGCCTGATGTGCCAAATGGTCTACCAACACACTTCCCTTGATTGCTTTTTGAGTCGTGTACTGGATGTCATACTCAGTCAAGATCATCTGCCATCTTGCTATTCTTCCGGACAAGGCAGGCTTTTCGAAGATATACTTGATTGGATCCATCTTTGAAATTAATAGAGTAGTGTGAGTCAACATATACTGTCTTAGCCAGCGAGCAGCCCATGCCAAAGTGCAGCAAGTTTTCTCGAGCAGTGAGTATCGGGTCTCACAGTCGGTAAAATTTTTGCTAAGGTAATAAATAGCATGCTCTTTTCGGCCAGACTCGTCATGCTGACCCAGCACACACCCCATTGAATTGTCAAGTACTGTCAAGTATAAGATTAGAGGTCTCCCTTCAACCGGTGGCATAAGAATGGGTGGCTCTTCGAGATACTCTTTGATTCTTTCGAAAGTGGCCTGACATTCATCATTCCAACGTACTACTTGATCTTTCTTCAGTAGCTTGAAGATTGGTTCACAAGTAGCAGTTAGGTGCGAGATGAATCGGGCAATGTAGTTCAGCCGTCCTAGAAAGCCTCTGACTTCTTTCTCTGTCTTGGGAGCTGGCATCTCTTGTATGGCTTTCACTTTGGCAGGGTCCACTTGAATACCTTTGTCGCTCACGACGAAACCTAGTAGTTTTCCAGATCTTACCCCGAAGGTGCACTTGTTCGGGTTTAATCTCAGCTTGTACAACTTCAACCGGTCAAACAGCTTCTGTAGTTGGTCAAGGTGTTCCTCCTCAGTTTGGGACCTTGCAATCATATCGTCGATGTATAATTCAATCTCATGGTGGATCATATCATGAAACAGAGCCACCATGGCACGCTGATACGTTGCCCCAGCATTTTTCAACCCAAAAGGCATGACCTTGTAGCAAAAGGTACCCCACTGAGTAACAAAAGTGGTCTTCTCCATGTCTTCGGGAGCCATCTTTATCTGATTATAACCGGAGAAACCGTCCATGAAGAAGAATACCTTATGTTGAGCAGTGTTGTCAACCAGAACGTCGACGTGAGGCAGAGGGAAGTCATCCTTAGGGCTCGCCCTGTTCAAATCCCTGTAGTCAACACACATTCGGACCTTACCATCTTTCTTAGGTACCGGAACCACATTGGCAACCCACTGAAGGTAAGAAGTCACTGCTAGAAAACCGGCATCAAACTGTTTCATAACTTTGGTCTTGATTTTCTCAGATATCTTTGGACGCATACGGCGGACTTTCTGTTTTACCGGAGGGCAATCTTCCTTGGTAGGCAAGCGATGAACCACTATGTCAGTATCCAACCCAGGCATGTCTTCGTAGGACCAGGCAAAGATTTCCACGTAGTCATGCAGCATCTGAATCAACCGCTGTTTCACACTAAGCTCCAGATTTGCACCGATCTTGACTTCCTTCTTGTCTGTCTCAGTACCCAGATTAACCGTTTCCACTGGCTCTTCATGTGGCTGAATGGCCCTCTCTTCCTGAAGTAGCAGTCTTGCAAGCTCACCAGGCACTTTGCAATCATCTTCACCTTCGTCTTCGGCTAAGTTGATCGGATTTTCGAAGTCATAACTGGCAGTAGCAAAGTCGTTACCAGTGAGATCCATAGTGGATTGAGACCTGTATATGTGAGTGTGTGTAAATAGTTGTTTTGCAATATATAATAAAGAAAGACAAGGAGCGCAAAATTTGAAATGCAAGAGACGTTCAATGCTTTTATTAATGATATATGAAAATGGCACACAAAAGCCCTCACAAATGAAGCCACGATGCCCCGGGTAAGACACCGGGCCATAAAGTTTCAAAACATTGTCTGTTACAAATTCAAAATAAAAGAGTTCATTACTGAGTAACAAAAGTAATAGGGACGAAGTCCTTTGCCGTCCAGTTGTTTGGTCCACCGTTGGTCGTAGGGTAGATCCAGCTGTCGAATTCAGATTCCTCCACGTCATCTTCGATGACATTTACTCCCGAGTTGCTGATGAACACAGGAGGTCTTCCACTCCTTGCACTACGAACAGCCCTCTGAGCTTCTGCAGTGAAACCCAAACCAAACTTGTTAGTCTTCTGAGTGAAATCAGGAAGTCGGCCCCTGTTTGCACACTCACCCTTTTCAATAACAGCCCGGGCATCCTTTAAGGATGCTGTGATCGGTGGATCTGGAACTGACTGTTTAACGTTGGTTCGCGAAATGTCGCGGAAGCAAGAGTCGCCACCGTCTTTTATTTTCTCCAAATGGAAAGGACAAAAGCACAGAAAAATTCCTTAAAGAGATTGCTCTCGGTTCGGGAGGTAGGTTATAGAAAGGGAAGGTGTTAGCACCCTTTCTATCCATGGTTATCCATGGGCTCTTAGATACTTGCTCAATGTGTTTTCAAAAATGGTTTGCTTGCTTTTCAATGTGGGTTTAAAAAAGTTTCTTTGAAAAATTTCAGTTCGACTCGTACGTCAGAGTGTTTGAAACATTTGCTTTGAAAGCTTTTGAAAAGTGTCAGTGTGAAAAGTCTTTTTGAGTTTGTTTTGAGATTAGAGCAAGTATCCTTGAGAACCTACCTACCCTAAGGAATTCGTCTGTGTAAATGTCCTTAAAAGTAATGCCATCCCACCATTGAGAGGTAGGTAGCACCACCGTTGGAGGTGTTCGGGTCAATTCGAGTTTTAGGGACATGGTGATCACCGGAGCAATGGGAAGACACCTTAGAAGCTACCCTCATGCCAGGTTCCCGGATCATGAGGACTTACTAAGACGTCCTCTACTCGACGACCACCTTTCGAAAGGCAACAGTGAGGCGTACCCTAGGGGTGGTGTGTGCGAGTTGTGTGTCATGTTTCAGTTATTTGTCTTGTCATGTTTGTTGTGTTCTACGCTTGATTTTAATTAGGGCCATTCATTCTTGCATGCATTTAACAGTTATAAAGTTTGCGAAAAAATAAATCTACAACTATTACAAATGGCGCGGGTCCACATCGCCAAAATTAAACCAGACCCGATTTGACTGAAAAATAAATAAAGCGAATAAAAGTGCGAGAAATAAAATTATTACAAGGCTTTGGGACATGTACATAATTATAATAAGCAACAAAGTAAAATGCGCGAAACAAAATAATTAAAGCGACGGGCGTTGGACCCTTTTACAAACAATTAAGATTAATGAGGAATTAATCAATTAGAATTAAACGTTTTTGGTATTTTTTTGTTTTTTTAAGATTTAAGGAGAAAAAGAAAAATTAATTAAAATTAAAATGAGATGCTAAACCCTAGTTCTAATGTTTTTTTTAAGTTTATTGTAAAAATATTGAAATTTGACCTAATTTAAATCTAATTTATTTATGTACAAATTTAATTATAAAAAATAAATAAATAAATAATTATTACTGTGAAAAAAAAGGGCAAAATATGAAAAGGAATCAAAATTGCTAATTAACCTAATTCTATATTTTTTTGGATTTTTAGTTGTTGAAAAGAATGAAATCATAACCTAATTAAAACTAAGTTTATTTACATATAAAATTTAATTATAGAAAATAAATAAAATAAATATCATAAAAAAAAGAAGGTAAGAAGAATAAAAATTAAACCTAATTCTATTTTTGGATTTTAGTTATTAAAAGGATTAAAATTATAACCTAATTAAACTAAATATTTATATGTAATTTATTTATGGAGATAATAAAATAAAAATTATATTTTTTGCCTTTTTCTGATTTTATGATATTTTTCATATTTTTTGTAAAATAATTAATTAATTAAAACAAATAAAAAAATAAATAACATAACAATTGAGAAAATAAAATATAAAAAAAGAAAAGCAAACCAGGGGGGGTAGCCCCAAAATTGGAGGTAAGGCCTAGCATTCTGGCCCATTAAGCATTGGTCTCGTTGACCTTTCCAGGATCATGCATGATGCGTTGACTGGTGTTTATTGTATTCCTTGATCCTATGCCTTTGATGTGGTCGTCTGGGACACGTGTGTGTTTGGATCAGGATGGCATACGGTACGTCTCCATAGAAGCGCTGCATGGAATGAGGTATAGAAAAATAACATGAGAAATATGTGAGACCTGGGGTTTGAACCCAGGTCATGAGAGTCACAAGCGTGTATCCCTGCCAGCTGAGCTATTGAATTTCAATTAACATATTATACCAAATAAACAACAAAAATCAAAACCCACGCGTAATGGTTAAAAACGCGCGCAATTCAAACTAGCGAATCATGCTTCGCCAACACATCATCTTCCCCATTGTTTTTTTATTTTTTTCTGAATCAAGCACGTATGGCAGCGGTTTTGGAAGCGTGGTCTTAGGCTAGCTACAAGAAAATAGCGACTAGCGCTATGGTGATCATAAATTGATCGCGACTAGTGCCTTTTCTTCGTCTTGATGAGCTGAGCGTAATGGTGTGACTTTCATGGGCTAATTTTTCCTTATCGCTAAAGCCCCAATTTTGTACCCTGCAAAACCCTAAGGAACGAACATGGCATAATCTCATATATAGCACGAAAATGCAATTAGATCACATGGTTAGTTTCAAAACTTGACAAGGAACATGAATGTATAATTAGAATGCAGTAAGGATGCCTAGAAATCAAAGCACGATCATGGATTTTTCTTGGTTCAGTTGGAATCCGTTTTACCAATTCTTTGTGTTTGAGTTGTTGTTTGTGATTGGAATATGTCCAGGAATTGCCAAGGGAGCTTTTGGGATGGAAATCAAGGCTTGAATCGACCTCTAAGGTTGATTTCAGAATTTGAGTTTCTAAGCAATTTTTCAAGTTTGTGTAGGGCTTCTCAGCGCAGCTTTTTGTCTAATGGCCATTAGGGTTGATTCCTGATCATATAGTGAAGGCATTAGGTCAATAAAATTGAACAAAATCTCATGAATTCAATGATTTTCATATTTGATTTTGTAAGATCTTTTCATATCTTTTTTCATGTGGAATTTTATGTCAATTAGCTCCAATCAACCAAATCTTGCCATAATTGACTAAGCACGAGATATTGAGAGTAGAATGTGCACAAAAAGATTTTTTTTAGGTCAAATTTATATTTTCTACATATTTAAATGATTTAAATGAATTAATATTAATATAAATTCAAATAAATAATTAAAAATTGAGAAAATACTTCCCCTTGGGCTTAATGGTCGTGCATAGGCTTGGCATGAAGAAACTTGGAAGAAAAATGGGCCCATTTGCATTTTTGGATCATTTGAAGTAAAGTTGACTTTCAAAAATTTCCAAAAATTTCCCAACTTCCACAAGGCATAACTTGCTCAATTTTTAAGATTTTCACATGTTCTTGGACATTTTGGAAAGGTCTTTGAGTCCTTTAACCAATGCCTTTGGTCCCATGTCATTTTGATTTACCAATCTCAAGTTATGGCCTTTGACTTAAAGTCCCTTTTTGTTGACTTTTGAAAATGACCTATAATGTTGAAATTGATAACTTTTTGTGAGAGCATTTCTTGGACTTGGAATATGAAGATGAGTTGTAGGAAATGTCTTTCTCTTCAAAATGAGCTTTGGATGGAAATTTTCTGATAATCCATGTGAAAGTTATGCCCTGGTGAATTTCAGTTGACTTTTTCAGCTGTCCAAATATAGTAACTTTTGCATCTTTGATGATTTCTGAGCCAAACTTTGAGAATCATGATCAAGCATTGATCAAATGATGTTTGTGGCTTCAAAATGATATGTTGACCAAAAATTTGAACTTTTGACTGTCAAATGACCATTTTGCCCCTACAGTTGACTGTAGTGCAATTTAGGGTTTTGACTGTGCAATTTTGAGCTGAATGCCTTGAAACTTGATATGAGGATGCTTGACCATCTTTATAAGCATATGAGACTTGATTGGGTCTTTGAAAACTTTCATTTCTTGATCAGAACACAAACCCTAGTTTTGACTGTATAGGAGACAGTTGCACTGCACAACCCTTGGGGAATTTTGTGACCTTGACTTGACAAATCTTGGAGAATATGGGAGGGAAAATTTTGGGGTACAACAGTTGCCCCTGTTCAATCTTCTTAGACCTGAGGATGCAGATTGGCTGACGTGCCTTTCGTAATCCGAGGGTAGAAGATGATTGAACACTAGAGTGCCCAGAAATTTGCGCTCACATAATAGCAGTGATGGGGGGAATGGGCTTATAGATGCCATTTGGAGATTGCTGGATAGGGTGATGGGCTTATAGATGCCATCTGGATGTTGATCGCGTAGGAGATTCCTTAGCGAGAACCTGCATACCTGCAAAAGAGAAAATGAGTACCTGACATGTTGCAGGAGCTGATTTTAGATGCTTGGTATAGATGTGTCCTGAATGGTTACAGGAGCTGAGTCTGGAGCTTCAAATGCTGATGAATGAACCAGGGATGGTTACTGCCTTAGCATGGATGGTAAGAGAACCTTGGGCGATTTTAACTTCAACAACGCTCGTTGAGAAAAATCTTGGGTGTCTTCTACTGGGATAAGAATCAGGGAGATCTTAGGGTCGATCTGACTGAACCAGAGGAGGCCTTTGACTGGATAAGCATCAGGAAAATCTTAGGGTTGATTTAACTGAACCGGACAAGGTCTTGGAATATCTTCAACTGGATAAGCATCAGGGAGATCTTAGGGTCGATCTGACTGAACCAGAGAAGGCCTTAGACTGGATAAGCATCAGGAAAATCTTAGGGTCGATTTAACTGAACCGGTCTAGGTCTTGAAACATCTTCAACTGGATAAGCATCAGGGAGATCTTAGGGTCGATCTGACTGAACCAGAGAAGGCCTTTGACTGGATAAGCATCAGGAAAATCTTAGGGTCGATTTAACTGAACCGGTCTAGGTCTTGAAACATCTTCAACTGGATAAGCATCAGGGAGATCTTAGGGTCGATCTGACTGAACCAGAGAAGGCCTTTGACTGGATAAGCATCAGGAAAATCTTAGGGTCGATTTAACTGAACCGGACAAGGTCTTGGAATATCTTCAACTGGATAAGCATCAGGGAGATCTTAGGGTCGATCTGACTGAACCAGAGAAGGCCTTTGACTGGATAAGCATCAGGAAAATCTTAGGGTCGATTTAACTGAACCAGGCTAGGTCTTGGAATGTCTTCAACTGGATAAGCATCAGGGAGATCTTAGGGTCGATCTGACTGAACCAGAGAAGGCCTTTGACTGGATAAGCATCAGGAAAATCTTAGGGTCGATTTAACTGAACCGGTCTAGGTCTTGAAACATCTTCAACTGGATAAGCATCAGGGAGATCTTAGGGTCGATCTGACTGAACCAGAGAAGGCCTTTGACTGGATAAGCATCAGGAAAATCTTAGGGTCGATTTAACTGAACCAGGCTAGGTCTTGGAATGTCTTCAACTGGATAAGCATCAGGGAGATCTTAGGGTCGATCTGACTGAACCAGAGAAGGCCTTTGACTGGATAAGCATCAGGAAAATCTTAGGGTCGATTTAACTGAACCGGACAAGGTCTTGGAATATCTTCAACTGGATAAGCATCAGGGAGATCTTAGGGTCGATCTGACTGAACCAGAGAAGGCCTTTGACTGGATAAGCATCAGGAAAATCTTAGGGTCGATTTAACTGAACCAGGCTAGGTCTTGGAATGTCTTCAACTGGATAAGCATCAGGGAGATCTTAGGGTCGATCTGACTGAACCAGAGAAGGCCTTTGACTGGATAAGCATCAGGAAAATCTTAGGGTCGATTTAACTGAACCGGACAAGGTCTTGGAATATCTTCAACTGGATAAGCATCAGGGAGATCTTAGGGTCGATCTGACTGAACCAGAGAAGGCCTTTGACTGGATAAGCATCAGGAAAATCTTAGGGTCGATTTAACTGAACCGGACAAGGTCTTGGAATATCTTCAACTGGATAAGCATCAGGGAGATCTTAGGGTCGATCTGACTGAACTAGAGAAGGCCTTTGAATATAGCTAAGAATTTAACTGGATCTTTCCTGAAAGGTAAAGGTCAGTCATATGCAATGCATGATATGGATCAAGCATTGATGTTCTCAACATAAATGAGATTTGTATGATATAATGCGTCTATGCATGCTATAATGATGTATGTGATGTTTATGTATGTATGTTTTCGTCTAGGAAAGTAGATCCTTGACGGGTGCCGGGAAGTCATATCCTGAGCTGATATTGAAGAGTAAGCTTTCGCTTCCGCTGGGGGTGATAACTGCAAGAACACCGGTAGGAGAAGATGACTCCGTTGAGGAATAAACTTGGCGAGTGGAAGATTCTGCAGGGAGAAAAAAAAACTCTAGCGACTATGCTGGGAAGCGGTACTCTGTGGGGATAGAGATGCTTTGCTTGAATTATTGAGAATGACTTGCTGAGGATACCGTTGTTGTATGAAGTGTTGACGGACTTCGCTGGGGTAAGAAGATTTTGTCGATGACGCTCTTTCCATGGCTTTTGGCTGAGGATAACCCAGTTATATCCTGTTAAGGAAATAACTCTTTAAATAAAGCCGGACGACGCGTTCGTGCTCTGCTAGGGGATAAGCTTCCAGAATATACTGGGGATAAGCTTACTGCTTGGGGAGATATGAATTCCAACTTTCCTGGGGAAACTGGGTTGGACTGGACTCTTTGGGGAAGTTTTGGACTGCGGGGAAGTGATTCCTTTGAATGTTGGTATGCCGCCGGGGAACAATCTTTAGACCAAGACTGCCGGGGATGCTTGTTAAGAATATATGTATTGATGTTGGGGAATGTTTGAGATCGGCTGGAGGATACTCAATTTCCTTGATATTTGATGATTTGCTTGGAGAAGAATGTATTGTTTTATTGAACCACTCTCTGGGGAATTAAGGTATCTGGTTATGTTCTTTAGCCGAACCTACCTTGGTACCTTGGAGGATAGAACAATCAGATTGCTTAGACCACTCTTTATTGCCCCTGTTTCTTATGGGGTGCCGACAGTTGTTGGCGGACAAACCTTCTTCTGGTAGACAGATGGCGGGACATAGTCGTACGCTTTTAACCCCTAACTTTTGCCTGGACCACCCTTTCGGGTTTTCAGTCCACCGGGATACCCATTTTTGCCCAAGCCGCCTTTTCAGGTTTTCGACTTGCCGGGTGTACAGATTTTTTCCATTTCATCCCTTCATTTTACCCGAACCCTTTTGGTTCGCCGGGAAGCCCTTATTTTTGCCTAGGTATGTCAACCTAGCGGGTCTTTGATGAGGCGTAGTATTTTTCCGACTATGTCCATGCTTTCCGGATGTGGGGAGTTGCCCCTGTTAGAGGTGTTTTTGTCGTGCCACCAGAAGATGTTTAATCAGGCAAGATTCATCGTTGGAATGCCCCAAGTGACTCAGGTGGAGATTTGCCCCAGGCTATTTGGCCTTTGAGAGATTCTCCGAATCTTGACTGAACTTCCCCAGATGACGGACCATGATCATACCATGCCCCTTGATTGGAAGTGCTTCTGTTCATTAGGCATTCATCATGCGAATTTCCCTGATGTTCAAACGAAAAGTCATATGCAAACAAAGTTATGTCAAAAATGCAAAGCTTATGTCTGTCTTGAAGATTTTGAAAATGCATTCTTTTTTCATAAAACAGGTGATTGTTTGTAAAACGTGATGTCAACTCCGTATTTTACCGTAGGCCTTCAGGAGTCAGGATACCTTTCGTAACAGTATGCTTTCGAACTAACCCATGCTTCAGCTAGGACTTTTGAGGGTTATAACGTGGCCTGGTTCACGGTTTAAGAAACAAAGGCTCAAATTATTTGTACCCACCCGCTCTTCGTGATATTCTCCAAACCTAAACTAAGTTGATCATATGTTAGACCTTGTTTGAGTCTTTGCTCTGATTTTCCGGTGATGATTCGGATATTGACAGTATATTTTGATTAGGCAGTCATTTCCTTTTTTGTTGAGGGTTTGTAGGACCTCTTTCTTTTTTGACTTCGTTATCCCTATTTTTGCCTGAATTGTTTCCTTTTTGGAATTACAGTCAGCGGGATGCCCCAGTTTCATAAGTCCCCTTTGTAGGTTTAGACTTTTTGGGCTTTTCATTTATGATTTTGTTTTTGATAGTGACTGCATGTCCTTATGATTGTTCTGAACCATCACTGTCTTTGTTCGTTTTGTAAAGATCTCTTCGGTGCCATTCGTCATGCACTTGGATCAACTGAGAAGACTACCCTGCCCCGGGTTATGATTAAGGGTTTAATTTTCGAAAATAAAAACTCCTACTTCTTTGGCTCAGAAGGGTTGACGAGGGACTATCTTCCTTATTACTCCAGTGTTTAGGAATTGAAACAATGCCTGTACCTCATCAGCGGGGTCTGTTCAAAAGCATACTGTAGATTCGGTATCGTTTTCGTCATCCTCCCTCAAGAGGTTTAGAATTATTTAAGATTAAGAGTTGACATCAGAAAAAATATGAAAACAATTTGCATATAGTGAATGCGAATATATTGATTCAAAATAGACATAAGCGATGCATTAATGGAATAACAATGTTTAACATGAATAAATGTTTGAATAACCAAAGAAAAATATGACTTGAATTTAAATGAACAAAAAGTGCTTTCTATCCTAGCCATGTTTTGGCGTGGGAGCAGTGATCACATGGGGAGTCTTGGGTACTTTAAACTGAATCTCTCCAGCGTCGATCATGTCTTGGATCTTGTTTTTGAGAGGCCAGCAGTTGTCCGTAGTATGCCCCGGGCTATCAGAATGATATGCGCACCTATCATTGGGATGATAGTTAGGAGCAGAAGTATTTGGATTCCGGAGAGGAGCCCTTAAGGTGATCAGCCCTGCCTTCAACATTTGTTGTAGCGCTTGATCTAGCGACATGTTGATCTTGGTGAACTGCCTTTTAGGCTTGTCTGGTTGACGCTGGTGAGGTTGATGCTGAATTTGTGGTACTGAAGCCATTTGAGGAGCTCTTCCCTTATCTCCTTGTCTCAAAGGTGATTGAACAATGACTGGCTCTTCACCCTTAGACGTTTGCCCCAGTAGGTTACCCTGAAGCAGTTGGTTGAAGAGAAACCAGAGCTTCTCTTGTCTCTGAACTAGGCCTTGAATGACATTCCTCTGTCCCAGCATCTGGGCTTTCATAGCATCCATCTCAGCTTGTAGGTGTTTCAGCCTTTCATCCTCAGCACTGTTCCTGACAAAGGTCTCCATGAGAAGTGTCCTTAGCTCTTCCTGCCCCTTGGATAGATTCAGGAGGATTTCCCCGAACCGAGCCTCTTGAGCAAGAAGGTCTTGGCTATCTTGTTGGGAAGCCATTGCTGAAATAAACAGCGACAAAGGTAAGTGACCTGCAAAAGGGATACCTGTAATGCAATGATATGTATGATATGCATGCAATGTTTTCAAGGACCTCGTGGGGTAAACAAGAAAATTGTTAGAGTTTGCATTTTGTAGCTTGACTGAAGGAACTTCCTGTTGTAGAGAGTCCTCCTTCAAGGGTCAAAGGCTCACCATATCCAGTGGGTCATAGCCCCTGACTTTAGTCATCATGTCTGGTTTTGATTTCCAAATAACCTTGGTTAGGGAACCTTCTTCAGGAGTCAGAGCTCACCATATCAAGTGGATCATAGCCCCTGACGCCCTTGGCTAGAGGAAAATAAATCCCCTTTGCCCCTTGCTGGGTAATTGGTTTATCATGACCTGCATCACAAGCCCTTGAGATCCTTGAAATGGGTTAGGATGTATGCAATGGTATGCAATGGTATGATGTCATGCTATGCATGGGGTGGAGTAGGTAAACCCTGTTATGAGTCCCAATTAAGGACTATAAACAAACCCTGCAAGAAATTCAGTATACTTTGTTATGAGTCCCAATTAAGGACTATAAACAACACCTGCAAGAAATTTGGTAAACCCTGTCATGAGTCCTAGTTAAGGACTATAAACAAGACCTGCAAGAAACTTAGTACCCTGTTATGAGTCCTAATTAAGGACTATAAACAAGACCTGCAAATAGTTCATGTGTCAGATAAAGCATGCAAGTAGTCAAGTTGGAAGGCACACAAGTCACACAAGAGAAACCCTTAGAGTTTAGGCCAGCATGGGGTCTGGGTATTACCCTCTTGAAGTTGGTGGGTTCAACCTGTCCTATTAGAAGTAACCGGGTTCTAAGGGTCCCAATATCACGGGATTGCTTTCATTGTTCATCGTTTCGATTTAGCCACTAGACTGGCGACCGAAATATTCCAGGAAAGCAACCCTCAATTGAGTGTAGTATCGAGTATCAACCAACCTCGGACTGCACCAAAGTCAGTTATCTCACTACCCTAAAGAAGCCAAGATAGTTCAATTAAGGTTCCTAAGGTCTGTTGGTGCTTCACGACACCACGCGGAGGCCCCGTACTCTCCTTGACTGAACTCAAGGGTTACCGGTACACACCAAAGTGCCACATCAACGTAGCAGACTGTTTCAACCATGTCGGTATACCCCGCACAGTTCCCTCACAGCCTTGTTGCTACTTTCTAAGAAAGGTATCCCCCAGATCCGGGTTAGGATCTATAGAACTCCCAAGCAACCCACAATTTAAGGCACACAAAGCAATACAATTGAAAACATAGTTATGACCTAGCCCTAAGGTACACCTCACTTTAAGATTATATCCCCAGCAGAGTCGCCAGTTCTGTGATCGGTGGATCTGGAACTGACTGTTTAACGCTGGTTCGCGAAATGTCGCGGAAGCAAGAGTCGCCATCGTCTTTTATTTTCTCCAAATGGAAAGGACAAAAGCACAGAAAAATTCCTTAAAGAGATTGCTCTCGGTTCGGGAGGTAGGTTATAGAAAGGGAAGGTGTTAGCACCCTTTCTATCCATGGTTATCCATGGGCTCTTAGATACTTGCTCAATGTGTTTTCAAAAATGGTTTGCTTGCTTTTCAATGTGGGTTTAAAAAAGTTTCTTTGAAAAATTTCAGTTCGACTCGTACGTCAGAGTGTTTGAAACATTTGCTTTGAAAGCTTTTGAAAAGTGTCAGTGTGAAAAGTCTTTTTGAGTTTGTTTTGAGATTAGAGCAAGTATCCTTGAGAACCTACCTACCCTAAGGAATTCGTCTGTGTAAATGTCCTTAAAAGTAATGCCATCCCACCATTGAGAGGTAGGTAGCACCACCGTTGGAGGTGTTCGGGTCAATTCGAGTTTTAGGGACATGGTGATCACCGGAGCAATGGGAAGACACCTTAGAAGCTACCCTCATGCCAGGTTCCCGGATCATGAGGACTTACTAAGACGTCCTCTACTCGACGACCACCTTTCGAAAGGCAACAGTGAGGCGTACCCTAGGGGTGGTGTGTGCGAGTTGTGTGTCATGTTTCAGTTATTTGTCTTGTCATGTTTGTTGTGTTCTACGCTTGATTTTAATTAGGGCCATTCATTCTTGCATGCATTTAACAGTTATAAAGTTTGCGAAAAAATAAATCTACAACTATTACAAATGGCGCGGGTCCACATCGCCAAAATTAAACCAGACCCGATTTGACTGAAAAATAAATAAAGCGAATAAAAGTGCGAGAAATAAAATTATTACAAGGCTTTGGGACATGTACATAATTATAATAAGCAACAAAGTAAAATGCGCGAAACAAAATAATTAAAGCGACGGGCGTTGGACCCTTTTACAAACAATTAAGATTAATGAGGAATTAATCAATTAGAATTAAACGTTTTTGGTATTTTTTTGTTTTTTTAAGATTTAAGGAGAAAAAGAAAAATTAATTAAAATTAAAATGAGATGCTAAACCCTAGTTCTAATGTTTTTTTTAAGTTTATTGTAAAAATATTGAAATTTGACCTAATTTAAATCTAATTTATTTATGTACAAATTTAATTATAAAAAATAAATAAATAAATAATTATTACTGTGAAAAAAAAGGGCAAAATATGAAAAGGAATCAAAATTGCTAATTAACCTAATTCTATATTTTTTTGGATTTTTAGTTGTTGAAAAGAATGAAATCATAACCTAATTAAAACTAAGTTTATTTACATATAAAATTTAATTATAGAAAATAAATAAAATAAATATCATAAAAAAAAAGAAGGTAAGAAGAATAAAAATTAAACCTAATTCTATTTTTGGATTTTAGTTATTAAAAGGATTAAAATTATAACCTAATTAAACTAAATATTTATATGTAATTTATTTATGGAGATAATAAAATAAAAATTATATTTTTTGCCTTTTTCTGATTTTATGATATTTTTCATATTTTTTGTAAAATAATTAATTAATTAAAACAAATAAAAAAATAAATAACATAACAATTGAGAAAATAAAATATAAAAAAAGAAAAGCAAACCAGGGGGGGTAGCCCCAAAATTGGAGGTAAGGCCTAGCATTCTGGCCCATTAAGCATTGGTCTCGTTGACCTTTCCAGGATCATGCATGATGCGTTGACTGGTGTTTATTGTATTCCTTGATCCTATGCCTTTGATGTGGTCGTCTGGGACACGTGTGTGTTTGGATCAGGATGGCATACGGTACGTCTCCATAGAAGCGCTGCATGGAATGAGGTATAGAAAAATAACATGAGAAATATGTGAGACCTGGGGTTTGAACCCAGGTCATGAGAGTCACAAGCGTGTATCCCTGCCAGCTGAGCTATTGAATTTCAATTAACATATTATACCAAATAAACAACAAAAATCAAAACCCACGCGTAATGGTTAAAAACGCGCGCAATTCAAACTAGCGAATCATGCTTCGCCAACACATCATCTTCCCCATTGTTTTTTTATTTTTTTCTGAATCAAGCACGTATGGCAGTGGTTTTGGAAGCGTGGTCTTAGGCTAGCTACAAGAAAATAGCGACTAGCGCTATGGTGATCATAAATTGATCGCGACTAGTGCCTTTTCTTCGTCTTGATGAGCTGAGCGTAATGGTGTGACTTTCATGGGCTAATTTTTCCTTATCGCTAAAGCCCCAATTTTGTACCCTGCAAAACCCTAAGGAACGAACATGGCATAATCTCATATATAGCACGAAAATGCAATTAGATCACATGGTTAGTTTCAAAACTTGACAAGGAACATGAATGTATAATTAGAATGCAGTAAGGATGCCTAGAAATCAAAGCACGATCATGGATTTTTCTTGGTTCAGTTGGAATCCGTTTTACCAATTCTTTGTGTTTGAGTTGTTGTTTGTGATTGGAATATGTCCAGGAATTGCCAAGGGAGCTTTTGGGATGGAAATCAAGGCTTGAATCGACCTCTAAGGTTGATTTCAGAATTTGAGTTTCTAAGCAATTTTTCAAGTTTGTGTAGGGCTTCTCAGCGCAGCTTTTTGTCTAATGGCCATTAGGGTTGATTCCTGATCATATAGTGAAGGCATTAGGTCAATAAAATTGAACAAAATCTCATGAATTCAATGATTTTCATATTTGATTTTGTAAGATCTTTTCATATCTTTTTTCATGTGGAATTTTATGTCAATTAGCTCCAATCAACCAAATCTTGCCATAATTGACTAAGCACGAGATATTGAGAGTAGAATGTGCACAAAAAGATTTTTTTTAGGTCAAATTTATATTTTCTACATATTTAAATGATTTAAATGAATTAATATTAATATAAATTCAAATAAATAATTAAAAATTGAGAAAATACTTCCCCTTGGGCTTAATGGTCGTGCATAGGCTTGGCATGAAGAAACTTGGAAGAAAAATGGGCCCATTTGCATTTTTGGATCATTTGAAGTAAAGTTGACTTTCAAAAATTTCCAAAAATTTCCCAACTTCCACAAGGCATAACTTGCTCAATTTTTAAGATTTTCACATGTTCTTGGACATTTTGGAAAGGTCTTTGAGTCCTTTAACCAATGCCTTTGGTCCCATGTCATTTTGATTTACCAATCTCAAGTTATGGCCTTTGACTTAAAGTCCCTTTTTGTTGACTTTTGAAAATGACCTATAATGTTGAAATTGATAACTTTTTGTGAGAGCATTTCTTGGACTTGGAATATGAAGATGAGTTGTAGGAAATGTCTTTCTCTTCAAAATGAGCTTTGGATGGAAATTTTCTGATAATCCATGTGAAAGTTATGCCCTGGTCAATTTCAGTTGACTTTTTCAGCTGTCCAAATATAGTAACTTTTGCATCTTTGATGATTTCTGAGCCAAACTTTGAGAATCATGATCAAGCATTGATCAAATGATGTTTGTGGCTTCAAAATGATATGTTGACCAAAAATTTGAACTTTTGACTGTCAAATGACCATTTTGCCCCTACAGTTGACTGTAGTGCAATTTAGGGTTTTGACTGTGCAATTTTGAGCTGAATGCCTTGAAACTTGATATGAGGATGCTTGACCATCTTTATAAGCATATGAGACTTGATTGGGTCTTTGAAAACTTTCATTTCTTGATCAGAACACAAACCCTAGTTTTGACTGTATAGGAGACAGTTGCACTGCACAACCCTTGGGGAATTTTGTGACCTTGACTTGACAAATCTTGGAGAATATGGGAGGGAAAATTTTGGGGTACAACAGTTGCCCCTGTTCAATCTTCTTAGACCTGAGGATGCAGATTGGCTGACGTGCCTTTCGTAATCCGAGGGTAGAAGATGATTGAACACTAGAGTGCCCAGAAATTTGCGCTCACATAATAGCAGTGATGGGGGGAATGGGCTTATAGATGCCATTTGGAGATTGCTGGATAGGGTGATGGGCTTATAGATGCCATCTGGATGTTGATCGCGTAGGAGATTCCTTAGCGAGAACCTGCATACCTGCAAAAGAGAAAATGAGTACCTGACATGTTGCAGGAGCTGATTTTAGATGCTTGGTATAGATGTGTCCTGAATGGTTACAGGAGCTGAGTCTGGAGCTTCAAATGCTGATGAATGAACCAGGGATGGTTACTGCCTTAGCATGGATGGTAAGAGAACCTTGGGCGATTTTAACTTCAACAACGCTCGTTGAGAAAAATCTTGGGTGTCTTCTACTGGGATAAGAATCAGGGAGATCTTAGGGTCGATCTGACTGAACCAGAGGAGGCCTTTGACTGGATAAGCATCAGGAAAATCTTAGGGTTGATTTAACTGAACCGGACAAGGTCTTGGAATATCTTCAACTGGATAAGCATCAGGGAGATCTTAGGGTCGATCTGACTGAACCAGAGAAGGCCTTAGACTGGATAAGCATCAGGAAAATCTTAGGGTCGATTTAACTGAACCGGTCTAGGTCTTGAAACATCTTCAACTGGATAAGCATCAGGGAGATCTTAGGGTCGATCTGACTGAACCAGAGAAGGCCTTTGACTGGATAAGCATCAGGAAAATCTTAGGGTCGATTTAACTGAACCGGTCTAGGTCTTGAAACATCTTCAACTGGATAAGCATCAGGGAGATCTTAGGGTCGATCTGACTGAACCAGAGAAGGCCTTTGACTGGATAAGCATCAGGAAAATCTTAGGGTCGATTTAACTGAACCGGACAAGGTCTTGGAATATCTTCAACTGGATAAGCATCAGGGAGATCTTAGGGTCGATCTGACTGAACCAGAGAAGGCCTTTGACTGGATAAGCATCAGGAAAATCTTAGGGTCGATTTAACTGAACCAGGCTAGGTCTTGGAATGTCTTCAACTGGATAAGCATCAGGGAGATCTTAGGGTCGATCTGACTGAACCAGAGAAGGCCTTTGACTGGATAAGCATCAGGAAAATCTTAGGGTCGATTTAACTGAACCGGTCTAGGTCTTGAAACATCTTCAACTGGATAAGCATCAGGGAGATCTTAGGGTCGATCTGACTGAACCAGAGAAGGCCTTTGACTGGATAAGCATCAGGAAAATCTTAGGGTCGATTTAACTGAACCAGGCTAGGTCTTGGAATGTCTTCAACTGGATAAGCATCAGGGAGATCTTAGGGTCGATCTGACTGAACCAGAGAAGGCCTTTGACTGGATAAGCATCAGGAAAATCTTAGGGTCGATTTAACTGAACCGGACAAGGTCTTGGAATATCTTCAACTGGATAAGCATCAGGGAGATCTTAGGGTCGATCTGACTGAACCAGAGAAGGCCTTTGACTGGATAAGCATCAGGAAAATCTTAGGGTCGATTTAACTGAACCAGGCTAGGTCTTGGAATGTCTTCAACTGGATAAGCATCAGGGAGATCTTAGGGTCGATCTGACTGAACCAGAGAAGGCCTTTGACTGGATAAGCATCAGGAAAATCTTAGGGTCGATTTAACTGAACCGGACAAGGTCTTGGAATATCTTCAACTGGATAAGCATCAGGGAGATCTTAGGGTCGATCTGACTGAACCAGAGAAGGCCTTTGACTGGATAAGCATCAGGAAAATCTTAGGGTCGATTTAACTGAACCGGACAAGGTCTTGGAATATCTTCAACTGGATAAGCATCAGGGAGATCTTAGGGTCGATCTGACTGAACCAGAGAAGGCCTTTGAATATAGCTAAGAATTTAACTGGATCTTTCCTGAAAGGTAAAGGTCAGTCATATGCAATGCATGATATGGATCAAGCATTGATGTTCTCAACATAAATGAGATTTGTATGATATAATGCGTCTATGCATGCTATAATGATGTATGTGATGTTTATGTATGTATGTTTTCGTCTAGGAAAGTAGATCCTTGACGGGTGCCGGGAAGTCATATCCTGAGCTGATATTGAAGAGTAAGCTTTCGCTTCCGCTGGGGGTGATAACTGCAAGAACACCGGTAGGAGAAGATGACTCCGTTGAGGAATAAACTTGGCGAGTGGAAGATTCTGCAGGGAGAAAAAAAAACTCTAGCGACTATGCTGGGAAGCGGTACTCTGTGGGGATAGAGATGCTTTGCTTGAATTATTGAGAATGACTTGCTGAGGATACCGTTGTTGTATGAAGTGTTGACGGACTTCGCTGGGGTAAGAAGATTTTGTCGATGACGCTCTTTCCATGGCTTTTGGCTGAGGATAACCCAGTTATATCCTGTTAAGGAAATAACTCTTTAAATAAAGCCGGACGACGCGTTCGTGCTCTGCTAGGGGATAAGCTTCCAGAATATACTGGGGATAAGCTTACTGCTTGGGGAGATATGAATTCCAACTTTCCTGGGGAAACTGGGTTGGACTGGACTCTTTGGGGAAGTTTTGGACTGCGGGGAAGTGATTCCTTTGAATGTTGGTATGCCGCCGGGGAACAATCTTTAGACCAAGACTGCCGGGGATGCTTGTTAAGAATATATGTATTGTTGTTGGGGAATGTTTGAGCTCGGCTGGAGGATACTCAATTTCCTTGATATTTGATGATTTGCTTGGAGAAGAATGTATTGTTTTATTGAACCACTCTCTGGGGAATTAAGGTATCTGGTTATGTTCTTTAGCCGAACCTACCTTGGTACCTTGGAGGATAGAACAATCAGATTGCTTAGACCACTCTTTATTGCCCCTGTTTCTTATGGGGTGCCGACAGTTGTTGGCGGACAAACCTTCTTCTGGTAGACAGATGGCGGGACATAGTCGTACGCTTTTAACCCCTAACTTTTGCCTGGACCGCCCTTTCGGGTTTTCAGTCCACCGGGATACCCATTTTTGCCCAAGCCGCCTTTTCAGGTTTTCGACTTGCCGGGTGTACAGATTTTTTCCATTTCATCCCTTCATTTTACCCGAACCCTTTTGGTTCGCCGGGAAGCCCTTATTTTTGCCTAGGTATGTCAACCTAGCGGGTCTTTGATGAGGCGTAGTATTTTTCCGACTATGTCCATGCTTTCCGGATGTGGGGAGTTGCCCCTGTTAGAGGTGTTTTTGTCGTGCCACCAGAAGATGTTTAATCAGGCAAGATTCATCGTTGGAATGCCCCAAGTGACTCAGGTGGAGATTTGCCCCAGGCTATTTGGCCTTTGAGAGATTCTCCGAATCTTGACTGAACTTCCCCAGATGACGGACCATGATCATACCATGCCCCTTGATTGGAAGTGCTTTTGTTCATTAGGCATTCATCATGCGAATTTCCCTGATGTTCAAACGAAAAGTCATATGCAAACAAAGTTATGTCAAAAATGCAAAGCTTATGTCTGTCTTGAAGATTTTGAAAATGCATTCTTTTTTCATAAAACAGGTGATTGTTTGTAAAACGTGATGTCAACTCCGTATTTTACCGTAGGCCTTCAGGAGTCAGGATACCTTTCGTAACAGTATGCTTTCGAACTAACCCATGCTTCAGCTAGGACTTTTGAGGGTTATAACGTGGCCTGGTTCACGGTTTAAGAAACAAAGGCTCAAATTATTTGTACCCACCCGCTCTTCGTGATATTCTCCAAACCTAAACTAAGTTGATCATATGTTAGACCTTGTTTGAGTCTTTGCTCTGATTTTCCGGTGATGATTCGGATATTGACAGTATATTTTGATTAGGCAGTCATTTCCTTTTTTGTTGAGGGTTTGTAGGACCTCTTTCTTTTTTGACTTCGTTATCCCTATTTTTGCCTGAATTGTTTCCTTTTTGGAATTACAGTCAGCGGGATGCCCCAGTTTCATAAGTCCCCTTTGTAGGTTTAGACTTTTTGGGCTTTTCATTTATGATTTTGTTTTTGATAGTGACTGCATGTCCTTATGATTGTTCTGAACCATCACTGTCTTTGTTCGTTTTGTAAAGATCTCTTCGGTGCCATTCGTCATGCACTTGGATCAACTGAGAAGACTACCCTGCCCCGGGTTATGATTAAGGGTTTAATTTTCGAAAATAAAAACTCCTACTTCTTTGGCTCAGAAGGGTTGACGAGGGACTATCTTCCTTATTACTCCAGTGTTTAGGAATTGAAACAATGCCTGTACCTCATCAGCGGGGTCTGTTCAAAAGCATACTGTAGATTCGGTATCGTTTTCGTCATCCTCCCTCAAGAGGTTTAGAATTATTTAAGATTAAGAGTTGACATCAGAAAAAATATGAAAACAATTTGCATATAGTGAATGCGAATATATTGATTCAAAATAGACATAAGCGATGCATTAATGGAATAACAATGTTTAACATGAATAAATGTTTGAATAACCAAAGAAAAATATGACTTGAATTTAAATGAACAAAAAGTGCTTTCTATCCTAGCCATGTTTTGGCGTGGGAGCAGTGATCACATGGGGAGTCTTGGGTACTTTAAACTGAATCTCTCCAGCGTCGATCATGTCTTGGATCTTGTTTTTGAGAGGCCAGCAGTTGTCCGTAGTATGCCCCGGGCTATCAGAATGATATGCGCACCTATCATTGGGATGATAGTTAGGAGCAGAAGTATTTGGATTCCGGAGAGGAGCCCTTAAGGTGATCAGCCCTGCCTTCAACATTTGTTGTAGCGCTTGATCTAGCGACATGTTGATCTTGGTGAACTGCCTTTTAGGCTTGTCTGGTTGACGCTGGTGAGGTTGATGCTGAATTTGTGGTACTGAAGCCATTTGAGGAGCTCTTCCCTTATCTCCTTGTCTCAAAGGTGATTGAACAATGACTGGCTCTTCACCCTTAGACGTTTGCCCCAGTAGGTTACCCTGAAGCAGTTGGTTGAAGAGAAACCAGAGCTTCTCTTGTCTCTGAACTAGGCCTTGAATGACATTCCTCTGTCCCAGCATCTGGGCTTTCATAGCATCCATCTCAGCTTGTAGGTGTTTCAGCCTTTCATCCTCAGCACTGTTCCTGACAAAGGTCTCCATGAGAAGTGTCCTTAGCTCTTCCTGCCCCTTGGATAGATTCAGGAGGATTTCCCCGAACCGAGCCTCTTGAGCAAGAAGGTCTTGGCTATCTTGTTGGGAAGCCATTGCTGAAATAAACAGCGACAAAGGTAAGTGACCTGCAAAAGGGATACCTGTAATGCAATGATATGTATGATATGCATGCAATGTTTTCAAGGACCTCGCGGGGTAAACAAGAAAATTGTTAGAGTTTGCATTTTGTAGCTTGACTGAAGGAACTTCCTGTTGTAGAGAGTCCTCCTTCAAGGGTCAAAGGCTCACCATATCCAGTGGGTCATAGCCCCTGACTTTAGTCATCATGTCTGGTTTTGATTTCCAAATAACCTTGGTTAGGGAACCTTCTTCAGGAGTCAGAGCTCACCATATCAAGTGGATCATAGCCCCTGACGCCCTTGGCTAGAGGAAAATAAATCCCCTTTGCCCCTTGCTGGGTAATTGGTTTATCATGACCTGCATCACAAGCCCTTGAGATCCTTGAAATGGGTTAGGATGTATGCAATGGTATGCAATGGTATGATGTCATGCTATGCATGGGGTGGAGTAGGTAAACCCTGTTATGAGTCCCAATTAAGGACTATAAACAAACCCTGCAAGAAATTCAGTATACTTTGTTATGAGTCCCAATTAAGGACTATAAACAACACCTGCAAGAAATTTGGTAAACCCTGTCATGAGTCCTAGTTAAGGACTATAAACAAGACCTGCAAGAAACTTAGTACCCTGTTATGAGTCCTAATTAAGGACTATAAACAAGACCTGCAAATAGTTCATGTGTCAGATAAAGCATGCAAGTAGTCAAGTTGGAAGGCACACAAGTCACACAAGAGAAACCCTTAGAGTTTAGGCCAGCATGGGGTCTGGGTATTACCCTCTTGAAGTTGGTGGGTTCAACCTGTCCTATTAGAAGTAACCGGGTTCTAAGGGTCCCAATATCACGGGATTGCTTTCATTGTTCATCGTTTCGATTTAGCCACTAGACTGGCGACCGAAATATTCCAGGAAAGCAACCCTCAATTGAGTGTAGTATCGAGTATCAACCAACCTCGGACTGCACCAAAGTCAGTTATCTCACTACCCTAAAGAAGCCAAGATAGTTCAATTAAGGTTCCTAAGGTCTGTTGGTGCTTCACGACACCACGCGGAGGCCCCGTACTCTCCTTGACTGAACTCAAGGGTTACCGGTACACACCAAAGTGCCACATCAACGTAGCAGACTGTTTCAACCATGTCGGTATACCCCGCACAGTTCCCTCACAGCCTTGTTGCTACTTTCTAAGAAAGGTATCCCCCAGATCCGGGTTAGGATCTATAGAACTCCCAAGCAACCCACAATTTAAGGCACACAAAGCAATACAATTGAAAACATAGTTATGACCTAGCCCTAAGGTACACCTCACTTTAAGATTATATCCCCAGCAGAGTCGCCAGTTCTGTGATCGGTGGATCTGGAACTGACTGTTTAACGCTGGTTCGCGAAATGTCGCGGAAGCAAGAGTCGCCACCGTCTTTTATTTTCTCCAAATGGAAAGGACAAAAGCACAGAAAAATTCCTTAAAGAGATTGCTCTCGGTTCGGGAGGTAGGTTATAGAAAGGGAAGGTGTTAGCACCCTTTCTATCCATGGTTATCCATGGGCTCTTAGATACTTGCTCAATGTGTTTTCAAAAATGGTTTGCTTGCTTTTCAATGTGGGTTTAAAAAAGTTTCTTTGAAAAATTTCAGTTCGACTCGTACGTCAGAGTGTTTGAAACATTTGCTTTGAAAGCTTTTGAAAAGTGTCAGTGTGAAAAGTCTTTTTGAGTTTGTTTTGAGATTAGAGCAAGTATCCTTGAGAACCTACCTACCCTAAGGAATTCGTCTGTGTAAATGTCCTTAAAAGTAATGCCATCCCACCATTGAGAGGTAGGTAGCACCACCGTTGGAGGTGTTCGGGTCAATTCGAGTTTTAGGGACATGGTGATCACCGGAGCAATGGGAAGACACCTTAGAAGCTACCCTCATGCCAGGTTCCCGGATCATGAGGACTTACTAAGACGTCCTCTACTCGACGACCACCTTTCGAAAGGCAACAGTGAGGCGTACCCTAGGGGTGGTGTGTGCGAGTTGTGTGTCATGTTTCAGTTATTTGTCTTGTCATGTTTGTTGTGTTCTACGCTTGATTTTAATTAGGGCCATTCATTCTTGCATGCATTTAACAGTTATAAAGTTTGCGAAAAAATAAATCTACAACTATTACAAATGGCGCGGGTCCACATCGCCAAAATTAAACCAGACCCGATTTGACTGAAAAATAAATAAAGCGAATAAAAGTGCGAGAAATAAAATTATTACAAGGCTTTGGGACATGTACATAATTATAATAAGCAACAAAGTAAAATGCGCGAAACAAAATAATTAAAGCGACGGGCGTTGGACCCTTTTACAAACAATTAAGATTAATGAGGAATTAATCAATTAGAATTAAACGTTTTTGGTATTTTTTTGTTTTTTTAAGATTTAAGGAGAAAAAGAAAAATTAATTAAAATTAAAATGAGATGCTAAACCCTAGTTCTAATGTTTTTTTTAAGTTTATTGTAAAAATATTGAAATTTGACCTAATTTAAATCTAATTTATTTATGTACAAATTTAATTATAAAAAATAAATAAATAAATAATTATTACTGTGAAAAAAAAGGGCAAAATATGAAAAGGAATCAAAATTGCTAATTAACCTAATTCTATATTTTTTTGGATTTTTAGTTGTTGAAAAGAATGAAATCATAACCTAATTAAAACTAAGTTTATTTACATATAAAATTTAATTATAGAAAATAAATAAAATAAATATCATAAAAAAAAGAAGGTAAGAAGAATAAAAATTAAACCTAATTCTATTTTTGGATTTTAGTTATTAAAAGGATTAAAATTATAACCTAATTAAACTAAATATTTATATGTAATTTATTTATGGAGATAATAAAATAAAAATTATATTTTTTGCCTTTTTCTGATTTTATGATATTTTTCATATTTTTTGTAAAATAATTAATTAATTAAAACAAATAAAAAAATAAATAACATAACAATTGAGAAAATAAAATATAAAAAAAGAAAAGCAAACCAGGGGGGGTAGCCCCAAAATTGGAGGTAAGGCCTAGCATTCTGGCCCATTAAGCATTGGTCTCGTTGACCTTTCCAGGATCATGCATGATGCGTTGACTGGTGTTTATTGTATTCCTTGATCCTATGCCTTTGATGTGGTCGTCTGGGACACGTGTGTGTTTGGATCAGGATGGCATACGGTACGTCTCCATAGAAGCGCTGCATGGAATGAGGTATAGAAAAATAACATGAGAAATATGTGAGACCTGGGGTTTGAACCCAGGTCATGAGAGTCACAAGCGTGTATCCCTGCCAGCTGAGCTATTGAATTTCAATTAACATATTATACCAAATAAACAACAAAAATCAAAACCCACGCGTAATGGTTAAAAACGCGCGCAATTCAAACTAGCGAATCATGCTTCGCCAACACATCATCTTCCCCATTGTTTTTTTATTTTTTTCTGAATCAAGCACGTATGGCAGCGGTTTTGGAAGCGTGGTCTTAGGCTAGCTACAAGAAAATAGCGACTAGCGCTATGGTGATCATAAATTGATCGCGACTAGTGCCTTTTCTTCGTCTTGATGAGCTGAGCGTAATGGTGTGACTTTCATGGGCTAATTTTTCCTTATCGCTAAAGCCCCAATTTTGTACCCTGCAAAACCCTAAGGAACGAACATGGCATAATCTCATATATAGCACGAAAATGCAATTAGATCACATGGTTAGTTTCAAAACTTGACAAGGAACATGAATGTATAATTAGAATGCAGTAAGGATGCCTAGAAATCAAAGCACGATCATGGATTTTTCTTGGTTCAGTTGGAATCCGTTTTACCAATTCTTTGTGTTTGAGTTGTTGTTTGTGATTGGAATATGTCCAGGAATTGCCAAGGGAGCTTTTGGGATGGAAATCAAGGCTTGAATCGACCTCTAAGGTTGATTTCAGAATTTGAGTTTCTAAGCAATTTTTCAAGTTTGTGTAGGGCTTCTCAGCGCAGCTTTTTGTCTAATGGCCATTAGGGTTGATTCCTGATCATATAGTGAAGGCATTAGGTCAATAAAATTGAACAAAATCTCATGAATTCAATGATTTTCATATTTGATTTTGTAAGATCTTTTCATATCTTTTTTCATGTGGAATTTTATGTCAATTAGCTCCAATCAACCAAATCTTGCCATAATTGACTAAGCACGAGATATTGAGAGTAGAATGTGCACAAAAAGATTTTTTTTAGGTCAAATTTATATTTTCTACATATTTAAATGATTTAAATGAATTAATATTAATATAAATTCAAATAAATAATTAAAAATTGAGAAAATACTTCCCCTTGGGCTTAATGGTCGTGCATAGGCTTGGCATGAAGAAACTTGGAAGAAAAATGGGCCCATTTGCATTTTTGGATCATTTGAAGTAAAGTTGACTTTCAAAAATTTCCAAAAATTTCCCAACTTCCACAAGGCATAACTTGCTCAATTTTTAAGATTTTCACATGTTCTTGGACATTTTGGAAAGGTCTTTGAGTCCTTTAACCAATGCCTTTGGTCCCATGTCATTTTGATTTACCAATCTCAAGTTATGGCCTTTGACTTAAAGTCCCTTTTTGTTGACTTTAATGTCTTTCTCTTCAAAATGAGCTTTGGATGGAAATTTTCTGATAATCCATGTGAAAGTTATGCCCTGGTCAATTTCAGTTGACTTTTTCAGCTGTCCAAATATAGTAACTTTTGCATCTTTGATGATTTCTGAGCCAAACTTTGAGAATCATGATCAAGCATTGATCAAATGATGTTTGTGGCTTCAAAATGATATGTTGACCAAAAATTTGAACTTTTGACTGTCAAATGACCATTTTGCCCCTACAGTTGACTGTAGTGCAATTTAGGGTTTTGACTGTGCAATTTTGAGCTGAATGCCTTGAAACTTGATATGAGGATGCTTGACCATCTTTATAAGCATATGAGACTTGATTGGGTCTTTGAAAACTTTCATTTCTTGATCATAACACAAACCCTAGTTTTGACTGTATAGGAGACAGTTGCACTGCACAACCCTTGGGGAATTTTGTGACCTTGACTTGACAAATCTTGGAGAATATGGGAGGGCAAATTTTGGGGTACAACAGATGCCATCTTCAAAGGAGAATCTTCAACCACAGTCTCAGCTGATGCCAGTGTTTGAGGAACCTCTTCAAAGTGTTGGAATGGGGTCTCAATGAATTCCCCATCCATCTCCATGTACCGGAACGAGTTGAGGTGGCTGACCATGTATTCCTCCTCCCCTTGAACTGTCACAATCTTCCCTTCGACCGGGTACTTCAACTTTTGATGGAGTGTTGAAGTCACAGCTCCAGCTTTATGGATCCATGGACGACCTAGCAAACAGGAATAGGATGGCCGAATGTCCATCACGTAGAAAGTAGAATTGAAGACCTGGGAACCAACCTTGATTGGAATGTCAACCTCACCATGCACCATCCTTTTAGACCCATCAAAGGCCCGGACAACAATGTTACTTGGCTTTAACTCTAAACCTTCACAATCCAACCTGTCCAGAGCTTTCTTGGGCAAGACGTTCAACGAGGACCCTGTGTCAACCAATACATGTGCAAGAGTAGTGTCCCTGCATTCAATGGAGACATGCAGGGCATCGTTATGGTGCTTCCCTTTAGCAGTCAGATCAGCGTCGGAGAAACCCAAACCGTTATCAGCAGTTAAATTGGCCACACAATCGGTAAACTGATCAGCTGATGTCTCTTGTGGCACGTAGGCCGTCTTCAGGAAGGTAATCAGAGCCTTGGCATGGGCCTCTGAACACAACAACAGTGATAACATAGAAATCTTGGAGGGGGTTTGCCCCAGCTGCTCAACTACATTATAATCACTCTTCTTGATGATTTTCAGAATCTCTTCCATCTCCTGTTTAGAAGCTTCAACATTGATGGTCTTTGGTGCCTCCGTCTGGGCAGGCATATCAGTGGTGATCCCTTTGCCCCGGGCGTCAGATGACTCAGCGACAGGGGTAGAACTAAGAACTTGATCAGGAATGGCATTAGGCACACTTGCAGGTGTGATGACAATAGGTCTCCGAACAGTTGGTGGCGCAATATCAGGTGAGTAAAGTCTACCACTGCAGGTGACTTTAGCAGGCCCGGTAATGTTGTTGACGCCGGTATTAGTATCAAACTCTTGCTTAACTCCAAGCACATAAACATCTGCCCCATAGTGCCAAGGGACAGCTTTGTCAGAGATGTAGGGAATAGGCCCCGGAATAGTGATGATTATGGGTGCAATCTTCTGAACAGGCATAATTCTGACAGGCTTCCTCGAGGGAGCCTTGGGAGAATTGTTGAAAATGGTAACAATGGAAACTTCTTCAGTAGGGGTGGCAGGAACAGCAATCTTCTCAAACAGGATTTCCTTATTATCCATCAGGTTTTGGATGCCTGACTTCAAAGATGGGCAACCAGTAAATGAAACAGAACACAGATGGAAACCTTCACCATATCTAAGAAATAAACCGGCTAGCAACAGGTTCCTCTTGACGGTCATCAGTGGGGTAACAATATCATCGACAGAGGCTACAAACAAGTCTTCCTCTACAGCATTCACTCCATGCTTGGGCATGGGAGCAGTCACAACATTAGGCCTTTCGGGCGCCTCAAACTCAATCTCTTTTGCATCAATCAGGTCTTGGACCTTATTCTTCAAAGTCCAACAATCATCCATATTATGCCCCGGGCTCTCAGAATGATAAGCGCAGCGAGCGTTGGGGTTATACTTTGATGATGTAGTATTCGGATTCTTTGGGGCTTCCCTTAGAGTTACCAAATTGGTCTTCAGCAATTGCGGCAATATCTGAGACAAAGTCATGCTGAGACGAGTGAATTGCCTTCTAGGTCTCTCTTCCCTTTGTTGGTTATGATGCTGAGGAGCACTGACAGGTTTCGAAATAACAACCGCATTGACAGCTTGGCGGTGTTTCGGTCTATTCTGTCTTCTTGAGCTGTAGACCGCACTGGACTCTTTCTTAAACGGTTTTTTCTTGGTGCTCAATGAGGCACCCTTCTGTATTTTCCTAACCTTGATACCAGCTTCAATCCTCTCACCAGTCAAGATAAGGTCTGTAAACTCGGCTGAAGAGTTTCCAATCAAATGGTTAAAGAATGGACCAGACAGGGTCCCCAGAAACATATCAACAAGTTCACGATCAGTTAAAGGTGGCTGCACCCTTCCGGCAAGGTCTCTCCATTTTTTAGCATACTCTTTAAATCCTTCACCCGTCCCTATTGACATACCCTGGAGCTGGGTACGCGTAGGAGCGAGGTCAGAATTATATTGATACTACTTATAGAACGCAGTAGCCAAATCTTCCCAGTTACGAATACTGGCTCCATCCAGCTGATAGAACCACTCCAGCTGAGTCCCTGAAAGACTGTCCTGGAAGAAATGGATCCACAAATTCTTATCAGCTGTGTAAGGCTGGATCTTCCTTACATATGACCGGAGGTGCAGCTTTGGACAGGAGGCTCCGTCATACTTGGCAAAGGCAGGTGCCTTAAACTTATGGGGAATCACCACCCCAGAGGATAAACCTAGGTCTCCGAAGTCCAGCCCGGGCACGTTCTGTATCTCCATAGCGCTCAAGCGGTCCTCCAACTGTTTGTACCTATCCTCAGCAGGAGGATACTGTTCTTCATCATAATCCGTCTCGTTGTTGGAGACTACAGGGCTAGGAACCCTTCTCTCTTGTGGGCTATCCTTCCCTCCAGATGAGGTGGTTAGCTCAACTTCATTCTGCAGTCCATTTCCAAACCTGCGTCCAGTATTGAACAGGACGGTCCTCTTCTTATTCTTCTTCCTCTCTTTCAGAATCAGGGTCTTCAAGTCCTGTTGACCCTTAGCTAGGCTCATAACCAACTCTTGAAACTGGGCATTCTGGGCCTGGAGGGCCTTGATAGCTTGCTCAGTGAAAGGTTCAGTAGACATGATGATTGCTGAAATAAACAGCGAAGAAGATAAGTGACCTGTAAAAAGGGTACCTGTTATGCATATGATGAATGGTATGCTATTTATGTAATGCATTCAAGGGTTCAAAAATTCAAATTCGTTGCAGAAAAAAAAAAGGAACACACGTCATATTAAGAAGTAATTTGTTTAGTTATTCAGTGCCTCATGGGCGAAATATTACAAAATACTTAATGTAAAAAGACATTGCGCATCCTTTTTGGAGCGATGTAAGTGTTGAGGGTCTCTTCCTCGTGAAGTCGGCGGGTGAGCTCCAAAACCTTCTTCTCACTGGCATGTAAGCTGGCTTCAAAAGCATTCTGTTCTTCCTTTAGTTGGATCCAACTCTTTTGCATTTCTTCCCATGATGTTGGCATGTCAGGATGTAGGATGGTGTATGGAACCTCTCCTTCCATAACAGGCTCTTTGATCACGGGGAGAATGTGAGGATATGGAATCATAAGATTCTGGGAGCGGGTTCGTACCCACTTGAGGTAAGGCTCAAGGGGGATGGAATTCTTGTGCCCCAGTGTCTTACTATCTACCTTGTTAGGCATCCTCCAAGCTCTGATGAACCTTTGTCGAAGTCCTTGCGCATTGTTGTCGAAGTCAAAAGCTATGTCAGGGATCAGCAAGTCATGAGGGCCATCCCTCCGAGCATATCCAAATTGTCTCAAAGCCAGACAGGGGTTGTAGGTAATGCCTCCTCTCATTCCAAGTAAAGGAACATTAGGAAATTCTCCGCAACGATCAATGATAGTGACATTTTCTCTGGACCGAGAACACCAATGTATATCAGAATGTGTGAGGGTCATCAATCGTTGTGACCACCTTAAACCCTGCTCATTCT
This sequence comes from Vicia faba, assembly GCA_948472305.1. Taxonomy (NCBI): domain Eukaryota; kingdom Viridiplantae; phylum Streptophyta; class Magnoliopsida; order Fabales; family Fabaceae; genus Vicia; species Vicia faba. The sequence goes on along the minus strand of OX451739.1, from coordinate 172,133,844 downwards.
TCAAAACTGATTGTGGAAGGTGAGAAATAAACCACCTTGCCAGGAGAGGAGTACAGCACATGAGAACACCTCTTTTCCTTATTGTTCGTGTGTAAAATGAGTGGAGGATGTCCCCAAGCAATGTAGATATGGGATTCATGGACATGAAAATCTTGACAGCATTCACATCTATAAGTTGATCAGGATTTGGGAACAACACCAACCCATAGATAAGGAGTGCCACAATCTCTTCAAAGGCTTGTAGATCAAGAGAATTCCAACATTTTTGTGCCTTCTCAAACAGAAACTTTGCCAAGAATCCCTTGATACCACTTCTGATTTCCCAATGCCCCTTGATGTCAGATGGTTGCAGACGTAATGCTTGAGCAACATCTTCAAGTTTTGGTTCCTTTTACGTACCGTTGTAGGGTAGTTGACTAAGAATAGGAATTCTCAGAAGTTGAGAAAACTCCTCCAAAGTAGGCACCAATTGATAATCAGGGAATGTAAAACAGTGGTGTAGGGGGTCAAAGAACTGGAAGAGAACTTTTATCATGTCTTCTTCAATGTTGGTGTTGACCAGGCTGAGGAGTCTACCATGTCTTTCACTGAAGAGAGAGTTCTCGAGAATCCTGGATGTAAGCTCCTTGAGTTGAGGAGGGATCCTTACAAGGTTGACCTGAATTGTTTTCCTGCGGAGAGACTCCATGACCTACAAAACAAGAACAAAGATGAAGATCCAAACCCTTGAAATGGTTAGCAGATGCATATGATGCTTTATGATGTTATGTACATGTATGCAAAAGTAAGCAAGTGTATATACAGACAGTCATATTCACACAAAGCAAACAAGTCCTTAGGTTTAGGCTTGCATGGGGTTCGTAGGTAAGTACCCTTTTGAAGTTAGTTGGCTCAAAACCCGTCCTATAAATAGTAATCGGGTTCTAAGGAGCTCAATATCATTGGATTGTTTTCTATGTTCATTGTTTTGATTTAGCCACTTAACTGGCGACCAAAATATTCCAAGAAAACAACCCTCAATGAGTGTAGTATCGAGTATCTACCAACTTCGGACTGCACCAAAGTCGGTCATCTCACTACCCCTAAAAAGGCCAGGATGGTCAAGTAAGGTTCTAAGGTCAGTTGATGCTTCGCGACACCACGCGGCGGCCCTGTACTCTCCTTGACTTGACTCAAGGGTTACCAGTACTCACCAAAGTGCCACATCAACGTAGCTACTGCTTCAACCATGTCGGTATACCCCGCACAGTTCCCTCACAGTTTGTTGCTACTTCTAAAGGGTATCCCCAGATCCGGGTTAGGATCTATAGAACTCCGATACAAACCCACAAAATTTAAAGCATACAAAGCATACAATTGAAAACACAAGTGATCTAATCCTAAGGTACACCTCACTTATTTAGATGTCCCCAGCAGAGTCGCCAGTTCTGTGATCGGTGGAAATAGAACTGACTATTTTTTAATGCTGGTTCGCGTTTGCGTTTGTTTTCTCAAAATGTCGCGGTAAGCAAGAGTCGCCACCGTCTTTTATTTTATCCAACAAGGAAAGGACAAAAGCACAGAAAAATTCCTTTTCGAGATGTTTCTCGGGTTCGGGAGGTAGATTATAGAAAGGGAAGGTGTTAGCACCCTTTCTATCTGTGGTTATCCACGGGCTCTTAGGTACTTGCTCACTATGTTTTCAAAAAGTTTTGCTTTTCTTGTGTTCGTGGGTTTTGAAAAAGGTTTTGTTTGAAAACTTCGATTTAACTCTTGTTTCTATCCTCAAGAGTGTATGAAGTGTTTGTTGAAAACTTTGTTTGAAAAGTGTAAGTGCGGAAAGTTTGTTTTATTTTGAAAGAGCGAGTACCTGAGAACCTCTACCTACTCAAAAGGAATTAAACTGTGTAAATGTCCTTTAGACAGTGTCATCCCACTATTGAGGAGTAGGTAGCACCGTCGTTGGAGTTTTCGGGTCAATTCGATTAAGGGACATGTGGTCACTAAAGCAATGTTAGGACGCCTTAGCGGTAATCCTAATGTCTTAGATCATTTTTTATCCGAGGCAACCGTTTCGAGGCAACTTTGATCTTTAGACAGGAGGACGACCTCTAAAACACCCTATACTCAATGACCACGTTCGAGGCAACCAAGTGAGGCGTACCCTAGGAGTGGCATGTGCAAATGTGTCAATTTTCAGTTATGTTATCTTTGTACATGTTATGGTGAGCTACGGTTGACTTTAATTTAAGATAGATCTTGTCATGCATAGCCTATTAGCATACATCTAGCAGTTAATAGTTGCGGAAAATAAAACTACGCTATTACAAGGCGTCGGGTATTTACATCGCCAAAAACAAACCCTTGAAAAGTAAATGCAGAAAGATAAATAAAAGCGGTAAAAAGTCCTAAGTCCAAAATTATTACATCCTCGGAGCAAATACAATTATATGGATAAAAAAATAATACGCGCGAGAAAAAAATTGAATCGGAGAGTTTTTAGGGTTTTGACCCCTTTTTTAAGAAAGAAAGAGATTTTTATTATTTTTTGGCATTTAATTAAACCTAAACTAATTAATTAATAAAAAGAAATATTTTTTGGTTTTTGAATGTTTAAGAAAATAAAAATAATAAAATGATTAAATATATTAAAAAAACCTAATTCTACATTAATTTTAATTTATTACAAAAATGTTAATATTATGCCTAATTAGAAACTAAATTAATTAAGTTATTTATTTACAAAAATAATGAAAGGGTGAAATTAATTTTAATAAATAAAAAATATTATATTTTTTGGTTTTCTGATTTTATTATAAAAATATTAATTTGTTAGTGATATAAATAATAATTATAAAAAATAATTAAATGAAAGAAATATAAAAAAAAAGGAAAAGAAATAAACTCATAGGGGGTGCTGGGCCTGATTTTGTGGTGAATCTGGCAATTTTCCAGGCCCAAATGCTTCAGCCTCTTTGACTTTTCTGGATCTTCCACGCACTGGTTGACTTGGACACATGGTAGTCCTCCAATCCTAGCCTTCAGATTTGGCCAGGAGGCCATCTGGCGCCTGGATCTTAGCAGCGTATGGTGGACCATCTTGTGAGCGTTGCATTAGAACACCTAGAGAAAAGTTATAACAAATATTGGGGGACCTGGGATTCGAACCCAGGTCCCAATGGACTTTGCACGCTTTCCCCAACCACTCAGCCAAGTTGTCTGATTCGTTAGTAAAATGCAAAACAAAGGATATATGGACAAAACAATTATTATGCTGGAAAAATAAAAAAAACGCTTAAGATTTAAACTGGCCAATGGGAGAGCGACGTGTGGTCGTCTTCTTCCCCAAACTCTGGTTTTATTACCTGCGGATTTTTATCTGCAGGAAGTTTCGTGGCTCACTCCTAAAATCGTCCCTAGGCTGCAAAAATCCACTCCAAGACCATGGTTGTGATCGTCTTTGTCCCCTGAGCGTGCCTATAACCATTACTTGCCTTAATTTTACCTGTAATGCAAATGCCTAAAAACGAAACAAACAAACCCTAGGCACGGGTATCATCATATAGGGCATAAAAATAAAATTGAATATTGCAGTCATGTTAGGAATTATGCAAGGATCAATAATATGCCAACGTTTTGTCAAAAAGATGCAAGAATAGAAGATCATGATTCCATGTCCAGGGCGGAGTTTCGAGCGACTTACAGTGCAATACAGGGGGTCTGGAGGTCTGGCTTTGATTGCTTTTGCTTCACATGATATCAGGCTAGAGAGCTACGTGAAGATTTCTGATTGAATCATCCCTTAACCAAGATTTTGATCTCCACTTTTTCCAAGGATTTTGCAATTTGATCTGGCCATTTTAGCAGTTCTTAGGTCGTGTATTAGGTTTAGGAGGCTTGCTTGCATATAAGGCAATCATTCTAGGTCAAGAGTTGGGCTTTAATCCATGTATATTCAAGAATTAGGTTTGCACTTTGATCACCATTAACAAACTTTCCAAATATGGCCAAATCTGAGATTTTGTGCATAAAAAGCCAAGGCACAAATTTTATTAGGTGTCACATGATGTTTGCAAGCTGTACAAATCACAAAGATCCCTTTTCAATAATTTTTGGATTTTATTTGATTTAATATTGATTAATAATGAATTAAATCAATAAAAATGAAATAAAATAGAAAAATAAATGTTTGGTCATGAAATTAAGCATGGGACACGTGTGTTGCATGACAAGACTGAATCAAGTGGAAAAAAGTGGGGCCTTTTGTCAAAAATTGAAGTTTTGAGGATAGTTGACTTTTGGCAATTTTGGAAAAATACCCAACTTCAACAATGCATAACTTCTTCAATTTTGAACTTTTGGAGGTGTTCTTGGACTCTTTAGAAACCTTGAGATGTCCTCTAATCAACCCGTTTTGTATCATATCATTTTGATCTTCCATTCTCAAGTTATAAGCTTTGGCACTAAAGGTGTTTTTGTTGACTTTCAAAAATGACCTATAATGTCCAAATTTGTAACTTCTTGTGAGTGCATTTTCTGATCTTGTGGTATGAAGATGGATTGTAGGGAATTTCATCCTCTTCAAAATGAGCTTTGGATGGGTCATTTCTCATAAAGTATGAGAAAGTTATGCTTGGTCAAAGTTGAGTTGACTTTTCCTACAAAACCCTAATTTAGCAACTTTTGAATCTTGATGAATTTTGATCAATCCTTGATGAATCATGATCAACCCTTTGATCAAATGATGAATTATCATTCAAAATGAGAATGTTGACAAAAAATCTGACTTTTGACTGCAAAATGACCATTTTGCCCTTATTGTTGACTGTAGATCAAATGGAGCTTTTGACTGTGCAAATTGGCACTGTGAGTCTTGAAACTCTGCATGTAGGTGCTTGAGAAAATATATAGGCCTATGAGACTTGATTGAACCATTGAAAACCCCAAATTTCTTGAAAGAACCAAAACCCTAATTTTGAATTGACTGCCTTAGGAGGTGACTTGACTGTACAACCCTTGAGCCATTTTGAGCAATTTGAGGATCATTCTTGACAAATCTTGAGGAATATGGGAGGGCAAATTTTGGGGTACAACAGTTAGCAACAAAAATATGACCTGGTGCCAAACCCAATCCCTTTGATTCTGTCTAGAATGACAATCGAATGAAACAACAAATATGGATATGTTATGTAAACACAAGATTTGACATTTTACCCTCTCTTACCAGTAATTAGAACCTTCGATTTGGCACTTTATGGATGTGAGTACCTTTGATCTGGGATTTCTGGGCGTGGAGATGTTTGCTGAATGGCTGCTTTGGCTTGGATCACTTCTGAAAATGCTGATGACCTTTGGCAGCGTATCTCCAAGTCCTCCCTGTTTCTCCTTTTTCTGTTCTGTGTTTTTTCTCCGTCTGTTTTTTCTGTGTTTTTTTCGTGTTGTGTAAGGTGTCACTGGCCTCGTATTTATAGGAGTGTGAGGGTGCATGAAAATGGCAAGGGACAGCCATTTAACCAGGCCATTAAAGCCATGAGACAAGAATCAGACACATTAAAATATTTCCTTTTTTGAAACATTCGTGTCTCTTTGGAATCTGGAATGAATCTGGTCACTTTTGATTTTCGAATGCCTTCAGGCCCTGCTCTTCGATTGGTCTTGATTTGAACAGAAACACTCAGGTCGAATCAACTCTTTAGGAACAGAAAAGGCAAGAATCTGGCCTTTAACTCAGGAATTAAATCCACAAACAACATTTAATTATTTCTATATTTGCAAGGGAAACATGCCATTTTCTCATGTTCAGTGTACCTGGACGTGTTTTTTTTTAGTGCCCTCTTGATGGCCTCTTTCAAATGGCCTGGAAGGAGTTCTTCAAATGGCCCTGGTCCAAATATCAATCGAAGGGTACTAATTAAAATTCCAATCGAAAGACTTTGTTAACAGGCCAATCGAAAGGTGATGTTCATGCTAATCGAAGGACATGGTTAACATGCCTGTCGAAGCTGCCTTGACACAATGCTAAATCAAAGGATCCCTTGGCATGCCAATTGAAAGGCTTGGCCCAGGGTGCCAAACGAATGGCTCATTCAGAATACCAATCGAAGGGTCTTTCAGAATGCCAATCGAAGTGCTTGTCCATAATGCCAATCGAAAGGCTCATTCAGAATACCAATCGAATGGGTCTTTCAGAATGCCAATCGAAGTGCTTGTCCATAATGCCAATCGAAATACTCCTTCAGAATACCAATCGAAGGGCCTTTCAGAATTCCAATCGAAGTGCTTGTCCATAATGCCAATCGAAGTGCTTGTCCATGCCAATCGAAAGGCTCCTTCAGAATACCAATCGAAGGGTCTTTCAGAATGCCAATCGAAAGGTACTTAAAGCACCACTCAAAAATTTTCTTTTTCCTTAGGCAAGGGTTTGTGATCAACCATGCAGGGGGAAGACTTTGGAAAACATGAGAGGGCAAATTTTGGGGTACAACAAGAACACTTGCACACAAGCACCCCTTGGGTAAAAACACTTGGTTGCCTTACAAAAATGACCATATTACGCATGTGAGGTATCTTAGCAAAAACAAGCAAAATACAAGATCATAGTCCCTCGATCACGCTATCAAAAGTTGCCTTTAAAAATGGTCTTAGTCCCTAAAGAAAAATGCTAAGATACCTTGAAACATTGCTAATCATGGTTATATGATGACCCACGCATGTCCCCTTTACATCCAAAGATAGGATTACTTGCCAAATCAATGGTAAGATAACAATATCAAAGGAAAAAGGAAATGAACATGAAAGACTTTTGAGTAGGTAGAATGTTCCTAGTTACTTGCTCCAATTCAAAACAAAAACATCCTTGCTATTTTCAAAACAAACACCAACACTTTCAAAACGTCTTTCTAAAACTTGAAAATATTTTCAAAAGATCAACACTTTGTATACATTCTTACGAACGAGAATCATTACAAAGTTTTCCTAAACGATGGCGCCTTTTCAAAGTACCTTCAAAAACCACACAAAGCACATTTTTTAAACAAAAGCAAGTGATCTAGCAAGTAACTAAGAGCTCATGGAAAACTATGGATGGAAAGGGTGCTAATACCTTCCCTTTTCATAATCTACCCCCCAAACTCAAGAAACAAATTGAAAGGTCTTTCCTGTGATTTTCCACCTTTCCTTTTAGATAAAAGAAAAGTCGGCGGCGACTCTTGCTAACCGCAAAATTTGTGATAAAACACAAAACACCCAAGTTAGTTTTCCCATCATATCATACTGCGCACGGCCAGAAGAGTCGTAATAAGGCAGACTACCACCAATCTGTGGGGGCAGTGTTGGTCTCTAATTCGGCACGCGTGCAACGACCATAACAATGGGGTAATCAACAAAAGCAAGACGAGCCCAAAAGACAGTTTACCAAGCTCAACATGCCACTGACTCAAGCATTGCAACACTTGATGAGGATAAATCTAATTACACTGATAGGACCTCATCCAAAACCCAAGACTTCCTCTCCTAACTACAATCTTGATGCAAGGTGTGCCTATCATTCTGGCAGTTATGGGCACGACACTAACGATTGTTGGGCGCTGAAATACAAGATTCAAAATATGATTGACGCCAAGGAGATTGAGTTCGACCCTCCTGAGACTCCCAACATGGTCACTGCTCCCATGCCAAATCATGGCTAGGATTGAAATCATTTTTGTTCATTTGAACTCTCAAGTTGTATTTTCTTTGTTTATTCAAACAATTATTGTCATGTCAAAACTTTGTTATTTCATTAATGCATTACACATGTTTGTCTTGAATTAATTTGTTTTCATTATGCTTAAACTTCTTTATACTTCCTTTTCGTGATATTCAACTCTCGATCAAAAGCTCTAAGCCTTTAGAGGGAGGATGACGGAAATGATACCACAATCCATACAATGTGCTTTTGAATAGACCTTGATGATGATGTACAGGCGTTGTTTCAAACCCTAAACAGTGGATTTATAAGGAAGATAATCCCTAGTCAACCCCTTTGAGCCTAAGAAGTGGGAGTTTTCTTTTCACACAAATTAAAACCCTTAATCATAACCTGGGGCAGGGTAGTTTTCTTAGTTAATTCAGACGTGCATTCAGTCACAAGCTTTCCTTTCATACACCACAAATAGTGTAGAAGATTCTCTCTAAAATATGGTGATGGTTTCGCATAATCATCAAAGCAGGCAGTCATTATTTTTTCAAAATAAAAGCCCATTAAGTCAAAACCTATGAAGGATACTTAAGAAAAAACGGGGGCATCCTGCTGACTGTAATTACGATAGAAATAGTTCAGGAAAAAGACAGGGATAGCAAAATCAAAAAAGAAAGAGGTACTACAAATCCTCAACAAAAAGAAAAGGTCTCAAAAATGAATGCCTTCTCAAACAAACATTCAATCTCTGAACCATCACCGGAATATCAAGGGTGTTCCAAAACTCAACTAGGAGTCGAAATGCACAATTAACTGAGCATAGGAATGAACAACATCGCGAAGAACGGGTGGGTACACATAAATTTTGAGCCTTTATCCTTTGTTTCTTAAATCGTGAACCATGACACATTACAACCCTTAAATGTCCTAGCTGAAGCATGGGTTAGTTCGAGAGCATACTATTACAAAAGTATACTGACTCCTGTAAGGTTTGCTATAAATTATGAGTTGATATCACATTCTTGTAAATTTTGTTTTACTACAAAAAATGCATTTTCAAAAAATTTCAAGACAAACATAAGCTTTGCATTCTTTAAATGACATTGTTTGCACATGATTATTTGTTCAAATGGCAGAGAAATTCACAATGAATATTCAGTGAACAAAAACCTTCTCAATGAAAAGGATCACCTCAAGTAGAAAAACACTTTCAACCAAGGGGCATGGCATGGTGTCCAGCTGATCTGAGGCAGTCAAGTCAAGATTCGAGGAATCTCTCAAAAATGTCGAATAGCCAGGGGCAGATCTCCATCTGAATCACTTGAGGCATTGGACATGAATTCCAGCAACTAATCCCATACAATCAAACAAACATCTTAAGGCAGCGTGACAACACTTACTACTATGGACAATGACAATTCTCCACACCCGGTGAACATGGACATAGTCAGAAACGACTACGCATGAAAAATACCCGCTAGGTTGACAGGCCTAGGAAAAAATAAGGGCGTCTCGATGAACCAAAAGGGTTCGAGCAAAAATTAGGGATATATATAAAAAAATTGTACACCCGGCAAGTCGAAAACCTGAAAAGGCGGCTTGAGCAAAAAAGGGTATCTCGGTGGACTGAAAATCTGAAAAGACAGTTCAGGAAAAAGTTAGGGATTAAAGAGTACGACTACGTCCCGTCATCTTGTCATTTGTTTATCAGTAGAAGACTTATCATCTTGATCAACATCTACTCAAAACCCCAGAAGTTGGGATGACACTCAACCATCCACAAAGTCTCCACATGTACTTTCTCCAGCAGGTACAGAGGCAGGGGCATCTCACTAAAAAGCCGTTGCCATATCCTTAGCTTACAACCTAGTGATGTCATGTGCTCTTGTATCCCCGCCAGAACAGGAATTTCCTACTACTGCTCCGACATCAGGTTTTCCCCAGTGAAGTCGTCAAACTTCTCAGGATTCTCCAATAGGATTTCATAAAATCCTCAGGCAGTGCACAGAGCTTTTCTTCCCCAACAGAGTTTATTCCTCTAGCAGCGGAAGATCATCTCCCAGCAGTTCAGCATTAACAAAATCTGAAGAACTACATTCTTCATCACCAGCTGCAATCAGGGATTTATTTTCCCTAATTCAACAGTGCTGCAATAGAAAAACTGATACATTCACGTATTGCATTCATACATCATTCTACAAACGTCATAGCATCTGCAGTACAAATGCATACATCTCAATCTCATTTTGAGAATACCATTACACCATGCATTTCATACATCATGACATTGCATACAGCTAATGCTTTACCTTTTCAGGAAAGATCAATCAACAGATATTTATCATCAACAATTTTCAACAGGTCCAGGATTAGCTCCTGAAACAAAACAAAGTAATCATATGTGCAACCCAAAACAACTTTACATGGGCTTAACATGAAGCAATCTTACACGGGTTTCTTCCGACGACCAAATGCAGCTTTACACGGGCTCATCATGAAGTAATCTTACGTGGGTTTCTTCTGACTTCCAAATACAGCTTTACACGGGCTCATCATGAAGCAATCTTATATGGGTTTCTTATAGCTTCCAAAAACAGTTTTACACGGGCTTATCCCGAAGCAGCCCTACTCAGGCTCCTTCTGAAGTTTTACACGAACTTATCACGAAGCACCCCTACCCAGGCTCCTTCTAAAGTTTTACAGACTTATCCTGAAGTAGTCCTACCCAGGCTCCTTTCTGAAGTTTTACACAGACTTATCCCGGAGTAGCCCTACCCAGGCTCCTTCTGAAGTTTTACACAAACTTATCCTAGAGCAACCCTACCCAGGCTCCTTCTGAAGTTTTACATGGACTTATCCCAAAGCAGCCCTACCCAGGCTTCTTTTGAAGTTTTACACGAACTTATCCCGAAGTAACCCTACCCAGATTCCTTCTCATTTCAGATGCATTTTTACCCTGACTCATCATGAAGCAACCCTACACAGGTTCCTTCTCATTTTAGATGCAGTTTTACCCGGACTCATCATGAAGCAACCCTACTGTGATACAGTGGGAGAACTGACTTGGGTGTTTTGTGTTTTATCGCAAATGTTGCGGTTAGCAAGAGTCGCCACCGACTTTTCTTTTATCCAAAAGGAAAGGCTGAAAAGAATAGGAAAGACCTTTGAGATTATTTCTTGAGTTTGGGGGGTAGATTATGAAAAGGAAAGGTGTTAGCACCCTTTTCATCCATAGTTATCTACGGGCTCTTAGTTTCTTTCTAGATCACTTGCTTTTATTTTAAAATGTGTTTTGTGTGGTTTTTAAAAGTATTTTGAAAAGGCGCCATCGTTTAGGCAAACTTTGTAATAGTTCTCGTTCGTAAGAACATATACAAAGTGTTGAGCTTTTGAAAATGTTTCAAGTTTGGAGGATGTTTTGAAAGTGTTGGTGTTTGTTTGGAAAATAAGCAAGAGTATTTGATTTGGAATTGAGCAAGCAACTAGGAACAATCTACCTACTCAAAAGTCTTAGTTCATTTCTTCCTTTCCTTTGATATTGTTATCTTACTGTTGATTTGGTAAGAAGCCTTATCTTTGGATGTAAAGGTACGGACGTGGGTCATCGTATAGCCATGGTAGCAATGTTGTGAAATGTCTTAGCAATTCTCTTTGAGGGACTAAGATCATTTTTGAAAGGCAACATTTGATAGCGTCATCGAGGGACTACGATCTTGTATTTTTTATTTCTTTTTGCTAAGATACTCCACATGCATAACATGGCCATTTTTGTAAGGCAACAAAGTGGAATTACCCTAAGGGTGTAAGTATGCAAGTGTGTTGATTTACATGCTTCGTTTATCTTGGATTAGGGTTTGCTAACTTGTTGGTTTTAATCTTTCCATACAAACCCTAATTACTAGCATTTATATATAAAGCGTTCAATTACGAAAAATAAAAATACTAAGCTATTACATCATTAGGCGAGGGGGTGTACAAATTTACAAATGTGGATTTTCAAGAAAATTAAACTTAATTATCTATTACAACCATATTGAATAATATACGAGAATTGAATAAAATAATAATGCAAGAATGTAAATGAAAAAAGAAATGATTTTGTTTGGATTTTTTTATGAAGCGGGTTTTAATCTAAACCTAATTAAGAAAATGATTAATGATAATTAACTAAAATTAACTTAAACTAATTAAGAAAAGAAATTAATTCCAAAGGGTTTTTTAGGGTTTTTTTTATGAAAAGGTTTTAAATAATGAAAATAACATGAGAATTGATTAATTAAAAAAGAAACCTAAGTTCTAAATTGATTTTAATTTACAAGAAAATAATGTAATAATTAATCCTAAGTCTAAACATTAATTATTGTTAAAAAAAAGGAATTAATTTGTTAAAAGAAAATATTTTGGTCTTTTTGTTTTATGAAGAAAAATAAGATATATAAGTGTAAATAAATAAAATATTTATATTTTTGTATTTTTTAATAATAAAAATAATAATGATAAAAATAATAATGATAAAAAAATAATATGAAAAATAAAAATGAAATAAAGAAAAAAAGAATAATAAAATAATAAAATAAGGGGCCAGGGGTATATGAGCAAACAATGGTTAGGAGTTAGAAAAAAAATAAAAGCCCAAAGGAGACAGGCCCAATCGTTGTTAAAAAAAAGAGAAAACATTAAATATGAAAGAAAAGAAAAAAAAATGGACGCTGGGGCTCGAACCCAGGTCCTAAGGGTGACAGGTGCGCACTTTAACCACTGAGGTGGTAATACATCCGTTAACTTGTAAACAACAATAAATATATAACATAAATCCTGCCCTGAATATTTGAAATCATATTCTTCCTCCTTCATGCGCGCGCAGAGCATCATATCCACCATTGTTAACCCTCTAACTTTCTCATTTCTTGACCATTTTGAAAAGTACAAACATGAAACTTGCTAGAAATTTCATCATCAATTTAACCATATAATTTAATTAAGCTAAAAATCAAAGGTTAAACTTAATTTTGTTTGATTCCAAATGCGTGCCCTAACTGGTCAGAAGCAAAATTATCCAAGCACAAGCAAGTAAAATGCAAACTAGGGACATGGTCAGCTTGAGGGCAATAACATCTATATTTTTACTTCAGAATGTATGCACAAAGGATGCTTGTATCCAGATATTGAAGTTTGAAAACTTACCTCTTGCAGCTAGATTTGAATATGGACTTTGAGCAAGTTTTGAGGAGTGAAGATGATCGGGATAGCTTGCCTGGACCTCCCTGAATGTGTTGCAAGTCTTACTTTGCCTTGGGGATGGCTGAAGCTCCCTACTCAAGTCAAGTTGCAAGCTTGAGTTTCAAAAATGGTGGATGATGGAAATGTGATTACAGTCTGGAAACAGGGCTGGGATAGCTTCTATATGTGTATTAGAAACTTTGTGGATGGTTTGGCCAAGAAACGCACGAGGGGATTTGGAGATTGGATTCAAAAATCAGAAATGACAAGTTTTTGTGCTTGTATGGAAATTTCTGGTTTTGGGGAGTTTGAGGGAGTTTGAGAGCTTGTAAAATCGTGTGTTAAGTTGCATAAGAGTGTCTTGATATAAAGGAAAAGGTTTTGAGCTTGAGATGGTCAGAATCACAGAAGTACAAGTTATGGGATTTTTGCTTGTTTTTGAAGGAAGCTTGAAACATCTTGCTCCAATGTGAAGTACAAAGCTTGTGGGGTGGTTGTAACCTTTAAACATGCTTGTTATGATTGTGTAGGGGATTCTTATGCAGAAAGAACAAGTTCAATGCTCAAGACAAGTTGACTTTGTGATTAAAGCAACTTTATTAGAATGGAATGGTTACTTTCTTCCCAAAATGGCAATTTGGTTTGGATAATGCTTGAATCAATTGGAAAACTGATCAATCAGTTGTACAAACATTAAATTATTGAGTTATTAACAAGTTTGAGGTCTGCAAAGCAAAGATTATGCAGCATGGCTATGAATTGGTCAAGTGTTCATCACAAATTCTGCCTTGTAAATCAAGAATAAAACTCTAACTTCATCTCTTCGATTCTCTTAGCTCAAGCATGATCTAAATGAGTTCTTAGACTTTTTGGAAATCTTGTAACATCATCTACAAACTCTATGTTGGACATGTTTGAAAATTACTCTTGTAACCATGTGAAAACTTGCCATGAAGTTAGGTTAAAATCTTGCCTAAACTAGGGCAAAATTTCACTAAGTTTCCAAGTTTCATGAACATGAATTCACAAAATCATAACTTGAAATACATGCATTTCTAGGAGAAGTTTTGTTCTACAATTTTTTAGATATCATTGAGATCTACAATTTTAATGTTGGAAGTTTCCTTTGAATCATCTTGCATCATGGTGAAAAATTGGCTCAAAGTTGTGAAAAAATATGAAGTTTTCAACACTTAGAAAAATTTTAAAGTTTAGAAATTTTGACTTTTCAAAATGAAATCTTGACTTTTTGATTTCTTGATGAACAAGTTTCATATTTTGACATGTTTTTATGAATTGTGATCTTTGACACATGATTTTGACCAAAAAGTCAAAGTTTGACTTTTCAATGCACATTTAACTTTTGATCAGTTGACTAAAAATTCATCTGTCAATCCATTGATCTTGAGGGAAGTTTTGAGTCATGACATTGGGTAAAAATGATGCAATTGAGTCCTTGAGATCATGTCTCAAACCAATCAACCATTTGCTAGGTCAAAAATCAGAAATTACACTTCCTCTATCAAAATCCTAATTTTGACCATTTTGCCCTTTTGATGATCTGATCAAATTTCTTGAGGAATTGTGCTCTAAACTTGATAAACTGATATATATGAGTTCATAATGTTGATATGGATAAAAATTATGAAGTTTTACTGTAAATTGACCACAATTGACTTTTACCCTAATATAGTTGATTTTTAGGTCAACTGATCAATTGACTGAGCAAAAATGTGATCCAAGACTTGAAACTTGACATGAGAAATCTTGAGAGTCCAAAATGATCCATGAAAGTCATATGGGGCATTAAAAGTCCATTTATCCCTGTGCAATCTCAAACCCTAATTTTCAGTAATCAGTGCTTGAGGAGGTGTCTTGAGTTGATCAACCCTAGTGCAGTCTTGAACCAAAGGAGATCTTGTGAGAGATTACTTGATAAATGAGAGGGAAAATTTTTTGGTACAACATCTTCCCTTGTTCAATCTTCTTAAACCTGAAGAGTTAGATTGGCAGATCTCTCATTCGTAACTTGAAGGTGGAAGATGATTGAACACTAGAGTGCCCAGAAATTTGCACTCGAAGATGAATTGTGAATGGGCTTATAAATGCCATTTGGAGGAATGATGGTAAACACTGAAGGAAGTATCAGCATAAATCTTTGGTCAATTTATACTAAAACTTGATGTTTTACCTGTGGGAAAAAAGAGTTAGTAAAAATGCATATGTATGCATGATGTTCACAAGATGAATGAGATCATGTTAAATGCATTTTGTATGTATATGTCATGATGTATGAATGTGAGATGCATGTTTTTGTACGGGAAAATAAATCCCTGATTGCTGTTGAGGAGTTTTGGGAAGTTGACTTCTGGATTTCTATTGGGGATGAAGAGTATACATATCTCCGAACTTTGTTGAAAAGATGCTTCCGTTGGGGAATATCTCTTGAACATCAATTGTTATCTGGTAGGATCCAGGCTTCACAACTTACTGAGAATGAGAAAGTCAACCACTATTTGGTCGAGTCTCGGGTTTCATGGTAACTTACCAGGGAAGAGATAAATTAACTATTATCTGGTCAGATTCCAGGCTTTGCAAAAAATTTCTTGACATTGAATAGTTATCTGGTCGGATCCAGGATTCATAACAACTTGTTAGGGATAAGGAAGTTAATTGTTATCTGGTCGGATACAGGATTTGCAGTAACTTGAAGTGGTAACTACTATATGGTCGGGCCCAGGTTTCATGGTTTTTGGAAAGTTATACTATTATCTGGTCGGGTCCAGGCTTCAGTGTCTCTCTGGGGATCGTAGTTAATTGTTATCTGGTCGGGCTCCATGTTTCACAATAACTTGCTTGAAAACTGACATCTGGTCGGGTCCAGGCTTTGCAAATTTCTGAGGTTGATGAGGTTAACTATTATTTGGCCGGGTCCAGGTTTCACAATAAACTGTTTGGGGATTTAGTTGTTATCTAGTCGGGTTCCAGGTTTCATAATGAATTTTTGAGGGTAATTGTTATCTGGTCGGATCCAGGCTTCACAATAACTTGTTGGGGTAAAGGCAAACTCTATTGGGGAAAAGAAGTTAAACCCTGTTCTGGTTGAGTCCAGGTTCTTTTATATTTTGAAGAGTTAAACTATTATTTGGTCGGGTCCAGGCTTTAGTAACTTAAAATTGAGATTAACTGTTATCTGGTCGGGTCCAAGTTTCAGAAACTCAAATTGTTATCTGGTCGGGTCCAGGTTCCAGCAATTGATAAAGTCAAACTATTATCTGGTAGGGTCCAGGCTTTATAGTAGTTTGAAAGTTTACACTATTATTTGGTCGGATCCAGGATCTACAGTGACTTGAGAAGTTGACTATTATCTGGTCGGGTCCAGGTTTCATAGTAACTTTTGGAGATAGTAAAGGTTTTGTTGACGGCTTTACTGGGGATCAGGGGTTGTGGCCCTATGATTTGTAATAATCTGCAAGGCAAACTTAAGCTGGAGAGTGTAGACTCAGTCGGGGAGGACAGACTCAGCTTGGGGAGGATATACTCAATTTTTGGAGGATATACTCAACTAGAGAAGAAAGACTAAAGCTGGGGAATTTTGTACTTGGCTGGGGAGTTATGCTACATGTTGTTTGTTGGGGAAATAAACCCTGTTGGGGAAATAAACCCTATTGATAAACTGATGAAGAGGTGGGTTCTTTTTAGGAAGAGATCCACAAGGCTTCTACTTGTAAGATTCAACTTAGCTGGGGAAAGAGCTGCCAAGAGATTAAGAATCTGATTAGAGATTATCCTATACAAAGAGACTTTGTGAGTAATTTTGTTGAGGAGGATGTTAATGAAATAACTCTGGGGGTATTCCATATTCATTAAAGAGGTGCTTGTTACTGCTTAGGTCATATGTGCTAAACAATTTTAATTATGCTCATATGCATATGTTCATTCAATTTTAGTCATTGGATAAGTTTGCATTCAAAACAAAGACAAGAAGTTTGCACTTCAAAGTATATTTGTATTGATATTTTGCCCATGAGTAGGAATTTTTTTACAAAGAGACGAAGATCCTAGTAAGAGGAAATCGTCGAAAGGAAAACAAAATTGAAAACAAAAACAAATAGCCACGTGAAATGATCTCATTGCCTTCCAACTCTACTATTGCCCCAATGTCTTCGAATGCCTCTTGCCGTTGACAGAAGTTGATTAGGTTAATCTTGGACCATTTGAACTCGGACCTTAGTGATAAAGTTGACAGTGATTCCACGGGACATAGTCATACGCTTTCAATCCTTAACTTTTGCCTGGACCGCCCTTTCGGGTTTTCAATCCACCAGGATACCCATTTTTGCCCAAGTCGCCCTTTCGGGTTTTTAACTTGCTGGGTGTATAATATTTTGCATATATCCCTAATTTTTGCCCAAACCTTTTGGTTTGCCGGGTGCCTTATTTTGCCTAGGCTTGTCAACCTAGCAGGTCTCTTATGCATAGTATTTTTTAACTATGTCCGCATTTATAGGATGTGGGAAATCTTCACCATCCATGGTAGTCAGCATCATGGCACCGCCCGAGAACACTCTCTTGACAACAAATGGCCCTTCATAGGTGGGAGTCCATTTTCCTCTGGGGTCTCCTTGTGGTAGAATGATGTGTTTTATCACAAAGTCACCAGCTTGATATACTCAAGGCTTGATCTTTTTGTTGAAAGCCTTAATCATCCGTTTTTGGTACGTCTGACCATGACAAACAGCAACCAATCATTTTTTGTCGATCAAGTTCAGCTGAATCAATCTCGTTTAAATCCACATGTCTTTGCCTGGGCCTACCTCATTCATAATCCTCAGCAAGGGAATCTGAACTTCCACTGACAGAACAGCTTCCATGCCATAGACTAGAGAAAAGGGAGTTGCCCCAGTTGATGTTCTAGCTGAAGTGCAGTAACTGTGGAGAGCAAACGGTAATATCTTATGCCAATCCTTATAGGTTACTACCATTTTTTGCACAATCTTCTTGATATTTTTGTTGTCCGCTTCGACTGCGCCATTCATTTTCGGTCTATATGGAGAAGAATTGTGATGCTTGATCTTAAAATGAGTGCAAAGCTCGGTAATCATAAAATTGTTAAGGTTAGTCCCATTGTCGGTGATAATCCTTTAGGGGACACCATAGAGGCAAATGAGGTTGTGTCTGATGAATCTGGCTACCACATTCTTGGTGACTGAGACAAATGAGGCAGCTTCGACCCACTTGGTGAAGTAGTCGATAACGACAAGAATGAAGCAATGTCCATTGGAAGCGGTTGGCTTGATTTCTCCAATCATATCAATGCCCCACATTGCAAATGGCCATGGAGCGGTCATGACGTTCAGAGGGATAGGAGGCACATGGACCTTGTCAGCATAAATTTGGCATTTGTCAAGTCCTAGAGTGTTTATGGTAATCAGTCCCCATCTTTGACCAATAGTAACCAGCTCTTAAGATCTTCTTAGCCATCGTATGTCCACTTGAGTGAGTACCGAAGAGACCATTATGCATGTCTTCCATGATTTCCTCTGCCTCCTTCTTGTCCATATATCGGAGTAGAGTCGAGTCATGGTTACGTTTGTACAATATTATGTTGCTTAGGAAGAATTTGGCTGAAAATCTTCGTAAGAACTTTCTATCATTGATGGATGCTCCCTCTGGATACTCTTGCGCCTCGAGATATCTCATCACCTCATGGTACCATGGCTTTTCCGTGTCAGTGTCAATCTCGCAGCAATGTGCAGGTTCGCTGAATCTTTCAATCGTAATCAAAGGGGTTTCTTTGTCCCATATGACCTTGAACATTGAATACATGGTTGCCAAAGCGTCAGCCAACTAATTTTCTTCCCTAGGGAAGTGTTCAAAGGTGATCTCTTTTAAGTAAGGAATCGGGGATATCACAAGTTCCTTGTAAGGGATGAGATTAGGGTGTTTAGTGTCCCAATCTCCTTTTACTTGGCTGATCACTAGAGCAGAATCCCCAAACACATTCAAATGCTTGATCCTCAAGTCAATGGCAGCCTTCAGACCCAAGATGCACGCTTAGTACTCAGCCATATTGTTCGTGCAATTCAAGCATAGTCTGGTAGTGAATGGAGTGTGGAAACCTTCAGGAGAGATGATCACATCTCCAATTCCATTATCCAAGGTGTTGGAAGCCCCATCGAATACCATAGTCCATCGGGATCCTTGTTCAGGTCCATCATACGGTCCAGGTTTCGCGCAATCGATTACCAACATGATATTCTCATCAGGGAAGTCCAAGTTCATAGACTGATAATCATCCACAGCTTGATGAGCCAAATGATCTCCTAGCACGCTTCCTTTGATGGCCTTTTGAGTCGTGTATTGAATGTCATACTCAGTCAAGATCATTTTCCATCTGGCTATCCGTCTGGAAAGGGCGGGTTTCTCGAAAATGTACTTGATTGGGTCCATTTTAGAAATCAACAGAGTGGTATGAGTCAACATATAATGTCTTAGCCGACGAGCAGCCCATGCCAAAGCACAATAAGTTTTCTTGAGCAGTGAATATCTGGTTTCACAGTCGGTAAACTTTTTGCTCAGGTAATAAATAGCATGCTCTTTTCGGCCAGACTCGTCATGTTGGCCCAAAACACACCCCATAGAGTTCTCTAGTATTGTCAAGTACATGATCAAGGGTCTTCCTTCAACTGGAGGCATGAGAATAGGAGGATCTTATAGATATTCTTTGATTTTGTCGAAAGCAGCTTGGTATTCATCGTTCCATCTGACTACATGATCTTTCTTCAGGAGTTTAAAGATTGGCTCACAAGTAGCAGTCAAGTGTGATATGAAGCGAGCAATGTAATTGAGACGCCCCAAGAATCCTCTAACTTCTTTTTCAGAATAAGGGATTGGCATTTCTTGGATAGCCTTCACCTTGGCAGGATCAACTTCAATGCCTTTATTGCTGACAACAAAACCTAGAAGTTTTCCAGATCATAATCTAAATGTGCATTTGTTAGGGTTCAACCTCAATTTGTACTTCTTTAACCTTTCGAATAGTTTGTACAGGTGATCGAGATGTTCCTCTTCAGTTTGTGATCTGGAAATCATATCATCCACATATACTTCTATTTCATGATGGATTATATCATGAAGTAAATCTACCATAGCTCTTTGATATGTTGCCCCTGCATTCTTTAACCCAAACGACATGACCTTGTAGCAAAAGATGCCCAATTGCGTAACGAAAGTTGTCTTCTCCATGTCTTCGAGAGCCATCCTTATCTGATTATAGCCGGAGAAACCGACCATAAAAGAGAAGACTTTATGCTGAGAAGTGTTATCAACTAATACGTCAATGTATGGTAGAGGGAAGTCATCCTTGGGGCTTTCCCTATTCAGATACCTATAGTCTACGCACATGTGAACCTTTCCGTCTTTCTTCGGCACTAGCACTACATTGGCAACCCATTGGGGATAGGATGTCACAGCTAGGAACCCTGCATCAAACTGTTTCATTACTTCATCTTTGATCTTCTCAGACATACCAGGCCTCATGTGAGGAATCTTTTGTTTGACAGGAGGACAATCTTCTTTCGTTGGCAGATGATAAACTATGATGTCGGTATCCAACCTTGGCATATCTTCATAATAAAAGCAAATACTTCCACATAATCATGCAACATCTGAATCGACCTGCTCTTGACATTGTCTTCTAAGTTAGCGTCGATCTTGATTTCCTTCTTATCTGCCTCAATACCCAGATTGATGACTTCAACTGACTCTTCGTGTGGGTGAATAGCTTTTTCCTCTTGTAATAGAAGTCTGGCGAATTCTCCCAATATGTCACAATCTTTCTCACCTTTGTCTTCGGCTTGGTTGATTGGGCATTCAAAGTCATAGTCGGCAATAGTAGAGTCAATGGCAATAAGATCCAAAGTGGATGAGGACCTGCAAGAATGTGTGTGTGTGTGTGTGTGTGTGTGTGCATGTAAGATACATGGCTATTTTTTTTAGAAATGTATTTGAAAGAAAAGAAATACAACGAACACAAATATTTGAATGCAAAAGAGTCCAATGTACTGAATGATCATATGATTAGATGAACATAAATAAAACCCTTGACAAATGGACCAAAGTGCCCCGAGCAAGGCACATGGCTGAAAAGTCATTGTTAAATATTACAGACAAAATGTTCTTCAATTGATAAAAAGTAATAAACAAGTAGATTACTCCTCAATGAAGAAGATGGGAAAAAAGTCCTTGGCATTCCAATTCTTCAACTCTGTCGTAGTTGGATACACCCAATCTTAAAATGCAGCTTCTTCATTTGAATCAACCACGGCGTTGACTTCATGGCTTCCAATGCGGAGAGGTGGCTTTCCAACACGAGCACGCTTCACTTCCTTCTAAGCTTTGACGGTGAAGCCCAAACCAAACTTGTCCAATTTAAATGGGATATCGAGGAGTTGCCCCCAAGTATCACAGTTTCCTTCTTCAATTGTCGTGCGAGCATTTTTTACTGAAACCATCCTCGGTACAACTTTAATAGCTTTAGACTCATTAGAGGAACATTTGGTAGCGGCATCATTTGTGGCACGACTTCAAAGGCTTGACACAGGGTCTCAATGAATTCTCCATCCATCTCTACGTATTTGAACGAGTTAAGGTGACTTACCATAAACTCTTCTTCTCCACAGACTATGACTATTCTTCCCTTGACTGGATATTTGAGTTTCTGATGGAGAGTTGAGGTTACTGCCCCAGCTTTATGGATCCACGGGCGACCTAACAGACAAGAATAGGCAGGACGAATATCCATAATGTAGAAGGTGGAGTTAAATATTTGGGAGCCCACTTTGATTGGAAGATCTACTTCCCCGTGAACTGTCTTCTTTGATCCATCAAATGCCCTTACAATGATATCACTTGGCTTCAAGACTAAACCTTCACAGTCTAGACGGTCTAACGCCCCCTTGGGTAATACATTCAGAGAAGAACCAGTGTCGACTAGAACATGTGCTAGGGTGGTTCCCTTGCACTCGACTGAAACATGTAGAGCTTTATTGTGATTCTTCCCAAGAGGTGTTAAGTTAGCATCTGAAAATCCCAAGCCATTATCATCCGTCAGACTAGCCACATAATTCTCAAATTGGTCTGTTACTATCTCATAGGGGACATGAGCCTTTTTCAGGAATTTGATTAATGTCCGAGCATGGGCATCGAAACAAAGCAGCAATGATAACATTGAAATCTTAGAAGGGGTTTGCCCCAACTATTCCACAATCTTGAAGCCGCTTCTTTTTATTATCTTCAAGATCTCGTCCATCTCACTAGCGGAGAGTTATCCATCATCAACGTCCTTAGAGGGTATTTCAGTTAGAACAGGCTCAACAACCTTTTCCTTCCCCCTTGAATCGGTACTTGGCTTGGCAGCAGTAATGCGGATGGGCGCCTTTGTAACCACTGGTGGTGAGATATTGGGTGAAAATATTCTCCCAATTCTAGTTACTTTGCTTGAGCCAGTTATGTTACCAACATTGTCATCTTTTTCTTCTTTGATTCAAGCGTCTTGTTTAATCCCATGATAAAACACCTCAGCACCATAGTTCCATGGCACTGCCTTGTTTGAAGAGTAGGGAATTGGTCCGAGGTTGGTAATTATTAAGGGAGCAATAGTGGGTTCATTTGAAATACTAATAGGACCTTTGGAGGTGATCCCAAGAGGCTTGTTTGAGATGGTAATAATGGAGAGGTCTTCACATTTGTTAATCAAACTTTTGGCAAGTGAGGTCTTCTCAAATAGAATTTCATGGCTATCCATCAGGCGTTGTATGCCTTTCTTTAGCCCTTCACATCCATTGAGTTGTTGGGTATAGCAAACACAATCTTTTACACAGCCAGAGAAAATCCCAACTTCCAACAGGTTCTTTTTGATGATATTCAGCGGAGTAGTTAATTCTTCAACAGAGGCAACAAAAATTGTATCTTCAACAGCATTAACACCCTTGTCATGCTTCGACATAGGTGCGGTGATTATATTCGGAGTTGGAGGAGGATAAAATTCAATAGTCTTATTATCAATCAAATCCTGAATTTTGTTCTTCAAGGCCTAGCACTGGTCAGTCTCATGGTCGGGGCTGCCTGAGTGGTAAGCATATTTAGCGTTCGGATTATACTTTGGCAAAAAGGTATCTGGGTTGGCAGATGGATCGCGCAGTGTCACTAAACTAGCCTTTAGCAAATGTTGAAGGGCTTGAGACAATGACATGCCTAACCTCGTAAATTGTCTTCTCGGAGTTTCAAAACATTGATGATTTGCAGATGGTCTTTGAGTAGGAGTTGGATTAGAGATTCAGACAACATTTACAGACAGATGGTCATTCTTCTTGGTATAGACCCTTGCCCCGTACACAGCATTGACTTCCTTCTTTGCAGCAAAAGGTTTCTTGATAGGATTGGAAGTGGAGGTAGATGCCATAGAGATCTTTCCACTTTTAATGTCGCTTTCAACTCTTACATCAGTTAAGATTAATTTAGTGAAACCGGAAGAAGAGCAGCCAACCAACATATTAAAGAAGGGACCAGATAAAGTGCCCATGAACATGTCAATGTGCTCCCTATCAGTCAAGGGTGGTTGAACACTACTGGCGAGGTCTCTCCACTTTTGTGTATATTCCTTAAATCCTTCATTCTTTCCCATGGTCATATCTTGCAATTGAACCCTCGTTGGCGCCAACTCGGTGTTATATTGATACTGATGGTAGAAGGCGGTATCTAAATCCTGCCAAGTATTGATACGAGAACCATCCAACTGATAAAAACATTCAATTTATGTTCCAGCCAAGCTCTCTTAGAAAAAGTGAACCCAGAGCTTCTTATCAGTAGTGTAC
Source organism: Vicia faba (assembly GCA_948472305.1). Taxonomy (NCBI): domain Eukaryota; kingdom Viridiplantae; phylum Streptophyta; class Magnoliopsida; order Fabales; family Fabaceae; genus Vicia; species Vicia faba. The sequence continues at coordinate 172,110,090 of OX451739.1, read as the reverse complement.
GGTTGTATCTTGCGCACATAAGATTTCAAGTGGAGTTTTAGACAAGAAACTCCATAGTACTTTGCAAAGACAGGTATTTTGAATTTGTGGGGAATGACTACCCCATAGATCAAAACTAAATCATCAAACGGGGACGGCTTGGATTTCAACAGTTTTCAATATGTCTTCTAACTGCTTATATTTGATATCGGCGGGTGGATACTGCTCGTTGAAATAATCATCATCAGATGCTTGATCATTAACACAGTCAGCCTGAGTACTCTTGACCTCACCAATCTAGTTCTCGTCCTCTTCAGATGAGTTTTCTCCTACTGGGATCTGACGGAATGTCTTCATGAACCTTCTACCCATGTTGAGTAGAGCTTTCTTCTTGGGCTTCTTCTTAACTGCCAACAATTCCATCATGTCTTGCTACCCCTTGGCTAGGGCTAGTAGAGTCTCTTGGAATTGAGAGTTCTGTGCTTGGAGATCCTTCACAGTTTCTCTATATCCATCTTGATAAAATAAACAGCAAAAAGATAAGGAAACATGTTATGTGAAAACCTCTCATGTTATGATGCATGGAATATGTACATGCAAATGATTTCAAGGATTTACTGAATTTAAATTTGTATAGACAAAAGAGTGAACAAACTTCAATTTTCATTAATTAACTTGAAAAGATTACAACATGCCTTTTGGGCTTCTAAGATAAAAAGACTGAACGCATCCTTTTCGGTGCAAGGTAGGCGTTCACACTTTGCTCCTTTTGTAGCTGCTTTGTAAACTCCAAGACCCTATTCTCACTAGCATAGAATTGAGCCTCAAAAGTATCTTCTTCTTCCTTCAGCTGAATCCAACCCTTTTGCAAGTCTTCGAGAGAGGTAGGCATGTCGGGATGGAGGATGGTGTACGGGATATCTCCTTCAACCACAGGCTCCATGATGACTGGTAAGATGGAAGGATAAGGCATCACAAGTTTCTGAGCACGAGCTCGTATCCACTTAAGCTAAGGCTCAAGGGGAATGGAATTCTTGTGTCCCAGCGTCTTGCTATCCACCTTGTTCACCATCCTCCAAGCTCGGATAAACCCCTGGCAGTAGCTTTGATTGTCATTCTCGTAGTCGAATACCACTCATTGAATAAGCATCTCATATGGACTATCCCTTCGGGCGTAACCAAACTGCCGTAAGGATAGGCAGGGGTTGTAAGTGATACCTCCTCTAATGCCAAGCAAGGGGACATTAGGGAATTCTCCATAACGGTCGGTGATAGTAACATTCTCCAAAGATCGGGAACACCAATGAATATCTGAATGTCTGAGCATCATCAACCTATGGGACCACCTTAAAACTTGCTCATTTTTCAACACAGATTGGGGAAGATGAGAAATAAACCATCTTGCCAAGAGAGGCGTGAAACACATTAGGATACCTCTCTTCCTCATAGTGCGAGAGTGAAAAGAATGTAGGATGTCTCTTAACAAAGTAGGCATCGGGTTACGAGACATGAAGATTTTGACGGTGTTTACATCTATGAGTTGGTCAGGATTTGGAAACAAAACCATCCCATAGATGAGAAGGGCCACAATTTCCTCAAAAACTTGTAAGTCCAAAGAGTTCCAAAAATATTGAGCTTTCTCAAACAAGAACTTGGCCAAGAAACCTTTGACACCACTCCTTGTTTCCTAATTAGTGGTGATATCAGATTGTTGCAAGTGTAGGGCTTGAGCAATCTCTTCAGGTTTTGGATATCTTTCCGTACCGTTGAAGGGTAGTTAATTGAGAATGGGAATCCTCAAGAGTTGGGAGAATTCTTCCAAAGTTGGCACAAGTTGATTATCGGGAAAAGTGAAGCAATGGTGTAGAGGATCAAAGAATTGGAAAAGCACCTTCATCATATCTTCATCAGTGTTGGAGGTAACCAAGTTTAGGAGGCGACCATGTCTTTCGGTGAATGGAGAATTCTCAGGAACCCTTGATGCTAACTCTTTGAGTTGAGGAGGGATTCTTACGAGATTGACTTGAATGGTTTTCTTGTGAATAGAAGCCATATCCTACAAAACAGAACAAAGATAAATCCCAAAAATCCTTGAAATGGTTAGTGAGTATGAGTATGATGTTATGATGTTTATGATGTTATGTACAAGTAAATATATACAAACAAGACAAACATGTCCTTAGGTTTAGGCTTGCATGGAGTCTCATAGGTAAGTACCCTCTTGAAGTTTAGTTGGCTCAAACCTGTCCTATAAATAGTAATCGGGTTCTAAGGGATCTAAATATCACTGATTTGTTATCTCGGGCATTGTTTCAGCGCAAGCCTCTTTCATGATGATCGAAATATCCCAAAAAGCCAAACCTCAATGAGTGTAGTATCAAGTATATACCACCTTCGGACTGCACCAAAGTCGGTCATCTCACTACGTCCTAATGGCCAAGTTGGTCAAGTAAAGGTTCTAAAGTCAGTTAGTGCTTCATGACATCACTCAGCGGCCCCGTATTCTCCTTAACTACTCAAGGGTTACCGGTACTCACAAATATGTCACACTAACGTAGCTATTGCTTAGACCATGTCGGTATACCTCGCACAGTTTCCACAACGTATTGCTACTTACCTATAAGGTATCCCAAATTCGGGTAGAGGATTTAAGCCCAAACAAAGAACCAAAATGTAAAGCAAACAAAACAAACAATGAAATCAAATGAAGATGATCTAGCCCTAAGGTAACCCCACTTTTAAGTTAACTCCCCAGTAGAGTCGCCAGTTCTGTGATACGGTGGGAGAACTGACTTGGGTGTTTTGCGTTTTATCGCAAATGTTGCGGTTAGCAAGAGTCGTCACCAACTTTTCCTTTATCCAAAAGGAAAGGCTGAAAATAACAAGAAAGACCTTTGAGATTATTTCTTGAGTTCAGAGGGTATATTATGAAAATGGAAGGTGTTAGCACCCTTTTTATCCATAGTTAACTATGGGCTCTTAGTTGCTTAGTAGATCACTTGCTTTTGTTTGAAAATGTGCTTTGTGTGGCTTTTGAAAGTATTTTGAAAATGCGCCATCATTTAGGAAAAATTTGTAATAGTTCTCGTTCGTAAGAACGTATACAAAGTGTTGAGCTTTTGAAAATGTTTCAAGTTTGGAGGATGTTTTGAAAGTGTTTTTGAAAGTGTTGGTGTTTGTTTGGAAAATAAGCAAGAGTGTTTGATTTGGAATTGAGCAAGCAATTAGGAACAATCTACCTACTCAAAAGTCTTAGTTCATTTCTTCCTTTCCTTTGATATTGTTATCTTACTGTTGATTTGGTAAGAAGCCCTATATTTGGATGTAAAGGGATGGACATGGGCCATCGTATAGCCAAGATAGCAATGTTGTGAAATATCTTAGCAATTCTCTCTGAGGGATTAAGATCATTTTGAAAGGCAACATTTGATAGCATCATCGAGGGACTATGATCTTGTATTTTTTATTGCTTTTTGCTAAGATACTCCACATGTATAACATGGCCATTTTTGTAAGACAACAAAGTGGAATCACCCTAAGGGTGTAACTGTGTAAGTGTGTTGATTTACATGCTTTGTTTATCTTAGATTAGGGTTTGCTAACTTTTTGATTTTAATCTTTCCATACAAACCCTAATTACTAGCATTTATATATAAAGCGTTAAATTGCGGAAAATAAAAATACTAAGCTATTACATCATTAGGGGAGGGGGTGTACAAATTTACAAATGGGGGATTTGCAAGAAAATTAAACCTAATTATCTATTACAACCATATTGAATAATATACAAGAATTGAATAAAATAATAATGCAAGAATGTAAATGAAAAAAGAAATGATTTTGTTTGGATTTTTTTATGAAAGGGGTTTTAATCTAAACCTAATTAAGAAAATGATTAATGAAAATTAACTTAAACTAATTAAGAAAAGAAATTAATTCAAAAGGGTTTTTTAGGGTTTTTTTTATGAAAAAGTTTTAAATAATGAAAATAACATGAGAATTGATTAATTAAAAAAGAAACCTAAGTTCTAAATTGATTTTAATTTATAAGAAAATAATGTAATAATTAATCCTAAGTCTAAACATTAATTATTGTTAAAAAAAAGGAATTAATTTGTTAAAAGAAAATATTTTGGTCTTTTTGTTTTATGAAGAAAAATAAGATATATAAGTGTAAATAAATAAAATATTTATGTTTTTGTATTTTTTTAATAATAAAAATAATAATGATAAAAATAATAATGATAAAGAAAATAATGATAAAAAAAATAATATGAAAAATAAAAATAAAATAAAGAAAAAAAGAAAAAATAAAAAAGAAAATAAGGGGCCAGGGGTGTATGAGCAAACAATGGTTAGGAGTTAGAAAAAAAATAAAAGCCCAAAGGGGACAGGCCCAAGCGTTGTTAAAAAAAAAAAGAGAAAACAGAAAATATGAAAAAAGCAAAACGGACGTTGGGGCTCGAACCCAGGTCCTAAGGGTGACAGACGCGCGCTTTAACAACTGGGGTGGTGATACATCTGTTAACTTGTACGCAATAATAAATATATAACATAAATACTACCCTGAATATTTGAAATCATCTTCTTACTCCTTCATGCGCGCGCAGAACATCATATCCACCATTGTTAACCCTATAACTTTCTCATTTCTTGACCATTTTGAAAAGTACAAACATGAAACTTGCTGGAAATTTCATCATCAATTTAACCATATAATTTAATTAAGCTAAGAATCAAAGGTTAAACTTAATTTTGTTTGATACCAAATGCATGCCCTAACTGGTCAGAAGCAAAATTATTCAAGCACAAGAAAGTAAAATGCAAACTAGGGACATGGTCAGCTTGAGGGCAATAATATCTACATTTTTACTTCAGAATGTATGCACAAAGGATGCTTGTATCTAGATATTGAAGTTTGAAAACTTACCTCTTGCAGCTAGATTTGAATATGGACTTTGAGCAAGTTTTGTGGAGTGAAGATGATCAGGTTAGCTTGCCTGGACCTCCCTGAATGTGTTGCAAGTCTTACTTTGCCTTGAGCATGGCTGAAGCTCCCTGCTCAAGTCAAGTTGCAAGCTTGAGTTTCAAAAATGGTGGATGGTGGAAATGTGATTACAGTCTTGAAACAAGGATTGGGATAGCTTCTATATGTGTATTAGAAACTTTGTGGATGGTTTGGCCAAGAAACGCACGAGGGTATTTGGACATTGGATTCAAAAATCAGAAATGACAAGTTTTTATGCTTGTATGGAAATTTCTGGTTTTTGGGAGTTTGAGGGAGTTTGAGAGCTTGTAAAGTTGTGTGTTAAGTTGCATAAGAGTGTCTTGATATAAAGGAAAAAGTTTTGAGACTTGAGATGGTCAGAATCACAGAAGTACAAGTTGTGGGATTTTTGCTTGTTTTTGAAGGAAGCTTGAAACATCTTGCTCCAATGTGAAGTACAAAGCTTGTGGGGTTGTTGTAACCTTTAAACATGCTTGTTATGATTGTGTAGGGGATTCTTATGCAAAAAGAACAAGTTCAATGCTCAAGACAAGTTGACTTTGTGATTAAAGCAACTTTACTAGAATGGAATGGTTACTTTCTTCCCAGAACGGCAATTTGGTTTGGATAAAGCTTGAATCAATTGGACAATTGATCAATCAGTTGTATAAACATTAAATTATGGAGTGATTAACAAGTTTGAAGTCTGCAAAGCAAATATTGTGCATCATGGCTATGAATTGGTCAAGTGTTCATCACAAATTCTGCCTTGTAAATCAAGAATGAAACCCTAACTTCATCTCTTCGATTCTCTTAGCTCAAGCATGATCCCAATGAGTTCTTAGAATTTTTGGAAAGCTTTTAACATCCTATACAACCTCTATGTTGGACATTTTTGAAAATTCCTCTTGGAACTATGTGAAAAATTGCCATGAAGTTAGGTCAAAATCCTGCCTAAACTAGGGCAAAATTTCACTAAGTTTCCAAGTTTCATGAACATGTATTCACAAAATCATAACTTGAAATCCATGTATTTCTAGGAGAAGTTGTGTTATACAATGTTTTAGATCTCATTGATATCTATAATTTTCATGTTGGAAGTTTCCTTTGAATCATCTTGCATCATGGTGAAAAATTGCCTCAAAGTTGTGAAAAAATATGAAGTTTTCAACACTTAGAAAAATTTCAAAGTTTAGAAATTTTGACTTTTCAAAATGAAATCTTGACTTTTTGATTTCTTGATGAACAAGTTTCATATTTTGACATGTTTTCATGAATTGTGATCTTTGACACTTGATTTTGACTAAAAAGTCAAAGTTTGACTTTTCAATGCACAATTGACTTTTGATCAGTTGACTGAAAATTAATCTGTCAATCCATTAATCTTGAGGGAAGTTTTGAGTCATGCCATTGGATCAAAATGATGCAATTTAATCCTTTAGATAATGTCTCAAACCAATCAACCATTTGCTAGGTCAAAAATCAGAAATTGCACTTCCTCAGTCAAAACCCTAATTTTGACCATTTTGCCCTTTTGATGATCTGATCAAATTTCTTGAGGAATTGTGCTAAAATCTTGATAAAATGACATATATGAGTTCATAATGTTGATATGGATCAAAAATCATGAAGTTTGACTGTAAATTGACCACAATTGACTTTTCCTCCAATATAGTTGATTTTTAGGTCAACTGATCAATTGACTGAGCAAAAATGTGATCCAAGACTTGAAACTTGACATGAGCAATCTTGAGAGTCCAAAATGATCCATTAAAGTCATACGGGGAATTAAAATTCCATTTATCCTTGTGCAGTCTCAAACCATAGTTTTCAGTCATCGGTGCTTGAGGAGGTGCCTTGAGCTGATCAACCCTAGTGCAGTCTTGAACCAAAGGAGATCTTGTGAGAGATTACTTGATAAATGAGAGGGAAAATTTTAGGGTACAACACCTACCCAGGTTCCTTCTCAGTTCAGATGCAGTTTTACCCGGACTCATCATGAAGCAACCCTACCCAGGTTCCTTCTCATTTCAGATGTAGTTTTACACTAACTCATTCTGAAGCAACCCTACCCAGGTTCCTTCTCATAATCTCTAGATGCGGTTTTACACTGACTCATTCTGAAGTAAACCTACCCAGGTTCCTTCTCTTGAATTTCCATATGCAGTTTTACACTGACTTATCCTGAGGCAACCCTACCCAGGTTCCTTCTTAAAATTTCCAGATGTAGTTTTACCTGGACTCATCATGAAGCAACCCTACCCAGGTTCCTTCTCAGTTTAGATGAAGTTTTACCCTGACTCATCATGAAGCAACCCTACCCAGGTTCCTTCTCATTTTAGATGCAATTTTACCCCGACTTATCATAAAGCAACCCTACCCAGGTTCCTTCTCATTTTAGATGTAGTTTTACCCTGACTCATCATGAAGCAACCCTACCCAGGTTCCTTCTCATACACTTCCAAAGGAGTCTTACCCGGACTCCTCCTGAGACAGCCCTACACAGGTTTCTTCTGATACATTTCTAAATAGTAGTTAATTTCATTCTCCCCTGCAAATTACTGCGAAGCCTAGATTTCAACCATAAAACAACAAACTTTCATCTCTCCAATCCAGAGATAAACCCTCAGTAGAGCCATGGACAACTGAAGTTCCTAGACTCTATTCCCCATAGAGTTTTCCTCAAATAGGAAAACAACAGAAATCAACATCCTCCAGTGGAGTCCTCCTCAACAACGGGAACAAGAATCCCCACAAAGAGACTTCTTATGAAGTCAACATCTACTTTGGATGGCATCTTTAAACCCATCTTTGACGACTCTCCGTCATATTCCTTAGATGGCATCTTTAAGCCAATCTTTGACGACTCTCTGTCATCTTACCCAAATGGAATTTGTAAGCCCATTCCCGCCACCATCAACAATCAGTGTTACTTCATGCGAGTGAAAATTTCAGGGTACTCTAGTGTTCAATCATCTTCCACCTTCAGATCACGAAAGGCAGACAAGTCAATCTACATCTTCAGGTTTAAGAAGATTGAACAGGGGGAGTTGTTGTACCCCAAATTCGCCCTCTCATTTTTTACAAGATCTTCTCTTACATAGGTGGTTACAAACACTTGCTTGAAGAAAAATAACAAATTTTGAAGTTGGTCAAAGTGTCTTTCGATTGGCCTCTCCAAAGTGCCTTTCGATTGGCATCTCCAAAATACCTTTCGATTGGCATCTCTAAAATGCATTTCTATTGGCATCTGCATAGTGCCCTTCGATTGGCATGGACAAAGGTCCTTCGATTGTCCTGTTAACAAGACCCTTCGATTGGCATTTCCAAAGTGTCTTTCGATTGGCATGAAGAAAGATCCTTCGATTGGCCTATTAACCAGGCCTTTCAATTAGCATTTTAACAAGTACCTTTCGATTGTCATTATAATAGTGTTCTTCGATTGAAATTTTAACATGTATCCTTCAATTGGTATCTGGACAAAAGCCCTTCGATTGACATTCCAAAAGGTCCATTCGAAGAACAGGCAAAGGTCCATTCGAAGAAGATTTCAAAGGGTCCATTAGAAGAACATGCAAAGGTCCATTTGAAGAAGCTTTCAAAGGGTCCATTCGAAAAACATGCAAAGGTCCATTCAAAGAAGCTTTCAAAGGAGCATTCGAAGGAGGCCATCAGTCCATTCAAAAGGGAGCATTCGAAGGAGGCCATCAGCCCATTCGAAAGGGAGCATTCGAAGGCCAGTTACATATCATTCAAATTCAAAAAAAAAGGTACAAGATCCCTTAACCTTGGCCAAGGTTACGTTTTACATTCATGGCATTCAAATGGTTGTTGCCAACATTATTTGTCTTGGCCCCTCACACTCCTATAAATATGAGGCCAAGGACACATTACAAAAGGAGAAAAAAGAGGAGGAAAAAACGGAGAAAAAAAACATTGGAGAGAGGCTGCCCACAAAATTCATCAAAGGTTGCCATAATTTTCCAAGCAAAAGCCACCCCTCAGCAAAAATATCCAATCCCAGAAGCCCCAAAACAAAGGTGCTCACATCCAGTCAGTGCCCAAATCGAAGACTCAATCTGTTGGTAAGAAATGGTAAACTATCCAACCTCATATTTTCATAATACATACATACTGGTTTGTTACCTTCTATTTGCCATCCAATACAGGATCAAAGGGCCTGGGTTTGGCACCCAAGTCATGTTCTTCGTTTGCTAACATTTGCTGAAGACATAGCCTGAAAAGACCCAGCAAGCGCAGGATCGAAGGACCTGGGTTTTGATACCTAGGTCCTGCATTTTATTTCGCTAACATACTTTTGCAGGTATAACATCCTAGATCGAAAGAGACACCTTCTATGGATCGAAGCTGCCCATTAGCCTGCTGGATCGAAGGAGACATCTCCTTCCTGTATCGAAAGCCATGACCTCTAGAATCGAAGAAGGCATCCCCTTATGAATCAAAAGAGATACTCTTTTCCTGGGTCGAAGGACACCCATCCCTCCTGGATTGAAAACTTCATCTACCTCCAAATCGAAAGTCAACATTCTTTGGATTGAAACCCCTCCTTCTTCACCCCAATCGAAGGATGCCTTATTGCACTCTTATTTTGCTTTTGTTTCCTTTCTTTTTCTTAATGGACTTTTTATCTTTTTAATTAACATTAAATAAAAATCACAAAAATATTAGGCTAGTTGTTTTTCCAACTAAATTAATTTTGTACATGAATTAATTAATTATTTTAACATTTTTTTCTTAAAATTAAAATTAAATGGACTTGGGCCTTATTTTCTTTTATACCAAAAAATAAAAAAAAGATTTTCTTTTACTTCGCGCGTGTTTATTTAATTCAATATTTTACTATTGTTGTATCTGTTTATCGGATCTAATAGATAAAATTAGGATATTTACTGTTTTATTCCCCATTATCCTTGTATTATGTAAATCCCTTCCCTGAAGCATTGTAATAGCGTAGGACCTCTATATTATGCATTTTACTGCTTTTCATATTAACTGCTAGTAATTAGGCTTGTATGATAAGACTAATAATCAAACGCTAGCAAACTTAACAAAAAGACAAAAAAAACTGAAACACAACACAATTGCACATATACACCTCTAAGGTACGCCCGCTTTGGTAGCCTTTAAAAAACAGTCATGAGGCAGGAATGCTTTAGCAAAGACCCGTAAAAACAAAAGATCATAGTCCCTCGATGACCCTATAGTTTCCTTCTCGGTAAATGATCTAGTCCCTAAAACAAGATTGCTAAAGCATCTCCATAATTGCCTTCGTGACTGTAACGTCCCTTCGAATGTCCCTCAACATCCAACGACAAGGCTACCTACTCACTAATAGTAGGAAATCACTGTCTAAAGGAAAAGAAGAAAAGAACACCCTTTTCGAGTATAAAAAGTAGATAGCTGTTAGAAGTTTTCTCAAACTTTTTTTGCACTTACACATAAATACTATTTTTCAAAAACAATTTCAAAACATTTGCTTTGTTAACACTCTTAAGGACCGATACAAGAGTTAAACACAAAGCAAATCGCTGCACTAAGGCGTTTTAAAAACATTTCCAAACACAAAGCACAAAAGCATTTTGAAAAATGAGAAAACCTCTAAGAGCCCATGAAAAACCATAGATGGAAAGGGTGCCAACACCTTCCCTTTCCATAATCTGCCCCCCTTACTCAGAAACATCTCGAAAAAGTCTTTTTCTGTTCTTTTCACCCTTTCCTTTTGTTGGATAAAATAAAAGACGATGGCGACTCTTGCTTACCGCATATTTGCAAACAAAAAAATGCAAAAACCAGTATATAACATTTAGTTCTACCACCGTATCACACATCACTACAAGGATTGACAAGAGTCTAATCTTTTGAGAAAAGTTTTAAAGTAGAAAGCCAAAGTGGCAAAATGGTTTGAAATGAGATTGATTGACTTTTAGTCTTCTCATAAAAAATGTCAAGGTATTATTAAATTGATTGAAGTTTATTTATGAAAAGGTTTTTGGAAATACATGGACCCAGGTCCAAGTTTATTATGAAAGTAGTTCAAGTTTAAAAACAAGAAGAGTTTTCAAAAGGAGAGAGAAGATTTTTGAAATTAAAGAAGATGATAGGAGAAGAATAGACTATCCTAAAGCATGAGGTAAAAGCTAGGGAGAAGAACCATATAACCAACAAGAAGCCAATACTTGACATTATGAGTCAAGATAGAATTCCCATTATTTGGATTGAAACCAAGCAAGCAAAGATACTAGACCTCTTGAGAGAACCAAACTTCAAGTGTATTAAGTCTTCAAAAAAACTGGGCACAGTAACAACTGTATACGGGTGAATTCCAGATTACAAATAAAATACGTAATCATAATAACCTACACACAAAACAAACAAACAACCCAATGTCTTAAGGTAAACCTCAAGAACTCCAGACAAAATATTAATTAAGGTCATAAGGTCTCCAACATAGGCCAAGGTTTCTAATCCTAAGTCCAAGAAGTCCAATACTCCATAATGCCAAGGATAGTAACCAAATAGTCCAAGTATAATTAATATCTTTTATGGTTCATGTTGATTATTAAGTGTCTTCAAAATAAAAAGAAAAGCTCAGGTGAGAAAAATAAAAATGGCATAAAAATAAATGCTCAAGTGAGCAAAATAAAAATGGCATGAAATGCAAATGCTTAAAGTAAATGGTACATAAAGCATAAAAATAAAATCGTAAAATAAAGTCAGTTGTTAGAAATTAGTGGTTAGTTGAATGACCATCTTGAAACTTACATTTGGAACTCATTAGAGGATTGGTAGAACCAAAGCCTCCACACAACAAGTTACATTTGCTTTTTGTCAAGTATATCATCCATTTTGGAATCCTCAAAAGTACCATTTAATGATCAATGATGTTTAAGTGATATGCGTTGACCAAAAGTGATGTAGATCCATTAGATGATTGGTAGAACCAAAGCCTCCACACAATGAATCTCAAGGTTATTGGATCAAAGAGATCAAATTAACATGCTTGGGCTTGCAAACATAGGTTTGGGCCACGAATGATCATTTATTCGAATCGGGATAAAATTTAGCGTTATGTTAAGCAATCGTAAGTGGACTTATATAGAAGTCACACCTATTTTGAGGTCGATCAATAACAATATATGCACCATTTGTTTTGAGACATGATATAGAGATCATGCTCCAATAATACTTAGTGCAATAAGAAAGGGATAAGATGAAGAGGGGTGCGAAAGAACATACAAACCACTTTTGAATTAAAATTTAATCAAACTATTATTAAAATCATTCATCCATTTTATGGAGTTAGACTCAACACCATGGATCCAATGATGTTAATAAAGTTCATGATCAAAAATTCAACCCAAGATCAGTTAGAAAATAATACAAAATAATATTACATTTAATATGTGCATTAAAAAGGGTTTTAAAATATTTTAAAATAGAAATAAGAGAGAAAAATATCAACTATGTTCAAATTAATCAAGAAAAATTAAGTAAGACCATAGAAAAATCAGAAATGAACTCAAATCCTTTTATAGAATTTTTGGTAATTTTGTCAGAAACTATTTTTAAACTTAAAAGAAATGAGTAAAATAAACAAAAAATGATTAGAAAAACAAAGTCAGAAATAAAAAAATAAATGAGGTCATCAATATTTGTCACAATATCATTGGATCATTCCATTTTTTTTTAGAATTTAAAAATGCATAAAAGTATTTTTAAATATTTAAAACAATTCAAATAAAGTGAAAATTTATAAAAAAATATCAAAACATAAAATAAAATTGTAAAAAAATAAAAATCAGAAAGAGAATAATCAAAAATATTTTCCATAATTTTTTCAAATTTTTTGGACTTAAAAATAATTTTCTATGATTTTTTGAAGTTTAAAACAATTTAAATATAAAAATTAGAAAATAAAATAAAGCCAAAAAAATGTGGACCAATGGATGAGAGTCAAAACGCGTTAGTAAGATAATCCAATGGATCATACGTGTTGTGCATATCATGGTCATTAGTGAATAACACATATGATCATTAATTAAATCAGATATTCAAAAATTCCAAGTGACGTTGTTTCATTGGTTGAAGGATGACACGTTGGTCATCTTCAACCTCCAGCCAGTCTCAAACCGAGCTTGCTCAAACTGTAAAATTAGGGCACGAGACCGGTACCATTCACTTCGTCTCATTAAGATGAAGACAACCACACCTTCGCGAAAAATTTATATAAATTGTAGCTCAAGCAATTTGGAAGGAAAGTTTTGAAAAGGAATTTGAAAATTCATGGTCAAAACGTGTTTCCAGTTAAAAGAAAGTGTTACAACTAGAACCAGGGCAATGAGAGCTTCACAATGATATCAAAGTTTGGAAGAATTGATATAGAAATCTACCTATTGAAGTTCAGTTGCAGAGCTCTGTAAATGGACTTGGTCAGATCAATTCAGAAGGTTTCAAGGCTCAATTCTTCTTCTGTTAGCTTCAGGGAAGATCAAGGAAAGTGAATTGATAGAAAGAATGGATTGAAAAAGGCTTGAACAATGATTTCGAAGTTACAGAAAAGTGAGTTATAGAGCGAGTTTGGCAGGGTGATTTTGGTTGTTCAAGCTTGAGAAAACGAATGGAATAGCTCATGTATTTATAGGAGAAGCAAATGGGATCAAAAGGAAGGGTGAATGATGGAATTTGGAGGGAATTCGTGTGGGTCTGCAACATGAAGAAAGTGTGACTTCTCTTTTGTCAAAAATCATCCAAAATGTGTGTTTTAATGCACTAATCCACTTGAGAAAGTTGGCTAATCATGTTTAGACCCAAAACGCGTGCTAATTTGAGGGTTAGAAGTTGTAACATGAAATTCAAATTCCGACTTGCGATGAAACTTCAATTCCAAGTTACCACTTTTGAAAAAATGGCATTCTCAACTCAAGGGGTCTTAAGGCATGGTTCTTGATGCTTTAGAAAGACGAGATTACAAGCTTTGCAATGGGAAAAGAATGGAATCAAATGAATGTTTGAGCTGAAAGTTGCAATGAGTCAAAGTTGGGAAAAGAGGTTGACTTTCCATACTTAGAAATATTTCAAGTTTTTTCTTCAAAAGTGACCTATAATGTTTTGCATCTAAACATGGCCTTCCTCTTGGAATTTTCTCTTGACCAAAAAAGATGGCATGAAATAGACCTCTTGAATGACATTTTGAAACTTGAACCATTCAAAATATCCAAAAATTGAGAGAGTTATGAATTGTTGAAGTTGGCAAAAAAACCATGAAATGACCTATAATCTTTTGTATCCTTAAGGCATCCTCCATCCATTTTCTCACTTTGCACATAAAAGAAGGAATAAAGTTCACATCCTCAAGATAATTATGGAAAAATAGTGGGCTCAAGGTGATAAAAAGTGACAAAGTTATGATCATTTGAAGTCACATATGGGAAGTTGGGGGTTCATTTGGAGGACTTGTAATCTCTCTTCATCATCAAGTTTCTTACACATGAAAACTCCTTGAAACTTTTGAAATGATTTGTTAATAACCCTTTGAAGAGAATGATGTTTTTAGAATCACTCAAAAATACCAAAAAATGAGCAAGATATACTTCTTTGAAGTTCAAAACCCTAGCTCTTAGATCAAGAAAATGCTTTGAGGAACTTTGACAATTTTAAACAACCTTCTTGTACCAACACTTTTGATTTGTAGATAGAAGTTGTTGAGGATGATAATGAGAACTCATAGCAACCAAAACAACTTCCATACCTTGAGAATTGAGAGAAATATGTACTTGTGACCAATGGGAACAAGGCCTTGTCCAACCATGACAACTTCTTCAATCAACCCCTTGTACTTTGGAATCAATCTTGATAACTTTGAAATATGGTGAACCAAAATAAACCATGCCATGCCATTTCTTCCAAAACAAATTCAATGGTGAGGTTTGAATTTCTCAAGTTTTATTTACTAGGGCATGGAAATAAACTCATGAACCCATGGATCAACTTGCTAAGACACATTGCCTTTACCTATATTATTAACAAGTAAGACAAACCAACATTGTATTTTATTAATTAAAAGGAAAGTAAAAAAAAAAACATGCATGATCACAAAAGAAAAACAAGTCAAGGTGCTTGTTGGTTCCTCAAAGAGCAAAGCTAAAGATAGGGAGGAGAACCAAAATCCCTAATGTGATCTTGTTGTGATTGAATCAATATGGTATGATGAAGGAATCTTATGGGCAAAAATTGGGGTACAACAATGTGATATAAAAAAACTTATATGTCTAACGTATACTTGACATTTGAGTCATCTATTTCTAAGACTCCGAGGAATTGGGTTTTGTTTGTTGAAACATGTTACCACTAACGCATAGTCTGTCTCTAGGAAAAAGTTCTTCCACTGATTGGATTGAGCAAACTCAATGGCTCTAATAGAACCTTCCATCTCTACAAAGAAGGCATGCTGATGACTAATATTTTTAGAGAATCCACCAAGGAATTCACTGTCATTACATCTAAACAGCCCCCCCACATGCAACTATGATACTGGTAGCAACATCATCAAAATTACCCTTCACCCAATTAGGCATAGGCGGGATCTAAAAGACTTCCTTAATCAGAGTAAGTCGAAGAGGCTTGAGAGGAACACAAAAGATCTTCAAAATTCTAAAATCAACCACAAAGTTCTTGAAAAATTATTTGGTTGCCGAACCAGAAAGGTGAACATGCGCCTTGATATTATTGACAACATTTCTCCACGACACCACTTTATCCTGGAACCTGACCTCATTTCTGCATTTCCAGATAACATACATGATATTGATAATGGTGGCTTGAATTACGACCCTGCACTGAGGAGACTAGTTCATGTCACAAAGCTTCCATATGTCTTGAGGGCGATCCAAAACTAGCATAGTTTTGATAACCTCTGAGAACCAAGTCCAAATATTAATGGTGAACCTGCATTTAAAGAAAATATGAACATTAGTTTCTTCACTAAGCATGCAAGTGTTACATACCGAAGGAAAGGAGCACCCTCTCAATATAAGGTTTTCATCTGAGGGAAGCTTATTATGCATAAGCCCCAAGCAATAAATGATCTAGCCAGCGGAATATCCTTGCTCTATAGAAGCTTGGTCTATAATAATTGAGGATGAACCCTAGACTTAAAGGCAATGACACCCTTGAGAGTCATGTCACCAGATGTGTTAGCTGTCCAAACTAGACAATATTCTTTATCTTCAACCAGAAGCATAACATGTTCAGTTAGAGAGGCTATAGCAGGAAGATGAACTAAAAGCCGCTGAGGGATATTCCACTGTTGGTTCTGAATGAACATACTAACTTTATCAATTAGAGAGTCATGCCAGGCAATAGGTATATTTAAAGCTTCAACCAAACAACTCGAGGCTCCCTAGTGGTCTAACAAAAAATTTATCTTCAAGTTATTTCTAACCGAGAACCTAGAGTTATCCTTCATCACAATAAACTCTTTCTTCAAACCACTCCAAAGAGATGATAATATATAATAATTGATGCAACCATTCCCTATTAAGACTCTATCCCTCAGAATCCGAGCCCAAGCATTATCAGATTGCATCAAATCCCAACATAACTTGAGGTTTGCTGCTTCATTGAGGATGGACAAATACTTGATATCTAAGACCCCCTATAAATCAGGCATGCAAACTTTACTCCAAGTGACAGTGACCAACTTTTTCTTGTTAATGTCTCCTGACCATAGGAAATTCTTAAACCACATTTCAAACTCTTTTATCAAAGATATGAAGGAATAGGTTGTGATGGTATAAATCATCATACTGTGAATGACAAAACGAATAAGTTGAGATCTACCAATTTTTTATTACTCACTAATTGAAAAAAATGAATACTTCTTCAATTCCAACATTATTTGTAATAATTATTTAACTAATTCTCACACTTCCAATAACGCTATTGAATTCAAATTAATTTTCAGTTGGCTAACTTTCTCACTTCTCTTTACTTCTCGGTAACGTCCAACCGATCAAAATAAATTAAATAAACACATAATCATATAAACACACCGAAAGTTCTAAATAATTATTTAAAAATAATAGTAAAATATACTAACATTATTAAAATAAATCTGGGGTGTTACAACAACCACCTATTTTAAAACTATAACAACCAAAATATTAACTTATGGTGACATATTTAAGAATAATTTAGGAATATTTGCGGGAGCTTTCTTACAATTAAAATTTACACTTCCATTTCAAGTTGAATTACATGAAATCAAGTTTGCTCAAATATGCTAATAAGAAAAATTGAATGAATCTTTGTCTTGAAACACCATTTGCGTATTTTCTATTTTGAATATTGTTCTTGATATCTTTTAATTAAATAAAAGAATATTTTACATACTATACACTCATTTAGATTTAAGATATCTCACATTCTCATAGATAAAAATGCATGTGTAAATAAATTAAACAATACAATATTTTTGTTGATTTTGAATTTTTTTTTAATGATAGATTAAACATGTTATACTATCATTTTAGCTAGTTTTTTTTGTGAAGTATAGTTTACGAATCGTTCCTTTTTATTTTTCTTTTTTTATTCAATAATATTTTTTTAAAAGTTAATTTCGTACATCAAACATAAATATGGTGTCAAACAAAGTTTCTTTTTTCAAATTTTTGTTGGAAAATTATTTCTCTAATATCATAATACAATGTTTTAGATTTTGATTAGAGACATTATTTAAAATATTTTTAATTAAACTTTATTTTAAAAAATGTGACTATCATTAATATTTTTATTTATTGTTTCCTTCAAAATATTAATATATTAAAATTATTTATTCCAACACAAATATTCTAAGCACTATCTTTTAAAATTAAATATTTTTTATCATTTATTTTGAAAAAAATGAATGTTATATATATATATATATATATATATATATATATATATATATATATATATATATATATATATATATATATATATATATATATATATATATATATATATATATATATATATATATATATATATATATATATATATATATATATATATATATATATATATATATATATATATATATATATATATATATATATATATATATATATATATATATATATATATATATATATATATATATATATATATATATATATATATATATATATAACATTCATTAATACGCTAGAGCTGATAAAATGGGTCAGTCCGGGTTGGCTTGCCTGACCCTTTAAATTATAGGGCTTGAACTTTCAAATTAGAGTTGATATTTCTTTATTCACCCCTGTTTCATGGATTTCACCTCTAAAAATCTAAAAATATCTTGTTGAGTTCGGATATGCAGATCCAAACGCACCAAATATCACTTTTTCAAAAAATGAGTTCGGAAAGGCCTGTCCAAACCAACCCCGAGGGGAAATTCTGACATGTCATTCCAAAGTCCCCTTTCACCTTTAGCAAGATCAAACAACCCTCCATTTTCAAAATAAAATAGGTTCAGACTCGCATATCTGAACCATGTGTGGGCATAATTCAGAGTTGTAATTCTGAATTGTCCCCTGAGTCCATTTGACATAATCTATTTTCTAAGGCCTTTGTGTTTTCAATCGAAACTAATTTGTAATCAATTTAATTTTTCATTATTTCGATCAAAGAATAATAAAAACGAATGCTATAGAATAAAGTAAAGTTTTAATAAAACCAAAAAACATAAAAACTGAATTCAAAGGTACAACAAATGTTCACAAAGTCGATAAAAATAAAACGAAATATAATTCAATGCATACCCTACTATGTATGCATAATCATAACTCCCTAGATTATCCCTTGCTTGTGGTAACCCAAGGCATGACGTGCTTCAAAAAGAATATCACGTGCTAGTTGTACCGCTTCCTCACCACCTCTCGCGAACAATCCATAATTGACCCCCTCGGTCGTAATCCGCATGATGGTCTGTCATATCCGCAAGATGTCAACAACATGATCATCTTGTGCCTGAGAATTCTCCAAGATCTCCTCATCGGTAGGCCTGGGTCGATGTCCAAGAGTATCCAGTGTCATGTAAGGATGTGACACCTGATAGAACTATGTCATGTAACCATCCACATAAGCCCAATCAGATGTAACAACCTATGCCCGATACTCTCTGGTACCATATGACTCTCAAAATCATCTAGAATGGCTTACAGGTGTCTGCATACAACACTGATGGGGGAAACCTAGAAAGGGGACCTTCGAATAATTTGAATGTATTCAAACTGTCTCATGCAACATTCAGGCAGATATCTACACATGATGTTGGTCCCACAAGCCAACCATCCAGAGTATAAGCAAATATGGTCGAATGGTATTATGTCTTTGTAAGCACCGTATGGCCTCCATTTGATGTCGTCATGTTAAGTGCACTCGAGGTACACACGATACGATAATATGTGATCATTCGCTCTATTAGGGACAAACCAGGAAGCATATGGGTAATCATGAGTATAAGAGGGTGCACGATGAAAGTCGTGGATACGATAAAAGTGAGCAAGGATCCATCCCTAAAAATAAATGAGAAAAAATAAGTATGATTTGGAAATTAGTTTGCAACTTAAAGTGGGATTTAGAAATTACCATAAGCAGTGTACACAAGCCCGTCATCTACTTCGTCATCCATTTACAACCTTCGTTCAGGTTGAAGTATAGGTAAACCAAGCAGGCTGCCCCTCAATTTCACTCATGTTTGAACTCCAAGTCGATGAAATACTTGAGATAAACGACGTCCACATAGTTGGCACTCTTGCCTACAAACATGGACGTGCTAACTAAGAAGATAAAGTAGCACCTCATGGCAGCCTCTTTATGGTATATAACCCAGAATTCATTAGCATTAGGGAACTCGAATGTATCCTAGTTTTTTTCATACAATTCCGCCAACCAAGAAAACCTAGCATGTGCACCCATGATGGCTCTACACTGTTTAGAGACTTCAAAGGCATCGACTCCCAAGTAAGTCATTGTCAAATGAATTGCTTCCTCCCTGGTGACTTTAGAATGATCAAACAACTATCCTCTAACGGGAAGGTGTAAGAGGCACGCAATGTCATCCAACGTAATGGTCATTTCACTAACAGGGAGGTGGAAATATGACATCTCACTGTGCCATGTCTCGGCAAAGGCAACTTGCATTCCATGTATGATGTTGTTGTACCCCGAAGCACAAAGACTGGCAAGACCAGAGTTAACTCTTCATCGTGATGATACAAGTTGTGAATTTTTCTGGCATGATTCACAGACTTTAGACACTCACACTCCTGTTAAGAAAAAATAAACGCATTTCATGATCAATGAAGCTTTATTTGGATAAAAAAACAGAGGTACATGAGGAGATTTATCTGAAATTTACCTCTACATCCTAGATACGAGGAGCCACATGTTGTCCAAAGTAGATAAGCAAAGATTTGTCAGTGGGCCCTCTTGGCAACGAGTCTACAAGGGGCGCCTCTGCATCAAGATGAATCTCGGGCTCAACAGGATCATCCTCATCATGGATGGAACCACTATGGGATCCCAATCCACGAGGCTAAGGGGGTAGGGCGTCTGTAGCCTGATCGCGCATATGTTGCCTCTCGTGACGCTATAAGGATGGGGTCACCCGAGTCTCATCCTTGAAGGGTTATCAACCATTGTCCTAGAAAAAAAACATAACTAAACTTTAAGCAAAGAACTGGTTCAGAAATGGCAATCTGAAATGCTAGAACATACCAGTTCGGAAAGGTGTGTCTGAATTAAAGCTTTGAAGGCAACAATGACAAAATGTTCCTGCACGTGCCCTAGTTAATTTAAACTAAACCAAACTCATCCAAATCACATAAACATTGTCTCTAAACTAGTACACAAACCTATTTGACCTATCTAATGCATAAAACTAATACATTTGAGCAAATAGTTTAATCAAAAATCAAAATATCTTAAATGTAATGGTTGGGTGTAAAGTTATTTGATGTTGAATGAAGTTGGTTGAATGGCTTTGGATGAGTTCAAAACACAAGAAAAAAGCTTCAAAACTTGATCTTGATGTATAATGAAAATGGGTGTTAAGTTATAGAGGGTTTGATGTTTTTGTGTTTAAATTGAACAAATGAAGGAAAAGAGGGAAGATTTGTCGCGTTATTTAAATATACTTACCTAGTTCGGAGTGACTTATCTGAACTATTTTTTAATTAAAAAAAGTGTGTTCGGATTGGCCTCTCCGAACACACCTTTCAGGTGACTTTGGACTTGTCTTTCCTGTAAGTGTTTGTTTGTTGGCATTATTTTTTGGTAAAACCAGAATTATGAATGTCATGACTGATGTCATAACATTATGGGATAAAGGTACATTTTGCAGAAAGAATGTTCTATAGGAACTACTCAGTATGAGTGATTATCATGATCATTAAGCTATGATCATATATACTGAATTCTACCAAAATCAGTGAACAAGATTCATGATGTCATAACCAATGTTAAGACATCCTGTACTGATCAAGTTGTTGTGCAGATTTATTATTCCTAAGAATTTTCAGGAAACTGGTGTGCTTCTCTGAGTTGAAGAATTATTGTCCAGATCAGCTGCTCACGTGGACATTAGGTTAACCTTACTTAACTCTAATCTGTTATGAAAAAGCCCTAGACCAAGTCTTTAGGTTAACTTTAGTTAACCCTAGCTATTTTTATGGAATCCCTAAAAGAAGAATAGGCAGCTTATATATTTCTGACGAAGCCTAATGGTTAGCAGCACTTTTGACAGAAGATCAATAAGGCATTGTATAGTTGTAACTACTGTGAGCCAAGCAATTATCATTTTGATAAGTGACTTGGAGTAGGATTTGGTTGTAAGGGTTGTTTATCACTCAAAGCTTTGAAGCACGAGTGTTTGTGTCTCTTGATTAAAGCTTTGAAGCAAAATCAAGTAAGGGTTGTTTATCACTCAAAGCTTTGAAGCACGAGTGATTGTGTCTCTTGATTAAAGCTTTGAAGCAAAATCAAGTGTGTGTATTGAAGAATGTCTCCATAATCTCATTAATCAATAGATTAGTATCACTGCTGTGATTGAGGGGGAGTGAGTAGGAACTCAGGTTTAAGTTGGACTTATATTGAAGTTGCATCGGGTAGGTCTTAAGTGAAGGAGATAAACTGGTTGGTTTATTCCTAAATTAACACCTCTTATAGTGAATTTCCTCCCTAGCTTGGTAGCCCCCAGAGTAGGTGTTGTTACACACTGAACTGGGTTAACAATTGATTGTGTTCTTTACTGTATTTTAAATTACTGTTTGGAGTGTGTACAAGTTTGTCAGATACGATGTCATAACATTCACTGTGACATTAAGTATCTGTTGCCAGAATTTCAATTGGTATCAGAGCAGGCACCCTGCCTGACTTTCTGGATGAGATCTAGGGATATTATTTTCTGGCGCTATGGATAAGGAAGGAGGATTTGGGAACATACCACCTATTCTGGATGGATCAAATTACGACTACTGGAAACCTTGTATGATTGCCTTCTTGAAGTCACTGGACAAAAAGGCTTGAGAGTTGCTGACAAAGGATGGAACCATCCCACCATAATTGGGAAAGATGGGACGGCCAGTCTGAAACTTGAGGAAGAATGGAGCAAAGAAGAAGATGAGTTAACCCTAGGCAACTCTAAAGCATTAAATGCTTTGTTCAGTGGAATTGATAGAAACATATTCAGACTAGTACATCAATGTGAACTGGCCAAGGATGTTTGGGACACTCTCAAAACCACCATGAGGGTACATCCAAAGTAAAAATGTCAAGACTTCAGATGCTCACTACCAAATTTGAGAACCTAAGGATGATGGAAGATGAGACCATTCATGAGTTTCACATGAACATCTTGGAAATTGCCAACACCTCAGGAGCATTGGGAGAAAAGATGTCAGAAGAAAAGCTGGTGAGAAAGATTCTCAGATCCTTGCCTAAAAGGTTTACAATGAAAGTGACTGCTATAGAGGAAGCTCAGGATATTTGTAACTTGAAGGTTGATGAACTCATTGGGTCACTTCAGACTTTTGAGATGGGGATCAATGACAATGCTGACAAGAAAAACAAGAGCATAGCCCTTGTATCCAATACTGAAGATGAAAGCAAGGAGAGTGATGAAGAGAATATTTCAGAAGCTATAGTTATGCTTGGAAGGCAGTTCAATAAACTCATCAAGAGAATGGACCCAAAGTCAAGGTCAAATGTCAAGAACATTCCCTCTGACATTAGCAGATCCTATGACTCCGGCAGAAGAACTAAGTCTGAAGAAAAGGGAAATCAAAGCAGAGGAATCCAATGCCATGGATGTGAAGGATATGGGCACATTCGAGCTGAATGTCCTACCTTTCTTAAGAAACAAAAGAAAGGACTGTCTGTTACTTGGTCTGATTGTGACTCAAAGTAACTCTGAAGAAGAATCTGCTAAACTAGTTACTGCACTATCTGGTATTTGTAACTCTGATAGTGACTCTAGTGATGAGGAAGTGACATTTGAAGAACTTGCTGACTCCTACAAGAAGCTATGTATCAGAAGTGCTGAAGTCTGTCAGCAAAATGAGAAACAGAAAAAACTCATAGTGAAGTTGGAGGCTGAGAAGAAGGCAGACAGTGATACTATAAGCCATCTCAAAGGTGAAGTTCAAATGCTGAACTCCAAACTTGATCAGATGACTAAGTCAGTCAAGATGTTGACAAATGGAACTGACAAGTTAGAAGAAATCCTTCAGGCTGGAAAAAATGCAGGAAACATGTCTGGTCTAGGATTTGTGGCTGCAAAGAAATCTGTTGTTGACAAGAAGAAGACCAGGCCTGATAAACAAATGTCAAAGCAGATGTCACAATATAGCACTCAACATCAAGAACAGAGAAATATGAAGAAAAAGTATCAAAGATGGAGATGTCATAAATGTGGAAGGTTTGGTCACATAAACCCATTCTGCTTCAGATTATATGGATATCCTAATCAGACCCCATATGTCAAACCTAAGACTAACAAGGCACCATATACTCAACAGTGGAAGAAAAAGCCCTGATAGCTCACACCTCCCTTAGAGTTTCTGCCAAGGAAGACTGGTACTTTGACAGTGGATGCTCTAAACACATGACTGGAATCAAGAATCTGCTGAATGATGTTAAACCTCATACTACTAGTTATGTCACTTTTGGAGATGGTGCTAGAGGAGAAATCAAAGGAGTTGGAAACTTGGACTGCCTGGAGTTCCAAACCTAAATGAAGTGTTGTTGGTAAATGGTTTGACTGCTAATCTCATAAGTATCAGTCAATTATGTGATCTAGGATTCAAGGTCAACTTCACCGAGTCTGAATGTCTTGTAACTAATGAAAAACAAGAAGTTGTAATGAGAGGAGTCAGATCAAAAGACAACTGTTACTTATAGGAGTCTGAGAATACTAACTACTCTTCTGTATGCTCTATAGCCAAAGAAGAAAAGGAAGTGAAACTGTGGCACCAAAAACTTGGTCATTTACATCTAAGAGGGATGAAAAAGATCATATCCATGGAGGCAGTCAGAGGGATTCCAAGGCTTCAGATTGATGAAGGGAGAGTCTATGGTGAATGTTAGGTTGGAAAGCAAACTAGAATGTCACATCCAAAGACAAGACATCTGACCACCTCTAAGGTGCTAGAACTTCTACATATGGATCTGATGGGTCCAATGCAGGTGGAAAGTCTTGGTGGAAAGAGATATGCTTATGTTGTTGTGGATGATTTTTCCAGATTCACCTGGATAAACTTCATTAGGGAAAAGTCTGATGTATTTGATGTATTTAAGGAACTGTGCAAAAGAATTCAAAGAGAAAAAGAAGGATACATTGTCAGAATTAAAAGTGATCATGGTAAAGAATTTTAAAACAGTAAGTTTGATGAGTTCTGTTCCTCAGAAGGAATCAATCATGAGTTCTCTTCACCCATAACTCCTCAACAAAATGGAGTTGTGGAAAGGAAAAACAGGACTATACAGGAATCTGCCAAAGCAATGATACATGCCAAAAGGCTTCCTATTCATTTTTGGGCTGAAGTTATGAATACAACCTGTTATGTCCATAACATGGTCACCTTGAGAAAGGGAACATCATCCACCATTTATGAACTATGGAAAGGAAGAAAGCCTACAGTGAAGTACTTCCATGTCTTTGGGAGCAAATGCTATATTCTGACAGATTGTGAACAAAGGAGAAAGATGGATCCTAAAAGTGATGAAGGAATATTCCTAGGATACTCTACCAACAGCAGAGCATATAGGGTATTCAATTCCAGGACCAAAGTTATGATGGAATCTATAAATGTCATAGTTGATGATCACCATGAGGAAACAAATGTCCTATATGATGTAGAGACATTCTTTGAGACTTCAACTCAAGTGTCTAAAAAGGATGATGTGCCTAATCCTACTCCATCAGAGTCTGAATCAAAGGAAGCTAACAAAGATCCTTCCATCAGAATTCAGAAAGATCATCCTAAGGAACTCACCATAGGAGATCCTAACAATGGAGTCATTACAAGATCCAGAGAAATCATCACAAACTCTTGCTTTGTGTCTAAGATTGAACCAAAAAATGTTAAAGAGGCTTTGACTGATGAATACTGGATTGGAGCAATGCAAGATGAATTGAACCAATTCAAGCAACATGAAGTATGGGAGTTAGTTCCTAGACCAGAAGGAACAAACATCATTGGCACAAAGTGGATCTACAAGAATAAATCAGATGCTGAAGGAGTTGTCACCAGGAATAAGGCAAGGCTTGTTGCTCAAAGATACACTCAAGTTGAAGGGGTTGATTTTGATGAGACTTTTGCTCATGTAGCCAGACTGGAATCAATCAGACTTCTATTGGGAGTTGCTTGTCTCCTTAAGTTCAAGCTATTTCAGATGGATGTGAAGAGTGCCTTCCTAAATGGGTACTTGAATGAGGAAGTATATGTGGAACAACCTAAAGGATTTGTGGATCCAAACTGTCCTGATCATGTCTACAAATTGAGGAAAGCTTTATATGGTCTGAAACAAGCTCCTAGAGCTTGGTATGACAGGTTGACAAAGTTCCTCACTGACAAAGGATACAGGAAATAAGGTTTGGATAAAACTCTGTTTGTCAAAAATGAAGGAGGAAAGATAATGGTAGCTCAAATTTATGTTGATGACATAGTGTTTGGAGGAATGTCAAATAAAATGGTTAAACATTTTGCTAACCAGATGCAAGCTGAATTTGAAATGAGCCTCATGGGAGAATTGAATTACTTCCTTGGACTGCAAGTCACACAGATGGAAGACTCAATTTTTTTGTCTCAAAGCAAGTATGCAAAGAATATTGTCAAGAAGTTTGGAATGGAGAATGCCAGTCATAAAAGGACTCATACACCTACTCATTTAAAGTTGTCCAAAGACACAAGTGGGGCAAATGTGGATCAAAGCTTGTACAGAAGCATGATAGGAAGTCTGTTATACTTAACAACCAGCAGACCTGACATTGCTTTTGCAGTTGGAGTATGTGGAAGATACCAGGCTGAACCCAAAGTAAGTCACATCAACCAGGTGAAAAGAATTCTGAAGTATGTGAGTGGAACTTACAATTATGGCATGCTGTACTCTCATGGATGTGAACCAATTATGTCTGGTTACTGTGATGCTGATTGGGCTGGTAGTGCTGATGATAGAAAGAGTACCTCTGGAGGATGCTTCTTTTTGGGAAATAATCTTGTCTCCTGGTTCAACAAGAAACAAAACTGTGTGTCTCTATCTACTGCTGAAGCTGAATACATAGCAGCTGGTAGCAGCTGTTCTCAAATGACATGGATGAAACAGATGCTGACTGAGTATAATGTCACACAAGATGTCATGACATTGTACTGTGATAATCTGAGTACTATTAACATTTCCAAAAATCCTATACAACACAACAGGACTAAGCATATTGACATTAGACATCACTTCATCAGAGATCTTGTGGAGGAAAAGGTGATTAAGCTGGAACATGTTGCCACTGAACTACAACTGGCTGACATTTTTACCAAGGCACTTGATGCTAGTCAGTTTAAAAATTTAAGGGGCAAGCTGGGTATTTGCCAATATGAAGAGATGTAGCAATTAATTTTGCTTAAAACAAGGGATGAAAGAGATATTTTAGTCAAGTCTATTCTAATTGGGCCGATCATTTGTTTCCCTCTTTCGTTCCAAAATTTTAAGAAGTGGAATAAACATACTTATATCTCCCTCTTCTCTTTTTTCTGCAACATTCTCCATTCCCTCAAAAGAAGATTTCACACACGCTGTCACTTGTTTTCTCAATCTCTCAAGATGTCTCAACAATCTGTGTCATCATCTTCATCAAAGGCAACTTCATCTTCCTCACCCTCTGACACCAAACCTAGGGCAATCGTAAACTGCATGGATGCTAATGTTCTTGAGATAACTCCAATTTGTGAAATGACAGCTGATCCCACTAAGGTCAAGAAGCTGCGAACCAGACATGCAAGAAGATCACAAGCTTCTCCATCAGGTAAAACTTCTCAACCATCATCTTTTGTTCCTCCAGAGATAGCTAATAGGGAAGGTTCTGCTTATGTGCATCAAGCTATTGCCAGACTAGTCACTAGGATTCTTAATGAGAATCACTCTGTTCCTGGCATATCTGTACCATTGAACCAAGAAACTGCTAGCCCTAATGTAGAAAGGGATCCAGATGTCACTCAGAATGTTGAGAGACCTGATGACAACATTGGGAAATCTCCAGAAAAACCTGATGGTCACCAGACCCCTACTGACAAGGCTGTTAAACCTCCTGTCATTGATGTTGATGAAGAATTCTCTGACAATGATTTAATTGCCAATATCAACCCTAGCATAGCTAGAAGGATGATGAGTAGAAAAGAGAAGCAAAATGCTGCCCAAAGCCCCTCCAAAGGGAAGGCTACTGAAGTGGTTCATGAGAAGGCGAGGTCTGAGAACAAGGCTGAGAAGACTGGAACTTCGAAAGGGAAAGGTAAGGTAAAAGCTAGGGTATCTGTTGGTAGTCTCTCAAAACCCTTGAGACAACCTATAGCCAAGAAAAGAAATGATCCTGAACCCTCTGAATCTGATGAGGAATCAGACTTTGATTTTGATGTTGAGAGCAATGTTCCAGACATTCCTCTCAGGAAGAAACCCTCTTCTAGCAAACTGCCTAAGGTTCCCGAAGTTGCCATTGACAACATCTCCTTTCACCATCTAGAAAATGCAAGCAGGTGGAAGTATGTGTTTCTGAAAAAGATTGCATCGGAGAGGGAGCTGAACAAAAGTCATGGATCTAATCAAAGTTGCTGGCCTGATGAAAACAGTGGTCAAGTTTTCCAACTGCTATGAGATTCTTGTCAAAGAATTCATAGTAAATTTGTCTGGTGGTTGTGCTGATGGAAAGTCAGCTGATGTGAGAGGAAGGAAGGTAAATTTCTCTCCTACTATGATAAATAAATACCTAGGAAGGCCTGATGATGCTCAACCTGAGCTAGAAGTTACTGATAACCAGGTTTGTCAAACCATCACTGCCAAGCAAGTTAAGCACTGACCCTTGAAAGGGAAGCTAACTGCAAGCAAGCTGAGTATGAAGTTTGCCATACTGCACAAAATTGGTGCAACTAACTGGGTTCCCACCAACCACAAATCCACCATTTCCACAGGTTTGGGAAGATTTATCTATGCTGTTGGAACCAGAACAAACTTTGATTATGGCAACTACATCTTTGATCAAACATTGAAACATGCTGAGAGCTGTGCTATTAAAGGCCCTATTGCTTTTCCCTCTCTCCTGTGTGGTATAATCATTGATCAATATCCTGATATCCTGGTTGAAAAAGACTCTGTATGCAAAAGAGCCCCTGCACTTGGTTTTCACTATAAGTTGTTTCAGGGAACACATGTCCCTGACATTGTTATGACATCTGCTGAGACATCAAATGTCAAAGCTCATTCCAAGAAAACGGATGTTATAGCTGCTCTAAAAGAAATCTGCAGAGAGCTTGATGCAAGAAGAAGGACTCTTGAAGAGCTGATTGCTAGACTGGAACAGGAGGAGAATGAAGAACAAATGAGGGAAGAGGATGCTGATGAAGACCAACATAATGCTGCTGAAAATAGTGCTTCCTCAGGGGATGACAGTACCTGAAGGTCTGTGTTTGCTGAAATGATTGTTGCTGGAACTTGTTGCTGCCAAATGATACCTTCTGTTTATTTCTGTGTTTTTTTTAATTTCCTTTTGGATGACTGTATAACTTAAAGTACAAGTATCTTTGGCCTCTTTATGGCTAAAAAGGGGGAGAAGAAATTATGGTAATTTTGGTAGAATTAGATATTGGTAGTTGTTATTAAAAATTTTGGCTGCATTCTAATCTCTGATTGTTTAGGGGTTTTAGCCAAAAAATTGCCAAAGGGGGAGTTTGTAAGTGTTTGTTTGTTGGCATTATTTTTTGGTAAAACTAGAATTGCGAATGTCATGACTGATGTCATAACATTCTGGGATAAAGGTACATTCTGCAAAAAGAATGTTCTACAGGAACTACTCAGTATGAGTGATTATCATGATCATTAAGCTATGATCATATATACTGAATTCTACCAAAACCAGTGAACAAGATTCATGATGTCATAACCAATGTTAAGACATCCTGTACTGATCAAGTTATTGTGCAGATTTATTATTCCTGAGAATTTTCAGGAAACTGGTGTGCTTCTCTGAGTTGAAGAATTATTGTCCAGATCAACTGCTCACGTAGACATTAGGTTAACCTTGCTTAACTCTAATCTGTTATGAAAAAGCCCTAGACCAAGTCTTTAAGTTTACTTTAGTTAACCCTAGCTATTTTTATGGAAGACCTAAAAGAAGAATAGGCAGCTTATATATTTCTGACGAAGCCTAATGGTTAGCAGCACTTTTGACAGAAGATCAATAAGGCATTGTATAGTTGTAACTACTGTGAGCCAAGCAATTATCGTTTTGATAAGTGACTTGGAGTAGGATTTGGTTGTAAGGGTTGTTTATCACTCAAAGCTTTGAAGCACGAGTGTTTGTGTCTCTTGATTAAAGCTTTGAAGCAAAATCAAGTAAGGGTTATTTATCACTCAAAGCTTTGAAGCACGAGTGATTGTGTCTCTTGATTAAAGCTTTGAAGCAAAATCAAGTGTGTGTATTGAAGAATGTCTTCATAATCTCATTAATCAATAGATTAGTATCACTGCTGTGATTGAGGGGGAGTGAGTAGGAACTCAGGTTTAAGTTGGACTTAAATTGAAGTTGCATTGGATAGGTCTTAAGTGAAGGAGATAAACTGGTTGGTTTATTCCTAAATGAACACCTCTTATAGTGAATTTCCTCCCTGGCTTGGTAGCTCCCAGAGTAGGTGTTGTTACACACTGAACTGGGTTAACAATTGATTGTGTTCTTTACTGTATTTTAAATTACTGTTTGGAGTGTGTACAAGTTTGTCAGATACGGTGTCATAACATTCACTGTGACATTAAGTATCTGTTGCCAGAATTTCATTTCCGAAGTCCACTTTAAAAAAATGCATTTGGTGCGTTTAGATAAGTCATTCTGAAACATGGGAGCATTTTGGGAAATTTATGAAGGGCCTGCTAGAAGTAGCAAGGGTGTAGATAGAAATTTCATTTTTTTATATCGGTCTTAAAAAACTCGCTATCCATTAAGACTAACTCGTAAGAGCCGTAGGTAGTCTATTATACCTGCATAACTATACGTTTTTTTTTTAAAAATTATATTAATTTTTATATTGTGTTACTCCAAAATAACACATTGATTTTTCTCACTTTTCTAAATTTTGTCTCTACTCTATTCAATTTTTCTCTTTTAAATATTATACATGATATAATCAACATTCTTTTTTCGTATTCTATTAATTTCTCTTATATTAAATATTCGAGTATTATTTTGTATAATTTAGATATGTATTATATGTAAAAATATATTATAATATTTATAAAAGATAATATAATATTTAAAATGTATTATTTTAAAAATAATATTTGATTTTATTTATAATAAATATTACTGATTTTTTATTTTATTTTTTTATTTAAAAAACTCGTTTAGGGTTGAGTAGTCTGAAATCCATCTAAAGTCGAGCTGGATAGTAATTTTCAAGCTCCTATAACAATAGAGTTTTTTTTTATCTGATTCTAAAAAGCTTAATGCCCACTAAGACCGACCCGTTTAAGATAAAGTAATTTATTTTGAGAACTTTAAATACGTTATCAATTTTTTAAATTGGTTTTATTATTATTTAAATTGATATTTTAATTTAATATATTTTTAAATAATAATTTGACTATACTAAATTATATATAAATTTCAATAAGAATAAAGTTAATTGCTTTACTATGAATGTTTTTTATAAATAAAACAAAATAATAATGTCCTAAGCGAAATTTTGATAAATTAAATTTAAAAATTTGGTCAGCACAAGAAATGTATTTTTTTCTTCTATCCTTCATGATTATAAGTTTGTACAAAAAGAAAACTACTTTTCAAAACATGCAACTTGTATGTAAGTATGTTACATCGCTTGTCTTAAAAAAAAACATCATTATACTTTTTACAGTACTTAGAACAAACCTATACAAAATTTAAACTATAAATAAATCATGACGATAACAAAACTTGTTTTTAGTGATAAAATCAAAACTTGTTCAAATTTTAGTAATTATTCTTTAATGCTACAATATCTTCTTAAACATAAACATTTCTTCAATAACATAACAAAAAAAATCATAATTTGTTTAATAAAATATCTATCTTTGTAAAAATATATAATATCTAGAATAGATTTTTTAATTTGGTAATTAACTAAATAGATAAACTTTTACAAATTAATTTACCATATTACCCTTATTAACCCTGTCTCAATTCATTGAACACACAAAATTACTATTATAATATAAGATCAAAATAGGATAAGAAGAAGAATAGAAGGAATAAAAATCTTATGAAGAAAATAATCATGAAAATAATATTTTTTCTAATAATATAGTAAAGAAAAATCTTTTAAAAAAGTAATAATAATAAAATACATTTGACTATATAGTAATAATAATAATGTTAAATAAGAAAAAAATCATATTAAAATATTTATAAAGTAAAGTCATAAAATTTTTTCAAAATAAAAAAAATTATAATAATATTTTAATTAAATAAAAATTAGTGGATCCTTCACCTTCACCCTTTATTCATACCAGAGGAAGCAACAACGGCATCGTCGTCGTCATCACCACCCACAAAACTCTCTCAGTCAAACTGATTCACACACTTTCATACCCTTCTTCTGCGCTGATTTTGTTGCTTTCTCTTCAACTCTTTTCCTCAAAGTTTTGATTTTTTTTTTGCTACACAGGTATGTCTTGAACTAATTTTTTCATAATCTTCAACCCCTTTTGATATATTATGGAAAAAGAAAGATTTTTTTTATTTTTTTGGGTGTTTTGAATCTGAAAACCTAGCTGGGGAGAGTTGGTTTTTGTAGCTTGTTAATTGGATTGTGAATTTGGGGGGGAAATGGAAAATAAATTTGAAAGTTTGGTTTTTTAATTTTTGCCCCTTTTGTAAAACCCTAGTTTTGGATCTTGCTTTGGAGTTTGAATTTTGGTGCTTTTTCTTGCATTAGGTTTGGTTTTTATGTTGAACTGAGTTTCTGCTGGTAATTGAGTTGGTGGGCGGTGTTCAAGTTTGTTTATTGGTGCATTTGAAAAAGTTCTATCTGATGCTTAGTTAGTTCAGAGAGTACTGATATGAGCTAGTAGGTGATTTGAATTGAGAGGGAAAAATGTTGGAATTAAAAGGGTGTTTAATTGTTCATTATTATTAGCTTTTGAGCTGTGAGTTTTGACTTAGTTATGGATCACTAGTGATTTGATTGAATTCGGTAACTTTGCTGTTGGATTTTGTTGTTTATTACTTCGTATATTGATTGGGATGATTTTGCGAAATGATCTGTTGCAAGTTTATATACTCTGATTAGATTGTTAGAACAGTTGGCACTTCATGTAGATAGATATACATTTTTCTGGGAATTAAGGTTCGGAAAACTTTTAATGAAAAGATTACAGTTTAGATATTTGCAATTTAAAGTCACATTTTTGTTGCCTTCTTAGCGAGTCAGCCTTGCAGGGAAAATGTTTTTTAGGGTTTACATTTAATATATTTTTTTTTACATTTTCGGTTTTGTTTGCTTTTACAGATTTGCAGAAGTACCGCAAAGAGATTTATATATTTAGGTCAGTGTTGTCACTTATTTATGCATAGGCTGCAACGCCATTATATCTGCATAGGCTGAAATGCTTATTTTATCTTCCATGGGCCGCAACGCCATATTTATATGGCGGATTTATGGCTGCCCGCCATAATCTTTCATTTTTCATTCATACATACATTGATTTAGGTATGAAGGTCAATTTCATCTTATGAACATAATTTTATGGAATGAAAGTTTAACAAGGAAGACACTAATAGAGGTGAAAACAGGAAAAACACATGATGCCCTAAGTATCACATTGAAATATGTTTGATCCAACTAAAAGTGTGAAGCTTTCAACACAGTTTGTTATAAGATTATTATAGAAAATGATAGGATAGCCCTCTTTGTAAGATATATGGTAGAGTACTGTCTTTCGTGGTTTGGACTTATGTGGAGAAAATCCATAAAACACTGATATGGTTGTGTCGGCTGCGTGAACTATAACACCCTAGGAAAGTAGAGTGGACTAAAGTTCAGGATTTTGTATATGCTTTATGTTTTGCGTTTTATTAGCCGACTGCGGGCTGGAGTTGATATTATGATTAGTTTCAGTCACTAGATTTTGTCCTCTGTTACTCATTTGTATTTGTATACTTGTAATTCAGAATACTAAAATTCTGCCTTCAATGTTTGAGAAGTGAAGTCAAATAATTCTTATCCGATTGCTCAAATTTTTTCAAACCTTTGTTCACTTATTATTTTTTGTTTGTGCAGTTGACGCCTGCTTGACTTTGAAAGACTTGGTGATACTTTTGATCACACAGTTTAGCCACTAAAGCTACTTATAGTGGTATGAGGCTTAGGGAATTATGCCGGTTATAGTTGGAGGAAATGCACAGGTATCGTGCTGGCAGCGGCACTAGTGCAGTTAATAACAGTACCGTAGGCGGGCCATCTTATAGGGATACTGGAAGATCTGATTCTTCTTTTCCAGCTCACTTCCCTGTAAATTCAAGGTACGAGAACCTTTCCTCTGTCACCGTTCCTTGTTGCTGATTTATTCTTTCTTCACAATATTAATGACTATAGAATATGGGATGTGTTGCGAATTCCAAAAAATTATGGTTGTGGTTGAATAATTGTTTTTGCTCTAGTGTTTTTTTTCTTCTTTGTTAGATAGTAGTTTATAGGTAATTGTTTTCCTATTTGATTAACATCATTTTGAAAGTTGTAAACCTACCTCAGCGGAGTTCATTTGTTTCTTGAGCAATCAAATTGCTTAGCCTGATTTTAAATTTATGAATTTGATTGCTTAAGAAGTTCATGAGTATCCTCTGCTTATAACCAATCATACATTATATTTCCTTCTGCTTAACACAATTAGTAAATGCAGGTTTTTAAAGTTTTTGCTACATTGATTATGTTCTTTCTGTATAATGGTTAAGTTTGCATGCTATTTTGTGTCATATTAGTGTGTCGTATTGATCTGCGTCCTATTTTGGTCTCTGCTAAACCTAAACCTAAAGTATAAAGGATAACTATAGTGTTTTCTATTATGCGGTAAATTTAATGCTAGTTTTTTCCTTCTTAATTGTAATCATGTTTAAATTCTGAAAATTTAGCGAGTATTTATTGTTTGATCTACAATGCTATATATAGTTTTGATGCTGTGCTTGGATGGTATAATGGGTCAGAAATATGAAACCTCATATCCATTCTCAAAACTAGCAATGATAGATAATATTGCTTCTAACATAATTAGTAAATGCAGGTTTTAAAAGTTTTTTCTACTTCAATTATGTTCTTTGTGCATAATTGTTAAGTTTGCATCCTATTTTGTGTCATATTAATGTATTGTATCTTATTGATTTGCATCCTATTTTGGTCTTGTAAAATATAATAGTCGTATTAGTTGAATACTTATTTATTTATGACTTGAATTTTGAATTATTTTGAAGTTGATATTTGATATATTGGCTCATGTTTTTTTATACTTATGTTACTCATTTTCGACTAAAAATGCTATTTTTATTATTGATCATGTCTTACGATTCAGAAGAAGATTCGATTCACAATTTGAAAATAGGTCTTCCAATTGATAAATCGAATCTCGATTTGATAACCATGGGCTCAAGAAGTAAACAAAATATTAAAGGACAACCAAAGCGTTTTCCTATTATGCGGTAAATCTTGAAGCTAGTTTTTTCTTCTTAATTGTAATTATGTTTAAATTCTGAAAATTTAGCAAGTATTTATTGATTGATCTACTATCCTATTTATTTATAATTTTGATAGGTTAAGAAATTTATTGTGACAAAAAAATCACATTATTGATCCCTGCCATAAAGGTTCAACAAGGACTGTTAAAATTTGTATTTTGAAATTCAGTTCAAATCCATGGGTTTGTTTAGTACTTTTTATTTAAGTAATTAATTGGCCCTCGTTCTTACAACTTAGTTGTTTGACTGTGAGAACATTTTGTGCTGGTGTCTGTCTAGGTTCGATCCCTAGTCTCTACACTCCCCCTGCGCGTGTGTTTATACGAGTATGTGTTGGCCAATAGCAAAATGAAAAGTTAAAACATAATAAATTGGATATCACAGACGGGGAGATATCTTGTGACTCTCTACCTTTCATATTTACTTGGCGCATTGTTTACATTTATTTAAGTCATTTTGTTAAAGTATCGTTTTCACAGTTGGTCCCTTTTTATAAGCACCTGTTATATATTTTTATATATTTATTATTAAAAAAGTTGATAGTATGAATAATGTGTATACTTTGTGTATAACTTACTAAACTATCCTTTGTGTATATATGTAATTAATTTTGACTTTTCATATTCCAAGACAAAATTAGTAGTAGTAATTAAGGACATCTTTAGAAAAAATAATAAATGTATCTAGTAATTTGAAAGAGGGCTTATATTTAGAGACAATATTTTTCTTAAAGGGTACTTTATAATTAGGGACGGAGGTGTTTTTTTTTTCTTTTGTTCTTACTCCCCAATTTTTTTTATAAAAAGGGATAGTTAGTAATGAAGTGGCATTTTTTTCTTTCTATTGCGCTAAATCAGAAATCTGACGCCGTTAATAGTTTTCAACACAATGGTTTTGTTTTTGCAGGCGACAACCACCGTTGAACATAAACCCATACAAGTTGAAGTGTGATAAAGAACACTTGAATTCTAGGTACTTTCTGTTCATAATTAATATCCTGTCGAGTATTCCATACTACGCGTGGGACTTATGCGCACCGTAATCCAAGGTCCTATCTTAAGCGTTTTGGTGGATCCTTCACTCCGTCTCCTCTCCATATTTCCCAGTTTGTTCTCTTATGGACGTTATTAACTTGTATATTTAACTGTTAAATGCTATTATTTTAATCTCAGGCTTGGGGCTCCAGATTTTGTTTCCCAAACACCGAATTGCGTCGAGGAGACTCTGACCAGAGAATATTTGCAATCTGGATATAGGGATACAGTTGAGGGACTTGAGGTATGTCATTAAAATTTTCTCGCGCTTATACCAAATCAGATATTGTAAAGTAGCTACTGCCTGCTTTGCTGATGAGTAAAATACTTAACCAGTTATTAAATTTTATACTAAAGCTTGAATATTTCATGTTTGGCCATCACATGGTGTAACTTTTTTTCCGGAAACATCTTGCTTGTTTTTGGTATCTTCTTGCTTTTTCTTTTCATGAAAATTTTCACTCATCTGAAAAGGAAGTAGATTGTATTATATACACGTAGCACTTTCATTCTCCTTATCTCTTTTGCAATTTTTCCATAATGCTATCAATTGAAATTCTTATTCTGACATTAAAATAAATTTATACGTTCTTTAGAAATAAAGTACGTCCAATTATTAATATATGCGCTTTTGTCTCTCAACTTTTATCGTCTTACATTGCCTTGCTTCTTTTATCACTCAGGAAGCTAGAGAAATTTCATTGACTCAGGTTCCACATTTTAACAAGACAATTGTTCATAATTGCAGAGAGGTGATTTCCTTGTCTCATGTCTTCCTGAGATGCTCCAGTTCACTTTATTTATTTGTTTCTTTAGTCATACTTCGGATCTGCTGCACATTGTCCAATTTTAATAGTATATTCATCGTAAGACTACATGGACATAGGTTGACTTGTTATTTTTTCTTTCTAGGCTATTAAAAAACGTCTAAGGGCCATCAATGAATCCCGTGCTCAAAAGAGGAAGGTATGTAATGATCTTTATTATGCCTTGTTATCTATTTATCCTTCCAAAATATTCTGCTTCTATAACATACCCATATTTCTGTGTTTTCGTCTGGCCTATTTGGAATTAGTGCAGTCTACTTGTCCCAGTTTTTATAAATATATTTGATGTCAATGTTTTGCTTTGACAGGCTGGTCAAGTATATGGAGTGCCTCTTTCGGGATTACAACTTGCCAAGCCTGGTATTTTCCCTGAACTAAAGCCGTGCAGTGAGGACTTCCGGAAGAAATGGATTGAGGTATACTTATGTCTTGTTCCTCCTGCTTTCTTCATTGGGTAGCTAGTAATTTCAGTAAGTTAATCCAGTTAAAATTGTATTATAGGGTTTATCTCAACCGCACAAGCGGTTACGCACTTTGGCCGAGCATGTTCCGCATGGTTATAAAAAGTCATCACTTTTGGAAGTTCTTATCAGGAATAATGTTCCTTTGCTAAGGGCCACTTGGTTCATAAAGGTTACATACCTGAATCAGGTAATGCTTCAATGGCTTATACCAATTATGCCGAGTTATTTTATAGTCTTAATATCTGAAGTTAGATTATGGTTGCACTTTTCAGGTTCGACCAGCTTCTGTTGGCGTTCCTTCTGGGACTGCTGACAAAATTCAGCTGTCTCGTACAGAGATTTGGACCAAAGATGTTATCCATTACTTGCAAATTCTTCTTGATGAGTTTTTATCAAAAAATACTCCTCATTCTACTCTTCATAATCGAGAGCGGTCACCACAAATGCCTTATGCTGGAACGCTGCTGCACAAAAGTGATCCGTTACTATCCTTTTCTGCTGGTGAAGAGCCATCTTTACATTTTAGATGGTGGTATATCATTCGGCTTTTGCATTGGCATCATGCTGAAGGGCTGATTCTTCCTTCTCTTGTTATTGATTGGGTTTTGAATCAACTTCAGGTATTTACTTTTTATACATCATTTGTATTTAACTGGTTTTATGTGCTCATAAAATTAAAAGCGTGTTGCATTGCATAATCTTACGCCAAGTTATGATTTCATAAATTTCTGTTTCTTTCAGGAAAAAGATCTGCTTGAGGTTTGGCAGCTGTTATTGCCTATTATATACGGCTTCCTAGAAATTGTTGTTCTGTCTCAAACCTATGTGCGCACTCTTTCTGGATTAACTCTTCGCGCCATTCGTGATCCTGCTCCAGGTGGATCAGATCTAGTAGATAATTCCAGAAGGGCATATACAACATATGGTCTGATCGAGATGCTCCAGTATTTAATACTTGCAGTGCCAGATACCTTTGTTGCTTTGAATTGCTTTCCTTTGCCATCCACCATAGTCTCACATACAATGAATGATGGCAGTTTTGTACTAAACTCAACCGAGGCTGCAGGTAAGATAAAGAATAGTTCAGAGGATTTTGCTCGGATTGTTTCATGTATTCAGAAACGTGCAGAAGATCTTGCCAATGCTACAAGCCCTTGCAATCCAGGTCATTGTCTGGCTAAGGTAGCAAAAGCCTTGGATAAATCCCTTATGCTTGGTGATTTACACGAAGCATACAAGTTTCTTTTTGAAGATTTTTGTGATGAAACTGTGTCTGACACTTGGGTTGGAAAAGTGAGCCCTTGCTTAAGGTTATCTCTGAAATGGTTTGGGACTGTACATACATCTCTTATATATTCAGTGTTTTTCATCAGCGAGTGGGCAACATGTGATTTCAGGGATTTTTCTACTACTCCTCCTAGTGACATAAAATTCACAGGTAGGAAAGATCTTTCTCAAGTGCAAATAGCAGTTAGACTTTTGAAAATGAAACTGAAGGATTTGAAAACTTCAAGACGATCTAATCAAAGCATTCCCAGAGCTAATTATGTTGCAAAACATGCAAGTCAGAGGCATAATCGCAGTTACGTGGCTACTGGTTCTTCAGTTATATCTGAAAGCCCGGGTCCTCTCCATGATATTATAGTTTGTTGGATTGATCAACATGTGGTGCATAAAGGGGAAGGTCTCAAGCGGCTACATTTATTTATAGTTGAACTAATACATGCAGGAATCTTTTACCCCTTGGCATATGTACGCCAGTTGATTGTGAGTGGGATCATGGATATGGATGTGAGTTCTGTTGACGTGGAGCGGCGAAAGAGACACTCTCACATCTTAAAGCAGCTGCCTGGGCACTTTGTGCGTGATGTTTTGGCAGAATCCGGGATTGCTGATGGGCCGCACCTCAATGAGGCTTTGCAAATTTACTTGACTGAACGGCGCCTCATACTTCGCGGTTCTCTGAGTGAGCTCAATGACGATGTCAGCAGTACCAAAGTCTCTGGTTTGAAGCGAAAACGATATCCAGTTTCTTCAAAGGACGGGATTTCTACGGTATCAACCGATCAGTGGAAAACTGTTCAAGCTCCAGTATCTTCTAAAAGTGCAAAAGATGGTGCTAGCATTGAAGAAATTAAAGAATCCATATCAGTATTGTTACAACTACCTAATAGTGTATCTAATTTAAACACAACAGGATGTGATGAATCTGAAGGCAGTGTTAGAAAACCTACCTGGCCTAATTACAACAAGATTGAACCAGTGGAGAGCACACCTGGGTGTGAAGAATGTAGAAGAGCAAAGAGACAAAAGTTAAACGAGGAAAGAAGCTTATTTGTTCCAGGTGATGATGATACATGGTGGGTGAAGAAGGGTTTGAAATCCTCAGAACCTCTCAAAGTTGACCAGCCACAAAAGACAACCAAGCAGGTTACTAAGAATCGTCAGAAGAATGTGCGTAAAATGAGTCTTGCTCAACTGGCAGCTTCTAGAATTGAGGGTAGTCAAGGGGCATCAACCAGTCATGTGTGTGATAATAAGGTAAGCTGTCCATACCATAGAAGTGCTGTAGACGGAGATGCTCCAAAGTCTGTGGATAGCATAAGGACTAGTATCTCTAGGGATATTGTTTTTGTTGGCAAAGCGCTGAAGCAACTTCGTTTTGTTGAGAAAAGGCTTGTAGCAGCTTGGCTTTTGACTGTTGTTAAGCAGGTGATTGAAGAGACTGAAAAAAGTATTGGTAAAGTTGGACAATATGGAAGGGCTTATTCTATGGTGGATGATAGAAGCTCAATACGGTGGAAACTCGGCGAAGATGAACTTTCTGGGATACTTTATTTGATAGACATCACTGATGATTTGGTATCTGGTGTCAAGTTTCTCCTATGGTTGATGCCAAAGGTTCTTAGTAGCCCCAATTCTTCAATTCATAGTGGGAGGAATATTCTGATGCTACCAAGAAATGTGGAAAACCAAGTTTGTGATGTGGGAGAGGCTTTTCTGCTATCATCACTTAGAAGGTTTGCTCTTCCCTTCTTTCAACTTTCCCTTCTAAGTTATGCGGTGCTAGCGGCTTTTTTTAATAGCTAGCTTAGTACCTCTCAAATATGGGATGTGCCTGGTAAACTATTGCATCCAAGTGTTTCTTATGACCTTTTATTTTTGTTCTCTGGTATCAAATTAGATTTGCTTTGCTCTCATCTACTCATAAATTCCTGAACAAAATCATATACTTACAAGTTAATAACACGTAATAATTCTTATCATTATCAAGAGTCCCACATTAGATGAGATATGGTCTAAACATATGTTTATAAGTGGGGGTAGTCCCGTCTTACAAGCTGGTTTTGTGAAGTTGTGTTAGACCATATTCAAATTCTAAGATGATATCAAAGCCTTTTCAATTCTAAATCTTTCTCATTTTTCTCTTTCTAACAATGATTTATGAACTGTCTATACTTTTTATTCTTTATGATTCTTTTGGACAGTTTTGTTATGGTTATTTATGGTCACGGGAAATTTTATTAAATCGTGACTTATGCATTCCATTTGGTGCAGGTATGAGAACATTCTCGTTGCAGCAGACCTTGTTCCTGAAGCTTTGTCATTTGCAATGAATCGTGCAGCCACTATTATTGCATCTAGTGGAAGAGT
This sequence comes from Vicia faba, assembly GCA_948472305.1. Classification (NCBI taxonomy): domain Eukaryota; kingdom Viridiplantae; phylum Streptophyta; class Magnoliopsida; order Fabales; family Fabaceae; genus Vicia; species Vicia faba. The sequence goes on along the minus strand of OX451739.1, from coordinate 172,068,640 downwards.
GTCAAATTCAGGAGCCACAGCTTTTACTCGGTATTTATTAAAAAAATACAGTAATGTTGCTAGTGTCGTTGAATGGGAGAAAACTTTTAAATCTACATGTGATGCAAGACTCTCCGCTGAATTTGAGTCTATTAGGTCAGGGGATGGAGAATTAGGGTTGCCCTTTGGAGTTCCGACAGGAGTTGAGGACCCTGATGATTTTTTCCGTCAGAAGATAAGTGGTAGCCGGTTACCATCCAGAGTAGGTGCAGGAATGAGAGACATAGTACTGCGCAACATTGAAGAGGCGTTCCAATATCTTTTTGGAAAAGATAGAAAGCTCTATGCTGCTGGTACACCAAAAAGTCCTTTAGAAAAATGGGACAATGGATATCAAATTGCTCAACAAATAGTTATGAGTTTGATCGAAAGCATAAGGCAGACTGGCGGTGCTGCTCAAGAAGGGGATCCCTCTTTGGTGTTGTCTGCGGTTTCTGCAATTGTTGGCTGTGTGGGTCCAACTTTAGCCAAAATGCCTGATTTTTCTTCTAGCAATAATCAGTCAAGTATAGTGTCTTTGAACTATGCCAGATGCATTCTGCGAATGTTTATAACCTGTCTGCGCCTGCTTAAGGAAGCCCTGGGGGAACGCCAAAGCCGTGTGTTTGATATTGCTCTTGCAACCGAAGCTTCTAATGTTTTTGCTGGTGTTTTTGCTCCCAGTAAAGCATCTCGAGCTCAGTTTCAAATGTCTCCTGCTGAAGTCCATGATACTAGTGCCACTAATTCAAATGACGTGGGAAACAACTCTATTAAAACTGTGGTTACAAAAGCAACAAAAAATGCTGCTGCTGTTTCTGCGCTTGTTGTGGGTGCAGTTATATATGGTGTTACCAGCCTGGAGAGAATGGTTACCATTCTTAGGTTAAAAGAGGGGCTAAATGTGATACAATTTATAAGAAACACAAGATCCAATTCAAATGGAAACGCCCGTTCTGTTTGGGCTTTTAAGGCAGATAATTCAATTGAAGTTCATGTCCACTGGTTTAGATTGCTTGTTGGGAACTGCAGAGCCCTCTGTGAAGGATTAGTGGTGGACCTCTTGGGTGAACCATCTATTTCAGCTCTTTCAAGGATGCAACATATGCTTCCTTTAAGTTTGATTTTTCCACCAGCGTATACAATATTTACATTTGTTAGATGGCGGCCGTTCATTCTGAACGCTAATGTCACAGTTCGTGAAGACACGAATCAACTTTACCAGTCTTTAACAATAGCTATAGCTGATGCTATAAAACATTTGCCTTTTCGTGATGTATGTTTTCGAGACTGTCAAGGGCTTTATGATCTAATGGCTGCAGATGAAAGTGATGCTGAATTTGCAGCCCTGCTAGAGTTGAATAGCTCTGATATGCATTTAAAATCCATGGCTTTTGTTCCTCTTCGTTCTAGGCTTTTTCTGAATGCCATGATTAACTGTAAGATGCCACCATCTATTTTTACAAAGGATGATGTGAACCGTGTTTCTGGACCCGGTGAATCTAAGATTAAGTTTGCAAATGGTGATTCTAAGCTTCAGGATAAGCTCGTGCATATTTTGGATACCTTGCAGCCTGCCAAATTTCATTGGCAGTGGGTTGCACTCAGGCTGATTTTAAATGAACAAGCTCTCATTGAAAAACTGGAGGCACATGATATGTCTCTATCTGATGCCATACAGTTGTCCTCACCTAGTCCAGAGAAGGCTGCTGCTGCTTCCGAGAATGAGAACAATTTCATTCAAATACTTCTCACTAGGTTACTGGTTAGACCTGATGCTGCACCTCTTTTTTCGGAGTTGGTTCATCTCTTTGGTAGGTCTCTACAAGATTCAATGTTGATGCAAGCTAAGTGGTTCCTTGTAGGCCAAGATGTCCTCTTTGGTCGGAAGACTATTAAACAAAGGCTACATAACATAGCAGAGAGTAAAAGACTTTCTGCTAAGGCCCAGTATTGGGAGCCGTGGGGTTGGTGTAGTCCATGTACCGATCCGGTGGCTGTCAAAGGGGAAAAGAAGTTTGATGCCACATCACTTGAAGAAGGAGAAGTTGTTGACGAAGGGGTAGATCTGAAGAAGAGTCTAAAAGGGCTCTCTCAAGTGTTTGACTCTGAAAGCTCAAGAGTAAATCAGCAACATCTGACTGAGAGGGCTCTTATTGAGTTGCTTCTTCCTTGCTTAGACCAAAGCTCTAACGAATCTCGCAATTCCTTTGCGAATGATTTGATGAAACAGTTCGCTAATATTGAGCTCCAGATAAATGCTGTTACAGGTGGAAGTAAGCCAGTGGGAAGTACTTCTCCTGGAATTGAAGGCCAGACAACTAAAACGAATACCAGGAAAAGTATAAGAGGTGGCAGCACCCCTGGATTAGCTAGGCGACCGGCAGTTGCAATAGACTCTTCTCCACCATCTCCTGCAGCTCTACGTGTTTCATTGTCACTTCGTTTGCAGTTACTCCTGAGATTTCTTCCTATTCTTTGCATGGAAAGGTATGTAAAAAGACTTGATATTGGTCTATGCAAATATTTTCCTCCTTCGAGAATTGTTGCTGAACTAGAACTACTTTTTTCTTGAATAAAGAAATTATCTTGCTGACTTAGTTAATAGAATAACTGTACATAAACAATTTGCTTTAGTTTTTATGTCTGTGATTGAACTCTTGCATACTAGAATATGGAGGCAGTTTATCAGTTTTGTGCGTTCAATTTTGCAGGGAGCCATCTGTGAGGAATATGAGGCATTTTCTGGCACCTGTGATTCTTCGTCTCCTAGGAAGCCGGGTTGTGCATGAGGATGCATATATTTCGCTGAATGCCATGCATTCTAAGAAGGATTCAGAGTCATCTTCTGAAGCTGCTTCTGTTGCATTTGTAGACTTTTCTGCCGAGGGTCTATTTGACCGTTTGTTGTTGGTCTTACATGTTCTGTTGAGTAGTTATCCTCCAAGTTGGCTTAGGCCGAAACCTGGTTCAAAGTCTATCAACGAACCTACAAAGGAATTTTCTGCATTTGACCGAGAGTTATTGGAGAATATGCAGGTTTGATCTTTCACCCTGTGCATGTTTTTAGCTTTTGACCTGAGTCACTAATCCCTTGTATCTGATAAAAAGGCATTTTAGACTAGTTTGACTTTTAATTCAACATAATCTAAGTTACCTTCACAAACTTGTTGTGCAGTGAAAGATCAATTATAGAATGCTTCGAGTGTCTAAAATGTATATGTTGGTTGTGTTAAAACATAGCCATTTGCTGATTCTTCTTTGTCTGATTTGTCTAATGATCTAATTATTGATGCAGAATGACTTGGACCGTATGCATCTGCCTGATACTATCCGGTGGCGTATCCAAGCTGCAATGCCGGTGCTTTTTCCCTCTAAGCGGTCCTCTTTCTCCTGCCAAGCTCCACCTGTTCCAACCTCTGCTCTTGTTTCTCTTCAAGCCTGCAGTACAGTTCCTGGCATTAACTCAAGTAGTTCAGCTACCTCTCTTAGAAACCCGGTTCTATCCAGGGTTGCAGGTAATCCATCCGCAAAGTTAAAACAACAGGAAAGTGAATCAGAAATTGATCCTTGGACGCTTTTAGAAGACGGCGCTGGATCTTGCCCTTCTGCAAGTCATACTGCTAGCATAGGAGGCGGTGACCATGCTAATCTTAAAGCTGCGAGCTGGCTTAAAGGAGCTGTAAGGGTGAGACGGACAGACCTTACATATGTCGGGGCTGTAGATGATGGCAGCTGATTAACAATATTTTTTTATTGGTTTTGGATTGGAATGTGCAAACTCGGCAGCTGATTAGGCGGTGCATTTTTTGATGGATGAAAAAAAAAATGCCATTTTGAGCTTGCTCTTGTCGCGTTGAAGGGAAGCTGAGAGACACTGTTTTGAAAGATGGGTGAAGAGACGAGTTCTTTGTGGAGAAGACGATGCAATGTCCTCACAGCTCAGCCTATGATTCTGGTTTGGCTGACCATTAACATGTTGATCACCCCCTCTGGATTGTGCAGTTTATGGCACAGTTTAGAATGTTTGTTGTATATATAGGGATGAATATTTTACTCACCAATTGGTTTGAGTAATATATATGTTAAAGTGGTATGTAGCTGTATCATGCACACTTGTGTGCTAACTGTCTATGTATCTTTTAGGGGCACATGCACACAAGTTTCTTTTCATACATTTAGATTATTGTTGAAGTTATGTAGTTGATCTGGACGAGCATCGGCTTGAATTGTAGCATTCAATTATTTCCTGGAAAGTCCAGTGATAGTGTCATTTCTGCCTGAGTTTTATCAGGAAAAAAGTTATATATATATATGCATGATTAGCAAGGGAAATTATTTTAAGTTTTGATTAAAGAATTAATGAGTTGATGATGGTTTGCATGTTAGATAAGTGTGATGTACCTTAGGATTGATTATTTGTTATGTGCTGGAAATTAATGTGGATTGATATAATTTTTATGTTAGCATCATACTCGAATGATCCATGGTGACATGTGTGTGGAGAGGGTTTGGAAGTACAAAAATGCTGTGTTTTAAGCTTTTGAATTTGAGACTTGAATCAGGAAGAAATTTAATTCGAATTAGGGCTATTTTGTGACTTTAATTTGGATAAAATGGTGAATGAGTTGAATCTCACCCGTGAAAAAATATTTTTTAAAAATTTAAAAATATTTTTTAGATTTCGAAAATGAATTTCTAAACGCACCCCAGTCTCACCAGAATACATTTTTATGTGAAACTCACTCCAGTTTTTTTTCTTTTTAAAATTGAGTCAGGAAAAGCATTTATGGATTCACTCTATACCCATACACTAGATTTATATATAAGTGAGTTACATTTATAAAAAAATTCAAAAATATGCTTCCTTAAAAAGTCTAAAAGTATACTTCCGAAAATAGAAGCAATAGTAGGAGAAAATAGAAAGTGTATGATAGATGTTAGATCTTATATATAAGGTCCAAAAGAAGACAAACAGATTGGATGTTGCGATAAATGTTGAGGGAAATTTATTAATACATCCTATGTGATGGAAAAACATCTTATAAAAAATCTAAAATTGTTCCTCAGATTCTGAAAATTCATCTCCGAACGCACATTTCTCTTCAGCCAAAGCGTTAACACTTTGTCACATTCAATATATTTTCAAAAATTTATTTCGGAGATGCATCTCCAGAATAATTCAATATATATCCCATTCATCCATCTCTAAAATGCTCTATTTTACCATAAATTATTTCCCGTATTCACATAAGATAAACTCCTGAGATGTATCTCCATAATCAGACCATTCAGTAAATTTTAAGTTTGTTTTAGTGATACTCTGATGAAATTGACGATATAGTAAAGGTATACTATGATGAATTAGACCATATAACCGATATGCAGAAAATGACATAAATAAAGTAATAAATTCAGAATACACAACGAAGTCGAAATAAGTCAAAATAAAATACAATCGAAAATAAATCCAGAGTACAAATACTATAAATTACCGCGTATGGCAGACTCGGAATTCCTGTTCATACGCCGCCTCATGTGATGTAGTGCCTCCCGAGCCTCTGCCATCATGGCTGTTTGTTGGTTGAAAATCACAAAACTAAATTGTCACATGCAAGTATACATGTTTTGATTGAAGCAAGTTATAAGTATACGAGTATCGTATCCACAATGAGTAAATGCTATTTAGATTTGACTTTGTAAAAAATCTATTATTTCAATTTAAGCAATGAGTGGAGAAATAATAATGTTGATAGTGACAAGTTCAGTGTTACTTAAAATAAAACTACAATTAGTGTGAGATGAAGTGAAAGTATAATAAAAGTGTTTGAGTTAAGTATAAATCCGTTAATATCATTCGTGCATTTATACATTAATGATGTGTGGAGTCGTGATAGACAATGTCAGAATGATTTTGTGGTGCATTTCTACAACATTCAGAACATGCAGACAAGGGCAAGAGAATAAATTTCTAAGTCTCACTTTAACCTAAATATACGTCTTTTAATAAATCTGAATTCCTTAATGGTTGCAGTTTCTTATCTCTAAGTAAACTAGGTCAAGTGAATATATCTATCCTACTTTTTCAACCATTTTTATTCATTAAATACAATTGTTGTTGGATCTCTCTCTCAACACCAAGCAGTTACCCATTTCTAAGTTGATCAATCAAAGAAATAAATTTTATAACAAATAAACACATAGTAAAACAAGCACTAACCACACAACATATAACATAAACACACTTTAATATTAACTTCACTTAGCTCAACTACAAATGTTTTAGTTTATGGTGAGCCGAGTATAGACAACAAGCAATGTTCTCACAATAAACATCTTAAGACAAATAAATGACATAATATATAAATCTAAGAGTGGACTTAAAGGACTCCTTGATATGGATAATCTTCAGAAGGTGTAATACGGCGGAAGAACTGACTCGGGTGTTTTGCGTTTTGTTGCAAATGTCGCGGATAGCAAGAGTTGTCATCGACTTTTCTTTTATCCAATAAAGAAAAGGGTGAAAAGAATAGGAAAGACCTTTCAAGATTTTTTTCTTGAGTTCGGGGGGTAGGTTATGAAAAGGGATGGTGTTAGCATCCTTTTCATCCGTAGTTATCTACGAGCTCTTAGTTACTTGCTAGATCACTTTGAAAAATGCTTTGTTTGAAATGTATTTGTGGTGGATTTTTGAAAGTATTTTGAAAATGCATTTGTTTCAGAAAACTTTTTAATGATTCTCGTCTCTATAAAAATGTATACAAAGTGTTGGTTTTGAAAAATAGTTCAAAAGAGATGTTTGTTTTTTGAAGGTGTTTTGAAAGTGTAAGTGTGAAAATGATTTTGATTTGTGAACAAGCAACTACGAGCGTCCTAACTACTCAAGAGGTCTTTGTTCTTTTCCTCCTTCTTTAGATGTTACTATCTTACCATTGATTGATAAGAAGCTCCATCATTGGATGTGAAAGGACAAGCGCAGGTCAATCGTATAGTCATGGAAGGCAACTTATGAGACGTTTTAGCAATTTTCGTATGGGACTAGATCGTTTACTGAAGACAATATCGAGGGACATCGAGGGACTACGATCTTTTTTATCGAGGGTCTTTACTAAAATGCCCATATTCGAGGGACATGACTATTTTTCGAGGCAACAAAGCGATATTACCTTAAAGGTGAGCATGTGTGAAGTGTGTTTGATTGCACGCATTATCTTTGATATTAGGATTTTCTAACGGTTGATTTTATCTTGCCATACACACCCTAATTACTAACAATTATATGAAAAGCGAAAAATTTGCAGAAATTAAAATCCTACACTATTACATCACTTTAAGGGATGGGGGTGTAAGTTTACAAATGGGGAGATAAAAGCAAATAAAATCTAATTTTACTATTACAACCAAATTGAATGAAAATAAAAGTAAAAAAAATCAAAGAAAAATCAAGATTTATGCTGCCTGGTCTGACACGGGCCGTGTCCTGTGACACGGGCACCCGTGTCAACACCCTGTATTGATCTATGCACATTTTCCTTTATGTACCAGCTAAGCTGACACGGGGCATGTCATGTGACATGGGAACCCGTGTCAGCATCATGACTTACCACTTGTGCATGTTTCTGATTCCAACAAACCTTACATGGGCCGTGTCCTATGACACGGGCACCCGTGTCAGCACCCTGTCATGCATATTTGTTAACTTATAATCCCAGTGGACCTGACACGGGTCGTGTCATGTGACACATGCACCCGTGTCAGCACCCCGCCCTTCATTTTTTGTTAGATATTTAAACAACTGAGCTGACATGGGCCCTGTCGCGTGGCGCGGGCACCCGTGTCAGCCTCATGTCTTGGATTTTTCACTGAGTTTTCTTCTTTTGATCTATCTTTTTTATATATCTTTTGAAACAGACAACAAATGATGTATGGATAAAGATATTGCAGTTTATGAAAAAGTATACCTCTTGAAGCGAAACTTTAGAACACATATGGATGTCTCCGGATGCAAAGTGATGATTGACTGAGCTCCTCCTTGAAACTGCTCCAACCCTTGCTCTGTGCTGCAAAGTTCCAAAATCGCTCCAACCCAGTCAAAGTTGAAAAATACTATTTTTGTTCGTGTTTAGAAGGTGATGATAAGGGTGTTACAAAATCTGTTCTTATGTTAGAACAATCTCTATGCAATGTGAAGTTTTTGGTTGGTTGGTTTATGGGAGAGTTTGTGAGATGGAATAATGGGTTGAGGTTCTGTTTTTGAAAATAGAGATGCGTTTTATGAATGAGAAGAGTTTAACAAAAGTTCTGTTTTTCTCTTCTCTCTTTTTCTCTCCAAAAAATCCTCTCTATGTCTTATGAAACAATCCCTTTTGTAGCTCCTTGACTGAGGTTTAAGAGGGAAACAAAATAAGTTATTTTGAACTGTTTTTGCCTACTATTTTGATACTTTTTTCACACAATTTTCTTTTGCCATTTTGGTGTAATTTTGTGGCTGTTATGATGCAGGTTGGAGAAGACTGTATAAAGCAGTTTTGGACTGGTTTTTTGGACAGACTTTAGACTGTATAGGACAACATATGCAGGTTTTGTGACAGGTTTGCGGTGCAGTATAACACAAGGTTTTTTGTAGGACAACAATGAAGCAGGGTTTTAGAGTGTTGTGGCAATGTATAGAAGTAGCATATCATACTTTGTTCAGTAATAACTTGGAGATAATAGTTTGCAGCATGAAACAAGTTTTGTTTGTGGAGCACTTTATGCAAATTGTATCAAAGACAAAGCACTGTGGCAAGGTTTTGAGTCAAAGGGAAAAGCTCAACCAAGATAAAGTTTAGGATTTGTAGACTTGCAAAAATTCCACTTTGTAATAACTTGAATTATTTGTAACATCTTGAACTATTTTGAATTGTAGTGAAAAAATGTCATGAAGCAATGAAATTAACTTAGAAAAATTTCCAAGTCTTGCAAAAGTTGGATTTTTTTGACTTTCTTGATTTTTGATGATCAAATTTCATATTTTGGATGTCTTGATGAAATATGATTTTTGGGACTCAATTTTGGTCAAAAAGTCAAAGTTTGACTTTTTAGTGTACAATTGACTTTTTCCACTAGTTGACCGAATTTTGTCTATCAATCCACTGATCTCAGGAGATGAATTGAAATATGCAATTATGTCAAAGTGACGCGCTCGACTCCTTGAGATCATGCTTCCAACCAATAAGCCAAGTATTAGGTCAAAAATCAAAGTTCAGTCATTTTCAGTTAAAACCCTAATTTTGCCCATTTTGCCCTTTTGATAAAATGAACGACTTTCTTGGAAAATCGTGATCCAAGACTCGAAACTTGATAGAAATAATCACGAGGGTCCATAATGATCCATGAAAGTCATTTAAAACATTAGAAATCCGACTGCCTTTGTACAAACTAAAACCCTAATTTGAGGCATCTGTGTTGAGGAGATTATTTGACCTAGTCGATGCTTGCGCGAACTTGAGTCATTGAAGATCTTTGTAGGAAATATCTTGGTAGAACCATTCCAACTGAGTTCCCGATAAACTTTCCTGGAAGAAATGCACCCATAAATTCCTATCAGCGGTGTGAGGTTGGATCTTCCTGACATAAGACCTCAGATGTAGCTTATGACATGAAACTGTGTCATACTTAGCAAATGCAGGAACCTTGAACTTCGATGGAATGACCACTCTAGAAACTAACCCTAATTCTTCAAAATCCAGACCAAGTACTCTCTGAATTTCCATGGCGTTGAGACGATCCTCTAGTTGTTTATATTTGTCATCAACAAGAGGATATTGTTCTTCAACATAGTCAGCCTCTTCTTCATCAGACCCTGGACTGTGGTCCTCTTCTTTTGTCTTATCTTCCTGATTGTCCCCCTCATTGGACGGAGTTGCGAATTCTAGAGCTCGCTTTGCTGGTTCTCTGAATCTCCTTCCCATATTCAGGACACCCGCTAGTTTCTTTGTCTTTTTCTTCTTGTCCTTGATCATGAGAGCCTTCAGGTCCTCTTGTCCTTTAGCCAGAGACAAGAACATCTGTTGGAATTGAGAATTTTGTGCTTGAAGATCCTTCACTATTTGTTCGATATCCATCTTACCAAAATAAATAGTAGAAAGATAAGGAAACATGTTGTGGAAAACCTGTTTATGTTAAGATGCATGAACATGCGTATGCAAATGATTTCGAGGACTTAGAAGATTAAATTTTTTTTAGACAAAATGGAACAAACATTAATTGTATTAATAAGTTCAAATTTCTTACAACATGCCTCTTGGGCTTACATTGGAAGAAACAAAAATAATACAAAATAAACTTTCTAAAACAAAAAGAAATCAAGCTTAACACGAGTGCATCCTCTTCGGTGCAATGTAGGCATTCAAACTCTTCTCTTCATGGAGTTGTCTCGTGAGCTCCAGAACCTTCTCCTCGCTTGCATAGAATTGGGTTTCAAAGGTGTCTCGTTCCCCTTTGATTGAATCCAAGATCTTTGCAACTCCTCGAGAGTAGTCGGCATGTCAGATGGAGAATAGTGTAAGAAACATCTCCCTCGACAATGGGCTCCATGATGATAGGTAGAATGAGCTCATAAGGCATCATGAGATTTTGAGCACGAGCTCGCACCCACTTGAGATAAGGCTCCAAAGGAATGGAGTTATTATGCCCCAATGTCTTGCTATCAACTTTGTTTACCATGCCCCATGCTCGTATGAATCTCTGGAGATAACCTTGGACATCGTTCTCATAGTCGAATGCAATTCCTTGGACAAGTGCATCATGAGGACCATCCCTCCTAGCGTACCCAAACTGTCGCTACGCCAAACAAGGATTGTAGGTAATACCTCCCCTAATGCCAAGTAGAGGGACATTAGGGAATTCCCCACAACGATCGATAATAGTAATATCCTCTAAGGATCGAGAACACCAATGAATATCAGAATGTGTGAGCGACATTAATTTATTGGACCACCTCATGCCTTGTTTGTTCTTCACAACAGACTGAGGTAGGTGCGAAATAAACCACCTAGACAAAAGAGGAGTACAACACATAAGGGCCCCCCTTCTTTTCATAGTGCGAGGGTGAAGAGAATGCAAGATGTCCCCAAGAAAAGTAGGTGTTGCACCCCAAAATTTACCCTCTTGATTTAGGCTTATGTTTCATCATAAACATCATATTGCATTGCATTCATACATTGTGTAAGGATCAAAGTATTTTGGTTATCAAGTCTCCCTCAAGCTTTGGAAGACTGATTGTATTGACAAGTTGCTCAAGGAGGACCTTATTATATAAAACTCTATATCTTTCAACCCCAAAGGTATCGCATATCTCAAGATATCTTATCCACCTCATTGGATCATCAGAAGATGGAGTATTGTGCTGTTTATAAGGAAAATCACATCCTTTGGATTCGTCAGCCAAAATTAGGGTTTTGCCCAAGTTGGAGTTATTGGGGTCTAGATGAGCCAAGTATTGAAGCATAATTCTTTTATCATCATTGGAATCAATTTTGTTTAAGGAGTCTCTTATGATGACCAGTGGAACTAGTGTTTTGAAGCTTGACCAGTTATCTCCTAGTGCAGAGTGCAAAACAAGGGTTTGAGTCTTAATCAGGGATTCTTTGTAATTTTGAGTGAAAACTCTTTCCATAGTCTCTATGTGATTGTAATATCATATGTTTGAAGTTTTGATCACCAATTTTGAAGAGAAGTGGTTCAATTGAATCGAAGGGGCAAAATAGTCATTTTACTCAAAGTTAACAAAGTCAACAAAGTCAAAGTTGACCAAGTGGATTTTTGGTCAACATGAAGAATTTGACATGTATTTTCATGTGGGATGATCATTGATGTCTGATTTTGATGAGAATTGCAAGTTTGAGAGGTTACTTGGATTTGAAGTTATCTCGGTGATTGAAAATTTCACTGTGTTCTTCATTTAGGCCTGACTTTATAAGGGCACAACTTTCTCATTTTTCAGGGGATTTTGGTGTTTCTTCTTGCCAATTGAAGAGGGGAAAAAGATCTACAAGGCCCCACAGAGGACAAAAAACACACTTCTTACTCAAAATAAAAAGTTATGAGCCTTTGAAGTTCAAGGTAAGTTGAGCATTTTTTGGGGCAATCTTGGGCAACTGGCAAGGCAAGGAAGGAATTTGGCCTAGAAAATTCATCAAACTATTGGTAACATGCCTGTAATTGTTGATTTAAGGAATAGTTCAAAAATGTGCCTCGTGTACTTTAAAGAGGGCTATGAAAGCTTCTCATTAAACTTGGAATCTCTCAATTTGGTTTAAAATCGAAGAGGCTGTGATTTGAGGAAGTTGGATATTAAAACCAGGGATTCGAATGGCTCTCTTTGATTTCCTTCAGTTTGGACCATTCGAAGTAGCTTTGTAGGCTGTTCGAAGCCTCCTTTTGCTCTCTTTGATTTCTTTCAGCTTGGACCATTCGAAGTGGCTTTATGGGCTAGTCGAAGCCTCCTTTTGCTCTCTTTGATTTTCCTCAGTTTGTACATTCAAAGTGTTATCGTGAGGGCTGGTCAAAGCCTCTTTCTTCTTACTTTGTTTCTCTTCGCTTGGACAATTTGAAGTGTTACCCTGAGGGCTGGTCGAAGCCTCTTTCTTCTTACTTTGTTTCTCTTTGTTTGGACAATTTGAAGTGTTACCTTGAGGGCTGGTCGAAGCCTCTTTCTTCTTACTTTGTTTCTCTTTGTTTCGACAATTTGAAGTGTTACCTTGAGGGCTGGTTGAAGCCTCATTCTTCTCTCTCTGTTTGGAAATTCAAAGTGTCATCTTAAGGGTTGGTCGAAGCCTCATTCTTCTCTCTTTGTTTGGACAGTTTGAAGTCTCACCTTGAAGGCCGGTCGAAGCCTCTTTCTTCTTACTTTGTTTCTCTTCATTTGGACAATTCAAAGTAACCTTATGGGCTGGTCGATGCCTCATTCTTTCTCTCTTCATTTTCACTCAACTTGTACCATTCAAAGTAACCTTATAAGCTCGTCTAAGCCTCATTCCTGCTCTCTTCGTTCTCTCAATTTAGACTATTCGAAGTGTTGCCTTATGGGCAGGCCAGGGCGCGCGCAGTCTTGGGCAAGTTGGCTTGAGTTGCCCAGGAATCCTAAGCCTCATATCTTACTCATCTCTCCATCATTTCTTTCGAACCTTATCTTGTTTCAAAGCCTAGGGTATACTCTTCATTTGGTCCAAGGAAAATTTGAGAACGCACAAGCCAACTTTCTGTGGCCTCAGTTGGAAGTTAACTAACTCTTGGTGCACGCGTGGGTTATGCAAGTTGCATATTTTGTGCACCCTTCGATTTTGTTTGTTTTCAGGTTGATATTGCACATGATTGGCACGAATCACACACTTCATTTCTTACTTCTTTTGGCTAAACAATCACACTTTCCTTGCCTTCCCATGATTTCTATATTTTTTTGCCAAAATTGGTAACTTTTACCTCAAGCAAAATCACACCATGTGCAATCCTTGCCACCTCACCCCTCACCCTTCACTCACATAATTTCATTAATCTCTAAGCTCATCCAAACGCAACATAAAAAGCCAAGTAACAAACAAAACACAAGCACATGCTCTCACATTTTCACTTGCCTATTTTGGCTAAACTTCCCTCTAACGGATTTCTATGAGTTATGACCTTATTTCCCTCAGTCTAAACACTCTATATAAACACTGCATTGCTCATTCAAAAGAAGAGAAAAAGGGATAGAAAAAAAGGAGGAAGGAGGAGAACGAAAGCTGCAAGGGAGGAAGTTCAGATCTAAAACCACTTTTCTCTTAAAAAATCCATTTCTTCGATTCTCCCAATTTGCTTGTGCGTTTTGAGTGATTCTTTTTGCATTATCTTCTCCAAGTGCTAAGGTTTGTAGACCGAGGCTTGGTTTGCAGCTGGAGTAAAGGAGAAAGTAGATACGTTTTTGCCTCAAAGGTTAGAATCCTTAACTTTGGATCTTGATTTCTGACCGTGAATTGTATGATTTGAGTTTGGAATCATGATGTTTGATGTTCATTAAGTGTTTCTGCAGCTTTAGAGCTTTTGATTTGATGAGATATGCATGTATGATGATTCTGAAATTTTTGCTCAGTGTGTTTTTGCAATTTTCATGAGATCCGTTCCTGGCCTATGGTTAATCATTTGATGTAATTCGAATAGCATAATGTAGATCTTATTTATGACTTTGATTTGCACAAAGTTTCATGAAAAATGGTGTGGAAATGAATACGTATGATAGACCTGGACATGAGCCCTAGGACTGTTCTTGCGTGTGTTTTTGAAATTGTCTGAAGGTTGAAGATGATGTGGTGGCGCGATGCTATTGGTCTGTTTTAATTTCACGTTTTATTTGAATTTTGTTTTATAACTTGATCTTTCCTGATTTTATTTCTTGATCAAAACTTGATGAAAAATTCTGAAAAAAATCATGAAACCTAAAAATAAAATTTCCGACCTTCTGCATTTTTTTCCAGAATTTTTGAAAATGTTTTGATTGGCTTTAAAATTCGTGTGTTTAATTAATTGTTTGTTTGATATTTGATTTTATTTTGATCCAAAAATTCCATAAAAAATCATAGAAGTTTATTTTTAATTCTAATAATTGAATATAATTTTGGTTGAATATTTTTCTGACTTTTGATTAGAATTTTATTTTAAAAATGTGAATATTTGTTTAATTGATTAATTGCTTGAATTTGATTTTATTTTTGACTTTTCTTTAATTCTAAAAATATGAAAAAAATAAGTTTTATAATCTTTGGAGTTTTATCTACTTTTGTATGACTTTAGTTTGAATTGTTTAGAATTGGAACTTGATTAATACATAATTGAGTTTATTTTATAAATAATTAGGGTTTTGATAATTCCCTTATTGTTTTGATTCCAAAAACCAACTTGCTTTGAGTTTCAATTTAATTCAGCTCCCGTTTGAAGTTCATGGATGGATTGAGGATCTCAAAAATATTTTTCTTGAATAAATTGACGAGGTTTGGTATTTTCCACTAATTTTTTTTGAAAACTTGCCTAGATTGGTGGTTTCATCAACTATTTTTGATGTTTAAAGCTTATTTGATCCTTTCCTCAACCACCAATGAACTTGAGACTTGCTTTCTGACTTCTATGCATCTTAAAGATGCTGAGAAAATTTTTTGTTTGAATTATAAGTCCTTTCCTATTTTTGATGTATTTTAAAAGTGAAAGTGCCCAATTGATGTTGCATATCTTGTTGCAATTTGTTTGATGGCCAAGAAACTTGTGTGAGGACTATAATTTGGTACTTAATGATCATGTTGCTTCTGTTTCCTCACACCAATTCAAATCAATCCACTTGATTTCCCATAAGTGGTTAATGAGCCCTTTTGATTCATGCCTTCTAACTAATGTTCTTTTCATGTTTTGCTTTGAACTTTAAACTTTTATCTTGGGTTTGAGGTCATCAAATGACCAATGATAACATGTTGAGTGTTGTGCCCCAATTTTTTTCTCCTAAGATTCCTCTATCACATCATATCAACTCGATTATAACAAGATCACATTAGAGTTGGCTCTTCCTCTTTTTCTAACTCCTATCTTTAAGTTTGCTCTTGAGGAATCTCTAAGCACCTTAGTTGTGTATTTTGTATATATGTTGTTGACTAACTTCTAATCAAAATACAAAAAATATTTGTCTTTGTCTTTGCATATTTGTGTTTTGTAGGTACCGAGTCAAAGCATCTGACAAATAAGGATTTCTAGTATTATTTTCCTAAAATCTCTATTTGCAAGGAAAAAGTAAAAATAAAAAATAAAAAAATCATTTTTTTCACTGATGCAATCGATTGCTCCTAGAGTGCAATCGATTGCACAAAGTGAATTTTGCATAATTTAAAAAAAAAAAACACACTGCAAATCGATTTGCACTATAGTGCAATCGATTGCACATCCTGAAAATTTGAAAAAAAATCAGCAATTTCAAGCTTGTCAATTTTTGGCTCCAATTTTCCTCTAAAATTTTGAAAGAATTATCATTAATTTAAATTTTGGCTCCAAGAATCAATTACCAAATTACCACTAATCCCAAGCTTAAACTCTATAAATAGAGCCCTCATTTCATTCAAATTTCAAGCTTTTGATAGGCAAATCCACCTTGCTAAAAAATCTCTCAACTCTCTCCATCTACCAAATTCACTCAAAGCTTCACTTTCAAAAAAAGTTAGTAAGCTTTGCATTGAAGCTTACTAATATTTGAGCTAAACCTTCATCCAAACACTTTTTCTTCATCAATTCTCTACATCTAAGCTTGGGCAATTGATTCTCGTGCTTTAATTGAAGCAAATTCTTGAAGTTGTTTTGATAATTCTCTAGATCTACCTTTGGTAAGTTGGATTTCTCATCTTTCACAATGTGATCTATTGGTGATCTTTGGGTTTGATTCATTGAGAATTGTTTTGTGATTCCATTGGTGGTATTTTCTCATAATTTGATGGAATTTTCGTGCTCAATTGAATCCATGATCATAAGGTGTTTGATGGAAAGTTTGAACAAGAATCTGGCCTTTTAAAATGTTATTTTGCTGTCTGTAACAGCGTGCAATCGATTACTGTAGTAGTGCAATCGATTGCACTAAGTGAATTTTCGCGCAAAATTTTGAAAACTTCACTGTGCAAATCGATTTGCACTGTAGTGCAATCGATTTGCACAGAAACAGAATGTATTTTTTGCCTTGTTTTGGGGAAGCTTTGATCCAAAATGCTTTTTCTACTCACTCCTTTTGATTGTTGGTTTGAATTACAATTTTAAAAGTCCAATTTCTCTTTAAATTCAATGGACTTTGTGGTGTAGATTAAGTTGGATAAATGTTCATCAATTCAAATCTACCAAAGAGTGAATTATTTAATTCATTTTTGGTGCTTTAAATTAATGATATGTTTAGTACTTTAATCCATCAAGATGAGTGATTGAATTTAAAGATGAAAGAAATTTTGAGGCGGTGATCCAAATTAGCTTATCATACCCCTCCCTCTTCATCTTATACCTTTCTTTTTTTAACTGTGCTACATGTTAAGGGATGATGATCTCTATATCATTTATCCAAACATGGAGTACATAGATTGTTATTGACCGGTCTTAAAATAGGTGCGACTTCTACATAAGTCCACTTACGATTGCTTAACACAATGCTAAATTTTATGCCGATTCAAATAAATGATCATTCGCGGACCAAACCTATGTTTGCAAGCCCAAGTATGTTCATTTGATCTCTTTGATCCAATAACCTTGAGATTTATTGTGTGGAGGCTTTGGTTCTACCAATCCTCTAATGGATCTTTATTAATTTTGGTCAACGCGGATCACTTAAACATCGTTGATTATTAAATGTTGCCTTGAGAGTTCTTAAATGGATGATATACTTGACAAAAAGAAAATTCAACTTGTTGTATGGAGGCTTTGGTTCTACAAATCCTCTAATGAGTTCCAAATGCAAGTTTCAAGATAGTCATCCAACTAACCACTAATTTCTAACAATTGACTTTATTTTATGCTCTTTACTTTATGTACCATTTACTTTAAGCATTTACATTTCATGCCATTTTTATTTTTCTCACTTGAGCATTTATTTTTATGCCATTTTTATTTTGCTCAGTTGAGCATTTATTCTTATGCCATTTTTATTTTTCTCACTTGAGCATTTATTCTTATGCCATTTTTATTTTGCTCACTTGAGCATTTACTTTTATGTCATTTTTATTTTGCTCACTTGAGATTTTCTTTTCCTTTTAAAGATACTTAATAATCAACATAAACCATAAAAAAATTTAATGATACTTGGACTATTTGGTTACTATCCTTGGTATTATGGAGTATTGGACTTCTTGGACTTAGGATTAGAGACCTTGATCATATGTTGGAGACCTTGTGACCTTAATTGATATTTTTTCTGGAGTTCTTGAGGTTTACCTCAAGACATTGGGTTGTTTGTTTGTTTTGTGTGCAGGTTATTATGATTACATACTTTGTTTGTAATCTGAAATTCACCCGTATACAGCCGTTACTCTGCCCAATTTTTGTGAAGACTTAATACACTTGAAGTTTGGTTCTCTCAAGAGGTCTAGTATCTTTGCTTGCTTAGTTTCAATACGAAGAATGGGAATTCTATCTTGACACATAATGTCAAGTATTAGCTTCTTGTTGGTTAGATGATTCCTCTCCTTAGATTTTACCTTATACTATATGATAGTCCCTTCATCTCCTCCCACCTTTTGAAAACTCTTCTTGTTTCTAAACTTTAACCATTTTCATAATAAACTTGGACTTAGGTCCATGCATTTTCAAAACATTTTTCATAAATAAACTCCAATCAATTTAATAATACCTTGACCTTTTTGTGAGAAGACTAAAAGTCAATCAATCTCATTTCAAACCATTTTTCCACTTTGACTTTTTATCTTTAAACTTTTCTCAAAAGATTAGACTCTTGTCAATCATTGTAGTGATGCAAACAACTATACTTCTATAATATATAGTGAAGTGAGATATTTTCCACTTGGGTGTTGAGTGAGGCATTGTTGATTTTAAAATCCAAGCCATATCCTCCACTTTGAGATGATGCATATTCTCCTTTCTCATGATTGTGGGTAGTATGTATGTTTTCCAGACGGACAATGACGATGATGTCTTATCTTATAAAATTAACCAACACACTTGTGTTTTAAAATTTTTAAAGGTGAACTACGTGTAGCCCGATCCCCTATTGCATGAAAGGTGGTACGTAGGCACTAAAGGTTCGCAACCGCGGCGGGTGCAAAAATCATAAAAAATACTTCTTTTCTCACCTCCACCATCTATTTTTTTATACAACATTTTATAGCCAAAATATATAGATTTTACAAAGAGGTTCCTGCGGAGTACCGTAATGTTTAGGGTGCTAATACCCTCCCTTTGCATAACCAACCCCCTTACCTAGAATCTTTCCCCCTCTTTTTGGGTTACTCGCTCTTTTCCCATTCCTTTGGAAACAATAAAGCGCGGGGGCGATTTTTATTTTGATCTATATAAGTCTAGTCAATCCAATGGCTTAGTCTTAAACATTTCTACCGCTATAGAAAAAATGGAGACTTCACTGGAGAAAGATTGACCTCTTACTGGTCCATCCCTAAGTGGGTTAAAACTATCTTTGTCTATATTTGTATATGTACTATTGTTGTTTATGTGTTATATTATTTGTTGTATATATGTTTTCCTGGACTTTCCTGGTTTTCAGGGTGCTTGGTGATTACTTATAAGTCCTATACCCGGACTTGTGAAAACTTTAAGATAGGACGGGCGATATAGTCATGTTAACTTTGAGGGAGTAATCCCAAAAAGGGAGGCATGAGATCCCCCACTCAGTGGAGGCCCCTTTGACTGTAGTGTTGTTTACTGAGTAATCAGGAAGACGTGCTGCTTTCGACCTGGGAGCCTGCTGAAGTTGAGGACCGTAGAATACCTAACCCATCTTGGCCTTTTAGGTGTAGTGCGAAAGCTATGACGGAGTAATTCAGAAATAGTTGTCACACGATACTATGCTCGGACGAGTTTTTCTTGATAATATTACTAATTACCGAGTTAATCGGGAAGTTGGTAATATCCGAAGGAAGGATGTAGACTCTGGGAACCTCTAGAACCTTGTTCGGCAGGTGATAACTTTTAGACCATACCTTATGGGTAGTATCTTCAACCTCATGCTCGTGACATTGAACCTATGAACCCTATGTTTGTGATCTTGCGTGTGATTGTTACATCATGCATCCATGCACTCATAAGCATCTTTTGAAGAAATTTTATTTCAAAGGACTTGAAAGTTGACCATTTGTGAATATCTCAGGTACCTTTTGACCATGGATTCTGGAAAAAGAAAGACCAGAAAATACAATTTCAAAGATCCCAAGATAGATGAGTTGATCAGTCTAATTCCCGAGATTGAGTGTTCTGCACATTTTCGGAGGCAGTATAGATCCGTCATTTCTCTCATGAAGCTTAGGATGAAGGAGGGTATTCTATCGACCTTGGTCCAATTCTATGATCCGATGTATCAATGCTTTACTTTCCTTGACTATAAGTTGATGCCTACACTAAAGGAGTATCCTTATCTGTTGGATTTACCTATTACCGATTGTGTTCCTTTTACTGGTTTGGAGGGTGAGCCAAAACCACACGAGATTGCTGCTTTGATCCATCTAGGGAATACTGAGGTTAAAGCCCATATGACTACTAAAGGAGGGATTAGAGGATTACCAGCTCAGTTCTTATTGGAGAAAGCTCGTTACTTTTCCAGGATGAAGAGTACAGTCGCTTTTGAGGCCATCTTTGCTCTACTTGCTTACGGGTTGTTTTTATTTCCTAATGTGGACAAGTTTGTTGACATTAATGCTATCAGGATCTTCATGATTGGAAACCCAGTTCCTACATTGTTGGGTGATGCTTATTACTCTATTCATCTTTGGAATTCTTATCACGGGGGGATGATTATCTGTTACACGCCTCTGTTGTACCGGTGGTTTACTTCTCATGTGCCTCAGTGTGATGCTTTCTGGGAAGTCAGAAAGGAACCCCGTTGGGCTCCTAATATCATGGAACTTACTCACTCAGATATTGGTTGGTATCATCGGGCTTACCATGATGTAGATATTGTCGACAGTTATGGTAGATTCCCCAATGTACCTCTTCTTGGTACAAAGGGAGGAATTAACTACAACCCTGTTCTTGCACGACGGCAGCTTGGTTATCCGATGAGGGATAAACCAAATAGTATTTATTTGAGTAGTTTCTTCATGAAGGAGGGAGAATACCATAAGGAAGCTAGGGAGCGGATTGCGAAGGCCTAGCGTCACATTCATAGGAAGAGTAGGAAATACTTAGGACCTAGGGGGGCTGTTTCTTTGGAGCCTTATCTTAAGTGGGTCAAAACAAGAGTTATTCAGTTGAAGATGCCGTATTCCCGGGAAGCACCTATGCCGGATTTGTTTGTGAAGACCACTCCTCCCTTATTGGATGATGTGGAAGAGATACAACTTGCTTTAGTCAAGATGCATTAAGAAAAGGAAGCTTGGAAGAATAAGTGCCAAACTTTAGAGATTTCCTATAGAGCAGACTTGAAGGAGAAAGACGACTTGATTGAGATTCTTGAGATTCGGGCTGTAGAGACAATGGAGAGGCAAGGGGATTTATTTTCCTCTAAACCTCAGTCAGATGCTAGTTGCTCACTTCCTGATTCAGGTGATTGGAAGGAGGTTGCCACCAGATATGCGAAAGAAAACCAGAAGTTGAAGGCTTAGATTGCCAAACTTACAGGGAAGCGTCGGCGTATAGAGTGATCTCCATCAACTTTACTTCTTAGGGTTTTAGACTTTATTTTCATCTTATACTTGGGATTATTGAAACTTGTAATCCATTTTGAAGTTATTAAAATAAATTTTTTCAGTATTTCAAATGTGTTATTACTTTGATATTTGCAATGTGTCTATAAATCTTTAAGTCCCTTGAAATATTAATAATAAAATAAATCACGTGCATTTCATATCATGCATCATATTGCACATACTTCTTGCATTTGTTATGCATATCCAGGTGTCTTACCAAGCTTCTTACTTCGTTCAGTAAGCTGTCTCACCAGTACAATACCTGAGCTAATTTCAGAAGGAAGATGGACAACTTAGAACAAGAGAATTGCGAGCTGCGCGAGGAAGTTTCATCTCTGAAGGCCAACATGGCCAATCTTACCGCTCTGATGGAATATTTAGTGGCTACTCAAAATTAGCCACCGATTTCTCAACCTCGACAAATAAAGGTTACTACTGAAGCTCCGACCATTCCCGTGTCTGTTACTTCAGCTTTTGTTCAGAATCACATGCCTCAAGGTTATCCATGGGGAGTGCCAGAGAACTTTGTGCCTGAAGGTTTCAATCTTGGTCCTCAAGTTACTCCAGTTGTTCAGACTAGTGTTATTCCTGCACCTCATGCAATGCATGGTACTCCTGCCGCACCTCCTTCGGTGAATGTGGTCCCATTTTCTAATGATGATATGTATTATCCTTTTCCTCCACCAAGTGAAGGCTTGGGTCTCTATGATCAAATGGATGATTTTCGAGATCAGTTTGACAAGATGCAGAGGGAGATGAAGGCCCTCAGGGGAATGAAATTGTTCGGGCAGAATGTGAATGATTTATGCTTGGTCCCGAATCTCAAGATACCTGCGAAGTTTAAAGTCCCAGAATTCGAGAAGTACCAGGGCAACACTTGTTCTCGTGATCATCTTGTGATGTATGTAAGAAGAATTTCTATCCATACTGATGATCAACGTCCACTGATTCACTTTTTTCAGGATAGTTTGACTGGTGTTGCGTTGAAGTGGTATATGAGTTTGGACAACGTCAATATCCATACTTTCAACGACTTGGGAGAAGCATTTATCAGACAATACAAATACAATATGGACATGGCGCCTGACCGTGATCAACTCAGGGCCATGGTCCAGAAGGACATGGAATTATTCAAAGAATATGCACAGAGATGGCGTGAGGTAGCTGCCTAAGTGATTCCTCTCATGGAAGAAAAAGAGATGACTAAGATTTTCCTGAAGACTCTGGGTGCTTTCTACTATGAGAGGATGATAGTGAGTGCGCCAAGTGACTTTACTGAAATGGTGGGCATGGGTATCTGTTGTACCTCAAAAGTTTCCCTCTCATTTATCAAGACTTTTCTCACAAGAACTCTTTGACTCAAGACTGGATTAGGGTTGGTCAGCTCAAGACATCTCATCTTACATTGTTGACCCAAAATTAGGGTTTGAGTTTGCACAAGGATTTCTGAACTATCAATGCTTCATATGACTTTCGAGTATCATTATGGACCCCCAAGATTACTCATGTCAAGTTTCAAGCCTTGAACCACATTTTTGATCAATCAATTGGGCAGTTGACCTGAAAATCAGCTGTATTGGGGAAAAAGTCAACCATGGCCAATTTACAGTCAAACTTCATAATTTTTGATCAACATCAACATTTTAAGACTCATGTGAATCATTTTATCAAGTTTGGATCATAATTCCTCAAGAAATTGGATCAAATCATCAAAAGGGCAAAATGGTCAAAATTAGGGTTTTGACTGAGGAATGGCAATTTCTGATTTTTGACCTAGCAAATGACCAATTGATTTGAAGCTTGATTTCAAGAGTTCATTTGTATCATATTTACCTAATTACATGGTTCAAAACATTTCAATTTCATTGATAGACAGATGAAATTTGCAGTCAACTGATCAAAAGTCAACTGTATACTGAAAAGTCAAACTTTGACTTTTTGGTTAAAATCAAGTGCCAAGGGTCACAATTCATCAAAACATGTCAAAATGTGAAACTTGGTCATCAAGAAATCAAGGATTGAAAGATTAGGGTTTAAAATAGGAAATTTTCTTAACTTAGAAATTTTTCTAAGTGTAGAAAATTTCTTATTTTTTCTTAACTTTAGGCCATTTTTTCACCATGATACAAGATGATTCAAAGGAAGTTCCCAACATGAAAGTTGTATACCTCCGTGAAATCTACAAATTTTCTTCACACACCTTTCCATAAATATGCTTGGATCTCAAGATATAAATTTATGAATACATGCTCATGAACTAAATAACTTAGTGAATTTTTGCCCTAATTTAGGCAGGTTTTGGACCCAACTTCATGGCAATTTTTCACCTAGTTCCAAGAGGAATATTGAAATGAATTTCAAAGATGAATTATATATCACATTTCAAGGTTTCTAAAATGTCCAAGAACTCCTCAAGATCATTTTTTAGTAGGGAGAATCGAAGAGAGGAAGTTGGCAATTTCTCACTTTTGATTTAAGACATTTCATGAAGAACAAAGTTCCAATCAGTACCTATGCTACCTAATCCATGCTTTAAAGGTCCCAAACTTGTTTCTTACTCCTTAATCTAATGCTTACTCAGTTGAAAAAGCTTTGATCCAAGCCTTAGAGCCATTACCCAAGTTGTAATTCCATAAATGGCATAAAATGGCCATTGCCATTTTGAAAAAGCTCCACTTTTGCAAACTTTACAAATCTTGAGCATTGAACCTATCTCCTTTGCACATACAAGTACCACAGACCTAAGGTAACTTGTATAGAATAGATACCAACCCTAAACAAGCCAGTACAAGCAGGTAATGCCTTGTCTCTTCACTTTGCTTCAAAAGCAAGAAAGTGTGCCAAAAGGTGGAAACTTATAAATCTGTTGGAGAGATGACTTTAAACTGATTCCATACTAATATACAAACACAATACAACATAAGACACGATCACTAGAAGCCTGAAACACCCCAAAAACTCCCTTTCATCAAAAAACTGTCAAAACTTGCAGTTTTTGCATAAGCATAGCAATCTCTCATTTGACTCGTGCGTTTCATGTTTTAACCATCAAAACACTTTACCTACTTGATATCTAACTGATCCAGACCCTTATCCCTGTACTGTAACTCCTTCTCTATCATCTGCCATTTTTTTTCAAAGCTTGCAGGTTGACTTGGATAGAGAGTTTCAGACACTTTCAAAGTAAGGCAAGGGTTGGAACACACTCAGGGAGGTTCAAGAAAGCTCAAGCAATCACCAGGCCTTCATAAAACTCACTCCAAATCCATCCACGATTTCAACTGAAAGAGGTAAAAATCTCAACTTCTATCTCTTCATACAAGCATCCATTGGCCACGATTTGTGAATAAACAATGTAGTCCTCATTGCAACGAAGATGTACATATACATATCTTGCATTTATTTGGCCTGAGTTGAGAGAATTTTGAACTTGAAGTTCCTGGAAAAATTAGGTTTAAATTTAGGGCTTTTAAAATTCATTCTGATCTTTGATTGTTAGCTTACATGATTTAAATGGTTAGAATTGTGAGACAAAATGCTACAATATTCATGTTATGAGTTTTCACTTTCATGGAGAAATGAGAAAGTTACAGAGCATCTGGCTGGCTAGAGGAAGAAGATGAAGTACAGGGCAAGGGCTTTGTTTGTGTTATGTTATTTTTGTTTCACATTAATCAACAGATGTATAGCCACCCCAGTGGCAAGGTAGCACGCTGGTGAGTCCCATGTCCCGGGTTCGAACCTTGGCGCTACCTTTTGTTTTTTCCACATTTTTCAGTTTTCATTTTTTGGCTTGTTTTTGCAGGATGGGCTTGGTTCTTTGGGCTTAGCGTTTTTTACTAACATTCTGCCCCCAATTTCCTTACAGCACCCCTGGCCCAAACTATTTTCATATATTTGTTTATTTGTTTTCATTTTCATTTTTTATTTAAAAAATATTTCTTTAATACCTAAAAATCATAAAAAATATGAAATATGATAATTTTGCATTTGTTTATTTTATTTTTATTTTCACATTAAAAAATATATTTTATTTTCAATATATACTAACTATTTTTCTCAAATAAATTTGTAAAAAATAAAACTTAAATATATTATTATCTTTTTCTTTTATATTTATATATACACTTGTAAATATTTATTTTAACATATAAAAACTTTTTTTATACAATATTATTTATTATTTTAAATACAAAAATACACAAAAATAATACAAAAGAAATTTATTTTCTTTCAAACTAGAAATTAGGGTTAATCCTTCTTTTTTAAGAATTAATTTCTTTTCCTTATATTTTAGGATTAGGTTAAAATCTCTTTTCACACAAAAAAAACAAAACAAAATCCTTTTCTTGCATGTACATAATATTGCATATTTAAATATAGTATTTTGTTTATTCTAATATTCGTGCAAATTCGATTTGGTTGTAATAATTTATTTACATTCTTGAAAATCCCCATTTAAATTTGTATTCCCCCCTCCCATAAAATTGTTGTAATAGCTTAGTAATATTTATATTACGCAATTTACCGCTTTACATGCCATGATTAGTAATTAGGGTTTGTATGGTAAGATCAAAAACAAATCAAATAGAAAACCCTAATACAAGACAAAATCAAAGCATGAAAATAACACACTTGCACACAAGCGTCCTTAGGGTTTCTCCACTAGGTTGCCTTATATAAAAATGACCATATTACGCATGCGAAGTATCTTGGAAAAACAAACAAATATAAGATTATAGTCCCTCGATGACGCTATCCAAAGTTGCCTTACAAAATGATCTTGGTCCCTCAAAAATGCTAAGATACTTTGCAACATTGCTAATCATGGTTATACGATGACCCACGCCCATCCTGTTTACATCCAAAGATTGGGTTGCTTACCAAATCAATGGTAAGACAACAATGTCAAAGGAATAGAAAATGCACAAGAAAGACATTTGAGTAGGTAGATTACTTCTAGTTACTTGCTCTATTTCCAAACAACTATCCTTGCTATTTTCAAAACAAACACAAACACACATTTCCAAACATTTCAAAAACATTCAAAACATTTTCAAAAAGACAAACATCTTTGTATACATTCTTACGAACGAGAATCATTACAAAGATTGCCTAAACAGTGACCTCTTTTACAAAATACTTTCAAAAACCACACCAAACACATTTTCAAACAACAAAAGCAAGTGATCTAGCAAGTAACTAAGAGCCCATGGAAAACCATGGATGAAAAGGGTGCTAATAACTTCCCTTTTCATAATCTACCCCCCGAACTCAAGAAAACATCTCAAAGGTCTTTCCTGTGCTTTTTCACATTTTCTTTTGGATAAAAGAAAAGTCGGTGGTGACTCTTGCTAACCGCAACATTTATGATAAAACGCAAAACCCTCAAGTCAGTTCTCCTACCGTATCACAGAACTGGCGACTCTGCTGGGGACAATTATAAAAGTGGGGTTACCTTAGGGCTAGATCACATTTATTTTCTTACATTGTTTGACTTATTTGCTTTACATTATGGTTCTTTGTTTGGGTTTGAATCCTCCACCTGGATTTGGGAAACATTATAGGTAAATAGCAATACATTGTGGAAACTGTGCGGGGTATACCGACATGGTTTAAGCAATAGCTATGTTAGTGTGACACATTTGTGGGTACCAGTAGCCTTTGAGTCAATCAAAGAGAATACGTGGCTGTTGAGTGATGTCATGAAGCACTAATGAACTTCTAGAACCCTTTACTTAACCAACTTGGCCTTTAGGATGTAGTGAGATGACCGGCTTTGGTGCAGTCCGAAGTTGGTAGATACTCGATACTACACTCATTGAGGTTTGGTTTCTTGGGATATTTCGGTCGCCATTAAAGAGGCTTGAGCTAAAACAATGACCAAGGAAACAATCCAGTGATATTGAGCTCCTTAGAACCCAGTTACTATTATTAGGACAAGTTGAGCCAACTAAACTACAAGAGGGTACTTACCTATAAATCCCCATGCAAGCCTAAATTAAGAACTTGTTGGTTTTGCTTGTATATACGTACTTGTGCATAACATCATGGACATCATGAGCATCATGTACATCCACTAACCATTTCAAGGATTTTGGAGATTCATCTTTGTTCTTGTTTTGTAGGATATGGATTCACTTCGCAGGAAAACTATCCAAGTCAACCTTGTAAGAATTCCTCCATAACTTAAGGAGCTAGCTTCAAGGATCCATGAGAACTCTCCATTCACCGAGAGGCATGGTCGTCTACTCAACTTGGTCACCTCCAACACAGACGAGGATATAATGAAAATACTTTTTCAGTTCTTTGATCCTTTGCACCATTGCTTCACATTTCCTGACTATCAGCTTGTGCCCACTTTGGAAGAATTATCTCAACTCCAGAGGATTCCCATTCTCAATCAACTACCTTTCAACGGTACGGAAAGAGATCCAAAGCCAGAAGAGATTGCTCAAGCTCTGCACTTGCACTCATCTGATGTCACAACTTATTGGGAAACTAGAAGTGGTGTCAAAGGCTTCTTAGAAAAGTTTCTATTTGAGAAAGCCCAAAGCTGTTGGAATTCCTTAGATCTGCAAGCATTTGAGGAAATTGTGGCTCTTCTTATCTATGAGATGGTTTTGTTCCCCAATCCTGACCAACTCATAGATGTGAGTGCTGTCAAAATATTTATGTCACGCAATCCGGTGCCTACATTGCTAGAGGATATCCTACACTCTTTTCACACCCGCACAATGAGGAAAAGAGGTGTCCTTATGTGTTGCACTCCTCTCCTGGCAATATGGTTTATTTCTCATCTTCCCCAATCAGTTTTAAAAAAAGAGCAAGGTTCTAGGTGGTCACAAAGGTTAATGACGCTCAAACATTCAGATATTCATTGGTGCTCTCGATCCAAAGAGAATGTTATCATTATTGACCGTTATGGGGAATTCCCTAATGTCCCTCTACTTGGAATTAGGGGAGGCATTACCTACAACCCATGCTTAGCTCTAAGACAGTTTGGTTATGCCCGAAGGGACGGTCCACATGAGATGCTGATTCAAGGCTTGGTTTTCGACTACGACAACGACGATCAAGGTCTTCGCCAGAGATTCATCCGAGCTTGGAGGATGCTAAACAAGGTGGATAGCAAGACTTTGGGACAAAAGAATTCCATCCCCCTCGAGACTTACCTCAAGTGGGTATGAACCCGCGCTCAAAGTCTTATGATGCCTTATCCTTCCATTCTCCCGGTGATCGTTGAGCCTGTTAAGGAGGGAGAAGTTCCATACACTATCCTACATCCTGACATGCCCATATCTCTTGAAGACCTACAAATGGATTGGATACAGCTCAAAGGAGAACGAGAAAATTTCGAAGCCCAATTCTACGCAAGCGAGAAGAAGGTTTTGGAACTCACTAGGCTACTTCTTGAGGAGCAGACTCTAAATGCCTACATAGCACCAAAGAGGATGCGCACTACTTTTTTATCTTAGAGTTTTGTATTATTTAGCCCAAGGGGCATTGATGTACTCAAACTATATTTTATTAATATAACGTGTGTTTCTTTTTTGTCTAAAACAAACTTGAATCTTTTTAAAATCCTTGAAAGCATTGCATGTGTACATATCATTCATCATAACATAAACAAGTCTTTTGCAACGAGTTTCCTCATCTCTCTACTGTTTATTTCAGTAAGATGGATCTCGAACAGACAGTCAAAGATCTTCAAGCTCAAAACACGCAGTTTCAACAGTTACTCATGACCCTAGCCAAAGGGCAAGATGAGTTGAAGACTCTGTTAGCTAAAGAAATAAAGAAGAAAACAAAGAAGGCCACTGGGGTCTTGAACATGGGTAGAAGGTTTCAGGGACAGACTAGAAGAACCTTGAATTTTGCAACCACTTCTGGGGAAGGAGAATGGAAAGGAAAAGAAACAGCGGTTTCGTAAGAATCTGAAGAGGAGGAAGAAGAGGAAGACTACTCCGAGGAACAGTATCCTCCTGCAGATGATAAGTATAGACATCTTGAAGAGCGTTTAAGCGCTATGGAAATACAAAAGGTGCCAAGTTTAGATTTTAAAGAATTGGGACTGGTATCGGGAATTGTGATCCCACCAAAGTTCAAAGTGCCGTTGTTTGCAAAATATGATGGGGTGTCATGTCCTAAGATGCACCTCTGATCATATGTGAGAAAGATTCAGCCGCACTCTACCAATAAAGACCTGTGGGTGCATTTTTTTCCAAGATAGCTTATCTGGAACACAACTTGATTGGTTTTACCAATTGGAAAGGGCCGACGTCCACAACTAGGAAGATCTTGCCGCAACTTTCTATAAGCAATACCAGTATAATGCAGATTTGGTGCCTACCCGTACTCAACTTCAGAGTATGGCCATGGCTTCAAATGAGGGTTTCAAGGATTACGCGCAAAAATGGAGAGATTTAGCTGGGAGAGTGCAACCCCCTCTGTCTGAAAGGGAGTTGGGGGACATGTTCTTAGGCACTCTATCGGGCCCTTTCTTCAACCATTTGATTGGGAGCTCATCTGCTGGATTCACTGAGTTAATACTAACCAGAGAGAGGGTGGAAGCTGGCATAAAAAGTGGAAAGATTCAGAAGGATTCATCTGCCTCTACAGCTGTGAGAAAACCTTTTATTGGGAAGAAGGAGGTATCTGCTGTTTATCCATAAAGTAACCAAGGGAGAGCTGAACACCGATCAATGGTAGGGGCCGTTATGATCCCAAAGCCTACATCTGATCAACCAAGAAGTAATCAACCGAGGGTGGAAAGGCCAGTCTGGCAATTCACCAGAATCAATATGACCCTAGCCCAGGTTTTACCACATCTTCTGAAATCTAATTTGGCAACTCTGAAGGAGGCTCCAAAGAACCTCAACACAGCGTCCCCTTATTATCACCCAAATGCCAGATGCGCATATCATTCCGAAAGTATGAGTCACGACACTAACAACTGTTGGGCCCTGAAAAACAAAATTCAAGACCTTATAGACGCAAAAGAGATTGAGTTTGATGCACCCGAGAAGCCAAACGTCATTTCTGCTCCCATGCCTAGACATGGCCATAACACTAATGCTATCCAAGAAGATTTGTTTGTTACCACAATTGATGAACTCTTGACTCCACTCCCAATCATTAAGATAAACTTGTTGAAAGCTGGTGTATTCCCGGGCTGTAATGAAGACTGCCATCTTTGCTTATCCTCACTAACTATTTTCCCTTTGTTGAAGACAAGCATTCAACGCTTGATAGACAACCAAGAGATTATGTTTGAAAGTACTTCTGTTTCACCTGTTCCTGTTTAAGACGTTTCAATCATAACCATCTCCGCCAATCCTTCCAGGGTACCCAAAAGACCCGTTAGGATTACATCGGTTCCAAAAAATACTCCTCTTATAATCACAATGCCCGGACTGGTCCCGTATGAATCAGACAAAACAGTGTCGTGGAATTACGGTGGAGACATCTACTACCATGGTATCAAACAAGATGGGCTGGCCGCTGAACAAATGAGCTCCAAAGAAGAAAACTCTGAAATTAGCAATATTGCCGGAACCAACAAGATTACCCGTAGCGGTAGAATCTTCTCTCCAGAAATTTCCCCTCCAAAGGCAGTTTTTGGACTCGTGGCTATTCCAAAGGTTACCTCCGTACCAATAATCATATCTACAAGTGATCCTATTGAAAAAGATGACACAACCCCTACTGTTATCCCTACCAATACTTCTACTACTGAAACTCATGGAAAAAGCATTCAAGAGGAGCTTGTCCAGACGAAGGCTCAACCACTGACTATCCCCGAAACCTACAAGAAGGAAATGGAGGAGATCCTGATAATAATAAAGAAGAGAGAATATGACGTGGTTGAACAGTTGGGGAAAACTCCCTCCAAAATCTCCATGCTGGCATTGTTGCTGTGTTCTGAGGCATATGCGAAAGCTCTGGTGACGTTTCTAAATACAGCCCATGTGCCTCAAGAGACGCCTGCTGACCAATTTCAAGATTGTGTGGCCAGCTTGACAGTTGATAATGGCCTAGGCTTCTCTGATGCTGATTTGACGCCAAGGGGGAGAAAGTATAACGAGGCATTGCATGTCTCCGTGGAATGTAGAGGAACAACTATGGCCCATGTCTTGGTGGACACTGGCTCATCTTTGAATGCTTTACCGAAGAAAGCTCTCGACAGACTAGACTGCGAAGGACTGACGTTGAAACCCAGTAACATAGTCGTAAGAGCATTTGATGGTTCAAAGAGGATGGTCCACGGGAAGGTGGACATCGCCATAAAGGTTGGGACTCAGACTTTCAACTCAACCTTCTATGTAATGGATATCCGCCCCTCTTACTCCTGTCTGCTAGGATGACCATGGATCCATAATGCCGGTGCTGTCACCTCTACACTGCACCAGATGTTGAAATACCCAGTCCATGGAAAGATTGTCACTGTCCACGAAGAGGAAGAGTATATGATTAGCCACCTCAATTCTTTCCGGTATGTGGAATTGGACGACGAGTTCATTGAAACTCCTTTTCAACATTTCGAAGAAGTCTCTCAAGAGGTAGCATTAACCAAGGTAGTGTCTCATCTCCCTAAGATTACAAGACCTCCTCTCCAGATGTCATCTGTGAAGGACGCCAAGGCAGTAGTAGAGGAAGGAGGATGCACCATCTAGGGGCAACTTCCGGACATTCCTTATAAATCTGAAAAGTTTGGCTTAGGGTTTACTTCAAGTGCTCAGAAGGTTGTGCGCCGTGCCCATGCTGGAGGGCAACCTTTGAAGATTAACAACCGAGAGGTCAATGCAGTGGAAGATGGGGAAGAAGATTGCAACTTGGAGGATTGGATATTTCCTACTGTCAACGGAGGACTTCACAATTGTGAATCCAGAGACTTTGTCCCAATAACTTTCATCTCTCAGTAACTTATCTTTTACATTTCTATTGGACTTGTAATATTCACAAACAATTCGCACATTTAAAACCTCGTGTCTTACCCGAGGTACAATGGTCCATTTGTAAGGGTTTTTATCTCATCTTCATATGACATTCAATGAATCATGGACGTTTTTCACATACAAACTTTTTGTGCTCATTGTTTTTCTTTTACATTTTATTTTTAAGGATGGCCATACCCTTACACACACCCACACTCACAAATGCAGGTAACCCTCCATTTCGGATCCCATGGGTAATGTGATACGGTGGGAGAACTGACTAGATGTTTTGCGTTTCGATTGCACTTGTGCGGTTAGCAAGAGTCGCCACAGGCTTTTCTTTTATCCAAAAGGAAAGGTAAAAAAGCATAGGAAAGACCTTTCGAGATTATTTCTCAGGTTCGGGGGGTAGATTATGAAAAGGGAAGGTATTAGCACCCTTTTTATCCATGGTTTTCCATGGGCTCTTAGTTACTCGTTTAGATCACTTGCTTTCATTTGATTGTGTGCTTGTGGTGTGGGCTTTGAAAGTATTTTGAAAAATCTCTTTGTAATGGTTTTCGTCTCTATAAGAACGTATACAAAGTTTTGTTTCGAAAAGTGGTTCAAAGATGTGTTTGTGAATCGTGTTTCAAAAAGTGTTTTGAAAAGAGGTTTTGCAATGGCTCTCATTTCTATAAGAACGTATACAAAATGTTTTATCTTTTTGAAAATGTTTTTGAAATGAGAGTGTAGGTGTAAAGAGTTTTTATCGTGAGCAAGCGAGTAACTAAGAGCGAATCTATCTACTCGAAAGGTCTTAAGTTGTTCTTTTCTTCTTCCTTTTAATGGTGATATCTTACCATTGATTTGGTAAGAAGCCCCACCATTGGATGTGAAGGGACAGGCGCGGGTAAATTTTACAAACATTGAAGGCAACTTGTGAGACACTTCAGCAATTTTTTGTAAGGGATGAGATCGTTTTAATCGAAGGCAACATCGAGGGTTATCGAAGGACTACGATCTTTGTTTATTGAAGATTCATTGCTAAAGTGTCTCATATTCGAGGGACATGATTGTATTTCCGAGGCAACGAGCGAGGTTACCCTAGAGGTGCGCGTGTGAAAAAGTGTGTTGGTTTCAAGTTATTTATTCTTTGATTAGATCATCTAGCGATTGATTTTTGAATCTTGCCATACACGCCTAATTACTATACAGTATATAGAAAACAGTAAATTGCGGGAATTGAAATTCTACGCTATTACAAAGTATTCGGGAATGGGGATACAATTATTACAAATGGGGATGAATCAAATGAGATAGGAAGATCCAAATATCAAACAATACAACCAGATCGAATTTTGTGCGATTTAATTAAAGTTATGATAATCAATGAAAATAAAATCAACAAAATATGAAATGCTAAGTATTTACATGAAAAAGAGAAGAAAAAAACATATTCTAAAAAATTGATTAAATTAAAAATCTTTATTATTATTTTTTGTATTTTATTAATTAAAATCTAAAGAAAACAAATAAACTAAATTAGTATTATATTTTTGGTATTTTATTATTTAAAATCTGAAACAAATTTATTAAAGAAAAGAAAAATGATAAAAAATTAAATTATAAAACCTAAATCAATTTTAATAAAAAAATATTTAAGTTTTTATTTAGCACTTTGCAAAAACAAATAAAACAAATTAAAAAAAGGAAAGAAATATGGGCTCAAGTGAGTTTAGGGGTGTTAGGCCCAAAGAAATGTTATTTTGCTGTGATCAAATAAGGCTAGATGGGGGGTGTATCCAGAAATAGCGCATGGGCTTTAGGGATTTTACAAAACAAAACGGCCTAAACCTTAAATCTGCATAATTGTTGATTAGGGTTTCAAAGCAAAAATTAGGGTTCTTGGAACCCTTCGTTTACAGCGGCGCTCTCATTCTTGTTCATCCAAACCCTTCCATTTTTTCATCTTTGTTCATCTTTGTGAAACCTCTGAACTTCTCACTACTCGCCCCTTTCTCATTTCGCAAACAGAATTGCTCCTTATTGCCCTATCTCACCATGATTCGCGCTTTTGAAAACCTGATTTCGGATTGCCCTAAAAACGAAGAAATTAGTTCGTCTGATCCTCCCCCAACTCTCAGTTGCCGGAACGTGACCGCTTCGTCTCTCTAAGCAAGCTCTAGCGATTTTCTTAAAGGGGTAAAATTTCTGTTCTTTTCAAGGTTTACGAAATTTCAATGATTTTTCTCATCCCCATTGTGTTTTCTGTTAACTACCTTATCTTTTAGATGCAGAGAAAAAATATATGGGATTATGATAAAAGGGAATATATCATACCTGTTAGATATTTTTTTTGGTGAACTAGGAAAGGGAAGAACGAGGCTGAGGCTCGTGTTCCGTGGCGGCCGGAGACGGGGGGGGGGGGGGAGAGGAGATGAGGATACTGCCTTGGTGCTTCTGACTCGTTGGTAACTATTTTCTTATCTCTGTGCTTTGAATGATGATGATGCTGGATATTGTGATCTTGAGGCTCTGTTTTGGTTTTGGTTGTTTTAGACTTGTTCTTGGCTTTTGGTCTAAGGATTAAAAGTTTTTTTTTTGAGTTTGTCGTTTGATTATGATTCTGGTTTGAGATTTGGAGATTTGTGGTTTTGGATTTTGTTGATGGTTTGGGAATTTTACTGGTTTTTTTAGTTTGCTACAGGTTTTGAGTTTGTTCGATATTTGTGTATCAGTTTGAATGGTTTACTGAGGGTGTGGATTTGTTGCAGGTTTGGGATATTTGGCTTTGAGGTTTTTGTTAACAGATTGCAGGTTTGATGGTGTTGAGATGGCTTGACAGTTCACAATGTTGAGGGTCTTACTGGTTTTCTGTTTTGGTTTGGGATATGTTTTGAGATGGTTCAGATTTGTGTTTTGGCTTGAGAGTTTTACAGGTTTGTCAAACTGTGTTTGATATTTGGCTTAGTATGTTTGTTGATGGGTTGCAAGTTTGTGAGTTTTTTGAACTTGCTACTGTATGCTGGGTTTTTTTATAAGCTTGAAGCTTGGTTCTTGCTGTTTTAGGATGGCTTGGGATATTGGTTCAGATTTGGGTTTTTGGCTTGAGAGTTTTACAGGTTTTTGTTGTTGGAGACTTTGACAGTTTTTGGACTTTGATAAAATGTTTTCTATCTATTTTTTTGCTTGAGAGTTTTTTTACTGTTATATTGGTGTTGCTTTGGTTGAATTTCTATTCAAAATGGTGGGAAAACCATCAAATTTTGAATATTTTGGCATATTGTTCTTATGCCCTTTTTGTTGCAGTTTTGTTTTCTAACAACTTCTATGCAATTTGTGACAGTCAAGGCAGCAGGGCTGTGCATCCCAATAACCTAGGTGACTTCTTTCCTCTCTTCTCTCTCAATGACACCAAGAAAGTCAATTGCTCTTTTGCCTTTTTCTGAAAAGTTTGCAATAAAATGGAAAATGATGAATTGGCTTCTTGAACAAGTTTCTTGCTTGTTTGACTTAGTTTATTATATTGCTATAATTTTGTTTGTTGATGCTGTCTAGCTTATGCTGTTGCCTCGTTTGCATTTTGTATTGCCATATTACTGTTTGTTTTTGCTGTTTGGGCAATTTTGTTTGGCTCAGTTTGCGCCTTCTGTTGGTGATGCTGTTTGGGAAATTTAGACAGTTTTGCTGCATTTGTTCTTGTTTGGATAGCTTTGTGGCATTTGGACAATTTTGCTGCATTTGTTCTTGTTTGGATAGCTTTGTGGCATTTGGACAGTTTGCTTCTTTTTGTGAACCAAGAAGAATAATCTTCCTGTGATTTGCAAAAATAGAGGAAATAAATTGTGATGAATTAAAATGGCCTTCTGATTCCAATTTGCAAACTTTAATGATGAATAGCATTTTTTTCTTTTGAAAATTCTTGCTCATGCCCAACTAATTTGTACTAACTATTTTTCTTTCTTTTGTTTTCATGTGAGCGCCATTGAGAGGACAAAGCATGGAAGGCAAGAAACTCTGTGGCAAGCATGGAAGCAAAGGAACTTCAGTCAAACTTAGGCATAGATCCATTTAGATTTTCTTTGTAATTTAGAGAGAAACATTCTGGTACTGTATCCAATAATTGTATCAATTCATTTTCAAATACGATAAGTTGTAAAACCTAAAGTATTTAAAGAATAAATTGTTTTGTAACAACGTTTGAAATTGGAGAAAATCAAATGAAATGTTCTGGTGTTACTTGAAATCTTTGATCAACAATAACTTGTAATTTTCTCTTTGCATCCTATTTGATTTTTGAATGCCCAATCAAGACAATTGAAACAAAACGGTCCAATCTGATAACTTAAATTCCAATAATCCTGTAATCTTGCAACTCTATTCCAAACAAATACGCACTGTATATTCCATTTCCTAACCAAGCAAATGTTTTAAAAGACGCAAGTCATCTGGTTAACCTGGATCAAAATCATGGTCGTCCCAAATGACAGTCTCAATCTCTTGTCCCAAATAAACCATATTCTGAGAATAAACACTGTCTTTTCAGTAAACTTGAGAAAGCATGAAGACTTGTGAAAACCAATTGAATTTCTAAGAACTCAATTTCTTCTGACGAATGCAAGAAAAAACCCTAATTGTTGGTTTACTGCCACAGAAGAAAATCTGTCTGATCGATTCTTGAGCCAAATTGAATATCTGAGAAACCCTAGGGTTGTGTCTTCTATGAGAAATGGGAGGGCAAATTTTTGGGTACAACAGTTGCCCCTGTTCAATCTCCTTGAACCTGAAGAGTTAGATCGGCGAGTTTTACCGTTCGTGACTCGAAGGTAAAAGATGATTAGACACTAGAGTGCCCATAAATTTGCGCTCGACAAAAGTGTAATTGAGGGAATGGGCTTAAAGATGCCATTTGGAGAGATGTTAGAATCTTGTTGGAGATGGGCTTGTAGATGCCATCCAAGAATGTTTGGTTGTAAATAAAAAGAATAAGCATCAGAATGGTGTCCGTATTTGCAACGTATCTGAACTGTATCTGTACTTGAATCTGAATAAGCGACATAATGGCTTCCGTGTCTGGAGCGTATCTGGACCGTATCTATAGGATGAAACTGAATAAGCGACAAAATGGCTTCCGTGTCTGGAGCGTATCTGAATTGTATCTGAACTGTATCTTGAAATTAAGTACGAATGAGTAACATAATGACTTCTGTGTCTGGAGTGTATCTGTACTGTATCTTGAAATTAAGTCTGAATGAGTAACATATTGACTTTCGTGTCTGGAGCGTATCTGTACTGTATCGGTACTTGGAGTTTGAATAAGTATCAGGATGGCATCCTTGTCTGGAGCGTATCTGAACTATATCTGAAGTTGAGATCTGAATGAGTGACATAATGACTTCCGTGTCTGGAGTGTATCTGTACTGTATCTGAAATTGAAATTTGAATGAGTTACATAATGACTTCCATGTCTGGAGTGTATCTGTACTGTATCTGAAATTGAAATTTAAATGAGTAACAGAATAACTTCCGTGGCTGGAGTGTATCTGTACTGTATCTTGAAATTGAAATCTGAATGAGTAACAGAAAGACTTCCGTGTCTGGAGTGTATATGTACTGTATCTTGAAATTGAAATCCGAATGAGTAACATAATGACTTCCGTGTCTGGAGTGTATCTGTACTGTATCTTGAAATTGAAATCTGAATGAGTAACAGAATGACTTCCGTGTCTGGAGTGTATCTGTACTGTATCTTGAAATTGAAATCTGAATGAGTAACAGAATGACTTCCGTGTCTGGAGTGTATCTAGAATCTTTAAACATTTGTTAATGGTAGCTGTTAATCTTATCCTGAAAAGGGTGAAATGTTAGCTGAAGCACAAAGTTATGATGCATGAAATGCATGACGCGATATATGTGCTTTATCAATGTTTATGATATATGGATGTAATGTATGCGCATGTAAGCTGATTTGCTGTATTGTTGAGGAAAATAAATCCTTGACTGCTGCCAGGGAAAATAAATCCTTGAATGCTGAGGATTCCATTGTGAGAGTAGTGCCATATACTTCTTAAGGGATCTGCTTGGGGAGTCCAGAGAATTTTAATGACTTCTACTGGGGATTTATGACGGGAGTCTTTGTTCTGTCGAGAAACAATAAAAACTCTGTGGGGGAAAGCTTATTCCTGTTTGGAAAAAGTTCAGGAGTTCCGATCGTCTGCCACTCTACTGGGGAGTTACCCTAGGTTGGGGAGAAATAGAAGTTAACTGTTATCCGGTTGATTTTCAAGCTTCAAGACGACTTGCTGGGGAAACCTGGAGAAACTGGATGATTTCTGCTGTGGGTTGATAGTTTGAAGTTTCGGCTCCGCTGGGGATTGGTAGTTGGTAGTCTCAGCTCCGATGGGGATCTGTAGTTCAAAGTTTTGGCTCTGCTGGGGATCTTAATGACGTGCTGTAGAGATTGCTCATGGAATAGCCTAAAGACGTTTTCCTAATCTTCTAACCTGTCAGTAATTACTCTTTTTCATCCTGTTTATTTGTAAACAGTAATTATGTTCAAATGCATATGTTCATTAATGAATCATTGGACGTTTTTGCAAATAAATCACAAGTGTAAAGAAAAGGCAAATGGTTTTCTGTACTTTGAAAGAGATATCTTTGTATTTACTTTGAATAAGTATTTTGTACAAAGGAGACAAACATCCTAGTAAGAGGATAGTGTCATAAATAAGAAAAATTAACAAAGAAAGATATCTATGTGTAATAATCCCATGGGGTTCCCATTCTGCTATAGCCTCCGTATCTCCGAATATCTTGTCCATTCGTTGCTTCGTCCGAGGATGATTGAATTAATCAAAAGCTTCGAGTTCGTCCGTGAAGAGATTGTCTTTAAAGTGATCCGACGAGACATAGTCATACGCTTTAATTCCCTAATTTTTGCCTGGACCGCCCTTTCGGGTTTTCAGTCCACCGAGAAACCCTTTTTTGCCCAAGTCGCCCTTTCGGGTTTTCAAATTGCCGGGTATACATATTTTTTGTTTTATCCCTAATTTTTTCCCGAACCTTTTTGGTTCGCCGAAATGCCCTTGTTTTGCCTAGGTGTGTCAACCTAGCGGGTCTCTTATGTGTAGTATCTTTTGACTATGTCTGCATTCGTAGGGTGCGGCCGATCGTCGCCGTCCATGGTGGTTAAGATCATTGCCCCACTAGAAAAGATGTTTTTGATTACAAATGGTCCTTCATATGTAGGAGTCCATTTTCCCCTGGGATCACGTTGTGGCAAGATGATACGCTTGATCACTAGATCTCCAACTTGATATACCTGGCATCTGACTTTCTTGTTGAAAGCCTTGATCATCCGCTTTTGATACGTCTGACCATGGCAAACAGCAGTAAGTCTCTTCTCGTCAATTAAGTTTAACTGATCAAGCCGGGTTTGGATCCAATCGTCTTCACTCAAACCAGCATCTTTCATGATTCTCAAGGAGGGGATCTGGACCTCAATAGGTAAAACAACCTCCATGCCATATACCAAAGAATAGGGTGTTTCCCCAGTTGATGTGCGAGCCGTGGTACGGTATCCGTGGAGAGAAAACGGTAGCATCTCATGCCAGTCCTTGTAGGTGACTGTCATTTTTTGTATGATCTTTTTGATGTTTTTGTTCGCAGCTTCGACAACACCATTCATCTTTGGCCGATAGGGAGACGAATTATGATGTTGAATTTTGAACTGTTCGCACAAGGCGGTGATCATAGTATTGTTAAGGTTGGTACCGTTATCAGTGATGATCCTTTCGGGGATACCGTACCGACAGATAAGGTTCTGCTTGATGAAGCGGGCAACAACATTCTTAGTAACAGATGCGAAGGAAGCTACTTCGACCCACTTTGTGAAGTAATCAATGGCCACCAAAATGAAACGGTGTCCATTGGATGCTGTAGGCTTGATCTCCCCAATCATATCGATCCCCCACATAGCGAAGGGCCAAGGAGTTGTTAAGACGTTTAGAGGAACCGAAGGCACGTGCACCTTGTCTGCATAGATTTGACATTTATGGCAGGTTCGGGAGTGTTGATAGCAGTCTGCTTCCATGGTAGACCAATAATAGCCTGCCCGTAGAATCTTCTTTGCCATCGTATTCCCACTAGAGTGAGTGCCGAAGGTACCTTCATGCAATTCAGCCATAATCCTTTCAGCTTCAATCTTGTCCACACAACGGAGCAGGATAGAATCATGATTGCGCTTGTACAGGATGCCATTACTTAGGAAGAACTTAGCTGAGAATCTCCTTAAGAACTTTTTTTCATTGACTAAAGCTCCTTCAGGATATTCTTGAGCCTCGAGATACCTTTTGACTTTGTGAAACCAAGGCTGGTCCACTACTTCTTCGGTATTAATCTCGTGAAAGTGTGCGGGTTCTTCCATCCGTTCAATGGTGATCTAGGGAGCCTCGTTGTCCCAATTAAGTTTAAACATGGATGGCATTGTAGCTAGAGCATCTGCTAGCTGATTTTCTTCTCGCGGGAAGTGCTCGAAGGTAATCTGCTCGAAATGTGGTAACAATGTCAAGACATGTTCTTTGTAAGGGATGAGGTTTGGATGCTTAGTGTCCCACTCTCCTTTGATTTGACTGATAACCAAAGCTGAGTCCCCAAACACAACTAAAGATTTGATTCCCAAGTTTATGGCAGCCTTGAGTCCAAAGATGCATGCTTCATACTCTGCCATATTGTTTGTATAGTTGAAGCAAATTCTGGCGATGAAAGGAGTATGGCAACCTTCCGGGGATATGAGTACCGCACCAATACCGTTACCAAGTGCATTGGAGGCCCCATCAAAGTACAGGGTCCATCGGGATCCTTGTTCAGGTCCGTCATATGGTCTGATATCTTCAATGTTGTCCAATGTCATGATGTCTTCGTCAGGGAAGTCAAACTTCATGGATTGGTAATCTTCAACAGCTTGATGAGCCAGATGGTCAGCTAACACACTCCTCTTTATAGCTTTTTGGGTCGTGTACTGTATATCATATTCGGTCAGGATCATCTGCCATCTAGCTATTCTTCCATACAAAGCAGGCTTCTCAAAGATGTATTTGATCGGATCCATCTTAGATATCAGCAAAGTGGTATGAGTCAACATATACTGCCTTAGCCGGCGAGCAGCCCATACCAAAACGCAACAAGTTTCCTCGAGCAGTGAATATATTGTTTCACAGTCGGTAAACCTTTTGCTAAGGTAATAAATGGCATGCTCTTTTCATCCAGACTCGTCATGCTGCCCCAGTACGCACCCTACTAAATTCTCTAGGACGGTCAGATACATGATTAGTGGTCTTCCCTCGACGGGTGGCATCAGGATATCAGGTTCTAGCAAATACTCCTTGATTTTATCGAAAGAAACTTGACAATCATCATTCCATCTAACTACCTGATCTTTCTTCAACAACTTGAAGATTGGTTCACAAGTAGATGTTAGGTGAGAAATGAACCTAGCAATGTAGTTTAGGCGTCCCAAGAAACCTCTGACTTCCTTCTCAGTGCGAGGAGCAGGCATTTCTTGTATAGCTTTGACTTTGGAAGGATCAACCTTGATGCTTTTGTTGTTGACAATGAAACCTAAGAGCTTACCAGACCGGACTCCGAATGTTCACTTGTTTGGATTCAATCTTAGCTTGTACTCCTTCAACCTGACAAACAACTTTTGCAAGTGATCAAGGTGTTCTTCTTCAGTTTGTGATTGGGCTATCATGTCATCTACGTAGACCTCTATCTCATGATGTATCATATCATGAAACAAAGCTACCATGGTGCGTTGATAGGTTGCCCCGACATTCTTCAGTCCGAATGGCATCACTTTGTAGCAGAACATACCCCACTGTGTGACAAAAGTAGTTTTCTCCATGTCCTCAGGTGCCATTTTGATCTGGTTATAGCCTGAGAATCCGTCCATGAAAGAAAATACCTTGTGCTGAGCTGTATTGTCGACCAAGATGTCGATGTGTGGAAGTGGAAAGTCATCTTTAGGGCTGGCCCTATTTAAGTCTCTGTAATCCATGCACATCCGAACTTTGCCGTCCTTCTTAGGAACGGGCACAATGTTAGCAACCCATTGAGGGTAGGAAGTAACAGCTAAAAATCCAGCATTGAACTTCTTCATAACTTCCGCTTTGATCTTTTCTGACATGTCAGGTCTCATGCGGCAGACCTTTTGCTTCACTGGTGGACAGTCTTCTCTAGTGGGTAGACGGTGTACCACAATGTCTGTGTCAAGTCCCGGCATATCTTCGTATGACCAGGCGAAGATTTCAACATAATCATGCAGTAGCTGAATTAGGCGCTCCTTGACACTCGGCTCTAGGTTGGTACCCACTCTGATTTCCTTTCTGTCTTCCTCAGTACCCAAGTTGATTGTATCCAATAGCTCCTCATGAGGCAGAATAACACTTTCCTCTTGTTGTAGAAGTCTAGCCAATTCCCCGGGCACCTCACAATCTTCCTCACCTTCATATTCAGCATGGTAGATCAGATCTTCAGAGTCACTAAAGGCTATAGCAGTATCGTTACCCATGGGATCCGGAATGGAAGAGTATCTGCATTTATGAGTGTGGGTGTGTGTAAGGGTATAGCCATCTTAAAACAAATATAATGTAAAAAGAAAGACAATGAACATAAAAGTTTGTATGAGAAACGTACATGATTCATTGAAATGACATATGAAAATGAAATAAGAACCCTTACAAATGGACCACTGTGCCTCGGGTAAGACACAAGGTTGAAAAAGTATGAATTGTTTGTGAATTATTACAGATCCAACAGAAATGGAAAAGATAAATTACTGCGGTATGAAAGTAATCGGAATAAAGTCTTTTGCTTCCCAGTTGCACAATCCTCCGCTGACAGTAGGAAACATCCAATCTTCCAGGCTGCCCTCTTCTTCACTATCCTCTAGTGCATTAACCCCTTGGTGACTGAGCTTCACAGGTGGCCCTCCGGCACA
The DNA here is from genome assembly GCA_948472305.1 of Vicia faba. Taxonomy (NCBI): domain Eukaryota; kingdom Viridiplantae; phylum Streptophyta; class Magnoliopsida; order Fabales; family Fabaceae; genus Vicia; species Vicia faba. The sequence goes on along the minus strand of OX451739.1, from coordinate 172,025,309 downwards.
GGCGTGGCGCACGGCCTTCTGAGCAGTTGAGGTGAACCCCAAGCCGAACTTGTCTGCTTTGAAAGGAAAGTCTGGAAGCTGCCCCCAGATTGTGGATCCGCCTTCTTCCATAGTTGCCCTTGCATCCTTGAGAGATGACATCCGAGGCGGAGATCTGGTAATCATGGGTACAGAGGAAACTGTTTTGGTTGCCGCTATCTCCTGAGCTACCTCTTCAAAATGCTGGAAAGGAGTTTCGATAATTCGCCATCCAATTCTACATAACGGAAAGAATTCAGATGACTGATCATGTATTCCTCTTCGCCACGAACAATTATGATTTTCCCCTGGACAGGGTACTTGAGCATTTGATGCAGAGTAGAAGTGACAGCTCCAGCATGGTGGATCCAAGGTCTTCCCAACAGGCAAGAATAAGAAGGACGGATGTCCATCACATAGAATGTGGAGTTGAAGGTTTCAGTTCCCACCTTAATCGGGATATCCACCTCCTCGTGGAACATCCTTTTAGAACCATCAAAGGCTCTGACAATTATATTGCTGGGTTTTAGGGTTAAGCCTTCACAATCCAGTCTATCCAAGGCTTTCTTCGGCAAGACATTCAAAGACGAACCAGTGTCTACCAGTATGTGTGCTAGGGTTGTCCCTCTGCATTCCACCGAGACATGCAAAGCATCATTATGTTTTCTCCCTTTCGAAGTTAAATATGCATCGGAGAATCCTAGACCATTGTCAGCTGTTAAACTAGCCACACATTCCTGGAACTGATCAACGGAGGTTTCTTGTGGCACGTGGGCTGTCTTCAAAAATCTTATCAGAGCCTTAGCATGAGCTTCTGAACAAAGCAACAGGGCCAACATGGAGATCTTTGAGGGGTTTTGCCTCAGCTGTTCCACCACATCATAATCGCTTTTCTTGATTATTTTCAAAATTTCCTCCATTTCTTTTTGAGAGGTTTCAGGGATGATCAACGGTTGAGCCCTCGTCCTGACGGGCTCTTCTTGGATCCCTTTCCCTCTAACATCAGTAGCAGCAGAGGCGATAACCACGGGGGTTGTGACTTCTTCTATGATTGGTGTACTGGCAGATATGTTTACTGGTGTAGAGATAACCTTAGGTGCAGCTGAGGGTCCAAAAATTGCCTTTGGAGGGGCAATCTTTGGAGAAAAGATTCTTCCACTACGGGTAACTTTACTTGTTCCGAAAATGTTACTGATGTCGGAATTGTCTTCTTCAGATCTCTCTTCCTCGGTAGTTTATTCAATCTGTTTGACACCATGGTAGTAGATTTCTCCACCATAGTTCCATGGTACTGATTTGTCGGACTTGTACGGGGCTGGCCCGGGCATGGTTATCTTCAAAGGTGCAGCCTTCTGAGCGGATGTAATCCTAACAGGTCTTTTAGGGACATTGGAAGGATTGAAGGATATGGTTATTATTGAAACATCGTTAACAGGAGTTGATAAAACATGAGTCTTCTCAAATAGGAGTTCTTGGTTATCAATTAGGCGTTGGATGCCTATTTTCAACAATGGACAGTGGGTTAATGAGGATGAACAAAGTTGACAATCTTCTTCACAACCTGGGAAAACCCCAGCCTTCATCAAATTTAATTTGATTATAGGGAGCAGAGTTATCAAATCATCTACAGTAGCAACAAACAGATCCTCCTCAATAGCATGGGCGTTGTGATCGTGCCTTGGCATTGGAGCAGAGATAACATTGGAGTTTTCAGGTGCGTCGAATTCCACTTCTTTAGCATCTATCAAATCCTGAATTTTATTCTTCAGGGCCCAACAATTGTCAGTGTCGTGCTCTGGGCTTTCCGAATGGTAAGCACACCTGGCGTTCGGATGGTAATATGGAGAAGCAGTGTTAGGATTTTTAGGGGCCTCTTTCAGCATGGCCAAATTCAACTTCAGAAGATGTGGTAGGACTTTAGCAGGAGTCATGTTTATCTTGGTGAATTTCCATACAGGCCTTTCCACCCTTTCCTGGTTATTTCTCGGCTGGTCATTTCTCGGCTGGTTGTTTCTTGACTGGTCTGATGCAGACTTTTGAATCATTACGGCCCCCACCGCTGGCCGGTGCTCAACTATTCCTTGACCCGTCTGAGAGTAGACAACTGACACTTCCTTCTTTCCCGTGAAAGGTTTTCTGATGGCAGCAAAAGTAGATGCATCTTTTTGAATTTTCCCGCTTTTTATACCGGCCTCCACTCTTTCTCCAGTTTGAATCAATTTCTGTGAACCCAGCAGATGAACTTCCAATCAGCTGATTGAAAAAAGGACCTGACAGGGTACCCAGGAACATGTCTACTAGCTCCCTGTCAGATAGGGGTGGTTGCACCCTTCCGACTAAATCCCTCCACTTTTGGGCGTAGTCTTTGAATCCCTCATTGGACACCATGGCCATACTCTGGAGTTGAGTACGGGTTGGTGCCAAGTCGGCGTTGTATTGATACTGTTTATAGAAGGCGGCTGCCAAGTCTTCCCAGTTATGCACATCAGACCTCTCTAACTGGTAGAACCAATCAAGATGCGTTCCTGACAAACCGTCCTGGAAAAAGTGGACCCACAAATTTTTGTCAGCAGAATGCGGTTGAATTTTCCTGACATAAGATCATAGGTGCATCTTGGGACAAGACACCCCATCATACTTGGAAAATAGAGGTACTTTAAACTTAGGCGGGATTACAATTCCGGATACCAGCCCCAACTCCTCAAAGTCCAGCCCCGGTACTCTCTGCACTTCCATAGCAGGTAGACGATGTTCCAAGTTTTTGTATTTGTCATCGGCCAGAGGGTATTGCTGTTCAGAATAGTCCTCATCTTCCTCTTCTTCTGCTTCAGAATCATATGGCACTGCCGTTCCTTTTCCTTTTCCTTCCCCCTCTTCAGATGTTGATGGGAATTCCAAAGTCCGTCTGACTTGTCCTTCAAACCTTCTGCCCATGACAACCACACCGGCTCGCTTCTTCTTCTTTTTCTCTTTCTCTTTCTCTAGTAGAGTCTTGAGCTCCTCCTGCCCCTTGGCTAAGGTCAAGAGTAGCTGTTGAAATTGTGAATTCTGAGCTTGTAAGTCTTTGACCGTTTGTTCTAGATCCATCTTGCTGAAATAAACAGCAGAGAGATGGGAAAACTTGGTGTGAAGACCTGCTTATGCATATGATGAATGATATGTATTCTTGTAATGCTTTCAAGGATTCAGAAATTCAAATTTGTTTTAAACAAAAAATGAACACACGTCATATTAAATAAAACCAAGTTTGAATACATCAAGCCTCCTTGGGCTTACAAAGAAAGAAACTAAAATACAGCAAAATTCTCAAGACAAAAAGACCAAACCCTCCTTTTTGGAGCAATGTAAGTATTCATATTCTTCTCTTCATGAAGCAGCTTGGTGAGCTCCAGAACCTTCTTCTCACTAGCGTAGTACTGGTTTTCAAAGGTGTCTCGCTCTTCCTTCAACTGAATCCAAGCTTTCTGCAGGTCTTCGAGAGAGGTAGGCATGTCTGGATGAAGAATGGTATACGGGATGTCTCCTTCAATAACAGGCTCAATGATGACAGGAAGGATGGAAGGGTAAGGCATTAAGAGACTCTGGGCACGAGCCCGTACCCACTTAAGGTAAGGCTCGAGAGGGATAGAGTTTTTATGTCCCAAAGTCCTACTGTCCACTTTGTTCACCATTCCCCAAGCACGTGTAAACCTCTGGCAGTAACCTTGGTCTTCTTTGTCGTAGTAAAAAACCAGACCTCGGACGAGCATCTCATGAGGGCCGTCTCTTAGGGCATACCCAAACCGCTGAAGAGCTAAACACGGGTTGTAAGTGATACCTCCCCTAATACCTAGTAGAGGTACGTTAGGGAACTCCCCACAGCGGTCAATGATAGAGATATCTTCCAAAGATCTTGAGCACCAACGAATATCAGAGTGAGTGAGAGACATCGTCCTTTGAGACCAAGTCAATCTTTGCTCGTTCTTCAATGCTGATGGAGGTAGGTGTGAAGTGAACCACTTAGCGAGTAGGGGTATACAACACAAAAGGGTACCTCTTTTCTTCATGGTACAGGTATGAAGGCAATGCAAGATGTCTCCTAGCAAGGTGGGTATAGGATTGCAAGAGAGAAAGACTCTTATGGCATTAACGTCTATGAACTGGTCCGAATTAGGAAACATAACCAAACCATAAATGAGGAGAGCTAGCACTTCTTCAAAAGCTTGAAAATCCATGTCATCCCAGAATGAACGAGCTTTTTCCAACAGAAACTTAGCTAAAAATCCTTTAACCCGACTTCTTGTCTCCCAATTGGTTGTGACGTTGGCCCTCTTCATATGTAAAGCTTCGGCGATGACTTCAGGTTTTGGAATCCCTTCTAGACCGGTGAACGGTATCTGATTAAGCATGGGCATCCCTAAGAGTAGAGAGAACTCTTCCAATGTAGGTACCAATTGATAGTCCGGAAGAGTGAAATAATGATGTACGGGATCAAAGAATTGGAATAGTACACACATCATCTCTTCTTGGAAGTTGGATGTAGCCAAACTGAGGAGTCGACCATACTTATTGGTAAAAGGAGAATCCCCGGGCACTCTTGAGGCTAGCTCTTGAAGTTGAGGATGGGCTTTTACAATTCAGATGGTGTTTCTTCAGGGAGAATACATTTCCTACAAAACAAAAACAAAGATAAATTTCTAAATCCTTGAAATGGTTAGTGAACATGCATATGATGTTGATTATGTTTATGATGTTTATGTACAAGCAAACATATATACACACAACAAACAGATCCCTATGTTTCAGGCTTGCATGCGTTTGTAGGTAAGTACCCTCTTGAAGTTTTAGTTGGCTCAACCTGTCTTAGAAATAATGGTTGGGTTCTAAAGGATCTCAATATCACCGACCTTTCTCTTAGGCATTGTCTCAGCACATAAATCTTTTCTTGCGGCCGAGATATCCCAAAAGTCTAGCCTCAATGAGTGTAGTATCGAGTGTCAACCAATTTTCAGCTTTACACCGAAACCAGTTACCTCACTACGTCCTAATGGCTAAGTTTGTTCAATTAGGGTTCTAAGGTTAATTAGTGCTTCACGATGCCACTCAGCGGCCTTGTATTCTCCTCGATTCACCATGAGGGATACCGGTACCCACAAATGCGTCACACTAACATAGCCATTGTTTCAACCATATCGGTCTACGCCGTACAATCTCCATAATCTATTGCTATTTACCTAAAAAGGTGCCCCAAATCCGGGTGGAGGATCAAAGCAAGCCCAATACAAAGAACTGAATATAAAGCATACCAATCAAAAAATGAAAGTAGGTAAAGGTGATCTAACCCTAAGGTAACTCCACTTTTATTTTTTCCCCCAGCAGAGTCGCCAGTTCTGTGATACGGTGGGAGAACTGACTAGATGTTTTGCGTTTTGATCGCACTTGTGCAGTTAGCAAGAGTCGCCACCGACTTTTCTTTTATCCAAAAGGAAAGGTAAAAAAGCACAGGAAAGACCTTTTGAGATTATTTCTCGGGTTCGGGGGGTATATTAGGAAAAGGGAAGGTATTAGCACCCTTTTCATCCATGGTTTTCCATGGGATCTTAGTTACTCGTTTAGATCACTTGCTTTCATTTGATTGTGTGCTTGTGGTGTGGGCTTTGAAATTATTTTGAAAAATCTCTTTGTAATGGTTCTCGTCTCTATAAGAACGTTTACAAAGTTTTGTTTTGAAAAGTGGTTCAAAGATGTGTTTGTGAATCGTGTTTCGAAAAGTGTTTTGAAAAGAGGTTTTGCAATGGTTCTCGTTTCTATAAGAACGTATACAAAATGTTTTATCTTTTTGAAAATGTTTTTGAAATGAGAGTGTAGGTGTAAAGAGTTTTTGTCGTGAGCAAGCGAGTAACTAAGAGCGAATCTATCTACTCGAAAGGTCTTAAGTTGTTCTTTTCTTCTTCCTTTTAATGGTGCTATCTTACCATTGATTTGGTAAGAAGCCCCACCATTGGATGTGAAGGGACATGCCCGGGTCAATTTTACAATCATTAAAGGCAACTTGTGAGACGCTTTAGCAATTTTTGTAAGGGACGAGATCATTTAAATTATAAAACCTAAATCAATTTTAATAAAAAAATATTTAAGTTTTTATTTAGCACTTTGCAAAAACAAATAAAACAAATTAAGAAAAGGAAAGAAATATGGGCTCAAGTGAGTTTAGGGGTGTTAGGCCCAAAGAAATGTTATTTTGCTGTGATCAAATAAGGCCAGATGGGGGGTGTATCCAGAAATAGCGCATGGGCTTTAGGGATTTTACAAAACAAAACGGCCCAAACCTTAAATCTGCATAATTGTTGATTAGGGGTTCAAAGCAAAAATTAGGGTTCTTGGAACCCTTCGTTTACATCGGTTCTCTCATCCTTGTTCATCCAAACCCTTCCATTTTTCATCTCTGTTCATCTTTGTGAAACCTCTGAACTTCTCACTACTCGCCCCTTTCTCATTTCGCAAACAAAATTGCTCCCTATTGCCCTATCTCACCATGATTCGCGCTTTTGAAAACCTGATTTCGGATTGCCCTAAAAACGACGAAATCGGTTCGTCTGATCCTCCCCCCAACTCTCAGTTTCCGGAATGTGACCGCTTCGTTTCTCTAAGCAAGCTCTAGCGATTTTCTTAAATGGGTAAAATTTCTATTCTTTTCAAGGTTTACGAAATTTCAATGATTTTTCTCATCCCCATTGTGTTTTCTATTAACTACCTTATCTTTTAGATGCATAGAAAAAATATATGGGATTATGGTAAAAGGGAATATATCATACCTGTTAGAGATTTTTTCGGTGAACTAGGAAAGGGAAGAACGAGGCTAAGGCTCGTGTTCCGTGGCGGCCGGAGACGGGGGGGGGGGGGGGGGAGGGGAGGGGAGGAGATGAGGATACCGCCTTGGTGCTTTTGATTCGTTGGTAACTCTTTTCTTATCTCTGTGCTTTGAATGATGATGATGCTGGCTATTGTGATCTTGAGGCTCTGTTTTGGTTTTGGTTGTTTCAGACTTGTTCTTGGCTTTTGGTCTAAGGATTAACAATTTTTTTTTTGAGTTTGTCGTTTGATGATGATTCTGGTTTAAGATTTGGAGATTTGTGGTTTTGGATTTTGTTGATGGTTTGGGAATTTTACTGGTTTTTTCAGTTTGCTACAGGTTTTGAGTTTGTTGGATATTTGTGTATCAGTTTAAATGGTTTACTGAGGGTTTGACTTTGTTGCAGGTTTGGGATATTTGGCTTTGAGGTTTTTGTTAACAGATTGCAGGTTTGATGGTGTTGAGATGGTTTGACAGTTCACAATGTTGAGGGTCTTGCTGGTTTTCTATTTTGGTTTGGGATATGTTTTGAGATGGTTCAGATTTGTGTTTTGGCTTGAGAGTTTTACAGGTTTGTCAAACTGTGTTTGATATTTGGCTTAGTATGTTTGTTGATGGGTTGCAAGTTTGTGTGTTTTTTGAACTTGCTACTGTATGCTGGTTTTTTTATAAGCTTGAAGCTTGGTTCTCGCTGTTTTAGGATGGCTTGGGATATTGGTTCAGATTTGGGTTTTTGGCTTTAGAGTTTTACAGGTTTTTGTTGTTGGAGACTTTGACAGTTTTTGGACTTTGATAAAATGTTTTCTATCTATTTTTTTGCTTGAGAGTTTTTTTACTGTTATATTGGTGTTGCTTTGGTTGAATTTCTATTCAAAATGGTGGAAAAACCATCAAATTTTGAATATTTTGGCATATTGTTCTTATGCCCTTTTTGTTGCAGTTTTGTTTTCTAGCAACTTCTATGCAATTTGTGACAGTCAAGGCAGTAGGACTGTGCATCCCAATAACCTAGGTGACTTCTTTCCTCTCTTCTCTCTCAATGACACTAAGAAAGTCAATTGCTCTTTTGCCTTTTTCTGAAAAGTTTGCAATAAAATGGAAAATGATGAATTGGCTTCTTGAACAAGTTTCTTGCTTATTTGACTTAGTTTATTTTATTGCTATACTTTTGTTCGTTGATGCTGTCTAGCTTATGCTGTTGCCTCGTTTGCATTTTGTATTGCCATACTGCTGTTTGTTTTTGCTATTTGGGCAATTTTGTTTGGCTCAGTTTGCGCCTTCTGTTTGGTGATGCTGTTTGGGAAATTTGGACAGTTTTGCTGCATTTGTTCTTGTTTGGATAGCTTTATGGCATTTGGACAGTTTTGCTGCATTTGTTCTTGTTTGGATAGCTTTGTGGCATTTGGACAATTTGCTTCTTTTTGTGAACCAAGAAGAGTAATCTTCTCGTGATTTGCAAAAATAGAGGAAATAAATTGTGATGAATTAAAATGGCCTTCTGATTCCAATTTGTAAACTTTAATGATGAATAGCATTTTTTTCTTTTGAAAATTCTTACTCATGCCCAACTAATTTGTACTAACTATTTTTCTTTCTTTTGTTTTCATGTGAGCGCCATTGAGAGGACAAAGCATGGAAGGCAAGAAACTCTGTGGCAAGCATGGAAGCAAAGGAATTTTAGTAAAACTTAGGCATAGATCCATTTAGATTTTCTTTGTAATTTAGAGAGAAACATTCTTGTACTGTATCCAATAATTGTATCAATTCATTTTCAAATACGATAAGTTGTAAAACCTAAAGTATTTAAAGAATAAATTTTTTTGTAACAACGTTTGAAATTGGAGAAAATCAAATGAAATGTTCTGGTGTTACTTGAAATCTTTGATCAACAATAACTTGTAATTTTCTCTTTGCATCCTATTTGATTTTTGAATTCCCAATCAAGACAATTGAAACAAAACGCTCCAATCTGATAACTTAAATTCCAATAATCCTATAATCTTGCAACTGTATTCCAAACAAATACGCACTGTATATTCCATTTCCTAACCAAGCAAATGTTTTAAAAGACGCAAGTCATCCGGTAAACCTAGATCAAAATCATGGCCGTCCCAAATGACAGTCTCAATCTCTTGTCCCAAATAATCCATGTTCTGAGAACAAACACTGTCTTTTCAGTAAACTTGAGAAAGCATGAAGACTTATGAAAACCAATTGAATTTCTGAGAACTCAATTTCTTCTGAGGAATGCAAGAAAAAACCCTAATTGCTGGTTTACTGCTGTGATTGGTGGATCTGTAACTGACTGTTTAACGCTGGTTCGCAAAATGTCGCGGAAGCAAGAGTCGCCACCGTCTTTTATTTTCTCCAAATGGAAAGGACAAAAGCACAGAAAAATTCCTTATAGAGATTGCTCTCGGTTCGGGAGGTAGATTATAGAAAGGGAAGGTGTTAGCACCCTTTCTATCCATGGTTATCCATGGGCTCTTAGATACCTGCTCAATGCGTTTTCAAAATGGCTTGTTTGCTTTTCAATTGTGGGTTTTAAAAAGTTTCTTTGAAAGTTTCAGATCGACTCATGCGTCAGAGTGTTTGAAAAATTGTTTTGAAAGCTTTTGAAAAGTGTCGGTGTGAAAAGATTTTGATTTGTTTTGTTTTTAAAGAGAGCAAGTATCTACGAGAACCTACCTACCCTAAGGAATTCGTCTGTGTAAATGTCCTTTAAAGTAGTGCCATCCCACCATTGAGAGGTCGGTAGCACCACCGTTGGAGGTGTTCGGGTCAATTCGAGGTTCGGGACATGGTGATCACCAGAGCAATGGGAAGACACCTTAGAAGCTACCCTCATGCCAGGTTCCCGGATCATGAGGACTTACTAAGACGTCCTCTACTCGACGATCACCTTTCGAGGCAAGGCAACGGTGAGGCGTACCCTAGGGGTGGTGTGTGCGAATCGTGTGTCGTTTTCATTTGCATTTGTCTTGTCATGTTTATTGGTGATCTACGCTTGATTTTATTTTAGTCATACATTCTTTCATGCTTTTTGTTAACAGTTCAAAAGATGCGGAAATTAAATCTAAAGCTATTACAAATGGCGCGGGTCCACATCGCCAAAATTAAACCGGACCCGATTTGACAAAAAAGTAAAGAAGCAAAGTAAAAGTGCGAGAAGTTAAATTGTCCGAGTTACATGGCTTTGGGAGAGGTACATGATTATTTGATAAAAATAAAAATAAATATGCGAGTTAAATAAATTACGAACGAGGGCGTTGGACCCTTTTGCAAAATATTATTAATAAGGAATTAAAATTAAAATTAAATGTTTTTGTTTTTTTGTGTTTTTTAAGATTTAATAGAAAAAAGAATTAATTAAAATTAACTAACCCTAATTCTAATGGCTTTTAAGTTTGTTATGAAAATATTAAAATATAACCTAAATTAAACCTAAATTCTTTTATGTACAATTTAATTATAAAAATAAATAAATAAATATTATGGTAAAAAAAGGAAACAAATTAAAGGGATAAAAATTAAACCTAATTCTATATTTTTGGATTTTTATTGTGAAAAGAATTAATATTAAAACCTATTTTAAACTAATTAAATTCCAAGCATTTATTTACAAGAAAATATTAAACTAAAATATTTATTGCATTTTTTGTCTTTTCTGAATTTTTATGTATTTTTGTATTTTTGTGAAAAAATATAATTAATTAAATTAAACAATGAAGAAAATAAAATAATAATTAAAAATAAAATAAAAAGAAAGAAGATTGCAAACCAGGGGGGGGTTCAGGCCCCCAATTGTGAGGTCTTTTGTTAGCAACTCAGGCCCATTAAGAATGGCCTGGTGGACCTTTTTGAGTCACATGTAGTGCGTTGACTAAGGCATAACGTGTTCGTTGAATCCACGCCTTTGATCTGGTTCTAACATGCACGTGGATGGATAGATGAGGAGGACGTATGGTAGTCCTTAAGATTGTGCCTGCATAGGATTACTAATGGAAAAATAATATGAACATAATACAGACCTGGGGCTCGAACCCAGGTCTTGAACGTTACAATCACCATCCCTTGCCAGCTGAGCTACGTGCACATTCAAACATATTATGACAAATAAATAATAAGAAGAAAAACTAAGGCATTAGTGGTTCAGCGCGCGAATTTTCAAACGCACCAACCATCGTTCGCCACGAGGTCATCGTCCTCATTGTCCCTGTAAAATAAAGAACAAACGCAACGGTTTTTATGGCGTGGGTTTAGGCAGGCTATTGAAAAATAGCGAATAGCCCATCTCTAAACATAAATTTGGCGCGAGCATTGCATCTTCTTCGTCCAAGCTTTCTGGTCTGAGTGGTGGTGGTTTGGGATCCCAATTTTTCCTCTATTAAGAATCCCTAATTCAAAATGCTGAAAACCCTAAAAGCCACGCATGGTGAAATCTTATATACAGCGTAATAATGCAATTAAACATGATGGTTAGCTTTAGAATCTCATGAGGAATAAGAATCAATAAAAAAAATGCTGTAAAAATGCTTGAATCATGATGCACGATAATGGAATTTTCTTGATGCAGTTTGAGTTCAATCTACCAGTTCTTAGCGTTTGGATGAATGATTCTGATTGAAATACACTCAATAGACCTTGAGCAAGCTATTGGAATGAAAATTAGGCTTTGAATCGTCCTCCAACAATGATTTCAGAATTTTGTTTTCAAGGAATTTTTTCAAGTTTCTAATGAGTTCTTTAGCGCAGCTTAGAGTGTAGCACGATTAGGTTTGTGTTCCTGGCTTTGTAGTGAAGCTATTAGGTCAACAAAACTCCATCAAATCTCTTGCCATAATGATTTTTGAAAATTTTATTTTAAAGATCTTTTTGAATCTTTTTCATGTGTTCTTTGTATCAATTAGCTCAAATCAGACCAAATCTTTCCTAGTTTGCCTTTACACGAAATATTGACCTTAAAACATGTATAAAAATATTTTTTAGGTCAAGTTATATATTTTCCACATATTTAAATGATTTAAATGAATTAATATTAATAATAATTCAAATAAATAAATAAAAAATGAGAAAATACTTCCCTTTGGGACAAGTGGTCGTGCACATGCTTGGAATGATGAATCATGGAAGAAAAATGGGCCCATTAGCAATTTTAGGTCATTTGAAGTAATATTGACTTTTCAAAATATCCAAAAATTTCCCAACTTCCACAAGGCATAACTTGCTCAATTTTTAAGCTTTTCTCATGTTCTTGGACATTTTGGAAAGGTCTTTGAGTCCTCTAACCAATGCCTTTGGTCCAATGTCATTTTGATTTACCAATCTCAAGTTATGGCCTTTGACTTAAAGTCCCTTTTTGTTGACTTTTGAAAATGACCTATAATGTTGAAATTGATAACTTTTTGTGAGAGCATTTCTTGGACTTGAAGTATGAAGATGAGTTGTAGGAAATGTCTTTCTCTTCAAAATGAGCTTTGGATGGGATTTTTCTGATAATCCATGTGAAAGTTATGCCCTGGTCAATTTCAGTTGACTTTTTCAGCTGTCCAAATAAGGAAACTTTTGCATCTTTGATGATTTCTGAGCCAAACTTTGAGAATCATGATCAATCATTTGATCAAATGATGTTTGTGGCTTCAAAATGATATGTTGACCAAAAATTTGAACTTTTGACTGTCAAATGACCATTTTGCCCCTACAGTTGACTGTAGTGCAATTTAGGGTTTTGACTGTGCAATTTTGAGCTGAATGCCTTGAAACTTGATATGAGGATGATTGACCATGTTTATAGGCATGTGAGACTTGATTGGGCCTTTGGAAACTTCATTTCCTTGATCAGAACACAAACCCTAGTTTTGACTGTATGGGAGACCTTTGCACTGTGCAACCCTTGGGGAATTTTGTGACTTGGCTTGGCAATTTCTTGGAGAATATGGGGAGGGCAAATTTTGGGGTACAACAGTTGCCCCTGTTCAATCTTCTTAGACCTGAGGATGCAGATTGGCTGACGTGCCTTTCGTAATCCGAGGGTAGAAGATGATTGGACACTAGAGTGCCCAGAAATTTGCGCTCGCATGTTAGCAGTGTGATGGGGGAATGGGCTTATAGATGCCATTTGGAGATTGCTGGATAGGATGATGGGCTTATAGATGCCATCTGGATGTTGATCGCGTAAGAGATTCCTTAGCGAGAACCTGCATACCTGCAAAATAGAAAATGAGTACCTGACACGCTGCAGGAGCTGATTTTAGATGCTTGGTATAGATATGTCCTGACTGGTTACAGGAGCTGGGTCTGGAGCTTCCAAAAGATGATGAATGAACCAGGGATGGTTACTGCTTTAGCATGAATGGTAGGAGAACCTTGGGAGACTTTAACTTCAACAACGCTCGTTGAGAAAAATCTTGGGTGTCTTCTACTGGGATAAGAATCGGGGAGATCTTAGGGTCGATCTGACTGAACCAGAGGAGGTTTTTTTTTGATAAGGATGTGATGAAGGAATCTGAGATGATTGCTACTCCAAATCTATGATGAAGGAATCTGGGACGATTACTACCTCAGCAGAATGATGAAGGAATCTGGTTACTACCTCAGCGGGATGATGAAGGAATCTGGGACGATTACTACCTCAGCAGGATGATGAAGGAATCTGGGACGATTACTACCTCAGCAGAATGATGAAGGAATCTGGGACGATTACTACCTCAGCAGGATGATGAAGGAATCTGGGACGATTACTACCTCAGCAGGGTGATGAAGGAATCTGGGACGATTACTACCTCAGCAGGGTGATGAAGGAATCTGGGACGATTACTACCTCAGCAGGATGATGAAGGAATCTGGGACGATTACTACCTCAGCAGGATGATGAAGGAATCTGGGACGATTACTACCTCAGCAGAATGATGAAGGAATCTGGGACGATTACTACCTCAACAGGGTGATGAAGGAATCTGGGACGATTACTACCTCAGCAGAATGATGAAGGAATCTGGGACGATTACTACCTCAACAGGGTGATGAAGGAATCTGGGACGATTACTACCTCAGCAGAATGATGAAGGAATCTGGGACGATTACTACCTCAACGGGTAAAGACTTTTATCTGTTGATCGTTCTTTCCTGAAAAAGTAACGAATTAGTTGTATGCAATGTCATAATGCATGAATTGCCTGATTTTAAGATGTTCTCAAAAATAAATGAGATTGGGGTGATATGATGCGTCTATGCATGCTATAATGATGTATGTGACGTTTTATGAATGTGTTTTTCGTCTAGGAAAGTAAATCCTTGACGGGTGCCGGGAAGTCGTATCTTGGGCTGATGTTGAAGACTAGATTTTGCTTCCGCTGGGGATGATAACTGCAAGAATACCGGTAGGAGAAGATGACTCCGTTGCGGAATAAACTTGGCAAATGGAAGATTCTGCGGGGAGAAAAATACTCTAGCGACCATACTGGGAAGCAATACTCTGTGGGGGAGAGATACTTTTGCTGAATTGTTGATGGTAACTTGCTGAGGATGTCTTGTTGTTGGAAGTGTGAATAGACTTCGCTGGGGATAGGAAAGAACTACGTCGAGGACGCTCTTTCCGTGGCTTTTGGCTGAGGATAACCCAGTTATATCCTGTTAAGGAAATAACTCTTTAAATAAAGTCGGGCGACACGTTCGTGCTTTGCGAGGATAAGCTTCCGTAACTTACTTGGGATAAGCTTACTGCTTGGGGAGATGATTCCGACTTTCCTGGGGAACTAGATTAGACTCTCCTGGGGAAGTATTGAACTGTATTGGTTATGTTCTTCAACGGACCCTACCTTGACACCTTAGAGGACAGAGCAATCAGATTGCTTAGACCACCCATTATTGCCCCTGTTTCTGATGTGGGAGCGGAAGATACCTGTGGGGGTGCTTGATAGTTGTTGATGGACAAACCTTCTTCTAGCAGGCAGGTGACAAGAAGACGGGACATAGTCGTACGCTTTAATCCCTAACTTTTGCCTGGACCGCCCTTTCGGGTTTTTAGTCCACCGGGATACCCATTTTTGCCCAAGCCGCCTTTTCAGGTTTTCGACTTGCCGAGTGTACAGATTTTTTTCATTTCCATCCCTTCATTTTGCCCGAACCCTTTTGGTTCGTCGGGAAGCCCTTATTTTTGCCTAGGTGTGTCAACCTAGCGGGTCTTTGATTTTGCGTAGTATTTTTTGACTATATCCGTGTTTTCGGAATATAGGGAGTTGCCCCTGTTAGAAGTGTTTTGTCATGCCACCAGGAGGTATTTGATCAGGCAAGATTCGTCGTTGGAATGCCCCAAGTGACCTAGGCGGAGATTTGCCCCAGGATATTTGGCCTTTTGAGAGATTCTCCGAATCTTGATTGGACTGCCCCAGATAGTGGACCATGGTCATGTCCTGCCCCTTGATTGTGAGTGCTTTTGTTCGCTAGGTATTCATCGTGCAAATTTCCCTGCTGTTCAAACAAAAAGTCATATGCAAACAAAGTTATGTTAAAAATGCAAAGCCTATGTCTGTCTTGAATATTTTGAAAATGCATTTTTTCCATAAAACAAGTGAATGTTTGTAAAACGTGATGTCAACTCCGTATTTACCGTAGGCCTTAAGGAGTCAGGATACCTTTCGTAACAGTATGCTTTCGAACTAACCCATGCTTCAGCTAGGACTTTTGAGGGTTATAACGTGGTCTGGTTCATGGTTTAAGAAACAAAGGATAAAGGCTCAAATTTTATTTGTACCCACCCGCTCTCCATGATGTTCTCCAAACCTAAACTCAGTTGATCATACGTTAGACCTTGTTTGAGTCTTTGCTCTGATTTTCCGGTGATGATTCGGATGTTGATAACTTATTTTGAATAGGCAGTCATTCCTTTCTTGTTGAGGGTTGGTAAGACCTCTTTCCTGTCTGATTTTTTGTTATCCCTTTCTTTTTTTTTGCCTGAACTGTTTCCTTTTTTGGAATGACAGTCAGCGGGATGCCCCAGTTTCGTAAGTCTCCTTCATGGGTTTTGACTTAATGGGCTTTTTATTTTCTGAGATAATGACTGCCTTTCTTTATTGATTATTCGGAACCATCACTGTCTTTTGTTTATTTAAGGACCTCTTTGGTGCCATTCGTTATGCACTTGGATCAACTGAGAAACTACCCTGCCCCAGGTTATGATAAAGGGTTTTAATTTTCGAAAAGAAAAACTCCTACTTCTTTGGCTCAGAGGGGTTGACGAGGGATTATCTTCCTTATATCTCCAGTGTTTAGGGATTGAAACAATGCCTGTACCTCATCAGCGGGGTCTGTTCAAAAGCATACTGTAGATTATGGTATCGTTTTCGTCATCCTCCCTCAAGAGGCTTAGAATTTTAGATCAAGAGTTGACATCAGAAAAAATATGAAAATAATTTGCATTTAGTGAACACGAATATATTGTTTCAAAACAGACATGCGATGCATTAATGAAATAACAAAGTTTGACATGAATAAAATGTTTGAACAATCAAAGAAAAATACAACTTGAACATTTGAATGAACAAAAGACATTCTCGATGATTTGGTGTAGGATCAGTGTTCAAACTCGACTTCCTTGGCGTCAATCAAATCCTGGATTTTTTTCTTCAAGGTCCAACAGTCGTCGGTGTCATGTCCAGGACTGTCAGAATGGTAGGCACATCTCACACCCGGGTTGTACTTGGGAGAGGACGTGTCAGGATTTTGAGGAGGATCCTTTAGTGTGATCAGTTTTGCCCTCAGCAATTGCTGTAATGCCTGAGACAAAGACATGTTGATGTCAGTATACTTCCTATCTTGATGCTTTATCCTACGCCTATTGCTCTTTCTTGGTTGAACGGGTGTGGGATCAGAAATCTGGATTGCCCCTACATCATGACGACCCTTTTTACCATTTATAGCATTGGATTCTTTCTTCCCACTGTGGGGCTTTTTCTGAGCATCGGCGAGTGCGGTTTCTTGAATCTTCCCCGACTTGATACCAGCTTCAATTCTCTCCCCAGTCAAGATAAGATCTGTGAACCCAGCAGAAGAATTCCCAATCAGATGGTTGTAGAATGGACCAGACAAAGTCCCCAAGAACATGTCAACGAGCTCCCGGTCAGTTAAGGGAGGTTGCACCCTTCCAGCAAGGTCTCTCCATCTTTGTGCGTACTCCTTGAAACCTTCACTTGACCCCAATGACATACCCTGGAGTTGGGTACGTGTGGGAGCAAGGTCGGCATTATACTGGTACTGCTTATAGAAAGCAGTTGCCAATTCCTCCCAGTTACGAACTTTGGTCCCATCCAGTTGATAGAACCATTCGAGGTGAGTCCCTGAAAGACTTTCCTGGAAGAAGTGGATCCACAAATTCTTGTCCACCGTATATGGCTGAATCTTCCGAACATAGGACCTGAGATGTAACTTGGGACAAGACGCCCCGTCATATTTAGTGAATGATGGTGCCTTGAACTTCCGAGGGATGATCACACCAGTAGGCAAACCCAGATCTCCGAAATCCAGCCCAGGTACTTGTTGTATTTCCATAGCCTTCAAACGGTCTTCCAACTGCTTGTACTTGTCCTCAGCCGGAGGGTATTGTTCGTCGTTGAAATCTGCCTCGTTGTCGGAGACCACTGGACTAGGCACCTCTCTCTCATGGTGACTGCTTTCCCTCACAAATGGGGTAGTCCTCTCAGTTTCAGTCTGCGGTGTGTTCCCAGATCTGCGTCTAGGGCTGAACAAAACAATCCTCTTCTTTTTCTTGTCCTTCTTCAAGAGGAGAGCCTTCAGATCTTGTTGCCCCTGGGTCAAATTCATGATCAACCCTTGGAACTGGGCGTTCTGAGCCTGGAGGGCCTTGATGGACTGCTCGGCTGATGATTCAGGATTCATGACGATTGGCTGAAATAAACAGCGAAGAAGGGTAAGCAACCTGTCCAAGGGGTGCCTGGAATGCAATGAGATGTATGACATGCATGCAATGATTTCAAGGACCTCGCAGGGTAAACAGAGAAACTTGTTAGAGTTGGAAACTGGCAACTTGATTGAAGGAACTTCCTGTTGTTGAGAGTCCTTCTTCAAGGGTCAAAGGCTCACCATATCTAGTGGGTCATAGCCCCTGACAACCTTGGCTAGAGGAAAATAAATCTTCTTTGCCCCTTGCTAGATATTTGATCCATCATGACCTGCATCACAAGCCCTTGAGATCCTTGAAATGGGTTAGGATGTATGCAATGGTATGATGTCATGCTATGCATGGGGTGATGTAGGTAAACCATGTTATGAGTCCCAATTAAGGACTATAAACAAACCCTGCAAGAAATTCAGTATACTTTGTTATGAGTCCCAGTTAAGGACTATAAACAAAACCTGCAAGAAATTTGGTTAACCTTGTCATGAGTCCTGGTTAAGGACTATAAACAAAACCTGCAAGAAATTTGGTAAACCTTGTCATGAGTCCTGGTTAAAGACTATAAACAAAACCTGCAAGTAGTTCATGTGTCAGCTAACAAGCATGCAAGTAGGCAAGTACAAAGGCACACAAGTCACACAAGAGAAACCCTTAGGGTTTAAGGCCAGCATGGGGTCTGGGTAGTACCCTCTTGAAGTTGGTGGGCTCAACCTGTCCTAATCAAAGTAACCGGGTTCTAAGGTTCCCAATATCACGGGATTGCTTTCATTGTTCATCGTTTCGATTTAGCCGCTGAACTGGCGACCGAAATATTCCAGGAAAGCAATCCTCAATTGAGTGTAGTATCGAGTATCAACCAACCTCGGACTGCACCAAAGTCAGTTATCTCACTACCCTAAAGAGGCCAAGATAGTTCAATTAAGGTTCCTAAGGTCTGTTGATGCTTCATGACACCACGCGGAGGCCCCGTACTCTCCTTGACTGAACTCAAGGGTTACCGGTACACACCAAAGTGCCACATCAACGTAGCAGACTGTTTCAACCATGTCGGTATACCCCGCACAGTTCCCTCACAGCCTTGTTGCTACTTTCTAAGAAAGGTATCCCCAGATCCGGGTTTAGGATCTATAGAACTCCCAAGCAACCCACAATAATAAAGCAAGCAAAGAAGACAATTGAAAACATAGTTATGACCTAGCCCTAAGGTACACCCCACTTTATAAGTTTACTCCCCAGCAGAGTCGCCAGTTCTGTGATTGGTGGATCTGGAACTGACTGTTTAACGCTGGTTCGCGAAATGTCGCGGAAGCAAGAGTCGCCACCGTCTTTTATTTTCTCCAAATGGAAAGGACAAAAGCACAGAAAAATTCCTTATAGAGATTGCTCTCGGTTCGGGAGGTAGATTATAGAAAGGGAAGGTGTTAGCACCCTTTCTATCCATGGTTATCCATGGGCTCTTAGATACTTGCTCAATGCGTTTTCAAAATGGCTTGTTTGCTTTTCAATTGTGGGTTTTAAAAAGTTTCTTTGAAAGTTTCAGATCGACTCATGCGTCAGAGTGTTTGAAAAATTGTTTTGAAAGCTTTTGAAAAGTGTCGGTGTGAAAAGATTTTGATTTGTTTTATTTTTAAAGAGAGCAAGTATCTACGAGAACCTACCTACCCTAAGGAATTCGTCTGTGTAAATGTCCTTTAAAGTAGTGCCATCCCACCATTGAGAGGTCGGTAGCACCACCGTTGGAGGTGTTCGGGTCAATTCGAGGTTCGGGACATGGTGATCACCAGAGCAATGGGAAGACACCTTAGAAGCTACCCTCATGCCAGGTTCCCGGATCATGAGGACTTACTAAGACGTCCTCTACTCGACGATCACCTTTCGAGGCAAGGCAACGGTGAGGCGTACCCTAGGGGTGGTGTGTGCGAATCGTGTGTCGTTTTCATTTGCATTTGTCTTGTCATGTTTATTGGTGATCTACGCTTGATTTTATTTTAGTCATACATTCTTTCATGCTTTTTGTTAACAGTTCAAAAGATGCGGAAATTAAATCTAAAGCTATTACAAATGGCGCGGGTCCACATCGCCAAAATTAAACCGGACCCGATTTGACAAAAAAGTAAAGAAGCAAAGTAAAAGTGCGAGAAGTTAAATTGTCCGAGTTACATGGCTTTGGGAGAGGTACATGATTATTTGATAAAAATAAAAATAAATATGCGAGTTAAATAAATTACGAACGAGGGCGTTGGACCCTTTTGCAAAATATTATTAATAAGGAATTAAAATTAAAATTAAATGTTTTTGTTTTTTTGTGTTTTTTAAGATTTAACAGAAAAAAGAATTAATTAAAATTAACTAACCCTAATTCTAATGGCTTTTAAGTTTGTTATGAAAATATTAAAATATAACCTAAATTAAACCTAAATTCTTTTATGTACAATTTAATTATAAAAATAAATAAATAAATATTATGGTAAAAAAAGGAAACAAATTAAAGGGATAAAAATTAAACCTAATTCTATATTTTTGGATTTTTATTGTGAAAAGAATTAATATTAAAACCTATTTTAAACTAATTAAATTCCAAGCATTTATTTACAAGAAAATATTAAACTAAAATATTTATTGCATTTTTTGTCTTTTCTGAATTTTTATGTATTTTTGTATTTTTGTGAAAAAATATAATTAATTAAATTAAACAATGAAGAAAATAAAATAATAATTAAAAATAAAATAAAAAGAAAGAAGATTGCAAACCAGGGGGGGGGGGTTCAGGCCCCCAATTGTGAGGTCTTTTGTTAGCAACTCAGGCCCATTAAGAATGGCCTGGTGGACCTTTTTGAGTCACATGTAGTGCGTTGACTAAGGCATAACGTGTTCGTTGAATCCACGCCTTTGATCTGGTTCTAACATGCACGTGGATGGATAGATGAGGAGGACGTATGGTAGTCCTTAAGATTGTGCCTGCATAGGATTACTAATGGAAAAATAATATGAACATAATACAGACCTGGGGCTCGAACCCAGGTCTTGAACGTTACAATCACCATCCCTTGCCAGCTGAGCTACGTGCACATTCAAACATATTATGACAAATAAATAATAAGAAGAAAAACTAAGGCATTAGTGGTTCAGCGCGCGAATTTTCAAACGCACCAACCATCGTTCGCCACGAGGTCATCGTCCTCATTGTCCCTGTAAAATAAAGAACAAACGCAACGGTTTTTATGGCGTGGGTTTAGGCAGGCTATTGAAAAATAGCGAATAGCCCATCTCTAAACATAAATTTGGCGCGAGCATTGCATCTTCTTCGTCCAAGCTTTCTGGTCTAAGTGGTGGTGGTTTGGGATCCCAATTTTTCCTCTATTAAGAATCCCTAATTCAAAATGCTGAAAACCCTAAAAGCCACGCATGGTGAAATCTTATATACAGCGTAATAATGCAATTAAACATGATGGTTAGCTTTAGAATCTCATGAGGAATAAGAATCAATAAAAAAAATGCTGTAAAAATGCTTGAATCATGATGCACGATAATGGAATTTTCTTGATGCAGTTTGAGTTCAATCTCCCAGTTCTTAGCGTTTGGATGAATGATTCTGATTGAAATACACTCAATAGACCTTGAGCAAGCTATTGGAATGAAAATTAGGCTTTGAATCGTCCTCCAACAATGATTTCAGAATTTTGTTTTCAAGGAATTTTTTCAAGTTTCTAATGAGTTCTTTAGCGCAGCTTAGAGTGTAGCACGATTAGGTTTGTGTTCCTGGCTTTGTAGTGAAGCTATTAGGTCAACAAAACTCCATCAAATCTCTTGCCATAATGATTTTTGAAAATTTTATTTTAAAGATCTTTTTGAATCTTTTTCATGTGTTCTTTGTATCAATTAGCTCAAATCAGACCAAATCTTTCCTAGTTTGCCTTTACACGAAATATTGACCTTAAAACATGTATAAAAAGATTTTTTAGGTCAAGTTATATATTTTCCACATATTTAAATGATTTAAATGAATTAATATTAATAATAATTCAAATAAATAAATAAAAAATGAGAAAATACTTCCCTTTGGGCCAAGTGGTCGTGCACATGTTTGGAATGATGAATCATGGAAGAAAAATGGGCCCATTAGCAATTTTAGGTCATTTGAAGTAATGTTGACTTTTCAAAATATCCAAAAATTTCCCAACTTCCACAAGGCATAACTTGCTCAATTTTTAAGCTTTTCTCATGTTCTTGGACATTTTGGAAAGGTCTTTGAGTCCTCTAACCAATGCCTTTGGTCCCATGTCATTTTGATTTACCAATCTCAAGTTATGGCCTTTGACTTAAAGTCCCTTTTTGTTGACTTTTGAAAATGACCTATAATGTTGAAATTGATAACTTTTTGTGAGAGCATTTCTTGGACTTGAAGTATGAATATGAGTTGTAGGAAATGTCTTTCTCTTCAAAATGAGCTTTGGATGGGATTTTTATGATAATCCATGTGAAAGTTATGCCCTGGTCAATTTCAGTTGACTTTTTCAGCTGTCCAAATAAGGAAACTTTTGCATCTTTGATGATTTCTGAGCCAAACTTTGAGAATCATGATCAATCATTTGATCAAATGATGTTTGTGGCTTCAAAATGATATGTTGACCAAAAATTTGAACTTTTGACTGTCAAATGACCATTTTGCCCCTACAGTTGACTGTAGTGCAATTTAGGGTTTTGACTGTGCAATTTTGAGCTGAATGCCTTGAAACTTGATATGAGGATGCTTGACCATGTTTATAGGCATGTGAGACTTGATTGGGCCTTTGGAAACTTCATTTCCTTGATCAGAACACAAACCCTAGTTTTGACTGTATGGGAGACCTTTGCACTGTGCAACCCTTGGGGAATTTTGTGACTTGGCTTGGCAATTTCTTGGAGAATATGGGGAGGGCAAATTTTGGGGTACAACAACTGCCACCGAAGAAAATCTGTCTGATCGATTCCTGAGCCAACTTGAATATCTGAGAAACCCTAGGGTTGTGTCTTCTATGAGAAATGGGAGGGCAAATTTTGGGTTACAACAGATAACGATACTGCTATGGCCTTTTGTGACTCTGAGGATCTAATCTACCAAGCCGAAGACGAAGGTGAGGAATATTGTGAGGTACCAGGGGAATTGGCCAGACTACTACAACAAGAAGAAAGAGCTATTCAACCTCATGAGGTACCAGTGGATACAATTAACTTGGGTACCGAGGAAGATAGAAAAGAGGTCAAGGTAGGTGCCAATCTGGAGCCTAGTGTTAAAGAGCGCTTGATTCAGCTGTTGCATGATTATGTTGAGATCTTTGCTTGGTTATATGAAGACATGCCAGGACTTGATGCAGACATTGTGGTACATCGTCTGCAACAAGAGAAGACTGTCCACCAGTAAAACAAAAAGTCCACCGTATGAGACTTGACATGTCAGAGAAGATCAAAGCGGAAGTAATGAAACAATTCAATGCTGGATTCATGGCTGTCACTTCCTATCCCCAATGGGTGGCCAACATTGTTCCCGTGCCTAAAAAGGACGGCAAAGTATGAATGTGCATGGACTATAGAGATTTGAATATGGCCAGCCCTAAAGATGATTTTCCACTTCCCCACATCGATATCCTGGTTGATAATACGGCTCATCACAAAGTATTTTCCTTCATGGACGGATTCTCAGGTTATAACCAAATCAAAATGGAACCTGAGGACATGGAGAAAACTACATTTGTCACACAGTGGGGCACATTCTGCTACAAAGTGATGCCATTTGGATTGAAGAATGCTGGGGCAACCTATTAGCGTGCCATGGTAGCTTTGTTTCATGACATAATACATCATGAAATAGAGGTCTACGTAGATGACATGATAGCCCGATCACAAACAGAAGAAAAGCACCTTGATCACTTGCAAAAGATGTTTGAGAGATTGAAGGAGTACAATTTAAGGTTGAATCCAAACAAGTGCACATTTAGAGTACGGTCCAGTAAACTTTTAGGTTTTGTCGTCAGTAACAAAGGCATTGAGGTCGATCCGGCCAAGGTTAAATCAATACAAGAAATGCATGCTCCTCGTACTGAGAAGGAAGTCATAGGATTCTTGGGGCGCCTGAACTATATTTCCAGATTCATTTCTCACCAAACAACTACTTGTGAGCCAATCTTAAAACTATTGAAGAAAGATCAAGTAGTCAGATGGAACGATGAATTCCAGGTTGCTTTGGACAAAATCAAAGATTACTTACAAGAGCCTCCTGTGTTGTTGCCACCAGTCGAGGGAAGACCACGAATCATGTATCTGACCGTTTTAGAAAACTCAATAGGGTGTGTATTGGGGCAGCATGACGAGTCTGGCCGAAAAGAGCATGCTATTTACTTCTTGAGCAAAAATTTTACCGACTGTGAAATCAAATATTCACTGCTCGAGAAAACTTGTTGTGCTCTGGCATGGGCTGCTCGCCGGCTAAGACAGTATATGCTGACTCATACTACCTTGTTGATATCTAAGATGGATCCGATAAAGTACATCTTCGAAAAACCTGCTTTGTCTGGGAGGATAGCTAGATGGAAAATGATCCTAATAGAATATGACATACAATATACTACCCAGAAAGCTATAAAAGGCAGTGTATTGGCTGATCACCTTGCTCACCAAGCTGTAGAAGATTATCAGTCCATGATGTTTGAATTCCCGGATGAAGACATCATGATATTAGACAACTATGAAGAAATCAGGCCAAATGACAGACCTGAACAAGGATCCTGATGGACCTTGTTATTTGATGGGGCATCCAATGCACTTGGTAATGATATCGGCGCTGTACTCATATCTCCAGAAGGGTGTCATACTCCATTTACTGTCAGACTTTGCTTCAATTGTACAAACAACATGGCAGAGTACGAGGCATGCATCTTTGGTCTCAAGGCTGCCATAAATTTGGGAATTAAGTCTTTAGAGGTGTTTGGGGATTCAACTTTGGTCATCAGTCAGATCAAAGGGGAGTGGGACACTAAGCACCCAAATCTTATCCCTTACAAAGAACATGTTTTGACGTTGCTACCACATTTTGAGAAGATTACCTTCGAGCATTTCCCGCGAGAAGAAAATCAGCTAGCAGATGCTCTAGCCACAATGTCATCTACGTTTAAACTTAATTGGGATAACAAAGCTCCCCGGATCACCATTGAACAAATGGATGAACCAGCACATTGTCACGAGATTAATTCTGAAGAAGTAGTGGACCAGCCTTGGTTTCATGAAGTCAAAAGGTATCTCGAGGCTCAAGAATATCCAGAAGGAGCTTCAATCAATGATAAAAAGTTCTGAAGGAGACTCTCTGCTAAGTTCTTCCCGAGTAATGGCATCCTGTACAAATGTAATCATGACTCCATTCTGCTTCGGTGTGTGGATAAGATTGAGGCGGAAAAGATCATGGCTGAATTACATGAAGGTACTTTTGGCACTCACTCCAGTGGGCATACGATGGTGAAGAAAATCCTACGGGCCGGCTATTATTGGTCTACCATGGAAGAAGATTGCTATCAACACTCTCGGACCTGTCATAAGTGTCAAATTTATGCTGACAAGGTGCACGCACCTCCGGTTCCTCTGAATGTCTTGACGGCTCCTGGGCCCTTTGCTATGTGGGGAATTGATATGATTAGGGAGATCAAGCCTACATTATCTAATGGACACCGCTTCATCCTGGTGGCCATTGACTATTTTACCAAGTGGGTTGAAGCAGCTTCCTTCGCATCCGTTACTAAGAATGTTGTTGCCCACTTCATCAAGCAAAATCTCATTTGCCGGTATGGTATCCCGGAAAGGATCATCACTGACAATGGTACAAATCTTAACAACACTATGATCACCGCTTTGTGCGAGCAATTCAAGATTCAGCATCACAATTCTTCTCCCTATCGGCCAAAGATGAATGGTGCCGTCGAAGCTGCAAATAAAATCATTAAAAAGATCATACAGAAAATGACAGTAACCTACAAAGACTGGCATGAGATGCTACCATTCGCTCTCCACGGGTATCGTACCACGACTCGCACATCAACTGGGGAAACACCCTATTCTTTGGTTTATGGCATGGAGGCTGTCTTTCCTATTGAGGTTCAGATCCCCTCTTTGAGAATTATGAAGGACACAAGTTTGAGTGAAGACGACTGGATCCAGACTCGACTTGATCAACTAAACTTGATTGATGAAAAGAGACTTACTGCTGTTTGCCATGGTCAAATGTACCAAAAACGGATGAACAAGGCCTTCAACAAGAAAGTCAGATGCCAAGTATATCAGGTTGGAGATCTAGTGATCAAACATATCATCTTACCACAAAGTGATCCCAGGGGAAAATGGACCCCTACCTATGAAGGACCATTTGTAATCAAGAACATATTTTCCGGTGGGGCAATGATCTTGACCACTATGGACGACGACGACCTGTCACACCCTACGAACGCGGACATAGTCAAAAGATACTACGCATAAGAGACCCGCTAGGTTGACATACCTAGGTAAAACAAGGGCATCCCGGTGAACCAAAAAGTTTCGGGCAAAAATTAGGGATAAAATAAAAAATCTGTACACCCGGCAAGTTGAAAACCCGAAAGGGCGACTTGGGCAAAAAAGGGTTTCCCGGTGGACTGAAAACCCGAAAGGGAGGTCCAGACAATAGTTTGTGGTGATGGATTTTCAGCATGTCTTGGAGATGAGAATGGTTTAGATGTTGATAAGAAAACTGATTCGACAACAGAAACAAAATAAGAGTTACCTTTCTTTTTAGCAGCTTTAGGGTTTTCTGAGAGGTTCCTTCTCCAGCAACTTTCCTTTTCCTTGAATTTCTGGTAGAAACTTCTAGAGTTTGTTGCCTGAGATAAAAGATATTGACATATGGAATTGTACCATCACTTTTGCAAGCTTCCAAATATCTGTGGACAATTTCTGGAGATGAGTCCGCTTGAATGAAGAGAGGAAAATCCTTCAAAAGAACCCTTATGGTGGTGATGACTTCCTTTGCAGTAAGTGTGAGATCCTTCTTCAGGTGGTGATGATTTCCTTTGCAGCAAGTGTGGGATCCTTATTAATGGTTTCTATAATCTTCATCTTCTTTAGGTTCTTGGTGTTGAGAGACTTTCCAGCATAAGGTTCCAAAACACTAGCTTGTTGAGCTTCACTTAGATGTTCTATCAGTTTATTCTCTGTCAGAATATCTGAGATCAACCTTCCCAACGAAATCCAATCTCTTTTGGTTCTCTCTTCTTCTCTTGTTTCCTTGACACTGGTCTTCATATGATTGAATAAAAAATGGGGGAGGTGGACTTTGGCCTTAGTTGCAATGAAGTACAACAGGCATTGTTGATCAATATTGATGTAGTCAGGAGAACTTGTTGGTTTCCTATGATTGATACATCACAAAATTATTCTAGACCAAATTCTGAGACAGTCCTTCAGATCTTTAATCTTGTTTGAGGGTTGTCCAGAAGAGAAGATTTCTTTGAATACAATGGTTAGGTAAAAACCTTTTTATGCCATTTCACTACACCTTATGCCGCTTCCATCGTGACCAATGGGATTTCTAATGATATATTTGGTGATGACAATCTTATTTCCCATTACAAAATAAGTTACTTGATGATTTGATGCAGTAGCATGAATCTAGAATTCTTTAACCAGTTTGGGAAAAACTGGGCCAAATAACCGATCAAAGTATTTTATCCACCCTTGAAACTCAACATCAGGAGTAAGGTCATACCCATTTCCTTTTATGCTTTCAAAATCAACTATGAGTTCACATAGAACTTCAAGAGTATCCACCAGAGTAAGGAGAGTTCTAGTAGGTTCAAGATACCTTTCTTTGTTAGAGGTAGAGGATGAACCAAGGATGTTGATTTAAGGAGCAGGTTCTTGAGTCTTTTGTTTTTGTTGAGAAGAAGAAGTAATTGTTCACAAACATAGGGTTTGGGAGCATGCAAAGAACAAACGAGCAAATATAGAGAAAATATGGTGAGTGAGAGTGAAGGTGTTAGAGTGATTTGGAGAAAGTAAAGTATAAATATCCAACAAAGAGAACTCATGAATTTAATTTCACTTAATAAAATAACATAAATGATTAACAATATTAATGATTTATAAAAAGAGGGATGTCGTGAATATTTTATGAACAATTACGAATGTGACTTGCACCTTAATACATCAAATCAACCATTTCAGCCCTTCAGATTTAGAACACATGTTTAGCCTCAGAGAGTGACTTAGAATTTGGGTTGACAAATGTTGATGTGGTGAATTGTTTGCTTCTATCTTCAAAGTGAAGCGTTTTCAGAAAACATTTAGATCTTCTGGATAGTTTTTGAGACAATTTTCCTTCTCACTTCTGAGGAATCTCATAAATATGAAAATCTTCAAGCCGACTCTTCATCTAGAGCATATGAGTACTGCATCCAGCTGCGGCTATATATTTAGCTTCAGCAGTTGATAGTTCAATAATGGATTGTCTTTTGCTAGACCATGAGATTAAGTTATCTCCCAGAAACTGGCAGCTTCCAGAACTACTTTTTCTTTCTATTCTATCTCCAACAAAGTCAACTTCAAAATACCCTACTAATTTATATTCTCTGTATTTTCTATAACAAAGACCAATATTAGTAGTACCTTTCAAATACTTGAAAATTTGCTTAACTATTGTTCAGTGAGATTCTCTAGGATTTGATTGGAATCTGGAACAAAGACAAACACTATATAAAGTATCCGGTCTTGAAGCTGCTAAATATAGGATAGAACAAATCATGCCTCTATAGAGCTTCTATTCTACTTTCTTACTTACCTCTTCCTTTTCCAGAATAAATGTAGGATGCATACGAGTTTCGGGATACTTACTTCATGACATATCAAATTTCTTCAGAAGTTCTTTAACATACTTGCTTTGATGTATGTAGGTTCCTTCTGGAGTTTGATTGATTTCAATTCCCAAAAAGAACTTGAGTTCACCCATCAAGCTCATTTCAAATCCTGCGTGCATAGTCTTAGCAAATTCTTTGCCCAAGGAGGCTTTAGTAGATCCAAAAATTATATCATCTACGTAAATTTGACAAATCACAATGTCATTTTAAAATGATTTACAGAATAAAGTTGTGTCCACCTTCCCTTTGGTAAAATCATTTTCTAAGAGAAAGTTACTTAGTCTTTCATACCAAACTCTGGGAGCTTGTTTCAGACCATATAACGATTTCTTAAGTTTATAAACATATTCTAGATGTTTTGTATTTTCAAAACCAGGGGGTTTGTGCATATAAACTTCTTCATCAATGTAACCATTTAAAAAGGCACTTTTGACATCCATCTGATAAAGAGTGATGTCATTATTTACAGCAAATGAAATTAAAATTCTTATATATTCTAACCAAGCGATTGGAGTAAAGGTTTCTGTATAGTCTATCCCTTCTTAATGACTATAACCTTGTGCAACCAGTCGTGCTTTGTTTCTGACAACTTCTCCTTGTTCACTTACCTTGTTTCAGAAGACCCATTTAGTTCTAATGATGTTGAAGCCTTTGGGTTTAGGCACTATATCCTATACATCATTTATGGTAAATTGATTTAGTTCTCCCTGCATTACAAGTATCTAATCATTGTCTAGAAGTGCTTCGTCTATAAAAGTAGGTTCAATCAAAGACAGTAATCCCATGAGAGACTCTTCAGTATTTCTGAATGTAGATATTGTTCTGATTGGATCATCTTTCTTTCCCGAGAAACCAGGCAAGGGCAATGTCTTTTCCAAGAAGTGTTGAAACAATTGTCAACTTTTTGGGTTTTCTCCTACAAAGTTCTGGGTTTGATTTAAAACCCCCATAAGTTTGATTTCTTGCTGTAATGATTAACTTCTTAAATCCCCAAGTAAATCCGAGATAACGTGTCTCTATGAAATTTGTTATCCCCTTGAGGTTTCATAATTTCTCCCCAGAGAAGTTGGTGAAATCCTCACTCTCAGTATTGGAGGGTGTATTTTAGGTCCCTCTCGACGATGTGGTGTTGCCCTCCCTAGTGGAATCAACATTGCAATCTCCAGTAGAAGTGCAGACCTTGAAACATTTGTTTTTTCCATTGAAGTATGTGTGATATTCCCCGGTGAAGCCTGGGGGAGGATGTTATATCCCTGTATATGTACTGGTTTATTGTTGTAATGTGATTATTTTCAGATTATGTTCCTTCCCAGTAAAGTTAAGCCGCGTAATAGGAATCTGTTTCCTTAGTTGGCGCTTACTTTCTTATGAATTTTCATCTTGGAGGTGATTTATCCGAGTATTGAATGTACCCAAGTTGGTTTCATCTAGTTATCCCTGGTGTTATATGTCTGCTTTATCAGCATATACATGATAACATTCACGCGTTCATGCATATATCATGCATTGGCCGAATTTCGTAAATCATTGCTCATTTGCATATTTTTGTTGACATATTACCCTATTTTGCAGAGTTGTGTTATCCTCTCTCCAATAGAGTGTCAATCTTAAGAAGAAAGTGTATATCCTTTCAATTTCCCCACTGAGTTATTCCTCGTGGAAGAATTTTGCTTTAACTTTCCTTTCAGCTCTTTGTCTGG
The DNA here is from genome assembly GCA_948472305.1 of Vicia faba. Classification (NCBI taxonomy): domain Eukaryota; kingdom Viridiplantae; phylum Streptophyta; class Magnoliopsida; order Fabales; family Fabaceae; genus Vicia; species Vicia faba. Next base: position 171,994,940 of record OX451739.1, on the reverse strand, counting down.
ATAAAACATGTTTCCCTCTTGAGTTTATTTCTCATGAGGTGTTATTTTGGTTGACTGGTTCATTCCGATTTATTTCTGGTTTGAATCTATGACCCCCAACAATATTATTAACTTGATTTCTACGGGCTTTGAGCCCTGATTTGAGAATGTGCATTTATTTTGCACGTGAATATTTTATCTCCTTAACAGGGACGTATTTGCATTTCCCCAGGGATCCATATCTCATTTCCCCAGGAAACCATATTTCTTTCCTCAGGGAGCCATATTTCTTTCCTCCAGAAGTCATTATTGCAATTCCTTCTTATAATATCAAGTGGCAGGTCTCTTTATTGAGCAACCTGTACTTCCCCAATAAGCCTGACAGTTCCCAGAGAAGATTCAGATTTGTTACTCCAATGAATGGTAGCCTTGTCATTATGGAAGGTAGTTTGTTGTTGAGATTTGTTACTCCAATGAATGGTAGCCTTGTCATTATGGAAGGTAGTTCATTGCTGAGATTTGTTACTCCAATGAATCGTAGCCTTGTAATTATGGAAGGTAGTTCGTTGCTGAGATTTGTTACTCCAATGAATGGTAGCCTTGTCATTATGGAGGGTAGTTCGTTGTTGATATTTGTTACTCCAATGAATGGTAGCCTTTTCATTATGGAAGGTAGTTCGTTGTTGATATTTGTTACTCCAATGAATGGTAGCCTTGTCATTATGGAAGGTAGTTTGTTGCTGAGATTTGTTTCTCTAATGAATGGTAGCCTTGTCATTATGGAAGGTAGTTCGTTATTGAGATTTTTTATTCTAATGAATGGTAGCGTTGTCATTATGGAAGGTAGTTCATTGTTGAGATTTGTTACTCCAATGAATGGTAGCCTTGTCATTATGGAAGGTAGTTCGTTGTTGAGATTTGTTACTCCAATGAATGGTAGCCTTGTCATTATGGAAGGTAGTTCGTTGTTGAGATCTTTTTCCGATGAATGTTAGCCTTGTCATTATGGAAGGTAGTTTGTCGTTGAAATTCTATTACTCTGAAGAAGTTCATTTGTTTCTAGTCATGAGTACTGACAGCTTACCCTAATATTGGTATTTACCGGTATTATCTTACTATTTCTTTCCCCGGTGGATCGACGTTACTTTTTTTTGCTATCTCCTCAGTGAGTGGATAGTTCACAGTCATCTGTCGATCACTATTATCCTTCACCTTATCTCCTCAATATTTGAGTTAATGATGCCTTATTTACTCTTTTAGGCTTTACCCCAATAGAGTCGAGTATCTTGTTCACCAATGATTTATTTTCCTAGTCGGGTTGTTCTTTTGATCCCTATTTTTATTTGCTACATCCCATTAGGGCCATGCGTCTTCCTTTTTGATTTGTTTGTTTGCATTCATAATCATAATCATTGCATCTTAGGGCTAAAAATAGGGTTTGTTTTATATTTAAGTATCTTTAATCGCGTTGACATGAATATTTTTAACCTTCGCATCTTCAGATAGAAGACACTTAAATAAGGGAAGCTGTTGTACCCTAATTTTTGCCCCTAAGATTCCTCTATCATCTCATACCATCACAATACAACAAGATCACACACTAGGGTTTGACTCTTTCTCCTCATATTTAGCTTTAATCATGGGGGATCACTAAGCACCTTGCCTTGTACTTTTGTGATCATATATGTTTTGTATTGATTAACCTTCTAACTAATAAATTTAATAAATTGCTGCCCTAATTGATGATGTTATAGGTGAAAGCACAATGCATTCCATCAATTTGATCTACAGGTTCACGAGTATATTGCCATGCCTTCTTCAATAAAGCTTCATTGAGATTAAAGCTTCATCATTTAAGATGCTTTGAGGTAGTATCATGAAAAAGTCTATTATGAATCATCATGCCTCAAGTTGTCAAAGATAGTTTAAAGATACAAGGGTTGATTGAAGAAGTTTGATCTAATTGGACAAGTTTTTGATTTCTTGGTCACAAGTGCATATTTCCCTCAATTATACATATTTGTAAGTGGTTATGGTTGCTATGGTTCCTAATTATCATCCTCAACAACTTTTATTTACATGACAAAAGTAGCTGTGCAAGGAGGATTATCAAAATTGAAAAGGGTTTCCAAGGAATTTTGTTTCTCTAGGGGGGGGGGGGGGGGGGGGCTAGGGTTTTGACCTTCTAAAGGCTATATCTTGCTCATCTTTTGGTATTTTTGAGTTATTCCAAAAAATTCTTCTCCTCAAAGGGTTATCAACAAATCACTTCAAAAGTTTCAAGAAAATTTTATGTGGAAGATACCTAATGATGAAGAAAGTTTACAAGTCCTCTAGATAAGCCATCAAATTCCCTTAGGGGACTTCAAAAGATCATAACTTGGTCAATTTTTATCTCCTTTAGCCCATTCTTTTTCCACAATTATCTTGAAGATGTGAACTTAAACTCTTCTTTTATGTGCAAAGTTTGAAAATGGGTGGAAGATTACCTAAGGATGCAAAAGATTATAAGTCATTTTATGAACTTTTGCCAACTTCAACAAGTCATAACTTTCTCATTTTTTGGAGATTTTAAATGGTTCAAGTCTCAAAATGTCATTCAAGATATATAATTCATTCCATATTTTTGGTCAAGAGAAAATTTCAAATGGAAGGCCATGTTTGGATGCAAGACATTATAAGTCATTTTTTGAAGAAACACTTTGAATTTTTCTAAGTACAAAAGTCAATCTCTTTTTTTCAACTTTGACTCATCACAATTTTCAACTTAAGCATCCATTTTATTCCATTCTTTTCATATTATAAAGCATGTTATCTCATCTTTCTAAAGCTTCAAGAATCATGTTGTGATACGGTGGGAGAACTGACTTGAGGTTTTGCGTTTTCGTTGCAAATGTCGCGGTTTAGCAAGAGTCGCCACCGACTTTTATTTTATCCAAAAGGAAAGGTAAAAAAAGCATAGGAAAGACCTTTGAAATGTTTTGAGTTCGGGGGGTAGATTATGAAAAGGGAAGGTGCTAGCACCCTTTTCATCCATGGTTTTCCATGGGCTCTTAGTTACTTGTTTAGATCACTTGCTTTACTTTTGAAATTGTTTGAAAGGGTGCTTTGTGTGGTTTTGAAAGTATTTTGAAAAGAGGACATTCGTTTAGGAAATCTTTGTAATGATTCTCGTTCGTAAGAACGTATACAAAGATGTTTGTCTTTTGAAAAATGTTTCAATATTTTGAAAGTTGTTTGGAAGTGTTTTGAAATGTGTGTGTGTTTGTTTTGAAAATAGCAAGGATTGTTTTGAAATTTATCAAGTAACTAGAAGCTATCTACCTACTCAAATGTCTTTCTTGTACATTTTTATTCCTTTGACATTGTTGATTTACCATTGATTTGGTAAACAACCCTATCTTTGGATGTTTAAACGGGACGGGCGTGGGTCATCGTATGACCATGATAGCAATGTTGCCAAGTATCTTAGCATGTTTGAGGGACCAAGATCATTTGTTTAGGCAACCTTTTGATAGCATCATCGAGGGACTATGATCTTTTATTTTTGTTTTGTTTTGCCAAGATACTTTGCATGCATACCATGACCATTTTAAATTAGGCAACCAAGTGGGTGAAACCCTAAGGGTGTTTGTATGCAATGTGTGTCATTTTACATGCATTTTTGTCTTGCATTAGGTCTTGTCTATTTGTTTGTTTTTTGTCTTATCATGCAAAAACCTAATTTACTACATAAGTATAAATGCGATAAATTGCGTAAAGTAAACTAAACTATTACAACAATTATTATGGGAGGGGGGATACAAGTTTTTGAATGGGGATATTGCATAAAATAAACCCTAAAATAACTATTACAACCCAATTGAATTAAGTACAAATTAAATAAATATACAAATATTAAAAATGCAATAAAAATGTATTTATGCAAAAAATGTTTTGTATTTGTTTTTTGTAAGAGAAAAATGATTTATTTAAGCCCTAAAAATAAGAGAGAAAAATATTGTTATTTTTGAAAGGGTGAAACCCTAGTTTTTTTTGTTTTAAAAGAAAATAATGCTTTTTATTATTATTTTTCCCATTTTTGTACAAGAAAATAATAAATAATATTATGTACAAATATTAAAAATTAAAATATATATGAAAATAAATATTTTATGTATAAAATAATAAAATTAAAATGTGTAGTATTTTTAAATGTATTTATAATTTATTTAAGAAAATAGAGTTCTATTTATTCTAGTAAACTATTTTTTATGCAAAAAAATAAAATAAAAAATAAAATAAAAATGCAAAAAATAAAGAAAATATTTTTCACGATTTTTGTGATTCAGAAAAATAAATAAAAACAATAATATAAAAATATAAAAAGAAAAATGGAAAATAAAACAAATATGCAAAGGGGGTGTGGATATCAAGTCAGGGGGTGTGGAAAACAAAACAGAAGGCCCAAGCGCGCCAAGGCCCAGGCCAGTCGTCCCTGTCCTCCAGCTCCTTCCATTTGCGCGCGTATATGCTTCAAATCTGTAACTTGCTATAGCTTGCATAAAAACAAAAACCCATAACATAAAACATGTAGCTTGTAATCTCACGATTCCAATGATATAAAATTTGTGACCTAACTCTCAAAGATCAGAGAGAATTTTATAACCCCTAATTTATGACCTAATTTATTCAGCATGTTCAACATTCAAATTCTCTTAGCTCAGTTAATATAAATGACAACTATGCATATGTACAAATTCATCATGCTAGAGACTACATTTTTTCTTCACAAAGCGTGACTTGAGGATGCCTAAATAAAGAGATAGAGTTTAGAAAAATACCTCATTCAGCTGGATTTGGATATGGAAATGTGGAGACTTTGAGTGAGGCCTGAGGATCGCGTGAGCTTCCTTGAAGTTCCATCAAGCTATTCTAATGCTTAGCTGGCTTTGTGGATGGCTGAAATTCCCTGTAGAAGTCAAGCTGCAACCTTCTAAAGTGAAAATGGCAATGGGAGCAAATATTGAACTTGCTATGATTTTGCAGAAACTGCAATGTTTGGGAATAAATTTGTGTTTTTTTGAGTTTGAGAGTGTTTGGGATGTTATGCCTTCGTGTTCTGGCTTGTGACAAGTTTGTGAATCTGTCTAGAATGATACAAAGTCCAACCTTTATCAGCTTGTACAAGTTTTGAACTTTTGGCCACTTTTCTTGCCTTTGAAGAAAAGTGAAGTGACTTAAGCCAACATGCTTGTATTGGCTAGTTCTAGGGCTGCCAAGGTTGGTAAACATTGCTTGATATCTGTGGACATTGCTTGTAACAAAAGAACAGGTCCAAGGCTCAAGGTTTGTAAAGTTAGAAAAGCTTGCCTTTATGAAAATGGCAATGTGCCCTTTATGCCATTTATGGATTTATTTCTTGTACAATGCTCCAAAAGCAAAGATAAGGCCATTATCCTCTGAGTTTGAATTTAATTATGGAGTGTAGAAGGATTTTAGGACCTGTAATGCAAGGTACAAGCATTCTTGATCAGATTTGCAACTTGACATTTTGTAAAAATGGCTTGATCAAAAGTGACAAAATGCCATTTTCTCTTCTTCTATTCTCCCTAACCACAAATGATCTTGGAGAGTTCTTGGACATTTTGGAAATCTTGAAACATGCCCTACAATACATATTTGAAATGCATTTTGAGATACCTCTTGGAACTAGGTGAAAAATGTCCATGAAGTTAGGTCAAAAACCTGCATAAATTAGGGCAAAATTTCACTAAGTTATTTAGTTTGTGGACCCCTATTCACAAATTCATAACTTGAGATCCAAGCATATTTTGAGAAAACTTTGTGAATAAAAGTTGTAGATTTCATGGAGGACTACAACTTTCATGTTGGAAGTTTTCTTTGAATCAAATTTCATCATGGTGAAAAAGTTGTGAAAAGTTGGGAAAAAATAAGAAAATTTTTATACTTAGAAAATTTCTAAGTTATGAAAAATTTCAAATTCAAAACCCTAATTTTCAAAATTGGTTTTCTTGGTCAATAAGTTTCACATTTTGACATATCTTGATGAATTATGACCCTTGGCACTTGATTTTGACCAAAAAGTCAAAGTTTGACTTTTCAGTGTACAGTTGACTTTTAATTAGTTGACTGCAAAATTCATCTGTCAATCCTATGTACTTGAGATCTTTTGAACTATGAAATTAGGTCAAGATGATGCCTTTGAGTCCTTGAAATCATGTTTGAAACCAATTGGTCATTGGCTAGGTTAAAAATCAGAAATTTCCCCTTCTCAGTCAAAACCCTAATTTTGACCATTTTGTCCTTTTGATGATTTGATCAAATTTCTTGAGGAGTTGTGATCCAAACTTGATAAAATGGTACACATGAGTCTAAAATGTTGTTGTGGATCAAAAATTATGAAGTTTGACTGTAAATTGGCCATGGTTGACTTTCCCCCCAATATAGTTGATTTTTAGGTCAACTGTCCAACTGACTGGGCAAAAATGTGATTCAAGGCTTGAAACTTGGTATGGGTAATATTAGAAGTCCAAGATGGTGTATGAAAGTCACATGAAGCATTGATGGTCCAAAAATACTTGTGCAAATTCAAACCCTAATTTTAGGTCATCAGTGCAAAGGGATGTCTTGAGCTGACCAAACCCTAATCTTGACTTGAGTCCAAGAAGTCCTGTGAGAAAAATATTAATAAATGAGAGGGAAAATTTTGGGGTACAACACATGTCCTAAGACTCCTTGAGCCGAGAACGCCATTGATTCAAAAATGGTACCTTGAAACTGAAGTTTCACTTCAAGTCAGAATTTAAAATTCATGTTGTGGCTTCTAAACATCAAATTAGCACGCGTTTTTGGTCTAAACATGTTTAACCAACTTGCCAAAGTGGATTAGAACCTTGAAACACAAGGATTAGATGAGTTTTGATGCTAAACAGGTCACACCTTACTCGTGTATCACGTTACCATGAATTCCCTCCAAATCTCATCATTTCACACGCTTGAGCATTCAATCAGCTTCCCTATAAATAGAGGATCATACCTCATTCATTTTCTCAAGCTTAGAGAGCCATAATCACCCAACCAAACTTCTTCTGGAACCCAATTTTCTGTAACTTCGAATTTGCTTTGAAAACTTTCCTCAATCCATTTTCTTTGTCAATTCACCATCCTTGAACCTCACTGAAGCTAACAGAAGTAGAACGAAGCTCTAAGACTTCTTAAATTGTGCTAGCCAAGTCAATTTTCAGAGCTCTGCATTTGAACTTCAATAGGTAGATTCCTTCACCAATTCTCTCAAACTTTGATACTGTTATGAAGCTCTCATCATTGTGATTCTAGTCGCAACATTTGTTTTCAACTGGAAGTGTGTTTTGACCATGAAATTTTAAATCCCTTTTCAATTCTTCCCTTCCAAAATGACTGAGCTACACCTTATATAATTTTTTCGCGAGGGTGCCATTGGAATCGTCTTGAAGAGATGAAGCCAATGGTACCGGTCTCGAGCTCTAATTTTACTATTTCAGGGACCTTCAAATCTCGTGGCTGGAGGTTGAAGATGACCAATGTGTCATCTCTCAATCAATGATAGCGTGCTACGCTTTTTTTTTTCAAATCTGATTTAATTAATGATTATGTGTTTTATTCACTAAAGACCATGATATGCACAACGCGTTTGATCCATTGGATTAGCTTACTAACGCGTTTTGACTCTCATCCATTGATCCACATTTATTTTATTTTATTTTATTTTATTTTCTGATTTTTATATTTTATTTGTTTTAAACTTCAAAAATTCATAAAAAAATCCATTTTAACTTCAAAATATCTGAAAAAATTATGAAAAATACTTTTAATTTTCCTCTTTCCGATTATTATTTTTTAACAATTTTATTTTATGTTTTTCTATTTTTTATAATTTTTCACTTTATTTGAATTGTTTTAAATATTTAAAAATACTTTTCTTAATTTTTAAATTCTGAAAAATATATGGAAGGATTCAATGACCTCTTGACAAACATTGGTGACCTCATATTATTTTTATTTCTGAATTTACTATTTTTCACAATTTTTGGTTTATTTTTCCTATTTCTTTTAATTTTAAAAATAGTTTCTGACTTAAAAAATTACCAAAATTTTTATATAAATATTTAAGCTCATTTCTGATTTTTCTATGGTCTTATTTGAATTTTCTTGGATGTTTTGAACATGGTTGCTATTTTCTACTTTTATTTCCATTTTAAAACCATTTTGAAAAATATTTTTCTTTATTTTTTAAAATATATTTTATCTTGTATATATTCTGGCTGATCTTGGATTATGAGATTTTGATCATGAGCTTTATTAACATCATTGGATCCATGGTGTTGAGTTTAACTCCACAAAAAATGGATGAATGATTTTAATAATAGCTTGATTAAATTTTTGGTTCAAATGTGGTTTAATTCTTACCCCATCCCTCTTCATCTTATCCCCTTCTTATTGTACTAAATGTTATTGGAGAATAATTTACATATCATTTCTCAAAACAAATAGTACATAGATTGCTATTGATCAGCCTCAAAATAGGTGCGACTTCTATATAAGTCCACTTACGATTGCTTAACATAGCGCTAAATTTTGTCCCGATTCGAGAAATGATCATTAGTGGCCCAAACTCATGTTTGTAAGCCCAATTATGTTAATTTGAATCCTTTGATCCAATAACCTTGTGAGTCATTGTTAGGAGCTTTGGTATTATCAATCCTCTAATGAATCTTCATAAGCATTAGTCAAAGTGAATCACTTAAACATCGTTGATCATTTATTATTGCCTTGAGAATTTTAAATGGATGATATACTTGACAAAAAGAAAATGAAACTTGTTGTTGAGAGACTTTGGTTTTATCAATCCTCTAATGAGTTTCAAATTCAAGTTTCAAGATGATCATTCAACTAACCTCTAATTTCTTACAATTGACTTTATTTTGTGCTTTTACTTTATACTTTTACTTTAAGCACATTTACTTTAGCATTTACATTTTATGCTATTTTCATCTTTGCTCATTTGAGCATTTACTTTTATGGAATTTTTATTTTGCTCCCTTGAGCTTTTTATTTTCTTTTTGAAGACACTTAATAACCAACTTGAACAATAAAAGTCTTTAATGTTACTTGGACTACTTGGTTACTATTCTTGGCATTATGGAGATTGTGGACTTCTTGGACTTAGGATTAGATACCTTGCCCTACCTTGGGACCTTGTGACCTCAACTGTTATTTATCTAGAGCTCTTGGGGTTTATCTCAAGACATTGAGTTGTTTGTTTGCTTTGTGTGCAGGTTATTGTGATTACATGCTTTGTTTGTGACCGGGAATTCATCTATATACAGCCGTTACTCTGCCCAATTTTTATGAAGACTTAATGCAATTGAAGCTTGGTTTTCTTAAGAGGTTTATTATCTTTACTTGTTTGGTTTCAAATCCAAATGATGGTAATTCTACATTGACTCAATGTGTCAAGTTTTGGCTTCTTGTTGGTTAGACAGTTCTTTTCCCTAGATTTTACCTTATGCTTTATGATAGTCCCTTCATCTCCTCCCACCTTCTTTAATTTCAAAAATCTTCTCCCTCCTTTTGAAAATTATTCTTGTTTCTAAACTTGAACCGCTTTCATAATAAACTTGGACTTAGGTCCATGCATTTCTAAAACATTTTCTTAATCAAACCTTAATTAATTTAATAATACTTTGACATTTTTGTGAGAAGACTAAAAGTCAATTAATCTCATTCAAACCATTTTGCCACTTTGGTTTTTTATTTTAGTTTAAAATTTTCTCAAAAGATTAGACTCTTGTCAATCCTTGTAGTGATGCAAGCTACTATACTTCTATGATATATAGTGAAGTCAGACATTTTCCACTTGGGTGTTGAGCGAGACTTTGTTGATTTCAAAGTCCAAGCCATATCCTCCACTTTGAGATGACGCAAATTCTCATTTCTCATAATCGTGGGTAGTAAGTATGTTTTCCACTCGGATAAGATGATGACGTCTTGTCTCTTAAAATTAACCAACACACTTGTGTTTTTTTAGACCACTCTTCAAGAACTCCTTTATATAGGCGCAACTCTAGATCCATGAGGAGATGTTTTTGGAAGGTTGATAAAATGTTGTTAATGCACTTTCCAAAAATACAGATCTTGTCTTGTTCTAGCCGTTACTCTGTGATTTGTAATGAATGAATTGTAACGCATCAGAAATTTTCTTCTTTGAAATCTGATCAGAATAAGACTATTAACATTGAGACTTTAGACCATCAGCGTATCTTGAGACTCATATGATTAGAAGTTGAATGAGACAGACACGTTGAAGCTTTTTTGTACTTTATGAATATTCACTTATCAAGGTATAACTTGAGCTTAAGTGTTGAGTCTTAAAACTTCAGAATAGATGAATGCGTTGAGACTTCCTTTGTTCTTCCAGAACTTCACTTATCAGAGTATCCGAATTTAGATTGCACTTTGGTGCTTCAGACATTATAACATCAGAACTTCTTCTATTGGGCGTGTTACATGGATTTTCTTCTAAGTCTGTACGTCTTACTTATCCAAACTTCAACACTCTCATTATCTTCTATGCTCTTTTGTCAGAACTTCTCTACATATTTAAATAATATATTAGAGAGAAAATTTGTTCTTTATATATAATATATCATGTATTTTTTATCATCAAAACTATTACTAACATGTAGAACCAAACTATGTTCTAACAAGGGTCTCCCCAACAAAATGGGAATGTCCTCATCAACCTCAAAATCTATAATAATGAAGTCAGCAGGGAACACAAACTTGTCAACCCTTACCAATACATCTTCTTTCTTTCCTTTAGGATAACAAATGCTTATATCTTCCAACTGTAGAGTAATGGTTTTAGGCCTGGATGCGCCTATCCCCAACTTCTTAAAGATAGATAAGGGTATAAGGATGATTCTAGCCTCTAAGTCACACAATGATTTTCCACAGAAATAATCTCCAATGTTGCATGGGATGGTGAAACTTCCTAGACCCTTCAGTTTAGGAGGGAGTTTTCCTTGAACTAATTGGCTACACTCTTGAGTGAGTGCTACCATGGAAAACTCTCATACTCTTCTTTTCTTAGTGAACATGTCTTTCATAAACTTGGAGTAGTTGGCATTTGTCCAATAGCTTCAATTAGTGGGATGTTGATGTGAAACTGCTTAAGTATCTCCATAAACTTTCCAAATTGTTGTTCTTCTTTTGTCTTCCTAATTATTTGAGGAAAAGGATGTGGTGGTTTTTCTTGAACGAACTTATTTTCTCTGTACAACTCTGGCACGACTTCAGGGTACTTAACCGACTTAGAAGTCTTTCCAGTTACAGTTGTATCATCACTCTCTTCCTTGTTTCCAACTGAGGACGGTTCCTCAATAGATTCTTCTTTTTATTTAGAATGGAAGGACTCCACTCGTCTCAGTTCCTTTTGGTAAGGATACTTCACACTCCTTACCACTTCTTAACTTGATGACCTTGCAAGTTTCAACATTCTTTACTCCAGATGTAGTTGTTGGAGTTTCAGTAGAGTTAGGGAGTATGCCCATAGGCCTTGAACTTAAAGCAATGACTATTTTACCTAAATGGTTCTCAAGGTTTCTGGTACTCACTCCTTGTGCTATAAACTGATTCTTGGTGTCTTAAATGAATGATATCAAAACATTTTCCAATTGGTTGTTGCCTTGATTTTCCACTGCATAGTTTAGTGAAGCAAAACCAGGAGGAACTTATGGTGCTTGGGAAACTTGAGGATTTGGTTGACCTTGGTTATTACTCCATGAATAGTTAGATGGTTGCGCTATCCTGGGTCTTAAGTGTTGTTGTAAGCGTTATTGTTTCTGTTGTAGGTGTTGCCAACATAGTTGACTGAAATATGATTTGCAGAACATTCTTTATACAAGTGTGCTCCTCCATAGTACACAAATGCAAACTCAAACACGTCAGTAACCACCTTCACAGGTTCATGTTTAGTCACTTTTGGAGTCATCATATTTTTCATCATTTGATGAATCTGGGCTACTTGAGTAGCAAGGGCTATAGTTTCAGTAACTTCGTGGACCACACCAACATGCCTACTTTGAGTAGCACTTGTATTAGTCTTTGTGACTGACCATTTATAAGTGTTGGCCGCGATGCTCTCTATCAACCCTTAATGTAGTCAGGAGAACTGGTAGGTTTTCTGTGATTTATGCACCCTAGAATTATTCTAGACCAAATTATGAGATAATCCTTCAGATCTTTGATCTTGTTTGAGGGTTGTCAAGAGGAGAAGATTTCTTTTGATACGATGGTTAGGTTAGAACCTTTTTTGCCAGTTCACTGCATCTTATACCGCTTCGGTCGAGACCAATAAGCTTTCCAAAGAGATCTTCGGTGATGGCGATCTTCTTTCCCATAACATAAGAGGTTACTTGATGATTTAATGCAGTAGCATGAATCTAAAATTATTTAACTAGTTTGGGAAAAAGTGGACCGATTAGACGATCAAAATATTTTGTACACTCTTGAAACTCAACATTAGGCATTAGATCATACCCATTTTCTTCCATGCTTTCAAAATCAACTATGAGTTCACAGAGAACTTCCAGAGAATCAACAGGAGTGGGGAGAGTTCTTGAAGGTTCAACAAAACTTTCTTCATTTGTAAGAGGATGAACTAGGAATGTTGATTTGAGAATCTTGAGACATTTGTTGAGAAGAAGCCATTGTTCACATATTTAGGGTTTGAGAGCACACAAAAGAGAAAGGACAAAATATAGAGAGAATAGGGTGAGTGAGAGTGAAGGTGTGAAAGTGTTTGCGAGAAAGTGAGGTATAAATTGCCAACAGGGAGAAAACATGAAATTTAATTTCAATTAATAAAATAAACAAAATGATTAACTGCATTAATGATTTCTGAAAAAGAGGGATGGCGTGAAGATTTTGAATAGTTACTGATTTGACTCACGCCTTAATGTATCAACTCAACCATTTCAGACCTTCAGATTTGAACACATGTTCAGTCTTAGAGAGTGAATTAGCGTTTAGATTTGACAGATGTTGATATGGTGAATTGCGTTTATCTTTGAAATGAAGCATTTTCGAAAGAAAAAAACATTCAGATCTTCTGGATAGTTTCTGAGACAATTTTCCTTCTCACTTATGAAGAGCTATTGTTCATATGTTCACAAAAATAAATTAAAAAATTACGAGGATTAAATATACAGAAACAACACTTTTATTCTGGGTATAATTCCATACCGACGTGTTTCAGAATGAAATTAAATCTATCTTCAACAAGGAGTTTAGTGAAAACGTCAGCCTATTGATGGTCTTTGTCTATAAATTTTTAAAAAACAATCCCCTCTGAATATAGTCCCTAATGAAATGGTGTTTAATTTCTATATGTTTAGCCCTAGAATGTAAAATAGGATTTTTAGAAAGACAAATAACAGAAGTATTATCGCAGAGGATAGGAATGTTACTCTCATAAATATGAAAAATATTCAACCTGACTTTTCATTCAGAGCATCTGAATACTGCATCTAGCCACAACTATATATTCATCCTCAGCAGTTGATAGTGCAATAAAGGATTGTCTTTTGCTGGACCATGAGATTAGGTTATCCCCTAGAAATTGGCAGCTTCCAAAAGTACTTTTTCTTTCTATTCTATCTCCAGCAAAGTCAGTGTCACAGTACCCTACTAATTTATATTCTCTATATTTTCTCTATAAAGCTTCTGTTCTACTTTCTTACTTACCTCATCCCTTTCCAGAATGCATGTAGGATGCATATGAGTTTTGGATGGCTTACTTTATGATAAACCAAATTTCTTCAGAAGTTCTTTAACATACTTTCTTTGATGTATGTAGGTTCCTTCTGGATTTTGATTGATTTAAATTCCTAGAAAGAACCTGTGTTCACCCATCAAGCTCATTTCAAATTCTGCATGCATAATCTTAGCAAATTCTAGCGAATGAAGCAAAGGTTTTTGTAAGTCCACCCCTTCTTGCTGACTATAACCTTGTGCAACCAGACGTGATTTGTTTCTGACAATTTCTCCTTGTTCACTTAGCTTGTTTCTGAAGATCCATTTGGTTCCAATGATGTTGAATCCTTTTGGTTTAGGGACTAGATCCCACACATCGTTTCTGGTAAATTGATTTAGTTCTTCCTGCATTGCAATGATCCAATCATTGTCTAAAAGTGATTCATCTATGGAAGTTGGTTCGATCGGAGATACTAATCCCATGAGAGATTCTTCAATAGTTCTGAATGTAGACATTATTCTGATTGGATCATCTTTATTTCCCAAAATCATTTTTCCAAGATGTGCTAAACTGCTCCTGGATTGTCTTTTTTGGATGGATTCTTTAGAAGCTGTTGTAATATTTGTGTTGTCTTCTTCTGTATTTGGCTGAAGTTCTAAAATTTTATTTTTTGAAGATCTGTCTTCAGTACCTGTAATTTGAACTTCTACATCTGCAAAAGATTCACCATGCTTTGACTTTTGATAGCCAAGCTTATCATTAAATCTGACACTAATAGATTCTTCCATAATTCTTGTTTGTGTGTTGTATACTTTATAACCTTTTGAGCATTCAGAGTATCCTAACATGAAACACTTTTGTGCCTTAGAATCAAACTTGTTCAGATGTTCTTTAGTGTTCAATATAAAACAAGTACATCCAAATGTATGGAAATAAGAGATGTTGGGCTTTCTGTTCTTCCATAATTCATATGGAGTCTTTTCCATAATAGTTCTTATTGAGATTCTATACTCATTATAACACGTTATGTTAACTGCTTCTGCCCATAAGTTTTTAGCAATGTTATCTTGTTGATCATGGTTCTGGCCATTTCTTGTAAAGTTATGTTCTTTTGTTCTATAAATCCATTTTGTTGAGGAGTTTTAGGACAAGAGAAATCATGATAAATGTCGTTCTCAGTAAAAAAAATTTCAAATATTTTATTTTCGAATTCCCCACCATGATCACTTTTGACTTTAACAATTCTAAACTCTTTTTTGTTTTGAAATTGGTTACAGAAAGTAGATAATACAAAGTGTGACTCATCCTTGTGTTTTAAGAACTTTACCCATGTCCATCTGCTATAGTCATCTACGATCACTAATCCATACTTCTTGCCGCTAACGGATGCAGTTTTCACTGGTCCAAACAAATCTATATGCAGAAGTTCTAATGATCTAGAGGTAAAGACAACATTTTTTGATTTGAAAGAGGGTTTTGAAAACTTGCGTTTTGACATGCTTCACACAGAGCATCTGAGCGCAACTTTAAGTTAGGAAGTCCTCTAACCAGATTGAGTTTGTTAATATGAGACATTCTTCTCATACTAACATGCCCTAATATTTTGTGCCATGCCCATTGCTCATTGTTAACAGACATAAGACATTTTACATTCTGACTTTTTAATTCATAAAGTTTTATTTTATAAACGTTGTTCTTTCTATTACCATTAAAAAGGACAGTTCCATCTTTTTGACTATTTGCTTTATAGGACTTTTGATTAAAGATTATATCATAACCGTTATCACTTAATTGGCTTATGGATAACAAGCTATGAATTAACCCATCTTCTAACAAAACATTAGTTATAGATGGAAGTGTACCATTACCAATGGTTCCAAAGCCAATAATCTTTCCTTTTTGATTGCCTCCGAAACCTAAGTATCCTCCAGATTTAAGTTCCAGGCTTTGGAACATATGCTTTCTTCCCATCATGTGTCGAGAGTATCCAGAGTCCAAATACCAAGATTGGTGTTTAAATTTTGCTGTTAAAGATATATGCAACATAAATGATTTTATCCTTAGGTACCCATATTTTTTGGGTCCTTGTTTTTTAGAGTTTCCAAAATTCTGATTGAATTTTGTTTTCACAGAGTAAGACTCACTAGTATATTTTATATCATGTGAGTGCCCATATGTAAAGTGTGAGTTTAAAGGAGTGTGTTTTATAACCATATCATCAACTTTATTTGGTTTATATGATTCTTCTCCTCTTGGTTTCACATAGCCTACGCTGTTTCTACGATTTCTGCTAACTCTATAGATCATTGAGGACATCTTGCTTCTATCTATATTTCTAGCTAGAAATTTTTGAAAGCTGTGATCATATTCTTTTATGATGTTATCCGAATTACTTGAAACTTATAAAACATATTCTTTCTGAGCTTTTTGTAACTTGTTTTTAATAACAGAATTTTAATTTTTTAGTTTAGAGATGGTTTCTTTTCACTCAGAATTTTCTGCTTTTAGTTTCCTAGTTTCTTCAGAGTCAGATACTAGAATGTGTTTCAGGTTCTTGTTTTTGACTCGAAGTTGCTGATATCTTTCAAGAATTTTAGACAGACTATCTTCTAATTGAGATCTAGAAAAGTTAGAGAATACCTCTTATGCTTCTAAGTCTGATTCAGATTCAGATGAACTAGTGTCATCTGATATGTTGTCCATTAAAGCGATATTGGCACGTTTATCTTCTGATGCTGATTCTGCTTCAGAAGATTCAGAGTCATCCCACGTTGCCATAAGACTTTTCTTCTTTTCTTTAACGAACTTCTTATTAGGCTTTTCTTTCTAAAGTTTAGGGCAATCGCTTTTGTAGTGACCTAGCTCTTTGCATTCGTAGAAGACGGCATCTTTGCTGCTAGACTTTCTGTATCCGAAGGATGATTCAGAGTGATTACCTGTTCTTCCGGGGTTTCTGAATTTCCTCTGTCTGTTCTTCCATAGCCGATGGACTCTGCTGGAGAGAAGAGATAGTTCGTCTTCTTCTGACGAGGATCCACCAGAGTTTTCTTATTTTTCCTAAAAAGCTTTACTTTCATATTTTTTATTAGATTTAAGAGAAAGAGACTTACCTTTCTTCTGGGACTCATCTTTTTCTAGTTCTATCTCGTGACTTCTCAAAGAGCTGATTAGTTCTTCAAGAGATATTTTGTTCAGATCTTTGGCTAGTTTTAAGGCTGTGACCGCATGTCTCCGTTTCTTGGGTAAGCTTCTGATGATTTTCTTTACATGATCTGCTGTTGAGTATTCGTTGTCCATAATTTTTAGCCCAACAACCAGAATTTGAAACCTTGAGAACATTGTCTCGACTGGTTCATCTTCCTCCATTTTGAAGGCCTCATACTTCTGAATGACTGCAAGAGCTTTGGTCTCTTTGACTTGTGTGTTGCCTTCATGTGTCATTCTCAGAGAGTCAAACATGTATTTAGCTGAATCTCTGTTCGTGATCTTCTCATACTCGGTATACAAGATATCACTTAGGAGGATTGTTCTTGCTGTTAAAGCCACACTATCACTTGCCATTAAGGCCACATCGTCACTTATGCACATGCATGCAACATTAACATGTTATGACAACAAATGCAATGTTACAACATACATCAACAACCAAGCCAATACATATCATTAATCACACATCATTATTTATAAATCGTCGCAACATCACTACGTCGTGAAATTTCTTCATATTCATCATCATATTCACAACATCGTTATTTCAACAAAATGTCGGAATAAAATAAAATTCAGGAAATTACTTCATATTGTGTTCAAACTATTTTTATTGAGTAGGGAATATTTTTAGCTTGTCACAGGTTCAAACGGCGTGTCAAACAAACACCCGAGTAAAAAGTTATGGAGTTTTCAATTTTTCAAAATTCTGTCTAACACAGTGGTAGTCGGTTACTGCATTATGGTAACCAGTTACTGAATGAAACTGTAGTTAACTACGCAAAATCCCTCAGTGGTAGCCAGTTACTGCATTACGGTAACCGGTTACCGCACAAGTTAGTAGCTCTATTTTTCAAAAGTTTGTCAGCGGTAACCGATCACTGCATTACGGTAATCGATTACTACGTAACACAAAAGCCTCTTTCATTCAAATTTTCACGTGGTAGCCGCTTACTCCCCAGTGGTAACCGGTTACCACTGCTATTTTTTTTTAAAATTATACAATTCTGCAGGTTGCAATTTTCCTTTCCAAAACACCCAAAATTCACCAAATTTCAACATGACTTAGTAACAATGATTCTACCAAACATGCCTAAATTATAACTATCAATTGGGGACATTTTACATAATCAAAATCGACAAATTTTCACACCAATTCATCATCATCCATCATCACACATACAAATCATACAAACCCCAAATTCACATAAGGATGATTACACAGTTATGCAACCTAACTCTACCATAACTCATCATCATACAATCCTTTATAGAGTTAGAATCCCACCCTTACCTTATATTCTTGAGCGTTCTCCAATGGAGTCTTCCCTTTAGACCTAGGTTCTTCCTTTTTCTTCTATTTCTCACTTCTACGATCTATATCTCGTGTTCTCACTTCTTGTTTTCTAATAACACATATTAGACCCCTAAATCTATATTCCTATCTTGTCCTTCCTTATTTTTAATTAATTATTTAAACACTAATATTATAAATAACTTTATATGTATAATAATAATAGTAATAATAATAATACTCATATTCTCTACGGTTTTAGTCATACACCCCAACGTCTCAACCTCTAATTACCCAATTGCATCACATCATATCATAGAATATTTCAACACCAACAAACACATCATATCATCTAATTATTTTTAATTAAGAATAATACTAATTAAATCGGGGTGTTATAGTTGACATTGACGTCAATTTTTATTCTGCCAGATGTAGAGGAATTTTTTGTTGTATATTATGATGCATCTAAGATGGCCTTATTATGTAGAATGGCAAGTTATAGCTTATGCTTTGACACAAGTGAAGGTTCATGTGAGGAATTACCATACCAATTATTTAGAGTTGGAAATTGTGGTATTTATGCTTAAAGTTTGGAGGCATTATCTGTTTGGTTCGAGGTATTCAGTGATCACAAGATTCTTAGATATCTATTTAATCAGAAGGAACGAAATATGAGACCGAGGAGATGGCTTGAATTTCAGAAGGATTGTGATTTTGGGTTGAGTTACCATCATGGTAAATCAAATGTGGTAGAAGATGCTTTGAGTACCTACATATGTCGACGCTTATGGCTCGAGAGTTGGATTTCATTGGGCAGTTCAGAGATCTTAGCCTGATGTGTAAAGTGACTCATAATAATGTGATGTTGGATATGTTGAAGCTAACTAGCACTATTCTTGAAGAAATCGGAGAAGGTCAAAAATTGTATTTGGGATTGATCGATCGTTTAGTATTGATCAATCAAGGTAAAGAAGAAGATTACAAAGTAGATGGTAATGGGATTATGAAATTCCAAGATAGGGTTTGTGTACCAGACTTGGAAGAGCTTAAGAAGAGAATTCTCGAGGAAGGTCACATGAGCGGTTTGAGTATTTATCCCAGAGCTAGTAACATATATCAAGACCTTAAGTAGATGTTTTGATGGCCGAGTATGAAGAAGGACATTGCAGACTTTGTATATTCTTGTTTGAATTTTCAAAAGTCAAAGATTGAGCATAAGAAGTCGTCAGGATTGATGCAACCATTGAGTATTCCTGATTGGAAGTGGGACAATATCTCAATGGATTTTGTGACGAGTTTTCACTCCATTGACTGGTGTTGGTCGTGTTTTAAAATCTCAAAAGCTCATGCCTCGTTTCATTGTCCCTTGCTAGATTTTGAAGATAGTAGGAGAAATGGCCTACAGATTTGCCTTACCATTGTCTCTATCGAACCTTCATGATATTTTTCACATGTCTCAACTTTAGAAGCATATTTTGGTTCCATCTTATGTGATTCAAATGGATGATGTACAAGTGTGAGATAACTTGAATGTGGAGACATCACCATTGCGAATTAATGATTGATATGTGAAGCACTTAAGAAGTAAAGAGGCCGTCTTGGTGAAGGTAATGTGGGGAGGACCTTCTATAGGAACCATGACATGGAAGATGGAGATTCAGATGATAGAGTCTTATCTAGATTTTTTTCGTTCAAGTAATTTTTGAGGACAAAAATTCTCTAAGTGGGGGAGAGTTGCAACACCCTGAATTTAATTAAATTATTTACTTTAATTTAGCTGCATTTTTATTTTATTATTTGAGTGATTTAATAGGTTTTTAATATTATTTGGTAAATATATGTGGCATGAGGTATTAGTGGATATGTTGGTAAGAGTGGTAGAAATTAATTAGAATTTTTAATTAATTTTAAAATGAGTACAAATATAGAATAATAAATAAAATAATATAAGATAGTGACATTTGAGTGGAAAATTGAATTATTGGAAAAATAAGAGAAAGTGGTAAAAGTAGAGACAACTTAAGAGTAAAAGTGGAATAACCAAAATAAGGGAATTGAGTTCTAATTTAAATAGAAAATGTGAGGGGAACCAAAGTTACTGATACGTAGAAGTTTGAAATTAGAGAAAAAGAGACATACGACAATGGAAGAAGAGACACGAGGTTTAAATTTATATGTTGTTTAATGGAAGTATAATATGTATCTATATTTTTCTGATTCATTTGAGGTTCTGGGAGTCAAAATCAGAGCTTAGGATGAGCTTCCGTAGCCGAATCGTAGATTCTGGTTTCTTCGACAACATGACAGTCATCACACGTTGGGAAGGGCTAACAGTCGTCAGTGTGATGACGAGAAGATCTTCATGGTATCCAGGGGGAGACGGGTTGTATGACGGACAGGGTGACGGTCGTCACCCTGGTGACGAGCCGGTAGTCACGTCTGTCAGGGGTTGTTTTTGGGCGTTATGTCAGTTTTTCATTGAGGTTTTATCGTGCGGTTTGTAGCTGACTGTTGTTTGGTGTATTTTGGTGAATTTAATTAATTAAAGTAAATTATTATAAATGTGACATAATAATTAAATCAATGATGTTGGTTATGAGGTGTTATTGTGAAATAATTATATGATGTGTATATAATTGTGATTGCTTGTGTTGAGGTGTGTAGTTCACAAGTGAGGACTACTATATAAGCTTAATTACATATTGTTTATGGTTAGAAGTAGAACCATAATTGTTGTTGTTGTATTATTCGTATTTGATGCATCATACTTGTCAGTGTTGTGAAAGAGGCGTGTTATGGGCTCATAAGTAGAGACCAGTATATGTACGAGATTCAGAAGTGAGGACTCGAGGTTCAGAAGTGGGGACTCAGAGTTTAGAAGTGGGGACCCGGTTTGAATGCAAAACCATTATTGGGTGGATGAGATCAGTAACACACCTTTGATGTCTAAATTGGTACCACATACATATATAGTGTTGAGTTGTGAGTCACATTGCATACATAAAGACATTGTGACTTGATTGATTGATTATTGTGTTGGTGCGATGTATGTTGGTAATGTGTTCTTTAAACTACCATTGCATTCTTTTACACTTTTAATATATTAAAGTGCACCTTTCTTATTATTTTTGTGTTGCTATGTACTATGTCGTACAAATATTCAAGATGAGTAAGTGTTGTTGTGGTTTGAAGAGGACTCTTGAAAATCTCTTCGTTTTCTTTATCATTTGTCATTATTTTAGTTGGATTAAGGATCTGTAACATCAGAAACACAGAGTTTAATTGTTTTTGAGTTAATGATTGAATTATATCATTTCAATTAAGTGTTTCAAAATAATGAGATATTTGAAGTTTATGATTGTTTAAATTCCTTTGTGAGTTATTAATTTTAATTGAAGAAAGTATGCATATTGTTTGAGCAGCATCCTAAAGAGTAATTTATTCTCTTTTAAATTAAGAGTCGAGTTTTAGGGTTATATATATATATATATATATATATATATATATATATATATATTCTTTTTAAACATAGTAAAATATGTGAAATCCTTAAACTTTGTCATTAGATTTGGTAAACATGACCCTGTTCCATCAGGGGGTCATCCTTTTATATTTGTTTACGACCTTCTATCTAACTAATGCTTTTGTCAAGGATCAAATAATTTTTTTCAGTGAGAACATGATTCACTATAACAACTTTTTTACAGAGAAACATTCTAACAATGATGGGTTTACGAAATATTTTTCATTTCTTACCATTTTAGTAACAAATTTCAATTTTTGCAATAGTAGAGGTATTGTGATAATAGATCCACACAACAAGCATATATTTTGTTACACGTGTGTATGTCTACTAGCGAGCATCTCAAAGAGCTTGTTTCTTCATTACTTGTTACAAGTGTTTTCTTTTATTATTACATATTGGATTGAGCCAAAATTACTTGTGTTCTTATACTTTCAAGAGTCTACTCCTCAAACTATGTTAAATATATAACAACTAATTGCTCTACAGTCATTGATTAGGTGCTGCAATTAGCATCATTATATCCCTAAAGGACACTAGGAAACTTTTTCTAACATAGTAATCTTAATACCGTAGATCACGCTGACTTATTTGAGATATTTTGTATCAATATTTTAACACTAGAGATATTTCACATTATTTATGATTTGTAAATTTAAGTAAAATAGAAGTAAGTTGTCTATATAAAGATATACGATAGTGCAACTTTAAATTTATTAGAGATAATTATTTTTAAGACTTAATAATAAATTCATTTGTCAATTTCATTCACTTTAAATTCATTGGAGATAACTATATACATTGTCAAACTTCTCATGATATTATTTTAGAGTTTGTTTATGACCATACATATACTTATCTATCTTGCAGACCTTATCAGCTATGTTTTTACAATGTTTTTGCAAAAATGATTTTAACTTCCATTTAATGTACCTATAAGTTATAAATATCGGGCTAGTGAAATGAATATTTTAATAAATGTCATTTCTGTAGTTGGTAAAAATGTAACAAAGAAATATATATCATCTATTTGTCTAAAACCTTTAAAGTATCATAAGATTAGTGAAGTTAAAATTTAAAATAAAAACTGAAAAATGATATATTTGAAACGAAAATATGCTACACTAAAATAGCGTTTTATCTTTATATATTGTTATAAATATACATTGTTACATATTTAATTTAAATTGTATGATAAAAAATAATAAAATGAAAAAGATATACAGACTACTATGAAACAGTTAAGTGACATATAAGTTAAAGTGTGCATGTGTGTGGCTTAGTGGTGAAGACTTGAATCTTGAGGATGTAGCAAAACCATTCTTTTTATAATTATCAACCTAACTCAGTCGTCTCTTTGCCTTGGACCACCTCTTTGTCATCCTTCTCTCTGGCTTTCTCCATCCCTTGGTCATGTTTAGAATCTTCACTTCCTTCACCTCCGAAAACTTTCTCCTCTAACTAGAAAAAAATCTTTGAACAAGTCCTTGATATGGTCTGTAACATTTTGGTGATTCAGCTTCCTCAACCGGTGGTCAAAGGAGATCGTCTATCAATAACCATTCTAAAGGAGGAATATCTAGCCGTCATTGAATCATGCAAACACAACTTGCACGGCAGAGTAATTTGACCCAAGGGGTCACCACCATTGAAGATTGATGCCTTGCCTGATAAGTTAAACAAATATTGGAAAGATCTAAAAAAATGGGGTGTAACATCATTAGGGAAAGGCTATTACAAGTTTTATTTTTAATCGTTTGAGGATCTATAAAAAATTGTGCTCTTCTAGTTCGCGAAACCTAAACCCCGATGTTTTGAAGTTATTTGCATGGTCTCATGATTTTAATATAAGCATTCAACAATAAACATCGACACAAGTTTGGTTTTGTATATTTGGTCTTGCTCAAGAATACTGGCGAACCAAAATCCTTTTTGTCATTGCTAGTAGTGTGGGCAAACTAATTTATACCAAAAAAATGACTAACAAGTCTATCTTTGTTCGAAACTTTGGACATTTTGCAAGGGTTCTTGTAGACATTTTGATGAGTGAGCCGCGTTACAAAGTGTTGGTTGAAAGAAAGGGCTTTGCTTTCTTTGTAGAATTGGAATATGAGAAGATTCCATATTTTTGTGAAAAATGTAGGATCATTGGTCATTACAAAATTTATTGTAAGAAATACCCTAACACTGGGGAGGAAGCAATTGTTAAAAAGAAAAACCAACCTCCTAAGAAGGTCTATGTTCCCACTAAGGATCAACCAAGCAAACAAGTAGCACAAGCCAATGAAACTCCTAATACAAATACTCACATAAGAGGAAAACAATCCCTCATTAATACCTCTAAGGGTGATAAAATTTTTTGAACAATGATGTCACAAACACAACCAATGACATATTTTTGGATCCTATTGAGAACTTCCAGCAATAGGTGGCTAGCAGATCTAGAAACCTTGATGCTAAAGTTGCTCATGTTGAATATAATCCACAAAATCAAATCTTGGGTGATGAGTTTGAGAATAATGATATCACTGAAGAATCAGAATTTGTTGACGCAACTAACCAATTGAGGAAATCAAAGAATCTCTTCTGCAGAATAATGATCTTATCAAGCATAATTGTATTTTCCTACATAATTCTTGGGTAAATATGATTGAGATTGAAGACATGGATGCTACTGTTCATCAAGAGTTCTAGCCAGTCATCCCTAGATCAAGAAAGAAAGAATTCAGGAAGGCTAAGACAACAAGTTCTAAGAGTCCCTACACCACCAGGTCAAGGGTTGATTTCTCCAAATCATTTCAATGACTTATATTTTTGGAATGCTAGAGGTTTGACTAACTCCTCTACAAAGCTAGTTCTAAAAAGACTTATTCGTAAATATTGCACCAAAAAATTTTCCCTCCAACTTTTAAGACAAATTGATTCAAGATACATCCTCATGCTCATGAAGCTCTCAATTGCTCAAGACTACTCAAAGATTGATCAGACAAACCCTCATCCTAAGCATTGACCTACAACTAGGGTTTTGTTTTTATCAAGGGAAATTTGACTTCTAATGCCTCAAGTATATTCCATGGTTTCTCATATGCTTCAAAGAATCCTCATGCCAAGTTTCATTCCTTGCAACACAAGTTTTCCCAGTTAACTACTCAGATGATTAAAAATCAACTGTATTGGATAAAAAGTCAATTGTGATCAACATATAGTCAAACTTTAAGATTTTTGGTCAACATCAAGATTTTGAGGTCACATTCATCATTTGATCAAGGGTTGGTCATAACTCATCAAGAAAACTCAAGATTTATCAAAAGTCAAAAGTTGATAAATTAGGGTTTTCTTTAGGAGAAGTCAACTGAATTTTGACCAAACATAACTTTCACATGCTTCATCAGAAAATTATCAACCAAAGCCCATTTTGATGGAAATTCAATTCTCTACAACTTTGTCTGTCTAAGCTCAAATCCCAAAAATGCTTCATTTGAGAGATATGAGCTAAAACATTACAGGTCATTTTAAAAGTCAACAAAAAGACACTTTTTGTCAAAGCAATTTACATCAAGTTAAAATATTCAAATGGAAAAATTACCAGCATGAAAGTTGTAGGGGACATCTCGAGCTTTCCAAAAATTCCAAGAACACCTTCATATGACAAAAATTGAGCAAGTTATAAGTTGCACAAGTTGGGTAATTTTGTGAAATTGCATGAAACCTCAATTGAACAATTTTGGGCTTTTGGACTAATGAGCCTAACTTTTGAAGTTCAAACGTGTTCATGACATATTAGGGGACTCCCAAAACCATTCTTATATTTTTTTTATGATTTTTATTTTTTTATTTGAATTTTTATTCATTTAAATGTAAATTAAATCAAATAAATATTAAGTGGAGGTATAAAGCATAAAAGGCTGTTAGTTCTAATATTTTGGAGGCCCAAGATTATATTAGAGACCGTGTGGAATTATCCTTGAAACAAATTTTCATGGTTTTGTCTCATTCTAACCTATTTTCAAACAAAATCAAAAGATTGTTTTACATGAGGTCCAAGCCCATGTTTTACATGGTTTTGTCTCTTTTTTATTTTACCTAATTTCTTTGATTTTCTAACCCTAATTTTTTTCCTTTTTCTTAATTAACCATTAATCATTTTTAATATTTTTTTAAAAACCCTAATAAATTAGATTTAGGTTTTAATCAATAATTAATTTTTACTTTTTTTATTATTTACTAATTAATTAGGTTAATTAACATTTTCTTAAATAATAAAACTAATTAGACTTTAGGTATTTTTTTTGTTAATTAAAATTAATTAAACTTAGGGTTTTAACTATTAAATTAACTTCAAATTATTTTCTAAAAAAATATAAACAAACATTCAAACACTTTTCTCAACATTTTTCTTATTTCTTTTTGCCTTTAAATTTTTTAGACGAATGTATAGGTCGTACGATTCTTGTAATAGTTTAGATTTATCTTTCCGTATTTTTTCTATTATGTAACTTCTTACGAGATGTAATAGTTTAAGTTTAAATTCCGTACTCTACTTTCCCGCATTTTTTATGTAATTTCCACAAAGCCCTGTAATAGCTTAGGTCTTTACTTTCCGCACCTTTAATTTTTTGTATATATTCAATTGCTAGTAATTAGGCATGTATGGCAAGATCTAAAAACAATCGTTAGAAAAACCCTAATACAAGATAAATAACTGAACTGAACACACTATTCACACTTGCACCTCTAGGATAACTTCTCTTTGTTGCCTTTAGAAATAATGGTAATATACCTCGAAAGTAGGGATACTTTAGTAAAGACCCTCGAATAAAGATCATAGTCCCTCGATGACCCTTCAACATTGCCTACGAAAGACGATATAGTCCCTTCGATAAATTGATAAAGTATCTCTACATGTTGCCTTCGATGACCATACAATGACCCTACGCTTGTCCCTTCATATCTAATAGATAGAGCTACCTACCAACTAATGGTACGAATATCGCTATCTCTAAAGTAGAAGGATAAGAATAAGAACGACCTTAAGTGGGTAAGAACTATTAATCGCTCGCTCACAATATTTTTTTAAAAACATTTTTTACACATCCCACTTTCAAAATATTTTCAAAAATACTTTGTACGCGTTCTTGAGGACTGATACAAGAACTATTACAAAGTTAGCCATACTTTGGCTTTTCAAAATATTTTCAAATCACATACACTTAGCAAATTTCAAAAGTGAGCTAGCGATTAAGAGCCTGTAGATAACTACAGATGAAAAGGGTGCTAACACCTTCCCTTTTGATAACTTACCCTTCGAACTCAAAATATATGAAGGTCTTTCATGTTCTTTTCACCTTTTTTAAATATTAGATAAAAGAAAAGTCGGTGGTGACTCTTGCTATCCGCATATTTGGATAAAACCAAAAAAGTCAGTTCTCCCACCGTATTACAGTAAACATATACCTATTTTTGTGTTTATTGATGAGCATTGGATTGATGCTAGTTCTTTCCAAAAATCATGACTTAGCTGGATGTCCCTAAAGATTTTTGTCGTTAATGACATAAATATTTTGATCCCAACCTTTCATGTCTTTTCTCTTCACATCTTTCCCTTCTGTCATCAATGTGGATGACCAGTAAATTCTGTTTTCAATCAACAATGATGGCCTTGACCTTCACTATGCTATAATATATTCATTGACTAGCTACATTAAAAGAATAGATCTTTGGTCCACTTTAAATAATATCCAAGCCTCTAACCCAGACCTTTGGTGCTCTATTAGAGACTTTATTGTTGTTTTGGGTGCTCATGAGCACAAGGGTAGACATGTTAGTGCTTTAACTCCTATATAAGGCTTTAGGCTTTGGAGTGATACTAATCAGTTGTTTCACCTTACTACCAAAGGCATTGAACTCACATGGACTAATGTACGCAAGGGTACCAATAACACACAAAAGATACTTGATAGAAGAATTTGTAACCTAGATCTTATTGAATTTTATTCTTCCATTTCTTGCTATTCTTTAACCAAAGCTCAACTGGACCATTTCCCTCTTCTACTACAGATTAATGTAAATTGCATCAAGCACTATTCTCAATTCATATTCTTTAACATGTGGAATTTGCATACATACTGCAAAATAATTTCAATGAATAGCTAGAACACATATTTCATAGGGAGTCCTATGTACATTCTTAAAAAAGCTCAAGATCCTCAAGGACAACCTTAAAGCTTTGAACAAGATGGTGTTTGGAAATGTTCATGAAAATATTAGAAAATCTAAGGCCAAGGTGGATGCAGTTATGGTTCTCATTGAAAATTCTATCCATGATGATTTCCTTGTAAATCAAAAAAAGCAAGTTCAACTGGATTTGGAGAAAGCTCTCACATATGAAAAAGATTTTTTGGAAAGAAAATCTAGAATAAAATGGGTTATTGATGGAAATAAAATACTTCATACTTTCATAACTTGACTAAAATTAATCAAACAACTAAGAGAATTGCTTCATTAAGAGTGGATGATATTTTATTGGCAGACTATAAGGACATAACTAATCATGTTGTGGCTCACTTCACTAACATTTTTAAATCTACCTCTACTTTGCAAGATAACGACCTAATTCCTGATGTGATCCCTAATGTTATCATTGAAGATACTACTAACTTGCTTACCCTCTTTCCTTCACCTGAGGAAATCCAAATTTCAGTCTTTGCCCTTTTACCTAATAGTTCCCCTGGGCTTAATGGGTTTGGAGGTGTGTTTTTCCAAAAATACTGGGAAATCATCAAGGATGATATGATAATTTTTTTGCTGGAATTATTTTCAACAAACTGGATCTTGCCAAACTTCAATTATAACTCCATAGTGCCCATTCCCAAGAAAGACAATGCTGACTCTATGGATTAACTCAGACCCATAGCCATGGCTTATTTCAAATTCAAATTCATCTATAAAATTCTTACTGATAGGATTGCCACCATAATGTCTTCTATCATATCCAAAGAACAAAAAGGTTTTATCCATGGAAGGATCATAAGGGACTGCATTGATATCACATCTAAGGCTATTAACCTTTTACCAAACAAGTCTTTTGGTGGAAATATTTCTCTCAAGATTGACACGACTAAGACATTTGACACCCTGAAATGGAGCTTCCTCATCAAGGTTTTGAGAAAATTTTGTTTTTGTGCAACTTTCTGTCACTGGATCAAAACTACCCCCTACTCTACTAAGCTTTATATCTCTTTCAATGGAGCCCTTCATGGTTATTTATTTTGTTAAATATGAGTTAGACAAGGGAACCCCTTTCCCCTCTCCTTTTCTACATTGTTGAGGAAATCCCCAGTAGAGGGATCATAAAGCTTCTAGAGAAAAGAAAGCTAGAATTAATTAATGGTTGTAGAGTTATGAAGGTCCATTCATACTCCTTTTATGTTGACGATGTAGTGATATTTTATAAAGGGAAAATGTACAACATAAAAGTAATCTTGAACTTGTTTGACAACTATGCCAACATCTCTTGTCAGAAGATTAATCCTTCCAAATATTTCATATATGCATGATCCACCACCATTCCTAGACTCAACCTTATTGCTAACAAGCTAGGATTTAACATTGATGACACCCTGTTGTACCCCAAAATTTTCCCTCTCATTTTATCAAGATTTTCCTCACAAGACCTCTTGGACTAAAGACAAGATTAGGGTTTGCTCAGCTCAAGACCTCACCTTGCACTGATGACCTGAAATTAGGGTTTGAGGTTGCACAAGTATTTTTGGACCATCAATGCTTCATGTGACTTTCATACACCATCTTGGACCCCTAAGATTGCTCATGACAAGTTTCAAGCCTTGAACCACATTTTTGACCAGTCAATTGGATAGTTGACCTAAAAATCAACTATATTGGGGAAAAAGTCAACCATGGCCAATTTACAGTCAAACTTCATAATTTTTTATCCACAAAAACATTTTATACTCATATTAACCATTTGATCAAGTTTGGATCACAACTCCTCAAGAAATTTGATCAAATCATCAAAAGGGCAAAATGGTCAAAATTAGGGTTTTGACTGAGAAAGGGCAATTTCTGATTTTTAACCTAGACAATGGCCAATTGGTTTCAAGCATGATTTCAAGGACTCAATGGCATCATCTTTACCTAATCACATAGTTCAAAAGATCTCAAATGCATAGGATTGACAGATGAATTTTGCAGTCAACTGATCAAAAGTCAACTGTACACTAAAAAGTCAAACTTTGACTTTTTATTCAAAATCAAGTGCCAAGGGTCATATTTTATCAAGATATGTAAAAATATGAAACTTTTTGACCAAGAAAGCCAATTTTGAAAATTAGGGTTTTGAATTTGAAAATTTTCATAACTTAGAATTTTTCTAAGTATGGAAAATTTCTTATTTTTTTCCAACTTTCCACAACTTTTTCACCATGATGCAATTGGATTCAAAGGAAACTCCCAACATGAA
The DNA here is from genome assembly GCA_948472305.1 of Vicia faba. Lineage (NCBI taxonomy): Eukaryota > Viridiplantae > Streptophyta > Magnoliopsida > Fabales > Fabaceae > Vicia > Vicia faba. Next base: position 171,964,657 of record OX451739.1, on the reverse strand, counting down.
AGTTGTAGTTATCCATGAAATGTATAACTTTGATTCACAAAGTTTTCCCAAAATATGCTTAGATCTCAAGTTATGAATTTGTGAATAGGAGACCATAAACTTTTTAACTTAGTGAAAATTTGCCCGAATTTAGGCAGGTTTTTGACCTAACTTCATGGGCATTTTTCACCTAGTTTCAAGATGTATATAAAAATTAATTTCAAAGATTGATTGTAGAGCATGTTGCAAGCTTTCTAAAATGTCCAAGAACTCCCCAAGATCATTTGTGGTTAGGGAGAATCGAAGAAGAGAAAATTGCATTTTGTCACTTTTGTTCAAGCCATTTTCACAATGCACCAAGTTGCAAATGTGATCAAGCATGCTTGTACCTTGCATTACAGGTCCTAAATCCCTTCTAAACTCCATAATTAAATGCTAACTCAGTGGATAATGGCTTTGTTTTGGCTTTTGAAGCATTGCACACAAAATAAATCCATTAATGGCATAAAGGGCACATTGCCATTTTGATAAAGCAAGCTTTTTGCAACTTTACAATTCTTAAGCCATGGACATGTTTCTTTGTTACAAGCAATGTCCACAGATATCAAGCATGTTTTACCAACCCTCTGCAGCTAGAAAGCAAGCAAGTACATACCTTTAGCATGGTCACTTCAACCTTTCTTCAAAAACAAGAAAAGTGGCCAAAAGGTAGAGAACTTGTACAGGATGATAAAGGGAGGGATTGGCATCATTCAAAGAAACTTCACAAACTTGTTGCAAGCTAGAACACGAAGGCTTATGCTCTGAAACAGTCCAAAACTCAAAAACAGAAATTTCTGCCCAAACAGGGCAGCTTCTGCAAAACTCTTGCCAATTCAATATTTGCTCGTGCGTTTTGCCTTGTAACACTTCAAACACCTTTCATACATCACATCCAAACCATCCAAGCCTTTGGACTGCAACTGTGGGCCCTGTTTCAGACATCACCATTTTCAAACTTGAAGGTTGCAAGTTGACTCGTGCAGGAAGTTTCAGCCATCCACAAGGCCAGCTAAGCATTGGAATAGCTTGAGGGAACTTCAAGGAAGCTCACACGATCCTCAGGCCTCACTCAAAGTCCCCACATTGCCATATCCAAATCCAGCTGAAGGAGGTATTTTTCAAAACTTTATCTCTCTATTTAAGCATCCTCAAGCCACGATTTGTGAAGCAAAAATGTAGTCTCTAGCATGGTGAAGTTGTACATATGCATAGTTGTCATTTATTTTAACTGAGCTAAGAGAATTTGATTATTGAACATGCTGAAAAAACTAGGTCAGAAATTAGGGCTACAGAAATTCTCTTTGATCTTTGAGAGTTAGGTCACAAACTTTATATCATTGGAATCGTGAGTTTACAAGCTACATTTTTATGTTATGAGTTTTTGATTTTATGCAAGCTACAGCAAGTTACAGGTTTAAGGCAGATACGCGCGCAAATGGAAGCTGGAGGACAGGGATGAAGTGTCCTGGGCTTGGCGTGCCTTGGGCCTGCCTGTTTTGTTTTCCACACCCCCCTGACTACTATTTGCACCCCCTTTGCATATTTGTTTTATTTTTCATTTTTCTTTTTATAATTTTATATTTATTGTTTTTAATTCTTTTTCTGAACAATACAAAATCACAAAAATAATTTCTTTATTTTTTGCATTTTATTTTATTATTTTTATTATTTTTTGACATAAAAAATAGTTTATTAGGGCAATATACTTTATTTTCTTAATTAACTTGTAAATAATAAAAAATGCTTAATATTTTTATTATATTATTTATACACATAAAAATAATTATTTTCACACATATTTAATTTTTAATATTGTACATAATATTATTTATTATTTTCTTGTATAAAAATAGACAAAATAATAATAGAAAACATAATTTTCTTTTAATAAAAAAAAAAACTAGGGTTTCACCCCTTTCAAAATTAACAATATTATTTTTCTTATTTTTAGAACTTAAATAATTTTATTTTCTGATACATAAAACAAAATACAAAATATTTGTTGTAATAGTTTAGTTTACTTTACGCAATTTATCGCATTTATACCATGTGTAGTAAATTAGGGTTTTTGTATGATAAGACAAAAATCAAACAAATAGACATGACCTAATACAAGACAAACAAAATGCATGTAAAATGGCACACATTGCACACAAGCACCCCTAGGGTTTCACCCATTTGGTTGCATAACAAAATGTCCATGGTATGCATGCCAAGTATCTTGGCAAAACAAAACAAAACAAAAGATCATAGTCCCTCGATGACGCTATCAAAAGGTTGCCTAAACAAAATGATCTTGGTCCCTCAAAATGCTAAAGATACTTGGCAATATTGATATCATGGTCATATGATGACCCACACCCGTCCCGTTTAACATCCAAAGGTAGGGTTGTTTACCAAATCAATGGTAAATCAACAATGTCAAAGGAATAAAAATGCACAAGAAAGACATTTGAGTAGGTAGATAGCTTCTAGTTACTTGATCAATTTCAAAACAATCCTTGCTATTTTCAAAAACAAACACACACACATTTCAAAACATTTTACAAAATATTGAAACATTTTTCAAAAGACAAACATCTTTGTATACATTCTTACGAATGAGAATCATTACAAAGATTGCCTAAACGAGTGGCCTCTTTTCAAAATACTTTCAAAACCACAAAGCACCATTTCAAACAATTGCAAAAGCAAAGAAAGTGATAAGTAACTAAGAGCCCATGGAAAACCATGGATGAAAAGGGTTCTAGCACCTTCCCTTTTCATAATCTACCCCCCGAACCCAAAAACAATCTCAAAGGTCTTTCCTGTGCTTTTTTACCTTTCCTTTTGGATAAAAGAAAAGTCGGTGGCGACTCTTGCTAACCGCAACATTTGCGAACACAAAAGTAAAACCTCAAGTCAGTTCTCCCACCGCATCACACACCCCTTTAACATATCTTGGAGTTCATAGCATTAGAGGAAAATCTACAACTAAACACCTTAAGCCTATTGGTGACAATATCCAAAATAATTGTCAACTTAGAAAGCTTCACTTATTTCAATAGTAGGTAGATATCAACTTGTGAATAATGTTGTTAGATCCATGGTTTTATGATTGGCGTAAATTTTTCTAAAACATGGTTTAGAACTGATGTTGAGCAAGATGTCACAATATCTTGACCAACTGTCATGACAGGTTCTGTTGTCATGTATATGAGATTGATGTTGAGCTAGATATATTGACATCTTAGCCAACTGTACAACACGTGTTACTGTTATTTTTATTGACATATTTGATTTGATTTTGTCAGATCCTACTGGATATATCTCACTGAATTTTGAAGGTCAAGAAGATTTTATTGGGAACAATGCATATTTGATTTAGTTTCATTAAAAAGGATCTTTGAGACATTTTAGGAAACTTTGAAGATTAGTTTCTATTTTTGTTGAAGATCTTGCAGCTGATTTAAAATAAGAAGGTTGGATTTAATTGAAGAGTCCAAGCCCATTCTGTAAGAGTCTAAACCTAAAATAGCAAGCATTTACAACAAGAAAACTATAGGTGCAATATAAGGATTTTGGGAGTGTTTTAGAGTCTTTGCGTTTTTCTTTGTATGTCACTCATGTACCTTGGATACATTGAGGTTGACTAAATGTTCTTAGTTTACAGCTTTTAAGAAAAACTAAGTATTGTTCTCACTCACGGGATTTTAAGTAAAAAGTTGAGTATTGATTATTGGAAGCATAATATTTTATTTTGATTCTAGTCACTAGTGTCATACCCCAAATTCGCCCACTTTGGTGTTACAGTTAATTTTTATTTCTAGTAGGTTATACTAATTTTTATTTTTTAGTCACATTAATATTTGGTTTTATAAGCTTTTTTTTATTCAATTTAAAAGACATGTTTTATCTAAATGTATGTTAAGTGCTTTTATCTTGGTTATAATTTATCTACCAAAGAACATGTGAGAATTTTAATTTGAATATAGACAAACAAGCGGGTTTAGGTACAAAAGTATTTTCACGTTTCTAATTTGGGCTCATCATCTAAGTAGCCCATTAGGTTTTGATAGAGGCCCATTATTTAATCTTAATGAAAGTATAAATAATTTTTATTTATTGAATATTAATTATTTTTTATTTTTTTGGGTTGACCGGAGTCAACATCTCTGTTTTATTATTTATTTTCATTTTTATAACATTTAGTTTATTATTCATTATTATTATTATTATTATCTTGTTTTATTAAATTATTATTTTGTAAAAAAAGTTGACTAAGATAACTAGGGTTTTCAAACCCTTAGTACTGTTACGCCAATTTCCTTGTTCTTCAACCCTAAGTTAAACAACAAAGCCCAAATCCAGACATTCCTTGAAGTGAATTAAATCAAATTTGATTGAAAATTATTTTGATTAAAATGAATTTAAATACAATAGAGTCCAGATACATTGCAATTACAAAATCTTAAATCTATTTTCTAACTGAATTTAAATCAATTTATAAATCAAATCAATTTACTATTTAATCAAGTTCTAATCTAATATGTAACAACCAATCAACATCAATCTATGTCCTAATTAATCTAATTCCTAAGCCTATAAATTCATAAACCCAAAACTAATTAGATGACCAAAAATTGAAGATTGAGGAGAAGAAGAAGAATTGAAGAGTTGAATTCCTTTTATTCCTTACTGCTTCTGTGAGTTTCTTATACCTTCGACAAAGAAAGGGAAGAAGACAGAAAAGAAGAGGAAAAATGGAATCCAAATTACTATGAGTTTCATTGTAGGAGAGGTAATCCTAAAACTTAGTTTAGGGTTATTGATTATTATCATTGCGATTGATGCTTTTATATGTGATAATTGGGGTTTAATTTGGGATTTCTGGAAATTTTGTGGGGTTAGGATTCATTACGATTATTGTTTAGGGTTAGGGTTCATATGATTAGGGTTAGGGTTCATATGTTTTGTGTTAGGGTTCTAAGGTTTTTTTGGAAAATGATGAAGTTCCCAACGAACTTCATTCTTTCACGACGGCCTCCACGACCGCCCACAACGATTATGGGCTAGGGTTCATCCTAGGGTTCATATTTCTGGGTTTTGGTTAAAGTTCCCGGTTAAAACTCAACCAAATAACATGGTTTCAAGGCATAGATGAGGGAGAAAAACTGGCAGAGGTGATTTCCGTCCGGTGGTGGTTTCATTTGTTTGAAGAATATGAGAGAGGGTCAGAGTAGAGAGAGAGAACAAAGAGAAGAAAAATGAGAATTTGTGAAGGTTTTTTGCGTAAGTACTCCTTCCTTCCTTGCTTGGATCAACGACGTGTTGCCATCTAATGGCCACACGATGTAATGACTGTTGGCCGATCATTCTATATGCAAGCCCACGCTGATCCCTAGTCAATGCTCCATTACAATCCTTCATTTGAATTAATTTTGATCGACGCCTCAGAGTTAACCTCTGGTGGCCATTTAATCAAGATCAAACGCCTAGGATTGCACTAGCACCATCATAAAATGTTGAGTCAACCATACAGAGTCCAAGCGAACTCAAACAATTATCCTGGGCTTGGCCCAATCCTATTTTCACTCTCAGATTTACTACCTCAACTGAGATCACACCCCTCCTGCACATTTGGACTAAACAAATATTTGGGCCTGACCATTTGTTATTTACACCCCCTAAATTACTAACTTAAAATAAAATGCAAGCCCCCTGATTATTTATTTAATTTTGCTTATTTATATAATTTTGTCATATTTTTTTAAAATAATATATTTATTAAAATAGAAAAAATATATCTTTTCTAAATAAATGTATGTTTAATTTAATTTATAATTATATTAAGTATTTTCTTCTAAAAAATAACAACTTCTTTTAAAACAATAATTATTATAATTAACTTTAATTCATGTTATTTTTCAAATATCTTCTAAGAACTACTAACTAGTCTAAATTAGTTATTTTTCTAAACTGTTGCTAACTTCAAATATATATATATATATATATATATATATATATATATATATATATATATATATATATATATATATATATATATATATATATATATATATATATATATATATATATATATATATATATATATATATATATATATATATATATATATATATATATATATATATATATATATATATATATATATATATATATATATATATATATATATATATACACTTATTCAAATGTCTATTTTCATTCCTATTTTCAAAACTAGGTTAAACATTAAAACAGCTAACCAATTTAAAACTATTTTTTTACTAACTTAATAAAATTTAAGAATATTTTCAAAAAAAAGGATTAACTAACATTGCCTTCAAATCAAAACTGCAAATTGCGTCTATGATCACTCATTTAAAACTCAAACAAGGTTCAAGGATAATTAGAAAGCAATTCTATGCAATCCTATACAAAACTAACTAAACACATAACAAACTACGAAATGGACTTTGATTTCTTTGCAAGAAGATACGTAGGCACGCGGTTGAAAAACCAAGCCGAGTCCCCTAACTACAAAAAATTAAACCTTTTCCTTTAACACATATATGGTAATAATATAATAGAAAATTCCCATTAAGTCCTAAACCTAAAAAGGGTCCCCTTGAGAACAAGGGAGGTAAATGGTGCCTAACACCTTCCCTTTATCTAACCAACTTGTGAATTCAGTAATCTCTGAAAATTTAGGGTTATCCGTTCTTTTCTCGTCCTTAGGATAAAAAGTAATGGTGGAGACTCATATTTTTTATCGATTGCGATAGTTGGCGACTCTTCCAGGGACACAACCCTTAGGTTAGAGTTTACCCCTCCTTTAGGTCTAGTTTTTTTTGGGATTTTCTATTTATGGCATGTTATTATTTCCATATTTGTTATTATTTGTGCCTCATTTATTGTCATTGTCGTATTTGTTTTTATATTGTTGGTGGGGATCTTGTTAAATAAATAATGAACCTTAGTTGAAATATTGTCAATTGGCCAATGAGGTTTAACATCCCTATGAGTTTTTGCGACAACTTCGCCTAGAGTGGGTCGAGTTCCGAGAAATATCTTTAGAGGGATAGCCTCTCTTGGAGATAGGACTTTGGACTTCATCAATGAATCTATGTATAACCCAAAAAAAACTCATGGTGATACCTTGTACGACCTACAAGATGAAAGTCTTGATCTACAAAGAGGCTCCACTTAAGGGAGGCCCTTGTGTCTTTTTCCTTTTGTGTTATCCATGATACCCTTAAGGAAACCACCCTTACGGGGAAGGGTAGAATATTTATAGAATGAACTTATGAACTTACCCACTAATAATACCCTTATAATCCCACCACCATATTGCATCACCATACATACATACATATTCCATTTAAAAATATTCATTTTTGCATATTTTTTGTGTGTCTTATTCACATGATTTCCTTAAAAAATATAATACAAAAGAAAGATTTTTGGTGAGCATCTTAAAAATGAACCCTGGTAAGAAACCAACCATCCTCATTAGCGCCATGATGGCCGATTTTGTATCCAAACTTTTACCCCTAAGATCTCTTCATCATACCATATTGATTCAATCACAACAAGGTCACATTAGGGCTTTTGGTTCTCATCCCTATCTTTAGCTTTTATCTTTGAGGGATCACCAAGCACCTTGACTTGTTTTTCTTTTGTGATCATGCATGTTTTGTTTTGACTTTCCTTTTAATTAATAAAATGCAATGTTGGTTTGTCTTACTTGTTAATAATGCAGGTAAAGGCAATGAGGCTTAGCAAGTTGATCCATGGGCTCATGAGTTTATTTCCATGTCCTAGTCAATAAAGCTTGAGAAGTTCAAACCTTACCACTGAAGTTATTTAGGAAGAAATGGCATGGAAAGGTTTATCTTGGTTCACCACATTTAAAAGTTATCAAGATTGATGCAAAAGTACAAGGGGTTGATTGAAGAAGTTGTCAAGGTTGGGCAAGGCCTTGCTCCCATTGGTTACAAGTGCATATTTCTCTCAATTATCAATATATGGAAGTGGTTTTGGTGTATATGAGTTCTCATTATCATCCTCAACAATTTCTATTTACAAAGCAAAAGTGTTGGTACAAGAAGGTTGTTCAAAATTGTCAAAGTTCCTCAAAGCATTTTCTTGATCTAGGAGCTAGGGTTTTGAACTTCAAAGAAGTATAACTTGCTCATCTTTTGGAATTTTTGAGTGAATCCAAAACCATCCCTCTCTTCAAAGGGTTATTAACAAATCACATCAAAAGTTTCAAGGAGTTTTCATGTGGAAGAAGCTTGATGATGAAGAAAGGTTGCAAGTCCTCTAGATGAACCCCCAATTTCTCATGTGTGATTTCAAATGATCATAACTTGGTCAATTTTTATCACCTTTAGCCCAATCATTTTCCACAATGGTTTTGAGGATGTTAAATTTATTCCTTCTTTTATGTGCAAAGTGAGAAAATGGATGGAAGATACCCTAAGGATACAAAGGATTATAGGTCATTTCATGATTTTTTGCCAACTTCAACAATTCATAACTCTCTCAATTTTTGGATATTTTGAATGGTTCACGTTTCAAAATGTCACTCAAGATGTCTATTTCATGCCATATGTTTTGGTCAAGAGAAAATTCCAAGAGGAAGGCCATGTTTGGATGCAAAACATTATAGGTCACTTTTGAAGAAAATTTTGAAATATTTCTAAGTATGGAAAGTCAAACATTTTCTTCCAACTTTGACTCAACACAACTTCTTGCTCAAACATCCAATTGATCTCACTCCTTGCATATTGTAAAGCTTGTGACTTCATCTTTCAAATTCTTTAAAAATCACATCATATGGTGCCCTATGTTGTTGGCACCATGGTTATGAAAGTAGCATGATTAAATGGAAATTCCAAGTTCAGTCAGATTTGAAAATTGGTGTAAATCTAATTACAAGCCTGTTTAAAGATCAATTTCGTCTCTAATCATGTTTAGGAACTTGCCATAACAAGAAACGACCCTTAAACCATTCATGTTGTTGCATTTTGAGCCATGTGAAGTCACACTTTTCACACTTAGCAGGTCCATACGATTCCATTGATTTTGCCTCTAATTCACACGCTTGAGCCTTGCATCATGATCAGCTATAAATAAGGATCATCCCTCACTCATTTGGGCATGCTTTTGATATCAAATTGACCCCTGTTCAGATCCCACACGAACTCTGAATTTGAAATTCTGGTTTCTTACATTTTCACCTTAAAACATCAAAAGCTCCATTCAGTTAGCTTCATTGAACTTCTCTGAAGCTAACCATACGGTTTCTTTCAAGAATTGTGACCTATATTGATCTGTAGAAGTCCAGTTTCAGAGAAATTTCTCACTACTTTGTTCAGGTAGATTTCTTGGCCAAATTGATTCAAATAAAAGACTAACCCACTCCTTGTGTTCTTCTGATCCTCGTGCTCTTTAAAGTTTGCAATTTCATTGAGAATTGAGTGAGATATCCCAGATTTTCGTGCTTGCTATTTTTCTGGTTTTCTTCAAACACAGTCTTGCATAATTTATATAAATTTGGCACGATGGTACCATTATAATCGTTTTTAAGAGACGAATCTAATGGTACCGGTCTGGTTTGCTAATTTTACAGTTTGAAGGATTCAATTTGGGGATGGCTGGAGGTTGAAGATGATGACATGTCCGTCTTGAACCAATGACATGAAGCCACGTTATTTTCTTGAAATGGATACAATATGCTTGCCTTACCATGCACGTGCCTCAGGAGCCCTTGGAACTGATTACTTTTGTGAGTCGGACTCCATCCAACGCGCCATATTTTAAGTTGTTTTATTTTTAAAATGTTGGATCCGGTGTGATATTTAGTAATGACCATGATATGCACAGCGCGCCAGATCCCTTGGATTTGATTACTAACGCGTTTTGACTCTCATCCATTGGTCCACATATTTTTTGTTTTTATTTTATTTTCTGATTTTTATATTTAATTGTTTTAAATTACAAAAAACCATAGAAAATTCATTTTAAGTCCAAAATATCTGAAAAAATTATGAAAATATTTTTGATTTTTCTCTTTTTTATTTTTATTTTTTCACAATTGTATTTTGTGTTTTAATATTTTTTTATAAATTTTCACTTTATTTGAATTGTTTTAAATGTTTAAAAATACTTTTATGCATTTTTAAATTCTGAAAAATTATGGAATGATCCAATGATATTGTGACAAATAATGGTGACCTCATTTATTTTTTATTTCTGACTTTTTTATTTTTTATTATTTTTGGTTTATTTTACTTATTTCTTTTAATTTTAAAAATAGTTTCTGACTTTAAAAAATTACCAAAACTTTTATAAAAATATTTGAGTCCTTTTTTGATTTTCTATGGTCTTACTTTTTATTTCTTGATTAATTTGAATGTAGTTGATATTTTTCTCTTTTATTTCTATTTTAAAACATTTTTAAAAACCTTTTTTTTAATGAATATATTAAATGCAATATTATTTTGTGATTATTTCCTGGCTGAACTTGGGTTGAATTTTGATCATGAACTTTATTAACATCATTGGATCCATGGTGTTGAGTCTAACTCCATAAAAATGGATGAACGCTTTTAATAATAGTTTGATTAAAATTTAATTCAAATGTGGTTTGTATATTCTTTCCCACCCCTCTTCATCTTGTCCCTTTCTTATTGCACTAAGTGTTATTGGAGCATGATCTCTATATCATGTCTCAAAACAAATGGTGCATAAATTGCTATTGACTGACCTTAAAATAGGTGCGACTTCTACATAAGTCCACTTACGATTGCTTAACATAGCGCTAAATTTTGTCCTGATTCGAATAAATGATCATTCGTGGCCCAAACCTATGTTTGCAAGTCCAAGTATGTTAATTTGATCTCTTTGATCCAATAACCTTGGGATTTATTGTGTGGAGGATTTGGTTCTACCAATCCTCTAATGGATCTACAACACTTTAGGTCAACACGAATCACTTAAACATTATTGATCATTAAATGGTACTTTTGAGGATTCCAAATGGATGATATACTTGACAAAAAGCAAATGCAACTTATTGTGTAGAGACTTTGGTTCTACCAATCCTCTAATGAGTTCCAAATGCAAGTTTCAAGATGGTCATCCAACTAACCACTAATTATAAATTGTTTTACTTTATGCTTTTATTTTTATGCTTTACTTACCATTTACTTTAAGCATTGCATTTTATGCCATTTTTATTTTTTGCTCACTTGAGCATTTACTGTTCTTGTTATTTTTTATTTTGCTCACTTGGGCTTTTTTTTAAGACACCTAATAATCAACATGAACCATAAAAAGCTTTAATGATACTTGGACTATTTGGTTACTATCCTTGGTATTATGGAGTATTGGACTTCTTGGTCTTAGGGTTAGAAACCTTGGCCTATGTTGGAGACCTTGTGGTCTTAATTGATATTTTGTCTAGAGTTCTTGAGGTTTACCTCAAGGCATTGGGTTGTTTGTTTTGTGTGCAGGTTATCGTGATTACATTCTTTGTTTGTAATATGGAATTCACCCGTATATAACCGTTACTCTGCCCAATTTTCGTGAAGACTTAATATACTTGATATTTGGTTCTCTCAAGAGGTCTAGTATCTTTGCTTGCTTGGTTTTAATCTGAAGAATGGGAATTCTATCTTGACTCATAATGTCAAGTATTGACTTCTTGTTGGTTAGATGGTTCTTATCCCTATCTTTTACCTTATGCTTTAGGATAGTCCCTTCTTCTCCTCCCATCTTCTTTAATTTCAAAAATCTTCCTCCTCCTTTTGAAAACTCTTATTGTTTATAAACTTGAACCACTTTCATAATAAACTTGAACCTAGGTCCATGTATTTTAAAAAAAAATCATTTTCGTAAATAAACCTCAATCAATTTAATAATAAATTGACATTTTTTGTGAGAAGACTAAAAGTCAATGAATCTCATTTCAAACCATTTTGACACTTTGGCTTTTGTTTTAAAACCTTTCTCAAAAGATTAGACTCTTGTCAATCCTTGTAGTGATGCAAACAACTATACTTCTATAATATGTAGTGAAGAGAGATATTTTCCACTTGGGTGTTGAGTGAGGCATTGTTGATTTTAAAATCCAAACCATATCCTCCACTTTGAGATGATGCAAATTTGCCTTTCTCATGATTGTGGGTAGTAAGTATGTTTTCCACACGGACAATGACGATGATGTCTTATCCCATAAAATTAACCAACATACTTGTGTTTTAAATTTTTTAAAGAGGAACTATGTGTACCCTGATCCCCTATTGCACGAAAGATGGTACATAGGCACTAAAGGTTCGCAACCGCGGCGGGTGCAAAAATCATAAAATATATTTCTTTTCTCACCTCCACCATCTATTTTACATACAATATTTTATAGCCAAAATATACAGATTTTTCAAAGAGTTTCCTGTGGAGTACCCTAGATGTTTAGGGTGCTAATACCTTCCCTTTGCATAATCAACCTCCTTACCTAGAATCTTTCCCCCTCTTTTGGATTATTCGCTCTTTTCCCATTCCTTTGGAAACAATAAAGTACAGTGGCGATTTTTATTTTGATATGTATAAGTCTAGTTAATCCAATGGCTTAGTCTTAAAACATTTCTACCGCTATAGAAAAATGGCGACTTCACTGGGGACAAATTTACCTCTTGCTGGTCCATCCCTAAGTGGGTTAAACCTATCTTTGTTTATATCTGTATATGTGCTATTGTTGTTTATGTGTTATATGTTATATATATGTTTGCCTGGATTTTCCTGGTTTTCAGGGTTGTTGGTGATTTCTCATAAGTCCTATACCCGGACTTGGGCAAACTTTAAGATAGGACGGGTGGTATAGTCATGTTAACTTTGAGGGAGTAATCCCAAAAAAGGAGGCATGAGATCCCGTACTCAGTGGAGGCCCCTTTGACTATAGTATCGTTTACCGAGTAATCGGGAAGACATGCTGCTTTTGACCTGGGAGCCTGCTGAAGATGAGGACCGTAGAATACCTAACCCATCTTGGCCTTTTAGGTGTAGTGCGAAAGCTATGACGGAGTAATCCGAAATAGTTGTCACGCGATACTGCACTCGGACGAGTTTTTCTTGAAAATATTAATAATTACCGAGTTAATCAGGAAGTTGGTAATATCTGAAGGAAGGATGTAGACTCTGGGAACCTCTAGAACCTTGTTCAGTAGGTGATAACTTTTAGACCATACCTTATGGGTAGTACCTTCGACCTCATGCTCGTGACGTTGAACCTATGAACCCTATGTTTGTGATCTTGTGTGTGATTGTTGCATCATGCATCCATGCACCCATAAGCATCTTTTGAAGAAATTTTATTTCAATGGAATTGAAAGTTGACCATTTGTGAATATCTCAGGTACCTTTTTACCATGGATTCTGGAAAAATAAAGACTGGAAAATACAGTTTGAAAGATCCCAAGATAGATGAGTTGATCAGTCTAATTCCCCAAATCGAGTGTTCTGCAGATTTTCGAAAGAAATATGGATCCATCATTCTGACCTTGGTCCAGTTCTATGATCCAATGTATCATTGCTTTAATTTCCCTTACTATCAGTTGATGCCTACATTGGAGGAGTATTCTTATCTGTTGGATTTACCTGTTATTGGTTGTGTTCCTTTTACTGGTTTGGAGGGTGAGCCAAAATCACATGAGATTGCTGCTATGATTCATCTGGGGAAGTCTGAGGTTGAAGACCATATGACTACTAAAGGAGGGATTAGAGGATTACCATCTCAATTCTTCTTGGAGAAAGCTCGTTACTTTTCCAGGATGAAGAGTATCTTCGCTTTTGAGGCTATCTTTGCTCTACTTTCTTACGGGTTATTCTTGTTTCCTAATATGGACAAGTTTGTTGATGTTAATGCTATCAGGATCTTCATGATTGGAAACCTATTACCTACATTGTAGGGTGATTCCTATTACTCTATTCATCTTCGGAATTCTTATCATGGTGGGATGATTATCTGTTGCACGCTTCTATTGTACCAGTGGTTTATTTCTCATATGCCTCAGTCTGTTACATTCTGGGATGTCAGGAAGGAACCTCGTTGGGCTCCTAAGGTCATGGCACTTACTCACTCGGATATTAATTGGTGTCTTACCAGGATATAGAGATTGTCGACAGTTGTGGTAGTTTCCCCAATGTACCTCTTCTTGGTACAAAGGGAGGAATTAACTACAACCATGTTCTTGCACAACGACAACTTGGTTATCAGATGAGGGATAAACCAAACAGTATTCATTTGAGTCGTTTCTTCCTGAAGGAGGGAGAAGACCATGAGGAATCTAGGGAGCAGATTGCGAAGGTCTGGCGTCACATTCATATGAAGAGTAGGAAAGACTTGGGACCTAGGGGGTGTTTCTTTGGAGCCTTATCTTCAGTGGGTTCAAATGAGAGCTATTCAGTTGAAGATGTCGTATTCCCGGGAAACGCCTATGCCAAATTTGTTTGTGAAGACCACTCCTCCCCTATTGGATGATGTGGAAGAGCTACAACTTGCTTTGGTCAAGATGCAGCAGGAAAAGGATGCTTGGAAGAATAAGGGCCAAACTTTAGAGATTTCCTATAGAGCAGACTTGAATGAGAAAGATGACTTGATTTAAATTCTTGAGAGTCGAGCTGTAGAGACCATGGAGAGGCAAGGGTATTTATTTTCTCCTAAGCCTCAGTCAGGTGCTAGTTGCTCACTTAATGGTTCATATGATTGGAAGGAGGTTGTCACCAGATATGCGGAAGAAAACCAGAGGTTGAAGGCTCAGATTGCCAGGCTTATAGGGAAGCGCCAACATATAAAGTTATCTCCATCAGCTTTACTTCTTAGGGTTTTAGACTTTATTTTCATTTTGTACTTGGGATTATTGAAACTTGTAATCTATTTTAAAGTTATTATAATAAAAAAATTTAGTATTTCAAATGTATTATTACTTTGATATTTGCAATGTGTCTATAAATCTTTAAGTCCCTTGAAATATTAAAATAAATCATGTGCATTGCATATCATGCATCATATTGCACATATTTCTTGCATTTCTTGGCATATCCAGGTGTCTTACCAAACTTCTCTACTTCGTTCAGCAAGCTGTCTCACCACTACAACACTCGAGCTAATTTCAGAAGGAAGATGGACAACTTAGAACAAGAGAATCATGAGCTGCGCGAGGAAGTTTCTTCTTTGAAGGACGGTGTGATCGGTGGAAATAGAACTGACTGTTTTAAAAGATGGTTCGCGAAATGTCGCGGTAAGCAAGAGTCGCCACCGTCTTTTATGTTCTCCAACAAGGAAAGGACAAAAGCACAGCAAAATTCCTTTTTCGAGATGTCTCTCGGTTCGGGAGGTAGATTTATAGAAAGGGAAGGTGTTAGCACCCTTTCTATCCGTGGTTATCCACGGGCTCTTAGGTACTTGCTCTTATGTTTTCAAAAAAATTGTTTGCTTTTCAAGTGTGTGTGGGTTTTGAAAAAGTTTCGTTTGAAAAATTTCTAAGTAACTCTTGTATCTATCCTCAAGAGTGTATGAAATATTTGTTTGAAAACTTTTTGAAAGTGTAGGTGCGAAAATTTGTTTTGTTTGTTTGAAAGAGCAAGTACCCATGAGTCATCTACCTACTCTAAGGAATTAGGCTGTGTAAGAGCCCTTTAGACAGTGCTATCCTACTATTGAGAAGTAGGTAGCACCATCGTTCGAGGTGTTCTGGTCAATTCGATTATCGGGACAGTGTGGTCACCAAAGCAACGGTAGGACACCTTAGAAGTAACCCTAATGTCCTAGATCCTTTGTATCCGAGGCAACCGTTTCGAGGCAACTGGATCTTTTAGACAGAAGGGCGACCTCTAAGACACCCTATACTTGATGACCACGTTTTGAGGCAACGAGTGAAGCGTACCCTAGGAGTGGCATGTGCTTTGTGTGTTGTTTTTCAGTTAATGTTTTTGTACATGTTATTTGTGAGCTACAGGTTAATTTTATTTACATACATTCTTTCATGCATTTAACAGTTAGGGGTGCGGAAGGTAAATTGCAGAAATATAAATTATACGCTATTACAAGGCGCGGGTCTATACATCGCCAAAAATACAAAGACCCGTTTTGGTAAATAAGTACGAGAAATTAAATAAAGCGATAAACCTAATTACTATTACATTCTTGGAAGCAATTACATAATAATCAAAATAAAATGCGCGCGAAAATTAAATCGGGAACGCCTTAAGGATTTTGACCCTTTTAAGAAAAGAATTGAATTTTTTTGTCTTTTTTGAATTAAATGCAATTAATTAAATAAAGCCTAATTACTAATTAATTAATTTATTAAAAGAAAATATTTTCTGTGTTTTTATGTTTTTTTTAATGAAATAAAATAAAAGAATTAAAATTCTAAGTTAACCTAATTCTAAATTATTTTTATTGATTGTAGAGAAAAAGGAATTAAAGTTGACCTAATTAAACTATTTTATTTGTTAATATTTATTTACAAAAATAAAATGAAATTAATAATAATAATGTTAGTTCTTTTTTGATTTTTTATGAAGAAAAAAAAAGGTTAGTTATGTTAATTTAATGATAGAATAATTTTTGGTAATTTTCTGGATAGATTTTGATAATTAAAAGCAATTAAAAGTCAGTTTAATGATTATTTAACAATTAATTAAAATATGCATGCAAAAATATTAATTTTAATGTCAAAAATTAAATAAACATTTTTCTGATTAAAATGCAAAAGGAAAATATTTTTGTCATTTTTTAAATGCATGAGAAGATTATTTAAAGATAAACTAAATTAGGATGAAAATATTAAAAAAAATAGAAAATATAAAAAGCATGTTAATTATGAAAAATGGTAAAGAGAAAATGCCATGGCCAAGAATCGAACTCATGCCCTCTGGAGAAATCAACCAACACGTTGCCAACTGAGCTAGTTGTCTTTGGTGTCCATACTCTGCAATCAATTGGTTAAAAGTGAAAACGTGGCATATTTGAATTTTTAAACACAGTCAACACGCGTGGGGCCCAGGTGTAACATGGGAACGAATTAGAATGCGCTATCGTGCCACGCCAGCCACGCCTGAGTCTACATCAGTCAAGAACGCCGGAGCCCTAGCTCCGGTCGTCTTCTCCGGCAAGCACCATGGCCGATCCTGCAAAATAGGCACAATCAAAGCAAAAGAAAAACCTTGTCACCCTAATTCGACCCCTGCGGATTCAATGACGCCATTGTTTTGGCCTGAAAACGACTGTACAGTGAGTTTCGAAGAAGATAACAAAAACGGCCCTAGCAATGGCAGGTCCTTACTCCTGCGTTAAAGCTTGCATGCTATGCATCAAATACGTTCTAATAGGTGTCCTGAGTTCACACAAACAATCAAAAACAATTTATGATGCATGAAATATGAAAAATGAATTCAAGAATTTTAACAAACCAATGAGAGTTAGGGGGAACGATCTGGGATGATTTGGCTTCGTGTAAGGGTTGGGAATGATTGCTGCTATGCCCAGGAACACGATTGAATGCTTAACACTCCTCGAAACTTGCTAGAAAAACAAATTCGAATTTGTCAACTTTGGAAAAATTTTGAGAGAATTAGGGTTGCCGTTTCAGAGGTTTCTAGGTCGTGATTCCTGTGTGAGAGGCTTGCATATATGTTAGTGAATGAGAATCAAACAATATATGAGCCTTTAACCTTTTCCATGAAGTCTTGAGATTTCCTCTTTATCACCATTAAAGCATTTGCCTTTTTTGTCCAAAATTTGAATTTCATGCTCATAATGGGCTTGTCACGAATTTGGTATGTGATTCATGATACATCAAGGTCATTCAAACTCAAAGATACCATTTAACTCATTTTTTTGATTTTTATTTGAATTATTATGGATTAAAGTGAATTAAATCCATAAAAATTAAATAAAAATGTAAAAATAAATGTTTGGTCTTGTAATGGGTCATGGGACACGTGGGTGGCATGACAAGGATGAATCAAGTGGAAAAAGTGGGGCCCTTTTGTCAAAAATTGAAGTTTCAAGGATAGTTGACTTTGGCCATTTCACAAAAATTTCCCAACTTCTCCAATGCATATCTTGCTCAATTTTGATCATATGAACATGTTCTTGGACATTTTGGGAAGGTATTGAAGTCCTCTAACCAATGCCTTTTGTCCCAAGTCATTTGAATTTACCAATCTCAAGTTATGGTCTTTGACTTAAAGTGCCTTTTTGTTGACTTTTGAAAATGACCTATAATGTTGAAATTGATAACTTTTTGTGGGAGTATTTCTTGGACTTGGAATGTGAAGATGAGTTATAGGAAATGTCATCCCCTTCAAAATGAGCATTGGATGGGATTTTTCTGATGAACCATGAAAAAGTTATGCCTTGGTCAAGTCACAGTTAACTTTTCAGCTGTCCAAAAATAGAAACTTTTGCATCTTGATGATTTTTGAGCCATTCTTGTGAAATCATGGTCAAGATTTGACCAAATGATGATTGTGGCCTCAAAATAAGATGTTGACCAAAAATTTTGACTTTTGACTGCCAAATGACCATTTTGCCCCTACAGTTGATTGTGAAGCAAATGAGGCTTTTAACTGTGCAACTTGACCTTGTGAGCCTTGAAACTTGACATGTAGGTGCTTGACAATGTATATGGGCACATGGGACTTGATTGGGCCCTTGAAAACCTTAACTTCCTTGCAAGAACCAAAAACCTAATTTAACTGGCTTAGGAGGGTGCTTGACTGTGTAGCCCTTGAGTAGACTTTGAACCCTTTGAGGCGATGCTTGTCAAAACTTTGAAGAATATAGGAGGGAAAATTTTGGGGTACAACAGTTGCCCCTGTTCAATCTTCTTAGACCTGAGGATGTAGATTGGCTTGCGTGCCTTTCGTGATCCGAAGGTGGAAGATGATTGAACACTAGAGTGCCCAGAAATTTGCACTCACATAGTTGAGTATCAGCAGTATAATGGCGGGAATGGGCTTACAGATGCCATTTGGAAAGATGATAGATAGGAGGATGGGCTTATAGATGCCATTTGGAAGTGTAATGGATAGTTGTGGAGATGGGCTTATAGATGCCATCGAGAGTGTCGATCGCGTAAGAGATTCCTTAGCGAGAACTTGCGTACTTGAGAAAGATAATTTCCTGGCCTGTTACAGGTGTTGATCTTCACTCAGTCACCCACAGACATGCCCTGGCTAGATACAGGTATCGAATCTGGAACTTCAAAAGGTTGCTTACAGACGTGCCCTGGCTGGATACAGGAGTCGAGTCTCTAAACTCTTCATGCAGACATGCCCTGGCTGGATACAGGCGTCGAATCTACAATCAGTTACTCACAGACATGCCCTGGCTGGATGAAGGATTCGAATCTGGGATTAGTCGTCAACAGATGTGCCCTGGCTGGATATAGGAATCAAATCTTCAAACTCTTCAGACGTGCCCTGGCTGGATACAGGAATCGAATTTGGAATTAGTCGTCAACAAATATGCCCTGGCTGGATACAGGAATCGAATCTTCAAACTCTTCAGACGTGCCCTGGCTGGATACAGGAATCGAATCTGGAAATAGTTTTCAATAGATATGCCCTGGCTGGTTACAGGAATCGAATCTTCAAACTCTTCAGACGTGCCCTGGCTGGATACAGGAATCGAATCTGGAATTAGTCGTCAACAGATATGCCCTGGCTGGATACATGAATCGAATCTTCAAACTCTTCAGATGTGCCCTGGCTGGGTACAGGAATCGAATCTGGAATTAGTCGTCAACAGATATGCCCTGGCTGGTTACAGGAATCGAATCTTCAAACTCTTCAGACGTGCCCTGGCTGGATACAGGAATCGAATCTGGAAATAGTCGTCAACAGATATGCCCTGTCTGGTTACAGGAATCGAATCTGGAATTTGCGATAGTTGATAGTAGATATCTTTGGATTGATCTATTTCTTGAAAAGGTAAAACATCAGTTGTATGCAATGTCATGATGTATGAAGTGCATGATGTCATGATGTTCTCAAAAACATATGAGATTGTGTGATATGATGCGTATGTGCATGCATTGTGGTGTATGATAATGTAATGTTTATGAATGCATTTTTGTCTAGGAAAATAAATCCTTGACGAATGCCGGGAAGCTGAATCCTGGGCTGATGCTGAAGAGTGAAGTTCTTCATTTCCGCTGGGGATGTTGATTGTAAGAATAAACCGGTAGGAGAAGATGACTCCGTTGGGGGAATAAACTTGTTGGAGAGATTACTCTGCGGGGAATACTCTGTGGGAAGAGATACTTCACTGAGGTTTTGATGAGAACTCCGCTGGGGATTCTGTTGATATGTTATGTTGGAAGATTTGATGAACTCCACCGGGGATAGGAAGAACTTCGCCGAGGACGATCTTTCCGTGGTAATTAGCTGAGGATAACCTAGTTATAAGCTCTGGTGAAGAATAACCTTTGAATAAAGCCGGGGGACGTGTTCGTGCTCTGCAGGGGTAAGCTTCCAGAATCTACTGGGGATAAGCTTCCTACTGGGGAGATTGATTCAACTTTCCTGGGGAGACTTTTGAGACTGCACTGGGGAAGTGGCTCCACTGGGGAAGTGGCTCCACTGGGATGTCTGGTATTCCGCCGGGGAACAATCTTATATGAAGACTGCCGGGGATGCTTGCTTAGGAACATCTGTATATTCCGCTGGGGAATATTGAGATCTTTCTGGGGATACCCAACTTCCTTAAGGCTGACAGTAGACTAACTCTGCTTGGGGAGAGCGTTGTTGACTTACTGGAGATACTGTGCCTTGTCAGGGCTGATTGGGAGACTACCTCTGTTTGTGAAGAATTGTTGATTGGTTTTACTCTGCGGGGAGTGAAGGTATCTTGGTTACATTCTTCAGCCGAACTTACCTTGGTACCTTGGTGGACAGAGTAACTAGATTGCTTAGACAACTCATTATTGCCCCTGTTTCTGATGTCACCTGTAATTAGTCCTTCGTTCCGTATGCAAATATTTATGAGTTAGCAAATAGTGTCAAATGCATATATCAACAAATTAACATTGGACGTTCTTCGCAAAACAAAACAGAAAAAGGAAAAATAATTGGCAATTTGTCTGAAAAAGTGAATTTGTATTGATTTTTGAATTTGCCTGTAAATAGGCGTTTATGTACAAGAGGCTGACGTCCTAGTAAGAGAAACGCCGCCGAATAATAGAGTTTATACAATTTTTGTGAAAAGGAAAACAAAACAGCTATGTGAAAAAGTCCCACTGGGTTTCAACTCTGCTATCGCCTTTATGTCTTCAAGCGTCTCATTACTTTGTTGCTCAGTTGAAGAGGAATCTGATTGATCGATGCCGTCTGAACCTGATAGTTGATGCCGAATTATGGATGCAAGGTGATCCAATGAGACATAGTATTACGCTTTATCCCTAACTTTTGCCTGGACCGCCCTTTCGGGTTTTCAGTCCACCGGGATACCCATTTTTGCCCAAGCCGCCTTTTCAGGTTTTCGACTTGCCGGGTGTACAGATTTTTTTCATTTCATCCCTTATTTTTTCCCGAACCCTTTTGGTTCGCCGGGAAGCCCTTATTTTTTCCTAGGTGTGTCAACCTAGCGGGTCTTTAATTCATGCGTAATATCTTTTTACTATGTCTGCATTGGCGGGGTGAGGAAGGTCGTCACCATCATGGTGGTTAGAATCATGGCTCCTCTTGAGAAGACATGTTTAACCATAAATGGCCCTTCGTACGTAGGGGTCCATTTGCCCCTGGGATCACTTTGAGGAAGAATGATGCGCTTGATTACCAGGTCTCCGACTTGATACTCTTGTCGTCTGACTTTCTTGTTAAATGCCCTGATCATCCGTTTTTGGTACGTTTGACCATGACAAATAGCGGTGAGTCTCTTTTCGTCGATTAGATTTAATTAATCAAGCCGAGTCTGGATCCAATCATCTTCGCTCAAACCTGCATCCTTCATTATCCGGAGAGAGGGTATCTGGACTTCAATAGGCAAGACTGCCTCCATGCCATAGACCAAGGAAATGGGTGTTGCCCATGTTGACGTCCGTGCTGAGGTACGGTACCCGTGAAGAGCAAACGGTAACATCTCGTGCCAATCTTTGTAGGTCACTGTCATCTTCTGCACAATTTTCTTGATATTCTTATTCGTTGCTTCTACAGCCCCATTCATCTTCGGCCGGTAGGGAGAAGAGTTGTGGTGCTGTATCTTGAATTGCTCGCAGAGCTCAGTGATCATCTTGTTGTTAAGATTGGTACCATTGTCCGTAATGATCCTTTCCGGGACGCTGTATCGACAGATCAGGTTATGCCGAATGAATCGTGCTACGACGTTCTTGGTTATCGTAGCATAGGAAGCTGCCTCAACCCACTTTGTGAAGTAATCAATCGCTACCAGATGAAGCGATACCCGTTGGATGCCGTAGGTCTGATCTCGCCGATCATATCAATGCCCCACATTGCAAAAGGCCAAGGTGCTGTCAAGACATTCAGAGGTACTGGAGGAACATGCACCTTATCAGCGTATATCTGGCATTTGTGACATGTCCGAGAATGTTGGTAACAGTCGGCTTCCATTGTGGACCAGAAATATCCTGCCCGAAGGATTTTCTTTGCCATGGTATGTCCACTGGAATGCGTTCCGAAGGTACCTTCATGTAGTTCTGCCACGATCTTTTCTGCTTCAGTCTTATCCACACAACGCAGTAAGGTAGAATCATGGTTTCGCTTGTAAAGAATGTCGTTGCTGAGGAAGAACTTTGCTGCGAACCTTCTCAGAAACTTCTTGTCATTGACAGATGCACCCTCGGGGTATTCTTGAGCTTCCAAGTACCTCTTCACTTCATGATACCAAGGTTTTTCAATTACCTCTTCAGCCTCGAGATCGCAGCAATGTGCAGGTTCATCTAGTTTCCAGATAATGATCCGGGGAGCTTCGTTGTCCCATTTGACTTTGAACATGGAAGACATCGTAACTAACGCGTCCGCCATCTGATTCTCCTCTCTTGGGAAGTGTTCAAAAGTTATCTTCGTGAAATGGGGGATCAATGTCAACACTAACTCCTTGTAAGGAATAAGGTTTGGGTGTTTCGTATCCCACTCGCCTTTGATCTGATTGATCATGAGAGTGGAATCTCCGAAGACACTCAGAAACTTGATCCTTAAGTCAATTGCAGCTTGAAGACCCATGATACATGCTTCATACTCCGCCATGTTGTTGGTGCAGTTGAAACATAGCCGGGCAGTGAGTGGAGTATGAGTGCCTTTTGGGGATATGATCACAGCGCCGATACCGTTACCCAAAGCGTTGGAGGCTCCGTCAAAGTGCATAGACCATCGGGATCCTTCCTCAGGTCCTTCATTCGGTCCAGGTACTTCACAATCAGTCACTACCATGATGTTCTCGTCCGGAAATTCGAAGTTCATAGATTGGTAGTCGTCCACTGCCTGGTGTGCCAAATGGTCTGCCAATACACTTCCTTTGATAGCTTTCTGAGTCGTGTACTGGATGTCGTATTCTATCAAGATCATCTTCCATCTTGCTATTCTTCCAGACAGGGCAGGCTTTTCGAATATGTACTTGATTGGATCCATTTTTGAAATCAACAGAGTAGTGTGAGTCAACATATACTGTCTCAGCCGGCGAGCAGCCCATACCAAAGCGCAACAAGTTTTCTCGAGC
The DNA here is from genome assembly GCA_948472305.1 of Vicia faba. Lineage (NCBI taxonomy): Eukaryota > Viridiplantae > Streptophyta > Magnoliopsida > Fabales > Fabaceae > Vicia > Vicia faba. The sequence goes on along the minus strand of OX451739.1, from coordinate 171,940,908 downwards.
AGTGAGTATCGGGTCTCACAGTTGGTAAACTTTTTTCTAAGGTAATAAATGGCGTGCTCTTTTCGGCCAGACTCGTCATGCTGCCCCAGCACACACCCCATTGAGTTGTCAAGTACTGTCAAGTATAAGATTAGAGGTCTCCCTTCAACCGGTGGCATAAGAATGGGTGGTTCTTGGAGATACTCTTTGATTCTGTCGAAAGAGGCTTGACATTCATCGTTCCAACGTACTACTTGATCTTTCTTCAGTAGCTTGAAGATTGGTTCACAGGTAACAGTTAGGTGTGAAATGAATCGGGCAATGTAGTTCAGCCGTCCTAGAAAGCCTCTGACTTCTTTCTCTGTCTTGGGAGTTGGCATCTCTTGTATGGCTTTCACCTTGGCAGGGTCCACTTGAATACCTTTGTCGCTTACGACGAAGCCTAGCAATTTTCCAGATCTTACCCCGAAGGTGCACTTGTTCGGGTTCAATCTCAGTTTGTACAACTTCAGACGGTCAAACAGCTTCTATAGATGGTCAAGGTGTTCCTCCTCAGTTTGGGACCTTGCAATCATATCGTCGACATATACTTTTATCTCATGATGGATCATGTCATGAAATAAAGCAACCATGGCACGTTGGTAGGTTGCCCCAACATTTTTCAACCCGAAAGGCATGACCTTGTAACAAAAGGTGCCCCACTGAGTAACAAAAGTGGTCTTCTCCATGTCTTCAGGAGCCATCTTGATCTGATTATAACCGGAGAAGCCATCCATGAAGGAGAATACTTTATGTTGGGCAGTATTGTCAACCAGAACGTCAATGTGAGGCAAAGGGAAATCATCCTTGGGGCTTGCCCTGTTCAAATCCCTGTAATCAACACACATTCTGACTTTACCATCTTTCTTCGGCACCGGAACCACGTTGGCAACCCACTGAGGGTAAGAAGTCACTGCTAGGAACCCGACATCAAATTGTTTAATAACCTCAGCCTTGATTTTCTCGGACATCTCTGGACGCATACGGCGGACCTTCTGTTTAACCGGAGGGCAATCTTCCTTGGTAGGCAAGTGATGGACCACAATGTCAGTATCCAACCCAGGCATGTCTTCGTAGGACCAGGCAAAGATTTCCACATGATCATGCAGCATCTGGATCAACCATTATTTCACACTGAGCCCCAGATTGGCACCAATCTTGACTTCCTTTATGTCTGTCTCAGTACCCATATTTACCGTTTCCACTGGCTCTTCATGTGGCTGAATGGCCCTCTCTTCCTGGAGTAGCAGTCTTGTAAGTTCGCCAGGCACTTCGCAATCATCTTCACCTCCGTCTTCGGCTAAGTTGATCGGATTTTCGAAGTCATAACTGATAGTAGCAGATTCGTTACCAGTGAGATCCAGAGTGGATTGGAACCTGTATAAGTGAGTGTGTGTAAATATAGTTGTTTTGCAATATGTAAAGAAAGAAAGGGAGCACAAGATTTGAAATGTAAAAAACGTCCAATGCTTTTATTCATGATATATGGAAGTGACACACAAAAGCCCTCACAAATAAAACCACGGTGCCCCGGGTAAGACACCGGGCCATAGAGTTTAGTAATATTGTTTGTTACAATTTTAAAACAAATGAGTTCATTACTGGGTGACAAAAGTAACAGGCATAGAGTCTTTGGCAGTCCAGTTGCTTGGTCCATCTTCGGTTGTTGGGTATATCCAGCTGTGGAATTCAGATTCTTCCACTTCATCATCAACCCTGATAGCATTTACTCCATGGTTAGGCATGGGAGCAGTCACCACATTAGGCTTCTCGGGCGCCTCGAACTGTACCTCTTTAGCATCAATAAGGTCTTGAACCTTATTCCTCAGATCCCAACAATCATCTGTGTTATGCCCCGGGCTATCAGAGTGATAAGCGCAACGAGCGTTGGGGTTGTACTTCGGAGATGCTGTGTTTACCACCTTCGGAGCTTCCTTGACAGTTACCAGGCTGGTTGACAGTGAAAATTCCAGGAATGTCACAGACTCAGAATGTCTAAAGGAATGTTAAGACCTCTGATCTGACATTAAGCGCTGTACAGGTAGAATAGGCTGTACTTTTGATATCTGTTCTACAACAGTCACTGGACTAACATACCAGAGCCAGTAACACGCAGGTTCTGATTTACTGAAGTTCAGAACAGTTAAGGTTAATCTTATGCATTGATGTTACGAGGAATGCTGTGACATCAAAGTAAATGACCAATACAGAAAGTAAATAACACACAGAATTGTTCACCCAGTTCGGTTCAACCAACCTACATCTGGGGGCTTCCAAGCCAGGGATAAAGTTCACTATTAGTAGTATCAATTCAAAGACCCTACAGCCAACATACCCGTTGACAACCTTCTCACTTAATCACTACCCAATGACACTTTTACCTAAGATCCAATCCTAGATATGAGACCCCTCTCACTCCCCCTCAATCACCGCAGTGATAACTTTCTACAGTACATAAACTGTTCAGAAGATACACTTCCATTACACATCTTGATCATGCTTAAAAGCTTCAATCAAGTACAATGCATACATCCTTTAACCTACAGGTTTCAAGGAGTATGGTGACCATCCCACAGCCCGGGTGGTTCACAACTAAACTAGCCCTAAATGATTACATCTTGTCAATCAGCGATCCCTCTTAAATTAGGTTACAATGCTTCTATTTATAACCCTTTTTACCCAACTGGATTTGGGCCTTCATATGACAGCAATGCAGCTTTAACGACCTGCATAAAATAAGCAGAAAACTTCTGCTACAAGTTAGGTCTTCAATCGAGCTTTTCTCCTTATCCTTAGCTTCTGATTGAATCACGTATGCCTTCAATTTTCGCTACTTGTTATGCATTCTATTTGGCAGATTATTCTGCATAACTTTAGGAACAGAACTGCATCAGTCTTGACAGTTCAGTAGCTTGATGTCTGGTATGATGTTATGACATCTCTTGAGACATGTTGTTCCAGATGTTGATCAACACGTTTAGGCATTTACAATAGAATTTTCAGGCTGTTCCTATTGTACATTACATTACATTATTGTTGTTGCTATTTGTTTTACAAGAGATGAGCCAATCCCAAACGAAGGCACTTACAATCTCCCCCTTTGGCTAATTTTGGCTAAAACAAATACAACAATAATACTCACCATTCAGGACCTCTTGAGGCACAGGAGGAAGAGGATGCCCTCATTCCCTTTTAGACCACGAACCATTTCTTGTCACTGATGGTGGAAAAAGAGGACCGTGGGAGATAAACTATCCTTTCAGAGGCATCAGAGAACCTTTAAGGAGTGACCAGAATATCTCCCTTGTAACTCAGAACACAGGTCACAACTGTGTTCATAACTCAGATCACAAGTCACAAATAAATTCACGCCATTTGAATTTCTGCTGAGTTTGTGACAAGTCTTTGTGATCAAAATTTGAGTAGCTGCTGCAACGAGGACGGTTTCTAACAGTACTTTCTCCCCCTTTTTGGCCAAAAATTGCCAAAGAAAGCCCTCACAAAACCAGATCCAAGAACAGTTTTCCCAAATCCGTATAAACCCCATGATGGTTGTGAGAGAAAAGAATGTGTGACAGGAGGTTATATAAGGAGATACCAGGTTCAAGAAGATAAAATCTTGGTCAAGGATACCTGTTAAAGCATGTGCATATTTCAGACTGACTGTGCATGTATTTTAGACGTATTTGTTTGCTTCCACAAAAAGAACCAGTCCTAATACATGCATAAGTTTAGGTCAGAGCAATTCCTGAATAAAATCAGCCTTTGACCCATTTTCGGGACTGAAGATTTATTCCTTCTAGGAAACAGAATACCAATGACGTGGCGAAGTTATTTTCCCGTATTTTTCTTGATTTCCACAAGTTTGCAATGTCGTTGGTAATGTCATGACACTTACTTAGACATTACCTTGCATTCTTCACCAACAGCAGCCTTCTTTTTACTTCTCTTACTCATGCTTTGCTGAGATCCAATACACCAGAAGACTCCAACATGCTTCACAGGACATCACACACTAGACCAATTTGCTATTGATAAGAGCAATTCTTCAATCTCCTGTTGTTGAGATATTATCCATGACTTCACAATGTCATATTATAAACATCAGCATACCACTGCCCTCTTCTGACTTCTGATCTTCAGATTAAGTCTAACATTACAGAGTCTCCCTTCAATGTATATTGTAATTGGAAAGGTGCAACACTCAGTGACTTCCCTTGTTAAGGCCAATCAAAACAGTGGCGTGGAAACCAGTAGCACTAGCTTTGAGGTGGTAACTTCAAGCACCCTGAACTAGTCTTAGAATAGTAAGGACATCTCTGATTCATGCCCTTGCGCTTCCACACTTATCATGACTCTCATGTAGCCATAGTCTGAAACCAACCTCCAACCTTCTTAGTGTGCTTACAAGCTTTACTAAGATTTAGACTTTCTAGAAGGATTATCCTTTGATCATGTCATCCTTCCGTATAATATATTTACTAGTAGATACTAGTAAATTCTTTTAGACCACAATAGTAGTTATGCGTTGTTAAGCATACTACTTTTAAACACAAGTAGAATCTACTTATTCCAAACCAACAATAAAACTGCCACACTAGAATATTAAGATTCACAGTTCCAAGTCTCTGCCACGGACTTCTAACAATAAATGATGTTACAGCATGAACCTATCTGCTTGGATTCTGAAGTTAACATCCAGGGGATTGATGCCCTTTTATATTCCCCATAAGGAAGGTATGATTACTCACCAGAATATTCTTTAGAGAGAAATAAACTCTCTACCAAGTTCTGAGAAATAGGTTCAGAATACAGCCTTGCATACATATTAGACAAACAATTAGTCTTCCATCGAAGTGCATATATGAATACTTAGTCTCCCGTCAAAGTATTCATTATTAGTTAGATTAGGCCATTTTCTCAAGGTAGGATGATTATTCTAACAATCTTCTGCTCCATGCATGAAAAACCAACTGGTCCTTACAAGCTTCCTTTGCTGAAGCGGCCCTTCGTTTGAGATGATGTTGCACCATTAGATCTGACATTGATCTCAACCATATGAACCTGGCTTATACTATGGTTTTGGATGAACATCCAAAGCAATAAAAGCACACTTATCTTACATCCATTATGATCAGACCCACAACAACCACATAACCATGCAGCAACTACCTTGACCCTTGAACAATACAAGGAGTTAACCGTACCATACTCCTGTAGACAAGAGCAGACCAAGTTGTTCTATTATGTAAGGTCACCACATAAAAGAACTTTAAGTAAAAAGAGGGTCTTTTGAAAATAACTCCTCCTTGCTACATACAACTAACAAGTTCATCCTAGGTGATGGGGATGACTTGTCAAAGTGTAGATATCCACCATTTGACTTTGGTCCAGGATGTCAAGACATTTTGTATGACATGTCTTCCAAGATCTTCAGGTTAAGGACTCCCCCTGAACCTCAGATCAGATCTTTGTAGAGATTTAAGTGAATTCATCTTCACATGCTGCAGTTTATGTGATTGGTAGACATAACCTGTTCTATTCCTATCCTCTTAGGAAATCACTAAGATCATGAGAAATAAACTCAAGCATCTTATAGAACAAGGTAAGACGAACTCCCTTTCATATCAGCTTGATCATACAGTGTTGAGCTCTTTACTTTAGACACATAGTAAGTACTCTTCATTTGGAATTTGCCACAGGTTTCAAATTAAGAGTCCTTAGTTTACTTGCTGTACAAGTTTCAGGTTGCCACATTCTGTAACTTGTACTAGAAGAAACTTCATTATCAATCATGAGGATGTTCACTAAGTCTGGAACTTATCTGTCTTTCCCCAACAACTGATGTCTTCAACAGTTGTGATGTTTTACATCCTTTATCATCACAAGCTTTAGAACTTTTGATTCTGATTTCCACATATTTATCACATTAAAGATTCTGCTTCCATTATCTAATCATACTAGATGATCATGACTGATTACTTCTTCATATTTGTTAGGTATATTTACTTGGCTGAAGACACAAATCATATGAGGGGAAACCTGGAAATCACACTTTAAAGTCCTTTTAAGTGCTTTCAGCTTAGTACATATACTCCCTTGATCAATTATTTCAAAACAGATGTCTCCTCTTCCAGATCAGGAGTAGGTTCCAAACATGTGTATTCGCACTACAAGTGTTTAGCACCCAGAACATCTGTTCTTCAACTGGCAGTTGCATGATGTTCTAACATCCTTAAGCATATCAGTTCCATCTCCTTGGAACACATCATCCTTGATGAGAATCATTGATCAATTGATACTCATCAATGCTAATAATAAATGCCTTTATGAGTGGACTTGAGGACATTATTGATAGATTGCAAAATCTGCTTACAAATTCTGTTGAAAACAATAACCCTAGAGTTCTTCTTTCACTTTAGGTGTTGTATATGCAGCGGAATAGCAGTACTTCAACAGAACCTACACAATGCTTACTCCATATAGCAAGCATGACACATAAGGATTGAAAATAAATCAATCCTACAAGTTGTTTGCTTCTTCACCAAGCAACTTCCTAGACCCAACTCTTCAGCCTGGTTAAAAGGAAGCTTTATACACACAGATGATACCTTATCAATATCTTCACTCCCACATGAAGGTTTTGACAATATTCTTCTTTGTGCTGAATACAGGTTGAACAATGCACTCCAAAATCTTTACTCCCGCATGAGGTCCTTGAATTTGTTCAAACACTTTCATCTTCCTTCAACATTGCTGATCAGAATGATCTAGTTTTTCCCAAATCGGTCCATCCTCCACTCCTAGGGACCAACCAATATGAACACTACTGGTTCAAACAATATTCTACCTTGTACACAACCGGAAAGTATCCCCCATGGATCTCATCCAGAGACAGACAGGATGCCTGCTCTGATACCAATTGAAAATTCCAGGAATGTCACAGACTCAGAATGTCTAAAGGAATGTTAAGACCTCTGATCTGACATTAAGCGCTATACAGGTAGAATAGGCTGTACTTTTGATATCTGTTCTACAACAGTCACTGGACTAACATACCAGAGCCAGTAACACGCAGGTTCTGATTTACTGAAGTTCAGAACAGTTAAGGTTAATCTTATGCATTGATGTTACGAGGAATGCTGTGACATCAAAGTAAATGACCAATACAGAAAGTAAATAACACACAGAATTGTTCACCCAGTTCGGTTCAACCAACCTACATCTGGGGGCTTCCAAGCCAGGGATAAAGTTCACTATTAGTAGTATCAATTCAAAGACCCTACAGCCAACATACCCGTTGACAACCTTCTCACTTAATCACTACCCAATGACACTTTTACCTAAGATCCAATCCTAGATATGAGACCCCTCTCACTCCCCCTCAATCACCGCAGTGATAACTTTCTACAGTACATAAACTGTTCAGAAGATACACTTCCATTACACATCTTGATCATGCTTAAAAGCTTCAATCAAGTACAATGCATACATCCTTTAACCTACAGGTTTCAAGGAGTATGGTGACCATCCCACAGCCCGGGTGGTTCACAACTAAACTAGCCCTAAATGATTACATCTTGTCAATCAGCGATCCCTCTTAAATTAGGTTACAATGCTTCTATTTATAACCCTTTTTACCCAACTGGATTTGGGCCTTCATATGACAGCAATGCAGCTTTAACGACCTGCATAAAATAAGCAGAAAACTTCTGCTACAAGTTAGGTCTTCAATCGAGCTTTTCTCCTTATCCTTAGCTTCTGATTGAATCACGTATGCATTCAATTTTCGCTACTTGTTATGCATTCTATTTGGCAGATTATTCTGCATAACTTTAGGAACAGAACTGCATCAGTCTTGACAGTTTAGTAGCTTGATGTCTGGTATGATGTTATGACATCTCTTGAGACATGTTGTTCCAGATGTTGATCAACACGTTTAGGCATTTACAATAGAATTTTCAGGCTGTTCCTATTGTACATTACATTACATTATTGTTGTTGCTATTTGTTTTACAAGAGATGAGCCAATCCCAAACGAAGGCACTTACAGACAGCAGTTGCAGTAATATCTGAGAGAGAGTCATGTTGAACCGAGTATACTGCCTTTTGGGCCTTTCAACTCTTGGCTGGTTATATTATTGAGGAGCAACAACATGCTTAGAAATTACCACCGCGTTGACAGCTTGGCGGCGTTCCGGTTTGTTCTGTCTTTTGGGACCATACACAGCACTAGCCTCCTTCTTGAAGGGCTTCTTTTCAGTATTTGAGGAGGCACCCTTCTGTATCTTCCCCGATTTGATACCAGCTTCGATCCTCTCACCAGTTAGGATCAGGTCTGTAAACCCAGCAGAGGAATTACCAATGAGATGGTTGAAGAATGGACCAGATAGGGTCCCCAAGAACATGTCCACTAGTTCACGATCTGTCAACGGTGGCTGCACCCTGCCAGCCAGGTCTCTCCATTTCTGTGCGTACTCCTTAAAACCTTCACCCGTTCCCAGTGACATACCCTGGAGTTGGGTACGCGTGGGAGCGAGGTCGGAATTATATTGATATTGCTTATAAAAAGCAGTAGCCAAATCCTCCCAGTTACGAATGTTGGTTCCATCCAGCTGATAGAACCATTCGAGATGAGTCCCTGAAAGACTCTCCTGGAAGAAATGGATCCATAAGTTCTTGTCTGCAGTGTAAGGCTGGATCTTCCTTACATAGGAGCGGAGGTGCAGTTTAAGACAGGAAGCCCCATCATACTTCACAAAGGCAGGCGCCTTGAACTTGTGTGGGATCACCACCCCAGAAGATAACCCTAAGTCTCCGAAATCCAACCCAGGCACACGTTGAATCTCCATAGCACTTAACCTGTCCTCCAACTGTTTATACCGGTCCTCAGCAGGAGGGTACTGTTCATCATTGAAGTCTGTCTCGGTGTCAGAGACCACAGGACTAGTGTTGTACCCCAAAATTTGCCCTCCCATTCTCTCAACATTTTCTCATCACAACACCCTTGGAGCTCAAGATCCAGTTAGGGTTTCCTCTGCTCAAGACTTCTCCTTGCACTGTTGACCCAAATTAGGGTTTGTGTTTGCACAAAGATATTTTGACCTAAAATGCCTAAGATGACTTTCATGCTTCATGTTGGACTCCCAAGTTTATCCATACCAAGTTTCAAGTCTTGATTCCAAATTTTGCCCAGTCAATTGGACAGTTGACCTAGAAATCAGCTGTATTGGGGAAAAAGTCAACTGTGGCCAATTGACAGTCAAACCTCATGAAAATTGACCCACATCAACATTATGAACTCACATGGACCATTTGATCAAGTTTGGATCACAATTCCACAAGAAATTTGATCAGATCACCAAAAGGGCAAAATGGTCATTTTTAGGGTTTTGACTGCACAAAGGCAATTTTTGACTGTTTGACCTAGCCAATGGCAAACCAAGCTCACATATGGACTCAAGGACCCCATGGAATTGTCTTGACATACTCAAAAGATCCCAAATGCACAAGATTGACAGTTGAATTTCCCAGTCAATTGATCAATTTTGACTGTATACTGAAAAGTCAAACTTTGACTTTTTGGTCAAAATCAAGTGTCAAGATCCATTTTTCATCAAAACATGCCAAATCATGAAACTTGTTCATCAAGAAATCAAGAATTGCAAATTAGGGTTTGAAATGAAGATTTTTCATAACTTAGAATTTTTCTAAGTTATAAAAAACCCTAATTTTTTCCTAACTTTGTCCCACTTTCTCATCAAGATGCATTTGGATTCAAGGAAAAGTCAAAACATGAAAGTTGTAGTCCATTTCAAAATATACAACTTTGATTCACAAAGTTTTCTCAAAAGAATCTTGTAGCTCAAGTTACAATTTTTGGAACAAGGGTACCAAACCATTCTTAACTTAGAGAAATTTTGAACCATTTTAGGCAGGATGTTTTTCCTAACTTCAAGACCATTTTTCACATACTTCCACTTGGAATTTCAATTTTTATTTCAAATATGGATTGTAGTACACATTCCAAGCTTTCCAAAATGTCTAAGAACTCATCAAACAACCTCATGGTTAGGGAGATTCGAATTTGGCAAGTTGGGAAAAACTCACTTTTGTTATGGCCAATTTTCATGTTCATACACTTAGGCAATTTTGAAATCAACTTGCACAACTTGATTACAGGTCCTATATCCCATTTGCACTCAATAATTAAATGCAAACCCTTTGTGTTCAAGCCTTGCATTATGTGTTTAAGCATTACATAAAGGTTTAGTCCTAAAATAGAAAAAGCAAATTATCCATTTTTGAAAAGGTATGGCTTTATGTCAAAAGCAAATCCAAGAAGTACCAAGGCATATCTCTGAGGCACAAGTTAAGGAGCATAACACACTGACCAAGACTAATGTATGCATCATAGATTGGGGGCCTACACAAGTCTAGAACACCACTTGACATTTTGTTGCTTAAGTGTGAAGAAAACTAGCATAACATACACTAACTCTCATCTCAGCCAACACAACCTAAAAAAGAGTTATCAAACACTTTCTAATCATCAAACCTAAGCTGAAACACAAGCCAACCAAGTTCCAAACATCCTCAAACACAGAATCACCCTAAAACTGCAAAAACAGGGCATAAGCTACAGTTGGACTTCCATAGTTCATTTCCATCGTGCACCTTGGCCAAAAGCACTTCAAACACTTTCCCTACCATCCATACAAACTGTCCAAAGCATTAGAAGCAGACTGTAACACTCCTAATCAACATCACCATTTTCATTTTTCTGTTTTGCAGTTGAAGTGCCATAACACGATTCACTTGGTTTTAAAGCAAACTAAAGCTTGGAATAGCATCCCTGGACATCAAGGAAGCTATACCAATCATCACCTTGCATTAAAAACACCTCCATCACCAGATACAATTCCAACTGAACAGGTAAGTTCATGAACTCTTATCTCTCTATCCAGGCATTGTTAGGTTTAGATTTGTGAAGAAATTATGTCACATTCATGGCCCTGAACATGCCCATATAATTAGTTTTCATTTATGTTATGTGTACTATAAGAATTTGATGTCTGAACATGGAACAAAAACTAGGTCAGGAATTGGGGGAGAAGAAATTCTCTCTCATTTCTGAGAGTTAGATTGATTTCTTTATATGTCTAGAATCGTGGCTTCAAGCTCTACAGGTTTCATGTTGCAAGATTTGGCAAAAGATCAAGGAATCTGGAGATAGAAAACGCGTGTTGTTGTTGTTCATACAGGTTCTGAGGTTGAAGACAAAGTCTTCATGGGCTGGGCCTGTTTCATTTTCCTATTTGCACCTTGTTTTTACTTTTGAACCCCCCTAGCCCATTTTGAGATATACTTGTTATTTTCCATTTTTTCTTTTTGATTTTGTTTCCATATTTTTGTTTAAATCATAAAAGACATTAAAAACATTTTCCCATATTTTTTGCATTTATTTTGATATTTATTTGGTTTTATTAGGTTTTTTTGTAAATAAATAAATAAGTATACTTTTATTTTTCAATACAAAAAATAATACACACATATTTTGTTTCTGATTTTTATTTTATGTTATCTCTTGAAAACATTTTATAATAAAAATACATTTTTAAAAAAAATATTAAATATTATTATTTATATATATATTTAGTATTTATTGAATATTATAAATAGTTAGGTATTTATTAATACATTTAGGTTAAAAACATAACATAATAATACATTTTATTTTTTACTAATATTTAACTTAAAAGTTACTTTTTATCATATATTTTTCTTTTCATTTATTTTTTGTACATGATAAATAAATATTACATATATTATACATATAAATACTTTCATTTGTAAAATTAGGGTTTTTGCCCTAAATGCATAAGAATCCCAAAATTTAATTAATTTTATTTTATTTGGTACATGATAAATACCTTTTACATACACATAAAAAAAGGAAAACCTTTTTGCATTTTGCATATTTATTTTATTTTATTTTATTAAATATTGTGTAATTAAATCCCTTGCAAAATTCCAATTTGATGTAATAGTCTAGGGTTTTAATTCTTGTCAAAATACCCTCATTTGAACATTTGTACCCCCCTTCCCATATATTGTGTTGTAATAACTTAGGAACTTTATTTTTCGCACTTTAAAGCTTTCTAATTATGCCATGTTAGAATTAGGGTTTGTATGCAAATCAATTAACCAAAAACAGTTGGACCTAAATTCAAGATAAACAAGCATGAAAATGGACAACACCAATCACACTTGCACCCCTAGGGTATTCCACTTGTTGTCTTCAATAATGGGCCATATTGCATGTTAGGTCTCTTTGGGCAAAACAAATACAATGCAAATGATCATAGTCCCTCGATGACGCTTTCGAAAGTTGCCTTAAAAATGATCAAGTCCCTTAAAGGAAAATTGCCCAAAGATACTTGGCACATTGCAATTATGGTCTAAACGATGACCCGCGCCCGTCCCGTTCACATCCTAACACAAGATTGTCCACCAAATACAATGGTGGAATAAAATTGTTAAAAGGGTTAAAAACATAGGAGAAATCTTTGAGAAATTTAGGAGTAGACAAACTCTTAGTTACTTGAATCAAACTTGCAAAACAAAACACTTGCCTATTCTTTTCAAAACACACATCAATACACTTTCAAAACAACTTTCAAAAAACATTGAAAACCTTTTCAAAAGACATACACTTTTGTATACATCCCAACATGGATCATTACAAAGGTTGCCACCACATTGGCCTCTTTTCAAAACATTTTCAAACCCACACACACAAAGCACCATTTCAAACAATTGAAAATTAAGGCAAGTTGATCTAAGCAAGTAACTAAGAGCCCATGGATAACCATGGATAGAAAGGGTGCTAATACCTTCCCTTTCTATAATCTACTCCCCGAACCCAAGAAAAAATCTCAAAGGTTTTTGCTGTGCTTTTTAACCTTTCCTTAGGATAAAATAAAAAGTCGGTGGCGACTCTTGCTCAACCGAAACATTTGCGAAAACAAACGCAAAACCTCAAGTCAGTTCTCCCACCGTATCACAACTAGGAACCTCTCTCCCTTGGTGACTGCCTTCCCCCACAGACGGAGTAGTCCTCTCAGCTTCATTCTGCAGTGTATTCCCGAGTCTGCGCCCAGTGTTGAATAACACAGTCCTCTTCTTCTTCTTCTTCTTCTTCAGGAGCAAAGCCTTCAGCTCCTATTGTCCCTGGGCCAAGTTCATGACCATCTCCTGAAACTGGGTGTTCTGGGCCTGGAGGGCCTTGATAGCTTGCTCGGTAGTTAGTTCAGGATTCATGATGACTGAGTGCTGAAATAAACAGCGAAGAAGATTAAGCAACATGTAGAAAAAGGGTACCTGTGATGCATATGATGAATGAAATGCATATGAATTATGTTTTCAAAGACAATCGGGAATCAACTTTGTAGACAAAAGGAACACACTTTATTAGATTTAAACTTTGGAATTTAAATTGTTCAACAAATCGCCCTTAGGCATTACAGGAATGAAAAATACTGAAAAGGAAATAAAAGCTGTAAAGGAAACATCCAAAGCCCATCAGTGCTCCCATGGCCTCCTCTTCTCAGTACGGATATAGTCATTCATGATCCGCTCGTTCTCCAATTGCTTGGTCAGCTTCTGGATCTTCTATTCCTGTTCGTTGAACTTTTCCCGATAATAATCCCGCTCTTCCTGTAGTTGCGCCCAAGACCTCTTTAGTGTATCAACATCAGTGGGTATCTGAGGAGGGAGTATAGTTGGAGGAACCCCGTCTCTATCAGGATTTCAAGAATGATAGGCCTGACAACTTCATATGGCATACCTAACTTCTGAGCACGGACGCGGACCCATTTGTAATAGGGTTCCATTGGTAGAGAAGTCTTCAGTCCCAACTCATGTGGGTCAGCTTTGTGAATTCTGTCCCAAGCTTTGATGAATCTACGGCGCAGTTCGTCACTATCTTCCTGAAACTCAAAACTGATGTGAGGTACCAACATCTCATGGGCCCCTGCTCTTCTGGCTCTTCCAAACTGACGGAGAGCTAAACATGGATTATAAGAGATTCCGCCCTGAGTACCAATCAATGGAACATTAGGATACTCTCTGCAACGATCAATAACAACCACCTCATCTAAACCTCTGAGAGTCCAAATGATGTCATTATCAGTGAGAGACATTAACCTATGAGCCCAGCCTCTTCCTTCTTGGTTCTTCAGCACGAACTTGGGGAGGTGCGAAATAAACCACCTCACTAACAAAGGAGTACAACACCACAGAGTTCCTCGTCTTCGGGAAGTACGAGCATAGAGTTGTTGCAGGATATCACCCAAGAGAGTGGGTACAGGGTTCCGAGACATGAAGATCCTTATGGCACTGATATTGACAAAGTTATCAGGATTTGGAAACAATACTAAACCATAGATTAAGAGAGCCAGAATGTCCTCGTACGCCTTGAAGTCTAAGTCATTCCAGAAACTGTTAGCTTTACCAATCAGAAACTTAGCCAAGAAGCCCTTAACTCCGCTTCTAGTCACCCAGTTGTCCATTACTTCCTTGTTGGTCAAAGGAAGGGCTGCTGCAATCTCCTCAAGTCTAAGAGCCTTTTCCCAGCCAGTGAAGGGAGTTTGATCCAAGATAGGGATACCAAGCAAATCAGAGAATTCTTCCAGGGTAGGGACCAGCTGGAAGTCTTGAAAGGTGAAGCAATTGTACAAGGGATCATAAAACTGGGTCAAGACACTCATCAGTTATTGGTCCCACTTTGAAGTGACTAAACCGAGAAGAGAACCATGCCTCTGGATGAAGGAAGCAGTGTTTAGAATTCTGTCAACCAACTCTTTAAGCAAATCAGGTGGGTGAACAAAGTTGAGCCGGATAGTGTTCCTTCGTACAGGCATCATGATGTCCTACAAAACAGAGCAAAGGTGAAACCCTCTTGTCTTTGAAATAGGTCAGTCCTTATGCAGGATGCATGCAATGTTATTATGGTATGATGTTATGGTAAAGCACACCATAAGTATTCACATAGGCAAACATGATAAGGCACACAAGTCACACAAGACAGCCCTTAGGGTTTAGGCCAGCATGAAGTTCAGGTACTACCCTCTTTCAGTTTCGTTGGTTAAGACCTGTCCTATCAAAAGTAACCGAGTTCTAGAGGATCCCAATATCACTGACTACCCACAATCGGTCATAACTCCAGCGTCGCAATCTTTTCTTGCAGCCAGAACCATCGCGAGAGTTTAGCCTCAATGGGTGTAGCATACTGCTACTGTTCTATGGCCAAGTTGGGTCACATTAGGGTTCTAAGGTCGGTTGGTGCTTAATGACTCCTCAAAAGACCCATATTCTCCTCGTTGCAACACAAGGGATATCGGTACAGACCAAGGTGCCACACCAACGTAGCCACTGCTTCACCCGTGTCGGTCTACGCCGGACAGGTCCCTCACAGCTTATGCTACCTAAAAGGGTATCCCCAGATCCGGGTTAGGATCTATGAAACTCCGATGCAATGCCCACAAATATAAAGCAAACAAAACATTCAATTGAAAACACAAGTATGATCTAATCCTAAGGTACACCTCACTTTTGAGTCCCCAACAGAGTCGTCAGTTCTGTGATCGGTGGAAATAGAACTGACTGTTTTAAAAGCTGGTTTGCGAAATATCGCGGTAAGCAAGAGTCGCCACCTTCTTTTATATTCTCCAACAAGGAAAGGACAAAAGCACAGCAAAATTCCTTTTTCGAGATGTCTCTCGGTTCGGGAGGTAGATTTATAGAAAGGGAAGGTGTTAGCACCCTTTCTATCCGTGGTTATCCACGGGCTCTTAGGTACTTGCTCTTATGTTTTCAAAAAAATTGTTTGCTTTTCAACTGTGTGTGGGTTTTGAAAAAGTTTCGTTTGAAAAATTTCTAAGTAACTCTTGTATCTGTCCTCAAGAGTGTATGAAATATTTGTTTGAAAACTTTTTGAAAGTGTAGGTGCGAAAAGTTGTTTTGTTTGTTTGAAAGAGCAAGTACCCATGAGTCATCTACCTACTCTAAGGAATTAGGCTGTGTAAGAGCCCTTTAGACAGTGCTATCCTACTATTGAGAAGTAGGTAGCACCATCGTTGGAGGTGTTCGGGTCAATTCGATTGTCGGGACAGTGTGGTCACCAAAGCAACGGTAGGACACCTTAGAAGTAACCCTAATATCCTAGATCCTTTGTATCCGAGGCAACCGTTTCGAGGCAACTGGATCTTTTAGACAGAAGGGCGACCTCTAAGACACCCTATACTTGATGACCACGTTTTGAGGCAACGAGTGAAGCGTACCCTAGGAGTGGCATGTGCTTTGTGTGTTGTTTTTCAGTTAATGTTTTTGTACATGTTATTTGTGAGCTACGGGTTAATTTTATTTACATACATTCTTTCATGCATTTAACAGTTAGGGGTGCGGAAGGTAAATTGCGGAAATATAAATTCTACGCTATTACAAGGCGCGGGTCTATACATCGCCAAAAATACAAAGACCCGTTTTGGTAAATAAGTACGAGAAATTAAATAAAGCGATAAACCTAATTACTATTACATTCTTGGAAGCAATTACATAATAATCAAAATAAAATGCGCGCGAAAATTAAATCGGGAACGCCTTAAGGATTTTGACCCTTTTAAGAAAAGAATTGAATTTTTTTGTCTTTTTTAAATTAAATGCAATTAATTAAATAAAGCCTAATTATTAATTAATTAATTTATTAAAAGAAAATATTTTCTGTGTTTTTATGTTTTTTTTAATGAAATAAAATAAAAGAATTAAAATTCTAAGTCAACCTAATTCTAAATTATTTTTATTGATTGTAGAGAAAAAGGAATTAAAGTTGACCTAATTAAACTATTTTATTTGTTAATATTTATTTACAAAAATAAAATGAAATTAATAATAATAATGTTAGTTCTTTTTTGATTTTTTATGAAGAAAAAAAAAAGGTTAGTTATGTTAATTTAATGATAGAATAATTTTTGGTAATTTTCTGGATAGATTTTGATAATTTAAAGCAATTAAAAGTCAGTTTAATGATTATTTAACAATTAATTAAAATATGCATGCAAAAATATTAATTTTAATGTCAAAAATTAAATAAACATTTTTCTGATTAAAATGCAAAAGGAAAATATTTTTGTGATTTTTTAAATGCATGAGAAGATTATTTAAAGATAAACTAAATTAGGATGAAAATATTAAAAAAAATAGAAAATATAAAAAGCATGTTAATTATGAAAAATGGTAAAGAGAAAATGCCAGGGCCAAGAATCGAACTCATGCCCTCTGGAGAAATCAACCAACACGTTGCCAACTGAGCTAGCTGTCTTTGGTGTCCATACTCTGCAATCAATTGGTTAAAAGTGAAAACGTGGCATATTTGAATTTTTAAACACAGTCAACACGCGTGGGGCCCAGGTGTAACATGGGAACGAATTAGAATGCGCTATCGTGCCACGCCAGCCACGCCTGAGTCTACATCAGTCAACAACGCCGGAGCCCTAGCTCCGGTCGTCTTCTCCGGCAAGCACCATGGCCGATCCTGCAAAATAGGCACAATCAAAGCAAAAGAAAAACCTTGTCACCCTAATTCGACCCCTGCGGATTCAATGGCGCCATTGTTTTGGCCTGAAAACGACTGTACAGTGAGTTTCGAAGAAGATAACAAAAACGGCCCTAGCAATGGCAGGTCCTTACTCCTGCGTTAAAGCTTGCATGCTATGCATCAAATACGTTCTAATAGGTGTCCTGAGTTCACACAAACAATCAAAAACAATTAATGATGCATGAAATATGAAAAACGAATTCAAGAATTTTAACAAACCAATGAGAGTTAGGGGGCACGATCTGGGATGATTTGGCTTCGTGTAAGGGTTGGGAATGATTGCTGCTATGCCCAGGAACACGATTGAATGCTTAACAGTCCTTGAAACTTGCTAGAAAAACAAATTCGAATTTGTCAACTTTGGAAAAATTTTGAGAGAATTAGGGTTGCCGTTTCAGAGGTTTCTAGGTCGTGATTCCTGTGTGAGAGGCTTGCATATATGTTAGTGAATGAGAATCAAACAATATATGAGCCTTTAACCTTTTCCATGAAGTCTTGAGATTTCCTCTTTATCACCATTAAAGCATTTACCTTTTTTGTCCAAAATTTTAATTTCATGCTCATAATGGGCTTGTCACGAATTTGGTATGTGATTCATGATACATCAAGGTCATTTAAACTCAAAGATACCATTTAACTCATTTTTTTTATTTTTATTTGAATTATTATGGATTAAAGTGAATTAAATCCATAAAAATTAAATAAAAATGTAAAAATAAATGTTTGGTCTTGTAATGGGTCATGGGACACGTGGGTGGCATGACAAGGATGAATCAAGTGGAAAAAGTGGGGCCCTTTTGTCAAAATTTGAAGTTTCAAGGATAGTTGACTTTGGCCATTTCACAAAAATATCCCAACTTCTCCAATGCATATCTTGCTCAATTTTGATCATATGAACATGTTCTTGGACATTTTGGAAAGGTATTGAAGTCCTCTAACCAATGACTTTGGTCCCATGTCATTTGAATTTACCAATCTCAAGTTATGGTCTTTGACTTAAAGTGCCTTTTTGTTGACTTTTGAAAATGACCTATAATGTTGAAATTGATAACTTTTTGTGGGAGCATTTCTTGGACTTGGAATGTGAAGATGATTTGTGGGAAATTTCATCCCCTTCAAAATGAGAATTGGATGGGATTTTTCTGATGAACCATGAAAGAGTTATGCCTTGGTCAAGTCACAGTTGACTTTTCAGCTGTCCAAAAATAGAAACTTTTGCATCTTGATGATTTTTGAGCCATTCTTGTGAAATCATGGTCAAGATTTGACCAAATGATGATTGTGGCCTCAAAATAAGATGTTGACCAAAAATTTTGACTTTTGACTGCCAAATGACCATTTTGCCCCTACAGTTGATTGTGAAGCAAATGAGGCTTTTGACTGTGCAACTTGACCTTGTGAGCCTTGAAACTTGACACGTAGGTGCTTGACAATGTATATGGGCACATGGGACTTGATTGGGCCCTTGAAAACCTCAACTTCCTTGCAAGAACCAAAACCCTAATTTAACTGGCTTAGGAGGTTGCTTGACTGTGTAGCCCTTGAGTAGACTTTGAACCCTTTGAGGTGATGCTTGTCAAAACTTTGAAGAATATGGGAGGGAAAATTTTGGGGTACAACAGATGGCATGGCCAATCTTAATGCTTTGATGGAATCTCTGGTGGCTGCTCATAATCAGCCACCGAGTGTTCAACCTCAACCAACAAGGGTCACTACTGAAGCTTCGAATGTTCCTGTGTCTACTAATCCAACTGTTGTTAAGAATCGCATGCCTCAAGGTTATCCATGGGGAATGCCAGAGAACTTTTCGCCTGAAGGATTTAATCTTGGCCCTTAAGATGCTCTAGTTGTTCAGACTATTGTTACTCATGCACTTCCTGTGGTGCATGTTGCTCCTGCTGCACCTCTTTCGGTGAATATGGTTCCAATTATTAATGATGATATGTGTCATCCTTTTCCTGCACCAAGTGAAGACTTGGGTCTCTATGATAGAATGGATGATTTTCAAGAGCAGTTTGACAAGATGCAGAGGAAGATGAAGGCCCTCAGGGGAAAGGAATTGTTCGGGCAGAATGTGAATGATTTATGCTTGGTCCCAAATGTCAAGATACCTGCGAAGTTTAAAGTCCCGAAATTCTAGAAGTACAAGGGAAATAATTGTCCTCGTGCTCATCTTGTGATGTATGTAAGAAGAATGTTTACCCATACTGATGATCAGCGTTTGCTGATTCACTTTTTTCAGGATAGTTTGACTGGTGATGCGCTGAAGTGGTATATGAGTTTGGATAGCATCAATATCCATACTTTCAATGACTTGGGAGAAGCATTTATCAGACAATACAAATACAACATGGACATGGCGCCTGTGATCAACTCAAGGCCACGGTTCAGAAAGACAGGGAATCATTCAAAGAATATGCATAGAGATGGCGTGAGGTAGCCTCCCAAGTGATTCCTCCCATGGAAGAGAAAGAGATGACTAAGATTTTCTTGAAGACTCGGGGTGCTTTCTACTATGAAAGGATGGTAGCGTGTGCACCAAGTGACTTTACTGAAATGGTAGGCATGGGTATCCGCTTAGAAGAGCCTGTAAGAGAGGACCGTCTAACGAAGGGTGAAAGTTCTGGAAATACGAAGAAGCCATACTATGGGTTTGCCAAAAAGAAGGAAGGAGATGCAAACGCTGTCATGCAAGAAAGGAGAGTTAACCCTCCTAGAAGAAATTATCAGCGTCATCAGCAAGTCACCTCAGTTACTCAAATTATTGGTGTAGCTCTAACCACCGTTGCTTATCAGAGACCATCCCAGCAGGGGAATCAAGGGTATAATCAGTGAAGGGAGATTTATGATCCTATCCCTATGAGATATATAAAATTACTCCCGGTGTTAATTCAGAAGAAGTTGGTTCAGACCCGACCACCTCCCCTGTACCATCACCATTGCCTTGGTATTACAAGGCAGACCAAACATGTTCTTTTCATCAGGGAGCACCAGGGCATAATGTTGAGAACTACTATCCTTTGAAGACAGGGGTACAAAAATTGGTGAAGTCTAGTATTCTATCTTTCAAGGATGTGGGCCCTAATGTGAAAGATAATCCTCTGCCCAAGCATGAAGGAGCAAATGCTGTGAATATGGTGGCCGGTTGTCCAGGCAACTTCCGAGTTTTTGATATTAATCTGGTTAGAGGAGATTTGGTGAAAATGCATGCATACCTCTGTAAATTTAGCTATTATACGCATGACCATGCCGGTTGTGCTATTTGCAGTACAAATATACAGGGTTGTGACAAGATAAAGGCTGATTTGCAAGAGATGATGGATGAGGGCCTTATCCACATAATCAGGCCTAGGGAAGAGTATGAAGAGGAAGTTGACATGGTTTCTGGATGTCCTAGAGAGTTCATAATTTTTGATGTGGAGTATATGAATGAGGACCTTGTGCAATTGCACGCTACTTTCTGCCACATGGCTGGTCAGGTGGAACATCAGTATGGATCTTGCTGAATCTGTTGCCGAGACTCCCGAGGATGTTCAATTGTTAGGAATGGTATTCAGTTATTGTTAGACAATGGAACTATCAAGGTTACAGGTCAAAGGGATGATTCCTATGAAGTTGATATGATTGAGGTTTGTTTGTCTAAAGAAGAGTCGGATGACGAGTATGCCTCTGCAAATGAGTTCTTATCCTTGGATGAAGATATGTTTTCCAGAGATGACTCTGTAATGACTGATTGTGTTGAAGAGGGAGTAAATATTATTGTGCCTTGTTTCGGTGCGCCTACCCATTTTGAAGTTGAATATCATAGCAAGTCAGCTATTACTCCATTGGTAATTAGTTTGCCGGGTCCTGTCCATTACAAGTCAGATAAGGCTGTACCCTACAAATATAATGCTACAATCTTAGAGAATGGTGTGGAAGCTCCCATCCAGCCAATTCCTGATGTTGGAAATATTGCTGAGACTAGCAGAGTGACCCGTAACGGTCGTGTATTTGCACCAGTTGTTCGTGGTGATGTTAGTACTGGAAAGGAAATTGTTGAAAACGTTGAGCCTAAGAAGGCAGTGGGTGAATCTAGTGGAGCTACGCTAGGAAAAGAAGTGGATGATATTTTGAAGATAATCAAGATGAGTGACTACAGAATTATAGATCAGCTACTGTAGACTCCTTCAAAAATATCTATCTTGGCTTTATTGATGAACTCCTCTGCTCACAGAGAATCTTTGATGAGGGTATTGGACCAAGCTTTTGTGGAAAGTGATATGCCTATAGACCAATTCAGCAGTGTAGTAGGGAACATTACATCATGTAATAACCTGAGTTTCTGCGACGATGAATTGCCCGATAAAGGAAAGAATCACGACCTGGCCCTCCACATCTCTATGGACTGCAAGAATGATTCATTATCCAATGTGCTGATTGATAATGGATCTGCATTGAATGTTATACTGAGAGCACTCTTATGAAGTTGAAATATCAAGGGACGCCCATGCGCCCAAGTGGCATTATTATGAAAGCGTTTGACGGATCAAGGAAATCTGTTATTGGTGAAGTGGACTTGCCTATTCATATAAGCCCACATTTTTTTCAGATTACTTTCCAGGTCATGGATATCGTACACGCTTATAGTTGCTTGCTGGGACGACCGTGGATACATGAGGCAGGGGCTGTCACTTCGACTTTACACCAGAAGCTGAAGTTTGTACGTGAAGGAAAAGTGGTAATTATAAATGGAGAATAGGCATTATTGATATCTCATTTGTCCTCTTTCAGCGTTGTGGAGGCGGATGAAGCTGCTGTTGGAACCCAGTTCCAAGATTTACCCATTGATAACATAAGAGGAAATGAGAACTCTATAACTTCGTTTAAGGATGCAGAACAGGTTATGTGTAATGGTCGTAGTGACGTATGGGGACAAATTGTTGATCCACTTGTGAACAAGAATAGGGCTGGCTTGGGGTTCTCTGTGAAGAATGATGAGGGTAAGAGCATGAAGTCGAAGGCTGCTGCATGAAAGTATTAAGACATCTTTCGTAGCGGGGGTTATCTTCATCCAACTGTTCCTGGATTAATGTTGTTGTGGAAGATGAAGCAGAGCCAGAAATGCCAAATTATGTGACGCACGGTGTTAGGGTTCAGAGCTGGATTACCATTGATGTTCCCTCTTGCATACATGTTTCAAAGTAATTTGTTTTATTAATCTTTTTGAAAAAGCTTTCACTATGCCCAAGGTGAAAGTATTGATGTTGTATGGGATTATCGTTTGTTGTGATTTTTTTAAAATTAATATTAAAAGTTATCTTTGTTTCCGAAATTATGTTTTTGTTTTTTTGTTTTTTTCTTGGAAAATGGTAATTAGAAAAAAAACCTTTCAAAATAAATAATAACTGAAATTCAATCTACATGGTCACTTGTTATATGTGTCAGTTTCTAAAAGCAATCATAAGTCACATGTGCAGATTAATTAAAAAACCCGTTAAATACAATGACCATGCACCCTCTCCCAACTTTGAATACCTTGTGTATGGGGCCGAAGAAGAAGACTATGATGAGATTTGAGAAGAGGTCTCACGTTTGCTTGAGCACGAGGAGAATGCCATTCAACCATATAAAGAGCCATTGGAAGTAATCAATTTGGGTTCATAAGAAGATCTGAAGGAAGTCAAGATTGGAGCATTACTGCATCCTGATGTGAAGAGCAGGTTGATTGAGATGTCAAAAGAGTATGTGGATATTTTTGCTTGGTCTTACTAAGATATGCCTGGTCTATATACATATATTGTAGAGCACCATTTTCCGCTGAAGCCATAGTGCCCGCCAATCAAACAGAAGTTGCAAAGAACTCACCCAGATATGGCAATGAAGATCAAAGGGGAAGTTCTAAAGCATATTAATGTCGGTTTTCTTGTGACATCAGTGTACCCTCAGTGGATTTCCAATATTGTCCCAGTACCGAAGAAAGACGAAAAAGTTCTCATGTGCGTAGATTACAGAGATCTAAAATAAAGCTAGTCCAAAAGCTGATTTTCCATTACCACACATTGATATGTTAGTGGATAGCACAACAAAATTCAAAGTTTTCTCGTTCATGGATGAATTTTCCGGGTATAATCAAATAAGGATGGCTCCTGAGGACATGGAAAAAACATCATTTATCACACCCTGGGGAACATTCTGTTACAGAGTGATGCCCTTCGGGTTGAAGAATGCTAGTGCAACGTACCAGAGGGCTAAGACAAACCTATTCCATGGTCTGATGCACAAGGAAATTAAGGTATATGTTGATGATATGATTGCTAAATCCCAGACTTAGGACATGTAGAAGATTTGTTAAAGTTGTTTCAGCGTTTAAGGAAGTATCATCTCTGCTTGAATCCAAATAAATGTACCTTCAGTGTTCGATCAGGGAAATTGTTGGGTTTCATTGTTAGACAGAAAGGGATTGAAGTTGACCCTGATAAAGTCAAAGCAATTTAAGAAATTCCAGCACCGAGAACTGAAAAGCAAGTCAGAGGGTTCCTTGGGCGTAGATTCATTTCCCACATGACTGCAACGTGTGAACCGATCTTTAAGTTGTTAAAGAAAGATCAAGGTTGTGTGTGGATAAGATGACTGCCAAAGGGAATTTGAAAGTATTAAAGAATATATGCTTAAAGCTCCTATCTTTCTCCCTCCTGTTGAAGGAATACCTTTGATTATGTATCTGACAGTGTTACATAATTCCATGGGTTGTATTCTGGGACAACAAGATGAAACAGGGAAGAAAGAGTATGCCATTTATTATCTCAGTAAAAAATTTACTGATTGTGAATCGCGATATTCCATGCTGGAAAAGACATGTTGTGCTCTGGCCTTGGTGGTAAAACATTTGCGGCAGTATATGTTAAATCACACTACTTGGTTGATCTCCAAAATGGATCCAATCAAGTACATTTTTGAAAAACCTGCTCTTACTGGGAGAATTTCCCGCTGGCAGATGCTGTTATCTGAATATGAAATCGAATACCGCACTCAAAAAGCTATTAAAAGCAGCGTGTTGGCAGATTATCTTGCTCACCAACCAGTTGATAATTATCAGTCTATGAAGTATGATTTCCCCGATGAGGATGTGATGTTTCTGAAAGTGAAAGACTGCGATGAACCATTGCCCGAGGAAGGTCCTGATCCCGAATCTCATTGGATTATGATATTTGATGGAGCTGTGAATGCTTATGGTAAAGGAATTGGTGTTGTGATTGTCACTCCACATGGATCACACATTCCTTTTATTGCAAGGTTGACATTTGATTGTACTAATAATATGGCAGAATATGAGGCTTGCATCATGGGTCTCGAGGAAGCTATTGATCTCAGAATTAAGATTCTAGATGTGTATGGTGATTCAACTTTGGTAATAAATCATATTAAAGGAGAGTGGGATACTCATCACCCCGACTTGATCCCTTACAAATATTATGCTAGAAGATTGTTACCCTTCTTTAATAAAGTTGAATTCCATCACATCCCCAAAGACGAAAATCAAATGGCGGATGCTCTGGCAACTCTGGCTTTTATGTATCAAGTGAATACTTGGAATGATATACCTCGAATTATAGTTCGGCGACTGGATAGGCCCGCTCATGTGTTTACAACAAAAGAGGTAGCATATGAGAAACCTTGGTATTATGACATCAAGCATTTTCTTCATACTTAGGAATATCCGATTGGTGCTTCGAATAAAGATAGAAAGACATTGAGAAGATTGGCTGGCAGCTTCTTCCTCAATGAAAATGTGTTGTACAAGAGAAATTATGACATGGTCTTGCTCAGATGCGTGGATAGACACGAAGTATACATGTTGATGCATGAGATTCATGAGGGTTCATTTGGCACTCATGCTAATGGACATTCGATGGCTAAAAAGATGCTAAGAGCAGGTTACTATTGGCTGACAATGGAAGCTGACTGTTACAAATTTTCAAAGAAGTGCCATAAATGTCAGATTTATGCAGACAAGATTCATATGCCTCCAACACTTCTCAATGTTATTTCTTCCTCGTGGCCTTTCTCTATGTGGTGTATTGACATTATTGGAATGATAGAACCCAAAGCTTTGAATGGACACCGTTTTATCTTGGTAGCAATTGATTACTTCACCAAATGGGTGGAAGCTGCTTCGTATGCTAATGTTACCTAGCAGGTGGTAGTGCGCTTCATTAAGAATAATCCTATATGTCGGTATGGTGTGCCGAGCAGAATCATCACCGACAATGGCTCGAATCTTAACAACTAGATGATGACGGAACTTTGTGAAGAATTCAAGATTGTCCATCAAAATTCATCTCCGTACAGACCGAAGATGAACGGGGCTGTTGAAGCTGCTAATAAGAATATCAAGAAGATCTTCTAGAAGACGGTTGTTACTTATAAAGATTGGCATGAAATTCTCCCTTTTCCTTTACATGGATATCAGACATCTGGCCGCACTTCAACAGGAGCAACCCCGTTCTCCCTTGTGTATGGAATGGAAGCAGTGCTCCCAATTGAGGTTGAGATTCCCTCTTTGCGTGTGATAATGGAAACCAAGTTGTCAGAGGCTGAATGGGTCCAGAACAGGTTTGACCAATTGAATTTGATCAAAGAGAAGAGAATGACGGCTTTGTGTCATGGGCAATTATATCAGAAGAGAATGAAGAAATCTTTTAATAAGAAGGTCAAACCTCATAATTTCAGAGAAGGCAGCCTCGTGCTCAGGAAGATCATGTCTTTTAACGCTGATTCTAGGGGCAAGTGGACTCCCAATTTTGAAAGCCCATATGTTGTCAAGAAATCCTTCTCTTGCGGTGCATTAATTCTTGAAACTATGGATGGCGAGGAGTTCCCACGTCCCATGAATGCTGATGCAGTCAAGAAATACTTCGCCTAAAGAAATAAAAGAACAACTCGCTAATTTGAAAACCCGAAAGGGCGGCTTAGGCAAAAAAGAGCGTGTCGGTAGGCCGAAAATCGGAAAGGGCGGTCTAGGAAAAAATTAGAGACATAAACAGAATAAAATTTCCCGCTAAGTTGAAAACCCGCAAGGGCAGCTTAGGAAAAAGTTAGGGACTTTCTTGGCAAGTAACTACATCAAAGAAGACTTGATCGTTGAAGCAACAATCTTCTCGGATCCTCACCATACTTCAACAGAAGTTGCTGCTCAGGATTTCAAAATTCGTTAGAGGGAATAGTGGTCATCGTATCTCAATGTATCTTTTCCATTATATATTACCATTTTTCAGAACTTTGTAATTATCCATGGAGTCTCTCCATTAGCAGACTACCATTCTATCAATAAAATTTGAGCTTTTACCCAATTCTTTGTATCTCTTTATTTTTATTCAGCTTACAAATACTCCATTTATTATTGATAATAATTTTCAAAACGAAAAGATTAAATAACAAAATCGTTTAATTTACAACTTACTTTTACTTTAGATTTTGTGATTCAAGAGGAAAACAAAAGTAGTGATCCCAGGAATGGACGAGCTCCAGTAATTTTGAGAAGTTTTGTTTTCCCCGTGAAGGTGTTCTTAGGTTGTTTTTGCTGGTATGCTCGTGATTTTTGTGTGTTAAAGATGATACCAATTGGTGTAAGTTACGGTATTGGGTTTGTGATCCCAGTGTCCCCAGTTAAGTGTTGTTTTATTTTCTGATTTTTCGAGTTTGCATGGTCTGAAGCCTCTATCCCAGATTCTCCAACGAAGTTTTCTCTCATATGACGAAAGGTCTTGTTACCTTGGTATGCTGAGATGAAACCATTTGCAAAATGTTGCTCTTTTTGGCAGTAATTGGCATTATTGTTGGTAGTTATTTCCCAGAAGACTATCCCAGGGCATCTTTTGTCGGAATAAGTTTGCATGATATAAAGACTCAATCCAAGATTCTCCAGTGAAGACCTCGCTTATTTGATAGAAGTCCTTTCTCCCCGTGCATGCTGAGATTGGACTCATTTGCAAAATATCTCCCTTTCGGCAGTACTTGCATTTTGTTTGATTGCCCGATAATCAGACAAGGGCAATGTTTTATTCAAGTAGTATTGAAATGGTTATCAACTTTTTGAATTTTCTCCCTCCAGGAGCTGGGTTCGATTTAAAATCCCCATAAGATTGATTTCTTGCTATAATGTTTGAATTCTTAACTTTCAAGTTGTTGTCCTGTTGGCTCCCAAATTCGACACTTACTATATTTGGTCTTTTGGACCAAATAACTGGAATGAACCAAGCCAGGAAGTATGATTCGACACATGAAATAACTTAAGGAAAAGATCTAAGTTATATTGGAATCTTCGACCAAGGGCTCATTCGACTGAAGAAAACTTATGTCACTCGACTAAGAGAAAGTATTCTCGCTTTGACACATGATACGAGGACTATTTGAATTTTGAATTATTTGAGGGAAAGGCAGTTCCGCCAGCGTTTAAGAAGAGGCAACATGGCTGAAAGCCATAGGTCGAGGGACATGCAGAAGACACTTGTCTTCATCCTAGCGCAGAATGTTCACTCGACGGTTACCTATTTTTAGTATAAATTAAGAAACTTGTGTAATTTTCAAGTGTGTTCAACCTATTATACTAAGTCACTCAAACATTATCCAAGTAACTACTGTGTGAGAAAGGATAACGACTGAGAAATGTATGTTGGAAACACCTTTTTTCTTTAACGAAAGTCCTTTACATTACTTTACTATTATCCTGCAAAGTTATCTTTTTTACTTCTTTTACTTGCATTTCTATACTTCTGTTTACTTTTCTAAAATCTTAAACATCCTTTCTCTGGGTCGAACGTGTGTTCTCCCTGCTTATCCATTTTACATAAAAATTAGCATATGTCCTGGGATTAATTTGATCGATCCCGTAAGTAAACCAAAAAACTTACCTTTTTGGAGATCAGCGGTTGTTTACCAAAAACAACGGTAAACAAATTGGCACACCTAGTGGGACGTTGCTAATTTTCTATGTTATTGTGTTTTTCCTGTACAGTTATAACATTGTATGTTATTAAGAAGTGGTAGAGTAACCAACAAATATACTGTTAGGAAGGAAAATAGAGAGAGTAGTATGGCTAACGAGCCAAACCATGGAGAAATACCTCCACCAATCACAGGAACAGTGGTTACTACTGTTGTCGAAGGGAATATCCCAACTTCTGTTGGATCAATGCCAGCGTTAACCACAAACCAAACTGGACCCTTACTTTCGTATGTGGGTCCAAGAGGTCCTTTAGGAACGCCTCCACCAAGGATAAATCTAGGATCTCGATCAATTGTACCCCCAGGCTTCTCGACAACCTGGATGGGTCGAGAACAGCCATATGGCATGCCAACTACTGAAATGGCTAGCCTTATGAATGCTGCTTCCACTTTTTCAGAACCTTTGGTGAACGCAACATCGCCATTACAAGGGTCTGGAGCCAGTAGAAACCAATTTTTGGGAGGGCCATCTCACATGATACCAAGCCTCGCAAATGTTTCGACAACAATTTTGAGGTAACAGATGGACGAAAGTAATCATGAAATGGTAAAAATGTTAGCACAAACTCTAAGTACAGTGCTAAATCCCCTTATTCAGACTGCCACACAGTCGAATCAACAGATGACAACGCAAATGACGCGCATGGCTGAATTCTTTGGGATACCTCAAGTTGTTCGACAACCCCAGAGGGTACCAATAAGAGTAAATCAAGGGGTAGTTATGGACGAGGTTTTGACCATCAATCCAAACCCCCAGATTCCTAGGGTAGAAGTAGAACAACCAAGGATAGAGATACCATGAAACCTTCGAGAAATCGATCAAGGCGTTATTATGGCTAATAGAAACCGAAATGCTGATGAATTAATGCAGCAAGTTCGACAAGAAAACTATGGGACAGACAATAATCTAACCGCCATGATCGAGAGGATCATGCTTCAAAATGGGATGAATGTTGGTTTTCGCAGACCAAACTTTACATCCCCATTTTCAGAATATATTCTGCAAACAGACTTACCACCTAGGAGAAAAGTCCCAAAATTCACTAAATTTTCAAGGGATACGACAGAGTCGACCGTCGAACATGTGGCTAGATATTTGATAGAGGCTGGAGAAATAGCAAACAACGAAAACCTTAGAATCAAATATTTCCCAAGTTCCCTGACAAAGAATGCTTTCACTTGGTTCACTACCCTCCCAGCCAATTCGATCCACAACTGGAACCAATTGGAAAGATTGTTCCATGAACAATTTTACATGGGTCAAACCAAGATAAGTCTAAAAGAATTGGCTAGTGTGAAGAGAAGGTTCATAGAGCCAATTGATGAATATTTAAATAGACTTCAATTACTTAAAGCCAGATGCTTTACCCAAGTGCCTGAGCATGAATTAGTCGAAATAGCAGCGGGGGGCCTGGATTATTCGATTAGGAAAAAGTTAGATACACAATACCTAAGAGATATGGCCCAACTTGCTAATAGAGTTCGACAAGTAGAACGCCTTAAAGCTGAAAAAGCTAAGACTGCCAAAACTCATCGACGAGAAAGGGTAGCTTATGTCGAAATGGATGATAACAATCGGGAGACATACAACGATCCTATAGATGTCGAAGAAGGCGATATTGATTTAGCAGAATTAAAACAAGGACCACCATATTCTTGTAAATTGCTAGTGCCATCAAATGGGAAAAATCCTGTAGAACCTGAGAAAAACAGTGATAAATTTCCTAAGAAAACTTACAGCTTCGACATATCCAAATGTGACGAAATATTTGATCTATTAGTTAAAGATGGCCAGATGATAGTGCCCCCAGGGGCTAAATTGCCTCCTTTAGAACAGAGAAAGAAAAGAGGTTTTTGTAAATACCATAATTTTTTGGGACATAAAACCTCACAATGTTTCCTTTTCATGGATCTCGTTCAACAAGCGCTGAAGGAAGGAAGGCTGAAATTTGCTGATAAACTAGCAATGAAAATCGACACAAACCCCCTGCAGAGAGAGGCGCATTATGCCGAACCAGTTGGCATTCATATGGTGGAAGTGTCTGAAGATTTCATCACAAAACCCATCTTTGGAAGTTTCACTGGAAACATCTCTAGAAAAACTATTGAAGGGGTGAGAAAGGCCACTGAAGGCCTGAATTTGAAAAAGGAAGTTGGCCAAGGGTCGAACAAGAAGGCTGTTGGAAGCCTGAAACTGATCAAACAGGTTACTGAAGACCCAAACAAAATCAAAGGAGTTGCTGAAAGCTCCAGCAAAAGAACCACCATAGGTTCTTATTTGGCTGCTACAAAGGGTTCGACAGAGGACTTGGAGGCCAAAATGCAGAAGATGAATCTGGTTACCAAAAGCAACATGCAGGTTAACGTGGTTGAAGTCTATGGCGCCAAAGCTTCAGACGAAGCCATTCGACAAGAAGAAGTAAACAAAACTGCATTCCCAAAGGAGGATGAAGATTTGGAAGATTTTCTACATAGGTGCCATAAGAAGAAATTGGAAGTAATGATATGCCCTAGATGTAGCTCTATTTTCGATAAGAAAGCCACTAAACACGTACAAGTTATACAGGTTGTAAAAGCAAAACAGGGTACCAATGCCCAACAAAGAATAGGTTCAGAAATCCGATTTGACCCCAGAAGGGGGCATCAACAAAGACCCATGAATCAGGAAAGGAGGCCACCAACTTTTAGGCTAATGTGCCTACAGATACTTGGCTAAATACCATGGGAAGGAAGAGGCCAAATGAAGAAAGATGGCAGGAATTCGACGTACCCAGAGGTTCTTCTCTAGATTACAGAAAGGAGTACCATGCTTCTGCATCGAACAAAATGACCCATGTGTCGAGCAATTACAAAGGAAAAAATCCTATGTCTCGTTCGCAGTGGAGAAGGTTCCAAAGACGGCGAAAGGCCGAGAAAGAGGAAGATGGACCTCATCCAGAAGTTAGCACTAATGTGTAGAAGAAACAAAGGAAACCTCTGGAGAGAAATCCTATGCCCTGGGCGGAGGAATATGGGTCGAATGATGAAGACGACTCCGACTCCAGTGACAATTTAGACATCATGGTGAATGTCATATCCGTGTTTCCTAAAGAATACAACTGTGAGGTTGAAGTCGAAGAAAATGACCTAATGGTTGAACAAGAACTGGCTAGACATAAGCCAGTATGTTACTATATAATGAACAATGGATGCGTAGAAGAATAAAACGTATTTTTTGAACCACCAATAGAGGAAATGAAGAGCCATCTGAAACCCCTGTTCATTAGAGCAAAGGTAGGGGAGGTAACCATAAACAAAATTCTTGTTGATTGTGGGGCAACCATCAATATCATACCACAATTCATGCTGGAAAAGTTAGGCAAAGGAGATGCTGACATAAAGCCACATAACATGGTCTTATCCAACTATGAATGGGGCATTGGCACCACAATGGGTGTCATTCAACTAGACCTCAAAGTGGGCTCAATCCTTCGACCCACCATGTTCATGGTTATTTCAGCAAAACCCAACTACAATCTACTCCTTGGTCGGGAGTGGATACATGGCATTGGAGCAGTGCCATCTTCGATGCACCAAAGGGTCACAATATGGCGCCCCGACGGCATTGTGGAGAACATTGAAGCAGATCAGAGTTATTACTTAGGTGAAATCAACAGTGTCGGAAAGAATGGTTTCAACAGAAATTTGGCTCACATAGGGCCATGTGTGATCGGTGGAAATAGAACTGACTGTTTTTGGAATGCTGGTTCGCGTAATGTCGCGGTAAGCAAGAGTCGCCACCGTCTTTTATTTTCTCCAACAAGGAAAGGACAAAAGCACAGCAAAATTGCTTTTCGAGATGTTTCTCGGTTCGGGATGTAGATTATAGAAAGGGAAGGTGTTAGCACCCTTTCTATTTGTGGTTATCCACGGGCTCTTAGGTACTTGCTCACTATGTTTTCAAAAATGTTTTGCTTTTCTTGTGTTTGTGGGTTTTGAAAAAGTTTGTTTGTATACTTCGATTTGACTCTTGTATCTGTCCTCAAGAGTGTCATGAAGTGTTTGTTTGAAAACTTTTGTTTGAAAAGTGTAAGTGCGAAAAGTATTTTTGTTTTGAAAGAGCAAGTACCCAGGAACCTCTACCTACTCAAAAGAAATTAAGCTGTGTAAATATCCTTTAGACAGTACTATCCCACTATTGAGAAGTAGGTAGCACCGTCGTTGGAGTTTTTCGGGTCAATTCGATTATAGGGACATGTGGTCACCAAAGCAATAGTAGGACGCCTTAACGGTAACCCTAATGTCTTAGAACGTTTTATCCGAGGAAACCGTTTCGAGGCAACTTTTTGATCTTTAGACAGGAGGGCGACCTCTAAAACACCCTATACTTAATGACCACGTCGAGGCAACCAAGTGAGGCGTACCCTAGGAGTGGCATGTGCGAGTGTGTCAGGATTCAGTTAAGTTATCTTTGCACATATTATGGTGAGCTACGAGTTAATTTTAATTTTCAGAGATATCTTGTCATGCATAGCCTAATTAACATACATCTAATAGTTAATAGTTACGGAAAGTAAATCTACGCTATTACAAGGCGTCGGGTATTTACATCGCCAAAAACAACCCTTGAAAAGTTAATGCGAGAAAATAAAGAAAGCGATAAAAAGTCCTAATTACGCTATTACATTCCCGGAGCAAATACATAAATATGATCAAAAAATAATATGCGCGCGAAAAGAATTGAATCAGAGAAGTCTTTAGGGTTTTGACCCTTTTTTGAGAAAGAATGAGTTTTTGGTCCTTTTTTGTATTTAATTAAACCTAATTCTAATTAATTAAATAAAAGAAATATTTTTTAGTTTTTTATGTTTTTTATGAAAATAAAATAAAATAGTTAAATATATTAATTAACCTAATTCTACATGGATTTTATTTATTGTGAAAAAAAAGAGTTAAAATTGACCTAATTAACTAAATTAATCTATGTTAGTATTTATTTACAAAAAATAAAGTGAAATTAATAGTGAAATTAATAAATAATAATAATATTTTAGTTTTCTGAATTTATTATGAAAATAATTAATTATGTTAATTAAATAATAATAATAATAATAATTAGTAAAATAATTAAATGGGAAAAAATATAAAAGAGGAATAATAAACCAGGGGGGTGCTGGCCCAATAGAGAGGTTAATCTGGAAATTTGAAGGCCCATTTGTTTCAAGCCTGTTTGACTTTCTGAGATCGTCCACATGTGCATTGACTGGGAGTATCATGGTCCTTCATCTTTGGCCTTCAGATTTGCTTTGCAAGCCACTTGGCGTGTGGACAAGTGAGATGCATGGTAGACCACAAGGCATAAGGCATACTGGATAAGCTGCAAGAAAATATCAATAATAATTTTGGGGGACCTGGGATTCGAACCCAGGTCCCAATGATCAATACTCCAATTCCTTAACCACTCCAACTGCACGCTTTATTCGTTAGTAAAAGAAAAATCAAATATCATATTAACAAACACACAAATACGCTGTAACACAAAAACGCGCGCGCCCTTTTTTGAACTGACCAATAGTATATCAACAGCTCATCATCTTCTTCCTTCGCCTGCATAAAAACACATTAGATAGCGGGGGTTTTTAACCCCCACTATATGACACGAGGAATAATAGCGATTAGGGTTGTGATTAATATAAATATTTCGCGAATAGCCCAATGTGCTCGTCTGGTTCTAACGAATTCAGTCATGGGTCTTATGAGTCTTAATTTTTCCTGTATTACAAAGCCCCAATTTGAAAGCTTATGAACCCTAGAATTCGTCCATGGTAACTTGTGATTCTATAAACCATAACTCAATTAACTTATGCCATTAGCTTCATATGGATTCAAGCAATGCAAAACAATAAAAAAATCACGTTAAATGCTCATGAATTAAGAGTTACGATTCTGAAAATAAGAAGTAAACCGTGACTCTGTTCTTGATGATTCTTTGAGCTTCAATGCTTGGTTTTGATTGCAAAACGTCCCTGAGAACTCCTGCAATAGATTAGAATCAACAAAAGTTCTTGAATCATCCTGGAATATAGAAATCAGTTTTCAAGTTTTCTTGGAAAATTTCAATATGGCTATGGCTTTGTTTGCAGCTTGTTCACGTGTGCATGATTAGGGTTTGCTTGTGTATATATAGGAGACTGAAATTAGGTCAAATCTTTGAGCAAAAATCCATGGAATGATGATTTGAATATTTGATTGGAAATCATATATTTTTGAATCTTCATGATTGGAAAAAGTTGCCAAATTTGGAGATATTGCATCTTTGACTTGATGCACGAAATTGCCAGCCTTTTTAGGTCATTCTTGCTTCACAAAAAGATTGAAAAACCATATCTTTATATTTTCCTACAATTTAAATTAATTAAATGAATTAATATTGATTAAAAATCCAATTAATTAATAAAAAATAAGAAAATAATTCAATTAAGCTTGATGGGTCGTGCATAGGCCATGGATAAAGTTTCAAGAAGAAATTTGAGGCCCATTAGCAAAAACAAAGTGTTTTGAGCAAAGTTGACTTTTGCAAATTCACAAACATTTCCCAACTTCTCCAATGCATATCTTGCTCAATTTGGATCATATGAACATGTTCTTGGACATTTTGGAAAAGTCTTGAAGTCCTCTAACCAATGCCTTTGGTCCCATGTCATTTGGATTTACCAATCTCAAGTTATGGTCTTTGACTTAAAATGTATTTTTGTTGACTTTTGAAATTGACCTATAATGTAGAAATTGATAACTTTTTGTGAGAGCATTTCCTGGACTTGGAATGTGAAGATGGATTGTAGGAAATGTCATCCCCTTCAAAATGAGCATTGGATGGGATTTTTATGATGAACCATGAAAAAGTTATGCTCTGGTCAAGATACAATTGACTTTTCTACTGTCCAAAAATAGTAACTTTTTGCAGCCTTGATGATTTTTGAGCTATCCTTGTGGAATCATGATCAAGACTTGATCAAATGATGATTGTGAGCTCAAAATAAGATGTTGACCAAAAATTCTGACTTTTGACTGCAAAATGACCATTTTGCCCTTGCAGTTGACTGTGGGTCAAATAGGGCTTTTGATTGTGGAATTTGGCACTGTGAGTCTTGAAACTTGGCATGTAGGTGCTTGAGAATGTATAGAGGCCTATGAGACTTGATTGAACCATTGAAAACCTCAAATTCATTGAAAGAACCAAAACCCTAATTTTGACTAGCTTAGGAGGTGGTTTGACTGTGCAATCCTTGAGTAATCTTGAACCATTTGAAGGTGATTCTTGACAAACCTTGAAGAATATGGGAGGGAAAATTTTGGGGTACAACAGTTGCCCCTGTTAAATCTTCTTAGACCTGAGGATGTAGATTGGCTTGCGTGCCTTTCGTGATCCGAAGGTGGAAGATGATTGAACACTAAAGTGCCCAGAAATTTGCACTCGCATGGTGTAGTATCAGCAATGTGATGTCAGGAATGGGCTTACAGATGCCATTTAGAGAGATGATGGATAGGAGGATGGGCTTATAGATGCCATATGGAGATTGTTGGTAGAATTGTGATCTTGTAAGTTGAACGAGGGAACCTGTGTAGGGTTTCCTGATGATGAGCCCGTGTAAAACTGCATCTTGGAAAGAAGGAAACCTGTGTAGGGTTGACTGATGATGAGCCTGTGTGAAACTGCATCTTTGAAGGAAGGAAACCTGTGTAGGGTTGACTGATGATGAGCCCGTGTAAAACTTCATCTTTGGAAAGAGAGAACCTGTGTAGGGTTTCTTGATGACGAGTCCGTATAAAACTTCATCTTTGGAAAGAGAGAACCTGTGTAGGGTTTCTTGATGACGAGTCCGTATAAAAATTCATCTTTGGAAAGAGAGAACCTGTGTAGGGTTTCTTGATGACGAGTCCATGTAAAACTACGTCTGGAGTTGAGAAGAAACCGGTGTAAGGTTACTTCGGGATAAGTTCGTCTGAAACTTCTGGATGAACCGGGGTAAGGTTATTTTGAGATAAGTTCGTGTGAAACTTCAGGAGGAACCGGGGTAAGGTTACTGTGAGATAAGTTCGTGTAAAACTTCTGGAGGAACCGGGGTAAGGTTACTGTGAGATAAGTTCGTGTAAAACTTCTGGATGAACCGGGGTAAGGTTACTGTGAGATAAGTTCGTGTAGAACTTTATCTTGGAACTGAGGAGGGACCGGTGTAGGGTTACTTTGATGATGAGTCCGTGTAAAACTTCATCTTGGAAATGAGAAGGAACCGGTGTAGGGTTGCCTGAGGATGAGTCTACGTAAAACTTCATCTGAAAGAGAAGGAACTGGTGTAGGGTTTCCTGTTGATGAGCCCGTGTAAAACTTCATCTGAAAGGAAGGGACCTGTGTTGGGTTGCCTGAGGATGAGTCCGTGTAAAACTTCATCTTGGAATGAAGGAACCTGTGTAGGGTTGTCTGACGATGATCAAGTAGATAATTGTCCTGTCTGGTTTCAGGTATTAACCTATAATCAGTTGTCCACAGAATTTTCCTGGCTTGTTACAGGTATTAATCTGGAATTAGTCGTCCACAGATGCTTTTCCTGGCTTATTACAGGTATTAATCTGGGACTTGGAAAGGTTGATGGTAGCCATCTTTTGATTGACCTTTTCCTGAAAAGGCAAAACGTTAGCTGTATGCAATGTCATGATGTATGAGATATGATGTTTTTAGATGGGGAAAATAAATCCCGGAGCTGCTGGAGAATAGCGTTGAGTTCTTCGTTTGCATTGGGGATGGTGAACGAAGATGATTGTGTGAATAAACCTGTAGGAGAAGATGACTCCGTTGGGGAATAAACTTGAAGAGATTGCTTTGCGGGGAATTACTCTGTGGGAAGAGATATTCTGCTGAGATTTTAACGATAACTCCGTTGGGAGTTTCGTTGATAAAATCTGTTGGGGGATTTCGATGATGAACTCTGCTGGGGATAGAAAGAACTTCGCTGGGGATGATCTTTCAGTTGCAACTTGCTGAGGATAACCCATTTAGACTCTGGTGGGGATAACCTCTGAATATGGCTGGGGAGAGATATTTGTACTCTGCAGGGGACAAGCTTCCAGAATCTACTGGGGAGATGGTTCAACTCTCCTGGGGAAACTTTTTGGACTGTATTGGGGCAACGGCTCCACTGGGGTGTCTGTATTCTGCCGGGGAACAATCTTATACTTCATTGAGGAATATTAAGACTGCCGAGGATGCTTGTTGAGGAATATTCTTATACTCCACTGGGGAATATTAAGATCTTCTGGGGATACCCAACTTTTCCAGGACTGATGGTAGACCAACTCTGCTCGGGGGAGAGTATTGCTGACTTACTGGGGATACTGTGCCTTTTTAGGGCTGATGGGAGACCAACTCTGCTTGGGGAGAGTATTGCTGATTTGTCTTATTCTGCGAGGAATGAAGGTATCCTGGTCAAATTCTTCAGCTGAATCTACCTTTGTACCTGGTGAGCAAAGCAGCTGTATAGTTTGGACAACTCTTATTGCCCCAACTTTTATGGGAGAAGGTACCTGTGGAGGTCTTGATAACTGCCAATTTGACAAATCTTCTTCTGGTAGGCAAGTGACGAGATGCCAGGACATAGTCATACGCTGTGATCCTTAACTTTTGCCTGGACCGCCCTTTCGGGTTTTCAGTCCACCGGGATACCCATTTTTGCCCAAGCCGCCTTTTCAGGTTTTCGACTTGCCGGGTGTACAAATTTTTTCATTTTCATCCCTTATTTTTGCCCGAACCCTTTTGGTTCGCCGGGAAGCCCTTATTTTTGCCTAGGCCAGTCGACCTAGCGGGTCTTTGATTATGCATAGTATTTTTTCGACTATGTCCACGCTCTCAGAATGTAGGGAGTTGTCACTGTCAGTAGTGTTGTGTTGTCATATTACCAGAAGATGTTTGATCGTACCAGATTTGTCACTGGAACTCCTGCCCAAATGCCCTAAGTGATTCAGATGGAGATCTGCCCCTGGTTATTTGGCATTTTTGAGAGATTCCTTGAATCTTGACTAGACTGCCCCAGATGACGGACCATGATCATGTCTGCCCCTTGGTTGGAAGTGTGTTTCCACTTGAGGTGATCCTTTTTGTTGAGAAGGTTTTTGTTCACTAGATATTCATCGTGCGAATTTCTCTGCTGTTCAAACAAATAGTCATATGCAAACAATATTATTTTAAGAATGCAAAGCTTACGTCTGTCTTGAAGTTTTTTTTTTAAAAAAAATGCAGTTTTTAATAAAACAAGTGAATTTTTGTAAAATGTGATGTCAACTCAAGATTTTACAGCAAGCCCTACAGGAGTCAGGATACCTTTGTGACAATACGCTTTCGAACTAACCCATGCTTCAGCTAGGACTTTTTAAGGGTTATAACGTGGCCTGGTTCACGGTTTAAGAAACAAAGGATAAAGGCTCAAAGTATTTTTGTACCCACCCGCTCTTCGTGATGTTCTTCGGTCCTAAACTCAGCTAATCGTGCATTAGATTTTGTTTGAATCTTTGCTCTGATATTCCAGTGATGGTTCGGATACTGACAATTTATTTTGAACAAGAAGTCCTTTTGTTGAGAGTCTGTAGGATCTCTTTCTTTTTGATTTTATTATCCCTGTCTTTTTGTCTGAACTATTTCTTTTGTGATTACAGTCAGCGGGATGCCCCAGTTTTGCAAGTCTCCTTCATAGGTTTTGACTTATTGGGCTTTTGTTTTGAGAGATAATGACTGCCTGTCCTTATGATTATATGAAACCATCACCATCTCTTGTTTCAGAAGGACTTCTTTGATGCCATTTTGTGTACCTGGATCACTGAGTGATGCCCTTCATTGTGCACCTGGATTAACTGAGAGAACTACCCTGCCCCAGGTTATGATTAAGGGTTTTAATTTGTGAAAAGAAAAACTCCAACTTCTTTGGCTCAAATGGGTTGACTAGGGATTATCTTCCTTATAACTCCACTGTTTAGGATTTGAAACAATGCATGTACCTCATCAGCGGGGTCTATTCAAAAGCATACTGTAAAGATCGTGGTATCGTTTTCGTCATCCTCCCTCAAAAGGCTTAGAATTTTTTAGTCAAGAGTTGAACATCAAAAAAATGAAAGCAATTTGAATATAGTGAACACAATTACTTCAAAACAGACACGTGTAATGCATTAATGAAATAAAAGAGTTTGACATAATAATTGTTTGAATAAGCAAAGAAAAATACAATATCAGAATTCAAATGAACAAAAGTCTCTCAATCCTAGCCATGTTTTGGCAAGGGAGCAGTGATCACATTTGGAGTCTCAGAAGGCTCGAATTCGATCTCCTTAGCATCAATCATATTCTGAATCTTGTATTTCAGCGCCCAACAATTGTCAGTATCATGCCCCGGGCTACCGGAATGA
Organism: Vicia faba; assembly: GCA_948472305.1. NCBI lineage: Eukaryota > Viridiplantae > Streptophyta > Magnoliopsida > Fabales > Fabaceae > Vicia > Vicia faba. Next base: position 171,900,821 of record OX451739.1, on the reverse strand, counting down.
TAAACACACCTCGCATCCGGGTTGTAGTTAGGAGAAGAAGTCTTAGGGTTCGCAGGAGGGTTTATCACTACAATCAGGTTCATCTTCAACATGTGCTGCAGTGCTTGTGACAATGGAATGTTGATGTTGGTGAACTGTCTTTTAGGCTCGTCCGGCCTTCGTTGATTTCCCTTTTGCTGTTGTCGGTGTGACACAGAACCAGAGATCATGACTGCCCCTACGTGTTGGTCACGACGACTCTTTTGACTGTACGCAACATTGGACTCTTTCTTCCCACTGTGAGGCTTTTTATGAGCATCATAAGGTGTAGCTTCTTGAATCTTCCCAGCCTTAATACCAGCTTCAATTCTCTCCTCAGTCAAGATAAGGTCTGTAAACCCGGCTGAAGAATTTCCAATCAAATGGTTGAAGAACGGACCAGACAGGGTCCCCAAGAACATATCAACAAGCTCATGGTCAGTTAAAGGTGGCTGCACCCTTTCGGAAAGGTCTCTCCACTTGAGCATATTCTTTAAATCCTTCACCCGTCCCTAGCGACATACCCTGGAGTTGGGTACGCGTAGGAGCGAGGTCGGAATTATACTGATACTGCTTATAAAACGCAGTAGCCAAGTCCTCCCAGTTATGAATACTGGCTCCATCTAGCTGATAGAACCATTCGAGTTGAGTCCCTAAAAGACTTTCCTGGAAGAAATGGATCCATAATTTCTTGTCAGCTGTATAAGGTTGGATCTTCCTTACATACGACTGAAGGTGCAGCTTAGGACAGGAAGCTCCTTCGTACTTGGCAAAATCAGGTGCCTTGAACTTATGGGGAATCACCACCCCAGAGGATAAGCCTAGGTCTCCAAAGTCCAACACGGGCACATGTTGTATCTCCATAGCACTTAAGCGGTCCTCCAGATGTTTGTACCTGTCCTCAGCAGGAGGATACTGTTCATCATTATAATCTGTCTCGTTGTCGGAGACCACGGGACTAGGAACACTTCTCTCTTGTGGACTATCTTTTCCTACAGATGAGGTAGTCAGCTCAACCTCATTCTGCAGTCCATTTCTAAATCTACGTCCAGTGTTGAACAAGACGGTCCTCTTCTTCTTCTTCTTTCTCTCCTTCAGAATCAGAGTCTTCAAATCCTGTTGACCTTGGGCTAGGCTCATAACCAACTCTTGGAACTGGGCGTTCTGGGCCTGGAGGGCCTTGATAGCTTGCTCAGTAGTAGGTTCAGAAGACATGATGATTGCTGAAATAAACAGCGAAGAAGATAAGTGACCTGTAAAAAGGGTACCTGTAATGCAATGATATGTATGATATGCATGTAATGTTTTCAAGGATCTCGCGGGGTAAACAGAGAAACTTGTTAGAATTTGAATATGGTAGCTTGATTGAAGGAACTTCATGTTGTTAAGAGTCCTTCTTCAAGAGTTAGGCTCACCATATCGAGTGGGTCATAGCCCCTGACTCAGGTTATCATGTTTTGATCTCCAACCAACCTTGGCTAGAGGAAAATAAATCCTCTTTGCCCCTTGCTAGACAGTTGGTTCATCATGACCTACATCACAAACCCTTGAGATCCTTGAAATGGGTTAGTCCTCATGCAGGATGTATGCAATGTTATGATGTATATGCTATGCATGAAATGATGTAATTAAACCCTGCAATGAGTCCAAATTATTGGATAAGGACTATAAGCAAAAACCTGCAAGGAACCCATGTTGTTAGATAGCAAATATGTACAAGTAGTTCAAGTTTGAAGGCACACAAGTCACACAAAGAGCCCTTAGATTTTAGGCTAGCATGGAGGTTAGGTAGTACCCTCTTGAAGTTAGTTGGCTCAAAACCTATCCTACGAATAGTAACCGGGTTCTAAGGAGCTCAATATCATTGGATTGTTTTCTATGTTCATTGTTTTGATTTAGCCACTTAACTGGCGACCAAAATATTCCAAGAAAACAACCCTCAATGAGTGTAGTATCGAGTATCTACCAACTTTGGACTGCACCAAAGTCGGTCATCTCACTACCCCTAAGGAGGCCAGGATGGTCAAGTAAGGTTCTAAGGTCAGTTGATGCTTCGCGACACCACGCGGCGGCCCCGTACTCTCCTTGACTTGACTCAAGGGTTACCGGTACTCACCAAAGTGCCACATCAACGTAGCAACTGCTTCAACCATGTCGGTATACCCCGCACAGTTCCCTCACAGTTTGTTGCTACTTCTAAAGGGTGTCCCCAGATCCGGGTTAGGATCCATAAAACTCCGATACAAGCCCACAATATTAAAGCAAACAAAGCATGCAATTGAAAACATAGAATGATCTAATCCTAAGGTACACCTCACTTATAAATTCCCCAGCAGAGTCGCCAGTTCTGTGATCGGTGGAAATAGAACTGACTGTTTTTGGAATGCTGGTTCGCGTAACGTCGCGGTAAGCAAGAGTCGCCACCGTCTTTTATTTTCTCCAACAAGGAAAGGACAAAAGCACAACAAAATTCATTTTCAAGATGTTTCTCGGTTCGGGAGGTAGATTATAGAAAGGGAAGGTGTTAGCACCCTTTCTATCTGTGGTTATCCACGGGCTCTTAGGTACTTGCTCACTATGTTTTCAAAAATGTTTTGCTTTTCTTGTGTTTGTGGGTTTTGAAAAAGTTTGTTTGAAAACTTCAATTTGACTCTTGTATCTGTCCTCAAGAGTGTCATGAAGTGTTTGTTTGAAAACTTTGGTTTGAAAAGTGTAAGTGCGAAAAGTATTTTTGTTTTGAAAGAGCAAGTACCCAGGAACCTCTACCTACTCAAAAGAAATTAAGCTGTGTAAATGTCCTTTAGACAGTACTATCCCACTATTGAGAAGTAGGTAGCACCGTCGTTGGAGTTTTTTGGGTCAATTCGATTATAGGGACATGTGGTCACCAAAGCAATAGTAGGACGCCTTAGCGGTAACCCTAATGTCTTAGATCGTTTTATCCGAGGCAACCGTTTCGAGGCAACTTTTTGATCTTTAGACAGGAGGGCGACCTCTAAAACACCATATACTTAATGACCACGTCGAGGCAACCAAGTGAGGCGTACCCTAGGAGTGGCATGTGCGAGTGTGTCAGGATTCAGTTAAGTTATCTTTGCACATATTATGGTGAGCTACGAGTTGATTTTAATTTTCAGAGATATCTTGTCATGCATAGCCTAATTAACATACATCTAATAGTTAATAGTTGCGGAAAGTAAATCTACGCTATTACAAGGCGTTGGGTATTTACATCGCCAAAAACAACCCTTGAAAAGTAAATGTGAGAAAATAAAGAAAGCGATAAAAAGTCCTAATTACGCTATTACATTCCCGGAGCAAATACATAAATATGATCAAAAAATAATATGCGCGCGAAAAGAATTGAATCAGAGAAGTCTTTAGGGTTTTGACCCTTTTTTGAGAAAGAATGAGTTTTTGGTCCTTTTTTGTATTTAATTAAACCTAATTCTAATTAATTAAATAAAAGAAATATTTTTTAGTTTTTTATGTTTTTTATGAAAATAAAATAAAATAGTTAAATATATTAATTAACCTAACTCTACATGGATTTTATTTATTGTGAAAAAAATTTTTAAAATTGACCTAATTAACTAAATTAATCTATGTTAGTATTTATTTACAAAAAAAAAGTGAAATTAATAAATAATAATAATATTTTAGTTTTCTGAATTTATTATGAAAATAATTAATTATGTTAATTAAATAATAATAATAATAATAATTAGTAAAATAATTAAATGGGAAAAAATATAAAAGAGGAATAATAAACCAGGGGGGTGCTGGCCCAATAGAGAGGTTAATCTGGAAATTTGAAGGCCCATTTGTTTCAAGCCTGTTTGACTTTCTGAGATCGTCCACATGTGCATTGACTGGGAGTATCATGGTCCTTCATCTTTGGCCTTCAGATTTGCTTTGCAAGCCACTTGGCGTGTGGACAAGTGAGATGCATGGTAGACCACAAGGCATAAGGCATACTGGATAAGCTGCAAGAAAATAGCAATAATAATTTTGGGGGACCTGGGATTCGAACCCAGGTCCCAGTGATCAATACTCCAATGCCTTAACCACTCCAACTGCACGCTTTATTCGTTAGTAAAAGAAAAAATCAAATATCATATTAACAAACACACAAATATGCTGTAACACAAAAACACGCGCGCCCTTTTTTGAACTGACCAATAGTATATCAACAGCTCATCATCTTCTTCCTTCGCCTGCATAAAAACACATTAGATAGTGGGGGTTTTTAACCCCCACTATATGACACGAGGAATAATAGCGATTAGGGCTGTGATTAATATAAATATTTCGCGAATAGCCCAATGTGCTCGTCTGGTTCTAACGAATTCAGTCATGGGTCTTATGAGTCTCAATTTTTCCTGTATTACAAAGCCCCAATTTGAAAGCTTATGAACCCTAGAATTCGTCCATGGTAACTTGTGATTCTGTAAACCAAAACTCAATTAACTTATGCCATTAGCTTCATATGGATTCAAGCAATGCAAAACAATAAAAAAATCACGTTAAATGCTCATGAATTAAGAGTTACGATTCTGAAAATAAGCAGCAAACCGTGACTCTGTTCTTGATGATTCTTTAAGCTTCAATGCTTGGTTTTGATTGCAAAACGTCCCTGAGAACTACTGCAATAGATTAGAATCAACAAAAGTTCTTGAATCGTCCTGGAATATAGAAATCAGTTTTCAAGTTTTCTTGGAAAATTTCAATATGGCTATGGCTTTGTTTGCAGCTTGTTCACGTGTGCATGATCAGGGTTTGCTTGTGTATATATAGGAGACTGAAATTAGGTCAAATCTTTGAGCAAAAATCCATGGAATGATGATTTGAATATTTGATTGGAAATCATATATTTTTGAATCTTCATGATTGGAAAAAGTTGCCAAATTTGGAGATATTGTATCTTTGACTTGATGCACGAAATTGCCAGCCTTTTTAGGTCATTCTTGCTTCACAAAAAGATTGAAAAACCATATCTTTATATTTTCCTACAATTTAAATTAATTAAATGAATTAATATTGATTAAAAATCCAATTAATTAATAAAAAATAAGAAAATAATTCAATTAAGCTTGATGGGTTGTGCATAGGCCATGGATAAAGTTTCAAGAAGAAATTTGAGGCCCATTAGCAAAAACAAAGTGTTTTGAGCAAAGTTGACTTTTGCAAATTCACAAAAAATTCCCAACTTCTCCAATGCATATCTTGCTCAATTTTGATCATATGAACATGTTCTTGGACATTTTGGGAAGGTCTTGAAGCCCTCTAACAAATGCCTTTGGTCCCATGTCATTTGGATTTACCAATCTCAAGTTATGGTCTTTGACTTAAAATGCATTTTTGTTGACTTTTGAAATTGACCTATAATGTAGAAAATGATAACTTTTTGTGAGAGCATTTCCTGGACTTGGAATGTGAAGATGGATTGTAGGAAATGTCGTCCCCTTCAAAATGAGCATTGGATGGGATTTTTCTGATGAAGCATGAAAAAGTTATGCCCTGGTCAAGATACAGTTGACTTTTCTGCTGTCCAAAAGTAGTAAATTTTTGCATCCTTGATGATTTTTGAGCTATCCTTGTGGAATCATGATCAAGACTTGATTAAATGATGATTGTGATCTCAAAATAAGATGTTGACCAAAAATTCTGACTTTTGACTACAAAATGACCATTTTGCCCTTGCAGTTGACTGTGGGTCAAATAGGGCTTTTGACTGTGGAATTTGGCACTGTGAGTATTGAAACTTGGCATGTAGGTGCTTGAGAATGTATAGAGGCCTTTGAGACTTGATTGAACCATTGAAAACCTCAAATTCATTGAAAGAACCAAAACCCTAATTTTGACTGGCTTAGGAGGTGGTTTGACTGTGCAATCCTTGAGTAATCTTGAACCATTTGAAGGTGATTCTTGACAAACTTTGAAGAATATGGGAGGGCAAATTTTGGGGTACAACACCATGTAACCCACCTAAGTTTGATTTAACCCCAACTCCTAATGCATTCTGCTCCCTATACCTACACTCCGATTATAGCTTTCAGTGGGATAGAGAAGACTTATCCAACATCGACTTTGGATGAGTTAGTGATATACGGCCAACGGGATGGGAAAGCGAGTTTGATGATGATGACTGAGTCATCAACTCTCCAAAAGATTTCGGCATATGTGGCCGAAAACAGAATGATAGCGGCCTTAGAGGCTGAAGTTAAATATGTGGCTTCCAAAGCCAATGAACAAGTCCTTTCGAAGACAGGGCCTGGGAAAGATTTCGACCCAGAGCCTCCCGACTTAGGAACGAAAGACTTTCGAGACCAGAGTTTAGACGCTATCTATGACGAAGAACCTCTAGATTTCGAAAAGGACCCGCTGGCGAAAAATGTCAGAATGCTGGCTCAAGATCCTCTAGAAGAGGTAAATCTAGGCGAAGGTCCTGTGAAGAAGCCCACATACATAAGCACAAAAATGGATCCAGGACTCAGGGTCGAAATGATCGAATTACTAAAAGAGTTCAAGGATTGCTTTACGTGGGACTATGACGAGATGCCTGGTCTCGACGGAGGATTGGTAGAACTGCATTTACCAATAAAGCCTGGAAAAAAACCCGTTAAGCAGACTCCAAGACGATTTTCGCCAGAGATTTTATCAAAAATCAAAACGGAGGTCGAAAGGCTACTGAGATGCAAGTTCATAAGAACGACCAGGTACGTCGAATGGATTGCGAATATTGTGTCTGTTATAAATAAAAACGGTACCTTAAGGGTGTGCATCGATTTCAGAGATCTAAATGCTGCAACACCCAAAGATGAATATCCAATGCCAGTGGCGGAAATGCTTGTAGATTCTGCTGCTTGTTTCGAGTACATGAGTATGCTTGATGGCTACTCTAGATATAATCAAATCTTCATTGCTGAAGAGGATGTGTCGAAAATGACATTTCGTTGCCCCGGGGCTTTGGGTACTTATGAATGGGTAGTAATGCCCTTTGGCCTAAAGAATGCAGGGGAAACGTACCAAAGAGCCATGAATTCGATCTTCCATGATTTTATTGACACTTTCATGCAGATTTATATTGATGATATTGTTGTCAAATCTGTTTCAGGGAAGGCTCACATGGATCATCTTCGACAATCCTTTGAGAGGATGAGACACTATGGCCTGAAGATGAATCCTCTAAAATGTGCTTTTGGTGTAAAAGCAGGAGATTTCTTAGGTTTTGTGGTCCATAAAAAGGGCATTGAGATAAACCAAAACAAAACCAAGGCTATCTTGCAAGCCAAAGTACCAACTAACAAAAAGGAATTGCAATCCTTACTTGGGAAGATAAATTTCCTAAGGAGATTTATATCCAACCTCAGTGGGAAGACGCAAGCCTTTTCGCCATTACTTCGACTCAACAAAAGAGGATTTGAATGGAGGGAAAAACATCAAGAAGCCTTCGATAAAATCAAAGAGTACCTCATTAAACCACCTATTTTGGTGCCTCCTTGTCGTAGTAGAAGTATGAGACTGTACATAGCTGCGTCTGATAAAACTTTAGGGAGCATACTGGCTCAGAAGGATGAACATGGTGTCGAAAGGCCCATATATTACCTCAGTAGAGTTTTAAACGATGCAGAAACTAGACATAACGAAGTTGAAAACTATGTTTATGTCTATATTTTTCATGTACAAAACTTAAGCAATATATAAAGCCAGTTAATGTTTATGTTTCGTCTCATTTTGACGTTTTCAAATATATGTTGTCGAAACCCATTTTGCACAGTAGAATTGGAAAATGGGCACTTGCATTAACTGAGTACTCATTAACTTTTATGCCTCTCAAGGCTATAAAAGGCCAAGTGGTCGCAGACTTTATAGTCGACCACTCTATACAAGAAAGATCACTGAATTATTTGGAGATTGAATCGTGGAAACTTTACTTTGATGGTTCTGTTATAAAGATGAAGTTGGACTCGGGGTCCTTATTATTTATCCAAAAAAAATTCCAACAATATTGAAGTACAAAATAGACGGGGATTGCTCCAATAATGAGGCTGAATACGAAACGTTAATCGTAGGCCTTGAAATCCTGTTGGAATTGGGGGCAAATCAAGTCGAAATAATGGGAGACTCAGAGTTAGTCCTAAAAAAATTATGAAAGAATACAAATGCATAAAATAAAACCTTATCATGTATTTCGTAATAGCCAGACGGTTGTTGAAGAGCTTCAAAGCAGTTAACATTCGACACATACCCAGATTGGAAAATCAAGCAGCCAACGACTTGGCACAAATTGCTTCTGGGTATAAAGTTTCGAAAGATAGGCTACAACAAGCAATCGAAGTTATAGGGAGAGTAACCACCACTAAGTCATCTCCATCGGATTTAAGGACCACGACGTTAGGATACACTGATCATGAAAATTTTGAAATTTCGTTCATAGACAATCTAACAGAGCAAGATTGGAGAAAGCCTGTAGTGGACTATTTGAAAAATCCAGCGGCTTTGACAGAACTAAAGATAAAGTACAGAGCGCTGAGTTACATGTTGATGGGAAATGAACTATTTAAGAAAACACCGGAAGGTGTGCTTTTGAAATGCTTAAGTGAAACAAAAGAATATATATCTCTTTCCACAACACACGCCGGGGCATGTGGAGCACACCAAGTAGGCCAAAAGATGAAATGGTTATTGTTTAGACAAGGCTTATATTGGCCCACTATGTTAAAGGATTGTGTTGAGTTTGCAAAAGGATGCCAGGAATGTCAAAAACATACAGGCATTCAACATGTGCCAGGAAATGAACTTCACTCGATTGTGAAACCTTGGCCTTTTAGAGGATGGGCTTTGGATCTCATTGGAGAAATTCGACCAGCATCTTCTAAAGGTCAGAAGTATATATTGGTGGGCATTGAATATTTTAATAAGTGGATTGAAGCGATTCCTTTAGACAATGTAGACCAGGAGAATGTCATTGAATTCATTCAAAGGTACATCATATACAGATTTGGAATCCCTGAAACAATAACTACGGACCAAGGGTCAGTCTTTACTGGTCGAAAGATGCAAGACTTTGCTGCGGAAATGGGGTTTAAACTGTTAACTACTACGCCTTATTATGCGCAAGCTAATGGCCAGGTCGAAGCAGCAAATAAAGTAGTGATCAATTTAATAAAGAAACATATGGGAAAGAAACCCAGAAACTGGCATAAGACGCTAGATCAGGTCCTGTGGGCGTGTCGAACTTGTCCGAAAGAAGCCACAGGAACAACACCATTTCGCCTGACCTATGGTCATGATCCAGTGTTACCAATGGAAATCCACTTGCAGGCGACAAGGATTCAGATACATCATGAGATCCCTTCTGAAGTCTATTGGAGTATGATGTCGGATGAACTAGTGGACTTAGACGAAGAAAGGTTGAAAGCTCTGGATCTTTTAAGACTGCAGAAGAAGCGAGTTGAGAAATCCTACAATCATAGGGTGAAGTCCAAGACGTTTCATCCTGAAGATCTAGTTTGGAAAGTAATACTCCCAATGGATCGAAGAGACAGAAACTTGGGAAAATGGTCCCCTAAGTGGGAAGGACCTTTTAGGATTGTGCAAGCATTCTCGGGTGGAGCCTATGAGATCGAAGAATTAAGCGAAGATCAAAGACTCTTGAAGGTGAATGGTAAATACCTGAAAACTTATAGACCTATGCTTCAAGAGGTAAAAATAAATAATATATAGTCACTGTTAAATAGAGAATGCCAAAATGGAAACTTAAAAATTTCATTAAAAGTGCCAAAATGGCTCTAAAATCGTTACAAACAAGTGATTACATGAATGGGAGAAACAGGATTCAAAAGGGAAGATTAGTTTTCATCTGGAGATACTTGATTCTTTGCAATTCTAGCCGTCGATCACATAGAGCTTTCGATTGGTGAAGGGTTTCGAGCTTAGCATCCAGAGATTGAGCTCGATCGACATGTCTTAACCCTTCAGCCAATTCTTCTTGGCTTTCTGATTCAGTGTTCAAAGCAAGAAGTTCCTCTTTCTTTTTGTCGTTGGCAGCAATTTTATCTTCCAACTCTGCAATCTGCACCTTTAGTTGAGCATTGTCTCGATCTATCTCCTCGACCGCCTTTCGTCTAGCCTCCTGGGCCTTCGACAAATCCTTTACCCTAGAAGTTGACTCAGTAGCAGCATGCCAGGCAGCAGCCACTTGACCATTGGCTTCTTCAATCTCACGATTGAGGGTTCTTTGATGGTTGTAATCCGCTGATACCTGGTCGACAATGGAGAGTAAATCCAAGATTACACTGGCCACATCCGGAGGAGCAACAATGAGATCGACAGCCTTCAAGATAGTCTTCAGAAAGGAAGGAGCTGTTGGTTCCCCCTCTAAAGTTAAAATAAAATCTCTTTTAAAGATTTATGCTTTAACTTTCTGGAGAGCCTCGTTGAGAGGAGAAGTCAAAGTAGATCTTCCAGATGCAGTCGAGGCGTTGTGATGAGAGGAACTCTCTCGACCTTCTAGAATTGCAGTCAGATAACCTAACGGATTCTGTTGTTTCAGTAAGGCCAAATCCTCCTTGGTTCTAGATCCCGTCGAAGGAATAGTTTCGTTGGCTGTAACAACCAAGTTGGCCACTTGACTTGGAATTGTTTCAGTGCCTGGAGGATTTTGGTTTCCTTCAGTAAAACCTTCTTCACCGTTAGCCTCTGGGATCTCTACATTCTCCCTCTCTGTTTCAGTTTCAACGCCAGGGATACCTTCCTCCTCAGTCTCTCACACATCAAACAGCAGAACCCTAGTCTCCTCTTGGTTTCTTGCAGCTTCTTCTTCATCGGCTTCTTCTATGGTTTTGTGCTGAGGTTCATAAGCCTGATTTACTTCGTCAGCTGAACTCATGAAAGAGCCTTTCACTGAAGAAGACCTATAGGTAGGATCCCCTTCACTATTCAAGAGGGTGACAGAGTCCTCGACATGAGTAGGAATTTGTTTGGAAGTGCCAGCAATGTCCTGGAAAATGGAAGGAATTCGTTTCTTTCAGAATCCTCATAAAGCAAAAGGGAGTGGAGGAATAAATAGTGAGCAGTCAAAGTAAAATACCTGGACTAGGATTTCAGCACCAAGACTGGAGTTGTCACTTTCGCTGGGATTATTTAACCTAGCGATTACCTCCTGTTCAGTAGGCTCGTTGATGACTACAGGAGGAGGCCTTGCAGTTGTAGTCTTAACCCTTATTTTTGGACGGGGTTCGACGGCAGGGATTGGTTTCTTCAATCTTCGTCTCTGCAAAGGAACAGGAGGAGACTCCTCTTCTTCATCGCTAGAGATTTGGATCTCCTGAACCTTCCGTTTTTTGGGGGTTGGTTTCTGAATATCCAGAAAACCAAGTCGAAGGGATCAGTACCTATGTCAGATAAAAAAAATAAAGGTATGAAAGAAAGTAAATACCTTAGGAGAGGGGTTGACGGCGGAATCTCCCCCTTTTGTACTCTCAACAGTCTTCTTCGAGCTGGTTCTCTTGACAGCTAAACAGAAGACAAGACAACTATAGTTAATTGAATGCCGAAAGACAAATCTAAGGAGAAGAGATGGAAAAGAATAATACCTTTCTTGACCCAGTCGAGAACCAGCTTAAACGCCTCACGTAGGTGGTGGGTGAAGTCCTTCTCATCGAAGAACTCTTCGTCATAATATTGTTTCCACCACTCCTCAAAGGGAACGGAACTCGGAAAATTAAGGTAAAAGTCGAATAGGGTCAGTATAGTTCGACCAGAGTACCTACCAATATGCTTGGTAGCGGCATCTTCTGAGTAGTCTGCATTGTAAAAAAGTAGCAGCTTCTCTCAAGAATAAATAGGTGGGGGAAGTGATTGAGCAATACCAAATTGTCGGGAGACAAGATTTGGTTGATAAGCGATTAAGCTCAATTGATTTTTTGAGCTCTTAAATCTTAAGGGCATGATCCTGGGGCAAATAAACGATTCCCACATGCTCACGAACTCATCAGTCACGTCATCCTCCTCATTCGAAGGATATGGTCTGGTGAACCATTCTGGACCAACTTTTCGACTAGAAAATGGAGCCATGGTCGAAACAAAGCGCTTTCGCTCCGCAAACATCATTATGAAGCTGGTGAAAGCCTTCTGAAACTGTTGGCCTTCATCATTGGGAGTTAGTAATGCAAGCCTGGTGCCTTCGACTCTCCTGTTCAGGATTTCAAGAGCCTATTCGTTAATCTTGTTCTTCTGAGGAAGGAATGATTCAAAGGTGGCATTGAGCCACAGTTGGAGAATCCAAAAGGAACCAGATAGCAGCAGGCTCCCTCTGTCCCCTATAACCTTAAGTTGAGTCACACCATTACTTATGGACTCATATAAGTTGGCCAAAATCAATTCGGCCAGGCAAATGGGGTATTTGTGGTGAAGTTGCGTCACGAGCGTCAACATCTTCTTCGTCACCTGAAGTGACTTAGTACAAAAAACAAATCGAGACAACCACATAGCCAAGAAGGCTATATGCTCCACCTCCGACACAGTACTAGAGGTTTTGTCGTGGAAGTGGTTTATAAAGGTGGTGTAAGTGGGTTTTGTAGCAGCAAACCCAATAGCATCCTCAGACAAGTCTTCAGGGTCGAAATAGTCACCAGTTGGTCGAAGACCAGTGATGGCAGTGATGTCGAATAAAGTGGGGGTCATCATCCCACAAGGGAGATGAAAAGTGAAATGTGCACTATCCCAAAAGTACAATGAAGATACCAGTATAAGGGGGCAGTAAGGAAATCCTGTCTTCGACAGCATCACCAGGTCATAAATGCCCATCTCCTTCCAGATAGAAGCTTGCGCCTTCTCCATTTTATTCAACCAGTCTGAATACTCAGAGGAGAGGTTAGGGCTTGATCAAAAGATTCGATTCCCTTTGTTCATGAACTGAAGGTTTATATCCTCTGTAGTCTGAGGATGCTGCTGGTTAGCCGGAGTAGCATCTTCAGGGTCTTCCCTAGGCTTCTTCGCGCAACCTATGGGTCTAAGCCTTGGGTGAGTAGGGAGAAGGCGCGGTTCTTCAAGGGATTTTCGATGCATGAAGATAACGGACCAGACATAGCATACATGTTTCCACCGTATCTGATGGGAATGAGGAGTTGAGAATCATATGCTTCTCGCCATTCTTTCATCATGGGTTCACCGACATACCTATCAATCGAGGAAGAAGGGGGGTTAGTGGAAAAGACCTCTGGTGGTTTCTGGACATCATCAGTGTTTTTGGGTTGAGGATTATTTAGTGCATTAGAGAGGAAAGCCATTGTTGAGGATTTGAGAGAAAAATGAAGTTGACAGTATAATGTTGTGAGAAAGCAAGGGATTTGGAAATGGTGGAAATGGTAAAAGTTCCAAATAGAAAGGCTTAGAAGTATTTATAGCCTTCAGAAGAGGGATATGTCTCGTCAAGGCCATTTAATGTTTCACAGGTAGTGGGACACGTGGCGAAGTGCGAAACGGTTACCGTGCAGGCATTGGGAAACGTTTTGACATGCTTGCCTAGGTTATAGGAATATGGTCATCATGGCAAGCGTGGTAACGGTAGTTTGAAGAGACATCTTGGAGAAAGAGTAATGATGGTTTTCTCAAGTGCAACAGCTGTTGGAAGGTGAAAAGCACACGTCAAGACTTGGTGGACAACTGGGAAGACAGGTGTCAAATGGGAAGTTCAAAGAATGGCTATTTCTTTGAGCGTCGAAATAGACATTCTTGGGGGGCAATTTGTTGGCTCCCAAATTCGACACTTACTATATTTGGTCTTTTGGACCAAATAACTGGAATGAACCAAGCCAGGAAGTATGATTCGACACATGAAATAACTTAAGGAAAAGATCTAAGTTATATTGGAATCTTCGACCAAGGGCTCATTCGACTGAAGAAAACTTATGTCACTCGACTAAGAGAAAGTATTCTCGCTTTGACACATGATACGAGGACTATTTGAATTTTGAATTATTGTAGGGAAAGGAAGTTCCACCAGCGTTTAAGAAGAGGCAACGTGGCTGAAAGCCATAGGTAGAGGGACATGCAAAAAACACTTGTCTTCATCCTAGCGCAGAATGTTCACTCGACGGTTACCTATTTTTAGTATAAATTAAGAAACTTGTGTAATTTTCAAGTGTGTTAAACCTATTATACTAAGTCACTCAAACATTATCCAAGTAACTACTGCGTGAGAAAGGATAACGATTGAGAAATGTATGTTGGAAACACCTTTTTTCTTTAATGAAAGTCCTTTACATTACTTTACTATTATCCTGCAAAGTTATCCTTTTTACTTCTTTTACTTGCATTTTTATACTTCTGTTTACTTTTCTAAAATCTTAAACATCCTTTCTCTGGGTCGAACGTGCGTTCTCCCTGCTTATCCATTTTACATAAAAATTAGCATATGTCCTGGGATTAGTTTGATCGATCTCGTAAGTAAACCAAAAAACTTACCTTTTTGGAGATCAGCGGTTGTTTACCAAAAACAACGGTAAACAAATTGGCACACCTAGTGGGACGTTGCTAATTTTCTATGTTATTGTGTTTTTCCTGTACAGTTATAACATTTCATGTTATTAAGAAGTGGTAGAGTAACCAACAAATATACTGTTAGGAAGGAAAATAGAGAGAGTAGTATGGCTAACGAGCCAAACCATGGAGAAATACCTCCACCAATCACAGGAACAGTGGTTACTACTGCTGTCGAAGGGAATATCCCAACTTCTGTTGTATCAATGCGAGCGTTAACCACAAACCAAACTGGACCCTTACTTTCATATGTGGGTCCAAGAGGTCCTTTAGGAACGCCTCCACCAAGGATAAATCTAGGATCTCGATCAATTGTACCCCCAGGCTTCTCGACAACCTGGATGGGTCAAGAATAGCCATATGGCATGCCAACTACTGAAATGGCTAGCCTTATGAATGTTGCTTCCACTTTTTCAGAACCTTTGGTGAACGCAACATCGCCATTACAAGGGTCTGGAGCCAGTAGAAACCAATTTTTGGGAGGGCCATCTCACATGATACCAAGCCTCACAAATGTTTCGACAACAATTTTGAGGCAACAGATGGACGAAAGTAATCATGAAATGGTACAAATGTTAGAACAAACTCTAAGTACAATGCTAAATCCCCTTATTCAGACTACCACACAGTCGAATCAACAGATGAAAGCACAAATGACGCGCATGGCTGAATTCTTTTGGGTACCTCAAGTTGTTCGACAACCCCAGAGGGTACCAATAAGAGTAAATCAAGGGGTAATTATGGAAGAGGATTTGACCGTTAATCCAAACCCCCAGATTCCTAGGGTAGAAGTAGAACAACCAAGGATAGAGATACCACGAAACCTTCGAGAAATCGATCAAGGCGTTATTATGGCTAATAGAAACCAAAATGCTGACGAATTAATGCAGCAAGTTCGACAACAAAGCTATGGGACGGACAATAATCTAACCGCCATGATCGAGAGGATCATGCTTCAAAATGGGATGAATGTTGGTTTTCGCAGACCAAACTTTACATCCCCATTGTCAGAATATATTATGCAAACAGACTTACCACCTAGGAGAAAAGTCCCAAAATTCACTAAATTTTCAGGGGATACGACAGAGTCGACCGTCGAACATGTGGCTAGATATTTGATAGAGGCTGGAGAAATAGCAAACAACGAAAACCTTAGAATCAAATATTTCCCAAGTTCCCTAACAAAGAATGCTTTCACTTGGTTCACTACCCTCCCAGCCAATTCGATCCACAACTGGAACCAATTGGAAAGATTGTTCCATGAACAATTTTACATGGGTCAAACCAAGATAAGTCTAAAAGAATTGGCTAGTGTGAAGAGAAGGTTCATACATCCAATTGATGAATATTTAAATAGATTTCGATTACTTAAAGCCAGATGCTTTACCCAAGTGTCTGAGCATGAATTAGTCGAAATAGCAGCGGGGGGCCTAGATTATTCGATTAGGAAAAAGTTAGATACACAATACCTAAGAGATATGGCCCAACTTGCTGATAGAGTTCGACAAGTAGAACGCCTTAAAGCTGAAAAAGCTAAGACTGCCAAAACTTATCGACGAGAAAGGGTAGCTTATGTCGAAATGAATGATAACAATCCGGAGACATACAACGATCCTATAGATGTTGAAGAAGGCGATATTGATTTAGCGGAATTAAAACAAGGACCACCATATTCTTGTAAATTGCTAGTGCCATCAAATGGGAAAAATCCTGTAGAACCTGAGAAAAACAATGATAAATTTCCTAAGAAAACTTACAGCTTTGACGTATCCAAATTTGATGAAATATTTGATCTATTAGTTAAAGATGGCCAGATGATAGTGCCCCCAGGGGCTAAATTGCCTCCTTTAGAATAGAGAAAGAAAAGAGGGTTTTGTAAATACCATAATTTTTTGGGACATAAAACCTCACAATGTTTCCTTTTTAGGGATCTCGTTCAACAAGCGCTGAAGGAAGGAAGGCTGAAATTTGCTGATAAACCAGCAAGGAAAATCGACATAAACCCCTGCAGACAAAGGCACATTATGCCAAACCAGTTGGCATTCATATGGTGGAAGTGTATGAAGATTTCATCACAAAACCCATCTTTGGAAGTTTCACTGAAGACCCAAAAAAAATCAAAGGAGTTGCTGAAAGCTCCAGCAAAAAAACCACCACAGGTTCTTATTTGGCTGCTACAAAGGGTTCGACAGAGGACTTGGAGGCCAAAATGCAGAAGATGAATCTGGTTGCCAAAAGAAACATGCAGGTTAACGTGGTTGAAGTCTCTGGCGCCAAAGCTTCCGAGGAAGCCATTCGACAAGAAGAAGTAAACAAAACTGCATTCCCAAAGGAGGATGAAGATTTGGCAGATTTTCTACATAGGTGCCAGAAGAAGAAATCGGAAGTAATGCTATGCCCTAGATGTAGCTCTATTTTCGATAAGAAAGCCGCTGAACACATACAAGTTATGCGGGTTGTAAAAGCAAAACAGGGTACCAATTCCTAACAAAGAATGGGTTCAGAAATACGATTTGACCCCAGAAGGGGGCATCAATAAAGACCCATGAATCAGGAAAGGAGGCCACCAACTTTTAGTCCTCCAACTAATGTGCCTACAGATACTTGGCTAAATACCATGGGAAGGAAGAGGCCAAATGAAGAAAGATGGCAGGAATTCGACGTACCAAGAGGTTCTTCTCTAGATTACAGAAAGGAGTACCATGCTTCTGCGTCGAACAAAATGACCCATGTGTCAAGTAATTACAAAGGAAAAAATCCTATGTCTCGTTCGCAGTGGAGAAGGTTCTAAAGACGGCGAAAGGCCGAGAAAGAGGAAGTTGGACCTCATCCAGAAGTTAGCACTAATGTGCAGAAGAAACAAAGGAAACCTCTGGAGAGAAATCCTATGCCCTGGGTGGAGGAATGTGGGTCGAATGATGAAGACGACTCCGACTCAAGTGACAGTTTAGACATCATGGTGAATGTCATATCCGTGTTTCCTAAAGAATACAACCGTGAGGTTGAAGTCGAAGAAACTGACCTAACGGTTGAACAAGAACTGGCTAGACACAAGCCAGTATGATACTATATAATGTATAATAGATGCGTAGAAGAACAAAACGTATTTTTTGAACCACCAAAAGAGGCAATGAAGAGCCATCTGAAACCCCTGTTCATTAGAGCAAAGGTAGAGGAGGTAACCATAAACAAAATTCTGGTTGATTATGGGGCAACCATCAATATCATACCACAATTCATGCTGGAAAAGTTAGGCAAAGGAGATGCTGACATAAAGCCACATAACATGGTCTTATCCAACTATGAATGGGGCATTGGCACCACAATGGGTGTCATTCAACTAGACCTCAAAGTGGGCTCAATCCTACGACCCACCATGTTCATGGTTATTTTAGCAAAACCCAACTACAATCTACTCCTTGGTTGGGAGTGGATACATGGCATTGGAGCAGTGCCATCTTCGATGCACCAAAGGGTCACAATATGGCGCCCCGGCGGCATTGTGGAGAACATTGAAGCAGATCAGAGTTATTACTTAAGTGAAATCAACAGTGTCGGAAAGAATAGTTTCGACATAAATTTAGCTCACATAGGGCCATGTAACCCACCTGAGTTTGATTTAACCCCAACTCCTAATGCATTCTGCTCCCTATACCTACACTCCGATTACAGCTTTCAGTGGGATAAAGAAGACTTATCCAACATCGACTTAGGAGGAGTTAGTGATATATGGCCAACAGGCTAGGGAAGCGAGTTTGATGATGATGACTGAGTCATCAACTCTCCAAAAGATTTTGGCATATGTGGCCGAAAACAGAATGATAGCTGCCTTAGAGGCTGAAGTTAAATATGTGGCTTCCAAAGCCAATGAACAAGTCCTTTCGAAGACAGGGCCTGGGAAGGATTTCGACCCAGAGCCTCCCGACTTAGGAACGAAAGACTTTCGAAACCAGAGTTTAGACGCCATCTATGACGACGAACCTCTAGATTTCAAAAAGGACCCGCTGGCGAACAATGTCAGAATGCTGGCTCAAGATCCTCTAGAAGAGGTAAATCTAGGCGAAGGTCCTGTGAAGAAGCCCACATACATAAGCACAAAAATGGATCCAGGACTCAGGGTCGAAATGATCGAATTACTAAAAGAGTTCAAGGATTGCTTTGCGTGGGACTATGACGAGATGCCTGGTCTCGACAGAGGATTGGTAGAACTGCAGTTACCAATAAAGCCTGGAAAGAAGCCCGTTAAGTAGACTCCAAGACGGTTTGCGCCAGAGATTTTATCAAAAATCAAAACGGAGGTCGAAAGGCTACTGAGATGCAAGTTCATAAGAACGACCAGGTACGTCGAATGGATTGCGAATATTGTGCATGTTTTAAAGAAAAACGGTACCTTAAGGGTGTGCATCGATTTCAGAGATCTAAATGCTGCAACACCCAAAGATGAATATCCAATGCCAGTGGCGGAAATGCTTGTAGATTCTGTCGCTGGTTTCGAGTACATGAGTATGCTTGATGGCTACTCTGGATATAATCAAATCTTCATTGCTGAAGAGGATGTGTCGAAAATGACATTTCGTTGCCCCGGGGCTTTGGGTACTTATGAATGGGTAGTAATTCCCTTTGGCCTAAAGAATGCAGGGGAAACGTACCAAAGAGCCATGAATTCGATCTTCCATGATTTTATTGACACTTTCATGCAGATTTATATTGATGATATTGTTGTCAAATCTGTTTCAGGGAAGGCTCACATGGATCATCTTCGACAATCCTTTGAGAGGATGAGACACTACGGCCTGAAGATGAATCCTCTAAAATGTGCTTTTGGTGTAAAAGCAGGAGATTTCTTAGGTTTTGTGGTCCATAAAAAGGGCATTGAGATAAACCAAAACAAAACCAAGGCTATCTTGCAAGCCAAATCACCAACTAACAAAAAGGAATTGCAATCCTTACTTGGGAAGATAAATTTCCTAAGGAGATTTATATCCAACCTCAGTGGGAAGACGCAAGCCTTTTCACCATTACTTCGACTCAACAAAGGAGGATTTGAATGGAGGGAAGAACATCAAGAAGCCTTCGATAAAATCAAAGAGTACCTCATTAAACCACCTATTTTGGTGCCTCCTTGTCGAAGTAGAAGTATGAGACTGTACATAGCCGCGTCTAATAAAACTTTAGGGAGCATGCTGGCTCAGGAGGATGAACATGGTGTCGAAAGGCCCATATATTACCTCAGTAGAGTTTTAAACGATGCAGAAACTAGATATAACGAAGTTGAAAAACTATGTTTATGTCTATATTTTTCATGTACAAAACTTAAGCAATATATAACGCCAGTTAATGTTTATGTTTCGTCTCATTTTGACGTTTTCAAATATATGTTATCGAAACCCATTTTGCACAGTAGAATTGGAAAATAGGCACTTGCATTAACTGAGTACTCATTAACTTTTATGCCTCTCAAGGCTATAAAAGGCCAAGTGGTCGCAGACTTTATAGTCGACCACTCTATACAAGAAAGATCACTGAATTATTTGGAGATTGAACCGTGGAAACTTTACTTTGATGGTTCAAGTTATAAAGATGGAGTTGGAGTCGGGGTCCTTATTATTTCTCCAAACAAAATTCAAACAACATTTAAGTACAAAATAGACGGGGATTGCTCCAATAATGAGGCTGAATACGAAGCTTTAATCGTTGGCCTTGAAATCCTGTTGGAATTGGGGGCAACTCAAGTCGAAATAATGGGAGACTCAGAGTTAGTCCTAAAACAAATTACGAAAGAATACAAATGCATAAAAGAAAACCTTATCATGTATTTCGTAATAGCCAGACGGTTGTTGAAGAGCTTCGAAGCAGTTAACATTCGACACATACCCAGATTGGAAAATCAAGCAGCCAACGACTTAGCATAAATTTCTTCTGGGTATAAAGTTTCGAAAGATAGGCTACAACAAGCAATCGAAGTTAGAGGGAGTGTAACCACCACTAAGTTATCTCCATCGGATTTAAGGACCACAACGTTAGGATACACTGATCATGAAAATTTTGAAATTTTGTTCATAGACAATCTAACAGAGCAAGATTGGAGAAAGCCTGTAGTGGACTATTTGCAAAATCCAGCGGCTTCGACAGAACGAAAGATAAAGTACAGAGCGCTGAGTTACGTGTTGATGGGAAATGAACTATTTAAGAAAACACCGGAAGGTGTGCTTTTGAAATGCTTAAGTGAAACAGAAGCATATATAGCTCTTTCCAGCACACACGCTGGGGCATGTGGAGCACACCAAGTAGGCCAAAAGATGAAATGGTTATTGTTTCGACAAGGCTTATATTGGCCCACTATGTTAAAGGATTGTGTTGAGTTTGCAAAAGGATGCCAGGAATGTCAAAAACATACAGGCATTCAACATGTGCCAGCAAATGAACTTCACTCGATTGTGAAACCTTGGCCTTTTAGAGGATGGGCTTTGGATCTCATTGGAGAAATTCGACCAGCATCTTCTAAAGGTCAGAAGTATATACTGGTGGGCATTGATTATTTTACTAAGTGGATTGAAGCGATTCCTTTAGTCAATGTAGACCAGGAGAATGTCATTGAATTCATTCAAAGGTACATCATATACAGATTTGGAATCCCTGAAACATTAACTATAGACCTAGGGTTAGTCTTTACTGGTTGAAAGATGCAAGACTTTGCTGCGGAAATGGGGTTTAAACTGTTAACTACTACGCCTTATTATGCGCAAGCTAATGGCCAGGTCGAAGCAGCAAATAAAGTAGTGATCAGTTTAATAAAGAAACATATGGGAAAGAAACCCAGAAACTGGAACAAGATGTTAGATCAGGTCCTGTGGGCGTGTCGAACTTGTCCGAAAGAAGCCACAGGAACAACACCATTTCGCCTGACCTATGGTCATGATGCAGTGTTACCAGTGGAAATCCACTTGCAGGCGACAAGGATTCAGATACATCATGAGATCCCTTCTGAAGTCTATTGGAGTATGATGTCGGATGAACTAGTGGACTTAGACGAAGAAAGGTTGAAAGCTCTGGATCTTTTAAGACTGCAGAAGAAGCGAGTTGAGAAATCCTACAATCGCAGGGTGAAGTCCAAGACGTTTCAGCCTGAAGATCTGGTTTGGAAAGTAATACTCCCAATGGATCGAAGAGACAGAAACTTGGGAAAATGGTCCCCTAAGTGGGAAGGACCTTTCAGGATTGTGCAAGCATTCTCGGGTGGAGCCTATGAGATCGAAGAATTAAGCAAAGATCAAAGACTCTTGAAGGTGAATGGTAAATACCTGAAAACGTATAGACCTATGCTTCAAGAGGTAAAAATAAATAATATATAGTCACTGTTAAATAAAGAATGCCAAAATGGAAACTTAAAAATTTCATTAAAAGTGCCAAAATGGCTCTAAAATCGTTACAAACAAGTGATTACATGAATTGGAGAAACATGATTCAAAAGGGAAGATTAGTTTTCATCTGGAGATACTTGATTCTTTGCAATTCTAGCCGTCGATCACATAGAGCTTTCGATTGGTGAAGGGTTTCTAGCTTAGCATCCAGAGATTGAGCTCGATCGGCATGTCTTAACCCTTCAGCCAATTCTTCTTGGCTTTCTGATTCAGTGTTCACAGCAAGAAGTTCCTCTTTCTTTTTGTCGTTGGCAGCAATTTTATCTTCCAACTCTGCAATTTGCACCCTCAGTTGAGCATTGTCTTGATCTATCTCCTCGACCGCCTTTTGTCTAGCCTCCTGGGCCTTCGACAAATCCTTTACCCTAGAAGCTGACTCAGTAGCAGTATGCCAGGCAGCGTCCACTTGACCATTGGCTTCTTCAATCTCACGATTGAGGGCCATTTGTTTCCCCATTGAAGTCTGAGTGACATTCCCTGGTGAAGCCTGAAGAAGGATGTTATATCTCTGTATTTGTACTATTTTGTCGCTATGTTTTGTTTACTTCCGGATTATGTTTCTCCCCAGTGAAGTTAAGCCATGCAGTAAGACTTTGTTTCCTCAGTTGGTGCTTATTTTCTTTTGGAATGATCTTCTTGGATGTGATATAGCCGAGTGTTGTTTGTGCCCGAGTTGGTTTTGTTTGTTTATCCCCAGTATTATATGTTTGTTTTGTCAGCATATAACACTTATACATTCATACATACATCATGCATAGTTAAATTTGGCAAATCATTGCTCATTCACATTCGTTAATATTTTGTTGACATATTACCCTATTTTGCAAAGTTGTGTTGTCCTCTCTCCAATAGGGTGTCGGCCTTAAGCAGAAAGTGTATATTCTTTCAATTTCCCCACTAAGTTATCCCTCGTGAAAGATTTTTGCTTTAGCCTTCCTGTACAGCTCTTTGTCTGGATAGGTTGGGTTTCCCTCTTGAGTTTATTTCTCAAAGGATGTATTTTCTTAAACTGTTCCATCCCAATTTATTTCTGGTTGGGATCTTTGATCCTCAACAATATTACTACTTTGTATTTCTACAAGCTTCGAGCTTTGGTTTGAGAATGTGCATTCATTTTGCACGAGAAGACTTTATCTCCATATCATGAATATATTGGCATTTCCCCAGGAAGTCATTTTGCTTTCCCCGAAAATCATTTTTACAATCCTTCCCATAACAGCAAGTAGAAAGTCTCTTTATTTGAGACAGCTTATATTACCCTTTCCAGGCAGAATACTTTGGTGAAAGAAGAAGTTGAGACCCGTTCTAGGTGAAACGCCAGAATTTTGGAAAAAACTTGTTATCTTTTTACTAACTCCAATGAATGTTGGTAGTTCATCGTTAGTGAATGGCGGTGCTATGATATATTTTCTCTCTACCTTCAGTGAAAGTTGGTAGGTCACCATCAGTGAAATTTGGTGATTGTTATCTTTTTTCTACCCTCAGTAACGTCGGTAGTTCATTGTTAGTGAACAGCGGTGCTATGATATATTTTCTCTCTACCTTCAGTGAAAGTTGGTAGGTCACCATCAGTGAAAGTTGGTGATTGTTATCTTTTTTCTACCCTCAGTGAACGCCAATAGTTCATCATCAGTGAACAGCGGTGCTATGATATATTTTCTCTCTACCTTCAGTGAAAGTTGGTAGGTCACCATCAGTGAAAGTTGGTGATTGTTATCTTTTTTCTACCCTCAGTGAACGTTGGTAGTTCATCGTTAGTGAATGGCGGTGTTATGATATATTTTCTCTCTACCTTCAGTGAAAGTTGGTAGGTTACCATCAATGAAAGTTGGTGATTGTTATCTTTTTGCTACCCTCAGTGAACGTTGGTAGTTCATCGTCAGTGAACGGCGGTGCTATGATATATTTTTCTCTCTACCTTCAGTGAAAGTTGGTAGGTCACCATCAATGAAAGTTGGTGATTGTTATCTTTTTTCTACCCTTAGTGAATGTTGGTAGTTCATCATCAGTGAACGGCGGTGCTATGATATATTTTCTCTATACATTCAGTGAAAGTTGGTAGGTCACCATCAATGAAAGTTGGTGATTGTTATCTTTTTTCTACCCTCTGTGAACGTTGGTAGTTCACTGTCAGTGAATGGTGGTGCTATGATATTCCTTCCTCTTATTATCCTCAGTGAACATTGGTAGCTCACCGTCAGTAAACGTCGGTGCTATTATTCTTTTCTCTTTCTACCTTTAGTGAACATTGGTAGTTTCGCCTTCAGTAAAAGTTGGTGTATCCTCTGACTTTTTACCATCCTCTACGAGTCGGGTCTTTTGATCCACCAGTGATTTATTTTCCTGGTTGGGTTTCTCTTTTGATCCTTATTTCCTTTGTTATATCCCCAGTGGTGTTTTGCGTCCCTTCGAAGTTCTTCATATGCATTCATACTAATAAGCATTGCATGGCATCTTAGGGCCAAAAATAGGGTTTGTTTTATATTTAAGTATCTTCGATCACGTCGACACAAAGATTTTTAACCTTCGTATCTCCGGATAGAAACTTAAATAAGGGAAGTTGTTTTAACCCAATTTCCCCCCCTAATATCCCTTCATCATACCATATTGATTCAATCACAACAAGGTCACATTAGGGCTTTTGGTTCTCCTTCCTATCTTTAGCTTTGCTCTTTGAGGGATCACCAAGCACCTTGACTTGTTTTTCTTTTGTGATCATGCATGTTTTGTTTTGAATTTCCTTTTAATTAATAAAATCCAATGTTGGTTTGTATTACTTGTTAATAATGTAGGTAAAGGCAATGGGGCTTAACAAGTTGATCCATGGGTTCATGAGTTTATTTTCGTGCCCTAGTCAATAAAGCTTGAGAAGTTCAAACCTCACCACTGAAGTTATTTTTGAAGAAATGACATGGAAAGGTTTATCTTAGTTCACCATATTTAAAAGTTATCAATATTGATTCAAAAGTACAAGGGGTTGATTGAAGAAGTTGTCATGGTTGGGCAAGGCCTTGCTCCCATTGGTTACAAGTGCATATTTCTCCCAATTCTCAAGATATGTGTGATACGGTGGGAGAACTGACTTGAGGTTTTGCGTTTGTGTTCGAAAATGTTTCAGTTTAGCAAGAGTCGCCACCGACTTTTTATTTTATCCAAAGGAAAGGTCAAAAAGCACATGAAAGACCTTTGAGATGTTTTCTTGGGTTCGGGGGGTAGATTATGAAAAGGGGAGGTGCAAGCACCCTTTTCATCCATGGTTATCCATGGGCTCTTAGTTACTTGTTTAGATCACTTGCTTTTGCTTTTCAATTGTTTGAAATGGTGCTTTGTGTGTGGTTTTGAAAATGTTTTGAAAAGAGGCCATCGTTGTGGAAACCTTTGTAATGATTCTTGTTTGAATATATACAAAGGTGTATTGTCTTTTGAATATATTTTTCAATGCTGGATTGTTTGAAAGTTTGCTTTTGGGAAATGTTTTGAAATTGTGTTGTGAGGTGTGTTTGAAAATAGCAAGGATGTTTTTGCAAGTTTTGATCAAGTAACTAAGAGTTGTCTACCCTATTTTACTCAAAGATATTTCCTATACATTTTTAACCCTTTTGACAATGTTGTTTTACCATTGCATTTGGTAAACAACCTTGTATTAGGATGTTAAATGGGACAGGCGCGGGTCATCGTATTGACCATGATAGCAATTGTGATAAGTATCTTTAGCAATTTTTTGAGGGACTAGATCATTTTGTTTGGGCAACCAATATAGCGTCATCGAGGAACTATGATCTTTTGTTTTGTTTTTGTTTTGCCAAGATACTCAACATGCATAACATGGCCAATTTTAAAGGCAACAAGTGGATGAAACCCTAGGGGTGCATGTGTGTGTTGTGTTGTCAATTTACATGTTTTTTTGTCTTTGTATTAGTCAAGCTATTTGTTTGATTTTGGATTTTTGCATACAAACCCTAATCTCTAATCATAGCATATTTGACAGTATAAAGTGCGTAAAATAAATCTACACTATTACAATATTGATATGGGGAGGGGGATACAATTTTTGAATGGGGAATATTTGCAAGAAAATAAAACCCTAATATTTTACTATTACATCCAAATTGAATAAATGGGACAAACGAATAAATTGACAATAATTAAATAAACAATTTAAATATAAACATGCAAAATATTATGAACATTCAAAAATGTTTTTGTTTATTTTTATGTATGTAGAAATAAAATATTTAATGAATTAAAAAAGAAATAAAAAGATTATTTTTTTATTAAGGGTAAAACCCTAATTTTCTTTTAAGAAAGTAAATATATATTAATTATATTATTCATGTACAATAAAATAAAATAAAATATATACAAGATAAAAATATATTTAGAAAAAAATTATTTAAGTATAAATAAATAAAAAATAAAGGTATAATATTATTATGTATTATTTTCAAGTTTTCATTAAATAAAATAAAAGTATATACTCACTAAATTATTTTTATGTTAGAAAAATAAAATAAAATACAAAAATAAATGTGAAAATTTATAAAAATATTTTTGGTATTTTTTATGTTTAGAAAATAATAAAATAAAATCAGAAATTAAAAATAAATACAAAAATATAAAAATATGAAGAAATGGGCCAGGGGGTGCAGTCAGCAATGAGGGGGTGCCAAAAACAAGGCCAGGACCAAGCCCAGCCCACTGACTTCATCTTCAACCTTTTTCAACCAAAAACGCGCGCGCCTGATTCAAACATGGAGAACCTGCATACGTGCCCTAATGCAAAAACGCATAACATCAAAGTTGTAGCATTTTTCAAGACGATTCCAACCATGTAAAGAACTCATTCTAACTCTCAAAGACCAGAGAGAATTTCTCTGGCCCTAAATTCTAACCTAATTTTTTCAGGAAGTTCATGAATCAAATTCTCTTAACACGTTTAACTTAAATGAAAACTGAGCATATGTACAGCTTCATGGCTATGAGTACTACATTTTTTATTTACAAACCTAAGCCTAATGATTCCTAAATAGAGAGATAGGAATTTGATAAAAACTTGTTTCAGTTGAGATCGTGTATGGCAATGTCGAGCTTTTCAGTGAGGCCTGAGGTGTTTGGGAGCTTGCTTGAACTTCCTATGACCTTTCTGAATGCCTAGTTTGCCTTGAATGTGCTTGAACAAGCTTATAGAACTCAACCTGCACAAGGAGAAAACAGAAATGGTGAAGCTTGCAAATGGAGTTACAGTCACTGCCTAATGGTTGGGATAGCTTGGATAGGTTATATGGAAGGTGTTTGAACAAGTTTGAGGCAAAACGTACGAGGGGTTTTTGCTATGGAAGTCCAAGTGCAGAAACTGCCCTGTTTTGTAAGAGGAAGGTGATTTTTTGTTTTGGAAGGCTTGAGGACTCAAAGTCTCGTGTTTTAGGTTCAATGCAATGTGTGAAACTTGTCTCAAAAGCTTGCAAAAGTTGGTTTTCTCAGATGTTCAAGATGTGGTGTATTTGATAAGTTTCTTGTATTTTAAGCAAAAGTGAGCAATGATGCAAGACAGGCCTGTACAGGCTATCTATCAGCTTGCACTTTACAAGCTTGGCCCCCTCAATTGGTGGATATTGTGTTCTGTACCAGATCTTGTTCAAGGCTCAAGAGATGTGGTTTGACATAAAGCAATTTTGACAAAAATGGCAATGTTGCCTTTTTGCTATTTTAGGATTAATTCTTTGTGTAATCCTCCCATGACCAAAACAAAGCCTTAGACCAATGGATTTGAATTTAATTATTGAGTATGGAAGGGTTTTGGGACCTGTAATCAAGTACAAACAAGGCTGATTAGAGTTTGTAACTTGCATCAATATGAACATGCCATGGATCAAAAGTGAGTTTTTGCCAACTTCAAGCCTTCGATTCTCCCTAAAAACAAATGATTTTGGAGAGTTCTTGGACATTTTAGAAAGATTGTAACATGCTCTACAATACATCTTTGAAATGAATTTTGAGATTCCAAGTGGAACTAGGTGAAAAATTGCCATGAAGATAGTTCAAAATCCTGCCTAAACTAGGGCAAAATTTCACTAAGTTAAAAGTTTCATGGACCCTTGTTCCAAAAATCATAACTTTAGATCCAAGCTTCTTTTGGGAAAACTTTGTGAATCAAAGTTGTAGACTTTGTGGAGGACTACAACTTTCATGTCGGAAGTTTTGTTTGAATCCAATTTCATCAAGGTGAAAATGTTGGGCAAAGTTGGGGAAAATTAAGAAAATTTCATAACTTAGAAAAATTCTAAGTTATGAAAATTTTCAATCTTAAACCCTAATTTGCAAAATTGGGTTTCTTGATGAACAAGTTTCATGTTTTTACACATCTTGATGAAAAATGACCCTTGGCACTTGATTTGGACCAAAAAGTCAAAGTTTGACTTTTCAGTGTACAGTCAAATTTTGATCAGTTGATTTGAAAATTAATCTGCCAATCCAATGCATTTGAGATCTTTTGAACCTTGTGAATAGGTAAAGGTGATGCCATTTAGTCCTTGAACCCATGCTTGAATCCAATTTGCCATTGGCTAGGTGAAAAATCAGAAATTGCCCTTATATAGTCAAAACCCTAAAAATGACCATTTTGCCCTTTTGATGATCTGATCAAATTTCTTGAGGAGTTATGGTACAAACTTGATCAAATGGTTCATATAAGCTTATAATGTTGATGTGGATCAAAATTAATGAGGTTTGACTGTAAATTGGCCACAATTGACTTTTTCCCCAATACAGTTGATTTCTAGGTCAAATGTCCAATTGACTGGGCAAAAATTTGATTTAAAGCTTGAAACTTGGTAGAGGCAATCTTATAAGTCCAACATGAAGTATGAATGTCACTTTGAGAATTGGAAGTCAAAAAATACCTGTGCAAACTCAAACCCTAATTTAAGTCAACAATGCAAGTAAATGTCTTGAGTAGTGCAAAACCCTAATCTGGTCTTGAGTTCAAAGAGTCTTGTGATGAGAAATCTTGATAAAATGAGAGGGCAAATTTTGGGGTAAAACAATATGGATGTGGTTTTTGTGGCTATAATTTCTCATTATCATCCTCAACAACTTCTATTTACAAAGCAAAAGTGTTGGTACAAGAAGGTTATTCAAAATTGTCAAAGTTCCTCAAAGCATTTTCTTGATCTATGAGCTAGTGTTTTTGAACTTCAAAGAAGTATATCTTGCTCATATTTTTGAATTTTTGAGTGATTCTAAAAGCATCCCTCTCTTCAAATGGTTATTAACAAATCACTTCAAAAGTTTCAAGGAGTTTTCATGTGGAAGAAGCTTGATGATGAAGAAAGGTTATAAGTCCTCCAGATGAACCCCCAATTTCTCATGTGTGACTTCAAGAGATCATAACTTGGTCAGATTTTATCACCTTGAGGCCACTCGTTTTCCAAAATGGTCTTGAGGATGTGAACTTTATTCCTTCTTTTATATGCAAAGTGAGAAAATGGGTGGAAGATGCCCTAAGGATACAACAGATTATAGGTCATTTCATGATTTTTTGCCAACTTCAACAATTCACAACTCTCTCAATTTTTGGATATTTTGAATGGTTAAAGTTACAAAATGTCACTCAAGAGGTCTATTTCATGCCATATTTTTTGGTCAAGAGCAAATTCCAAGAGGAAGGCCATGTTTGGATGCAAAACATTATAGGTCACTTTTGAAGAAAAATTTGAAATATTTCTAAGTATGGAAAGTCAACCCTTTTCTTCCAACTTTGACTCAACACAACTTCTTGCTCAAACATCCAATTGATCTCACTCCTTGCACATTGTAAATCTTATGACTTCATATTTAAAATTATTGAAAAATCACATCATATGGTGCCCTACATTGTTGGCACCATGGTTATGAAAGTAGCATCATGAAATGGATTCCAAGTTCAGTCAGATTTGAATATTGGTTTAAATCCAATTACAAGCCTGTTTAAAGATCAATTTCGTGTCTAATCATGTTTAGGAACTTCCCATAACAAGAAATGACCCTTAAACCATTCATTTTGCTGCATTTTGAGCCATGTGAATTCACACTTAGTAGGTCCACACGATTTCATTGATTTTGCCTCCAATTCACACGCTTGAGCCTTGCATCATGATCAACTATAAATAAGGGTCATCCATCACTCATTTAGGGAAGCTTTTGATAGCCAATTGGCCCCTGTTCAGATCCCACATGAACTCTGAATTTGAAATTCTGATTTCTTACATTCTCACCTTAAAACATCACCATTCAGTTAGCTTCATTGGACTTCTTTGAAGCTAACCATACGGTTACTTTCAAGAATTGTAACCTATATTGATCTGTAGAAGTCCAGTTTCAAAGCAATTTCTCACTACTCCGTTCAGGTAGATTTCTTGGCCAAATTGATTCAAATAAAAGACTAACCCACTCCTTGTGTTCATCTGATCCTCGTGCTCTTTATAGTTTGCAATTTCATTGAGAATTGAGTGAGATATCCCAGATTTTTGTGCTCGCTATTTTTTCTGGTTTTCTTCAAA
This sequence comes from Vicia faba, assembly GCA_948472305.1. Classification (NCBI taxonomy): domain Eukaryota; kingdom Viridiplantae; phylum Streptophyta; class Magnoliopsida; order Fabales; family Fabaceae; genus Vicia; species Vicia faba. Next base: position 171,870,298 of record OX451739.1, on the reverse strand, counting down.
CACAGCCTTGCACAACTTATATAAATTTGGCGCGCAGATACCATTAGAATCGTCTTGAAGAGACGAATTTAATGGTACCAGTCTCGTTTGCTAATTTTGCAGTTTGAAGGATTCAATTTGGGGATGGATGAAGGTTGAAGACGATGTCATGTATGTCTTCAACCAATGACATGAAGCCACATTATTTTTTTGAAATGGATACAATATGCTTGTCTTACCATGCGCGTGCCTCAGGAGCCCTTGGATCTGATTACTTTTGTGAGTCAGACTTCATCCAATGCGCCATATTTTAAGTTGTTTTATTTTAAAAATGTTGAATCTGGTGTGATATTTAGTAATGACCATGATATGCATAGCGCGCCAGATCCCTTGGATTTGATTACTAACGCGTTATAACTCTCATCCATTGGTCCACATCTTTTTAGTTTTTATTTTCTTTTCTGATTTTTATATTTAATTGTTTTAAATTTCAAAAAATCATAGAAAATTCATTTTAAGTCCAAAAAATCCAAAAAAATTATGAAAAATATTTTTGATTTTTCTCTTTTTGATTTTTATTTTTTCACAAATGTATTTTGTGTTTTGATATTTTTTTTTATAAATTTTCACTTATTTGAATTGTTTTAAATGTTTAAAAATACTTTTATGTATTTTTAAATTCTGAAAAAATTATTGAATGATCCAATGATATTGTGACAAATATTGCTGACCTCATTTATTTTTTATTTCTGACTATGGTATTTTCTATCATTTTTGGTTTATTTTACTTATTTCTTTTAATTTTAAAAATAGTTTCTGACTTTAAAAAATTTCCAAAAATTTTATAAAAATATTAGAGTCCTTTTCTTATTTTTCTATGGTCTTACTTTTTATTTCTTGGTTAATTTGAATGTAGTTGATATTTTTATATTGTAAAATATTTTAAAAACCTTTTTTTAATGAATATATTAAATGCAATATTATTTTGTGATTATTTTCTGGCTGAACTTGGGTTGAATTTTGATCATGAACTTTATTAACATCATTGGATCCATGGTGTTGAGTCTAACTCCATAAAAATGGATAGATGATTTTATTATTAGTTTATTTAATTCAAATGTGGTTTGTATATTCTTTCCCACCCCTCTTCATCTTATCCCTTTCTTATTGCATTAAGTGCTATTGGAGCATGATCTCTATATCATGTCTCAAAACAAATGGTGCATAGATTGCTATGACCGGCCTCAAAATAGGTGCGACTTCTACATAAGTCTACTTACGATTGCTTAACATAGCGCTAAATTTTGTCCCGACTCGAATAAATGATCATTCGTGGCCCAAACCTATGTTTGCAAGCCCAAGTATGTTAATTTGATCTCTTTGATCCAATAACCTTGAGATTCATTGTGTGGAGGCTTTGGTTCTACCAATCCCCTAATAGATCTACAACACTTTTGGTCAACGTGGATCACTTAAACATCATTGATCATTAAATGGTACTTTTGAGGATTCCAAATGGATTATATACTTGACAAAAAGCAAATGCAACTTGTTGTGTGGAGGCTTTGGTTCTACCAATCCTCTAATGAGTTCCAAATGCAAGTTTCAAGATGGTCATCCAACTAACCACTAATTATAAATTGTTTTACTTTATTCTTTTTTTTATTCTTTATGTACCATTTACTTTAAACATTACATTTCATGCCATTTTTATTTTTTGCTCACTTGAGCATTTACTATTCTTGTTATTTTTTTTCTCACTTGAGCTTTTCTTTTCTTTTTTTAAGACACCTAATAATCAACATGAACCATAAAAAGCTTTAATGATACTTGGACTATTTGGTTACTATCCTTGGCATTATGGAGTATTGGACTTCTTGGACTTGGGGTTAGAAACCTTGGCCTATGTTGGAGACCTTGTAGATTTAATTGATATGTTGTCTGGAGTTCTTGAGGTTTACCTCAAGGCATTGGGTTGTTCATTTGTTTTGTGTGCAGGTTATCATGATTATATTATTTGTTTGTAATCTGGAATTCACCCGTATACAACCATTACTGTGCCCAATTTTTGTGAAGACTTAATACACTTGAAGTTTAGTTCTCTCAAGAGGTCTAGTATCTTTGATTGCTTGGTTTCAATCCAAAGAATGAGAATTCTATCTTGACTCATAATGTCAAGTATTGGCTTCTTGTTGGTTAGATGGTTCTTATCCCTAGCTTTTACCTTATGCTTTAGGATAGTCCCTTCTTCTCCTCCCATCTTCTTTAATTTCAAAAATCTTCCTCCTCCTTTTAAAAACTCTTCTTGTTTCTAAACTTTAACCACTTTCATAATAAACTTGAACCTAGGTCCATGTATTTTAAAAAAAATCATTTTCATAAATAAACCTCAATCAATTTAATAATACCTTGACATTTTTTGTGAGAAGACTAAAAGTCAATCAATCTCATTTCAAACCATTTTGCCACTTTGGCTTTTATTTTAAAACCTTTCTCAGAAGATTGGACTCTTGTCCATCCTTATAGTGATGCAAACAACTATACTTCTACAATATGTAGTGAAGAGAGATATTTTCCACTTGGGTGTTGAGTGAGGTATTGTTGATTTTAAAATCCAAGCCATATCCTCCACTTTGAGATGATGTAAATTCTCCTTTCTCATGATTGTGGGTAGTAAGTATGTTTTCCACACGGACAATGACGATGATGTCTTATCCCGTAAAATTAACCAACATACTTGTGTTTTAAAATTTTTAAAGAGGAACTACGTGTACCCTGATCCCCTATTGCAAGAAAGGTGGTACATAGGCACTAAAGGTTCACAACCGCGGCAGGTGCAAAAATCATAAAAACTACTTCTTTTCTCACCTCCACCATATATTTTACATACAACATTTTATAGCCAAAATATACATATTTTTCAAAGAGGTTCCTGCAGAGTACCGTAGATATTAGGGTGCTAATACCTTCCCTTTGCATAATCAACCCCCTTACCTAGAATCTTTCCCCCTCTTTTGGGTTATTCGCTCTTTTCCCATTCCTTTAGAAACAATAAAGCGCGGTGGCGATTTTTATTTTGATCTGTATAAGTCTAGTCAATCCAATGGCTTAGTCTTAAAACATTTCTACCGCTACACCCGATATCAAGAAAATGAAGTTGATTAAAGGGAAACTACCTGAAAAAATTATAAAAGGTTTTGTTCGCCGCTATGGAGATATTAATAATCTGAAAAAGATGATCGTATAAGTGGAAACTGTCACTTCCCTTGTTAAATTCTATGACCCTCCACTAAGGTGTCTTACTTTCCAAAATTTTCAATTGGGACCTACTTTGGAGGAATTTGATAGGATTTTGGGATTATCTAAAATCAAGGATGAAGCTTATATAGGGATTGGGTAAACTATCAAATTTCGAGACTTGTCTAAAGAGTTAAAGATACCCTTCACTGATCTAGTGCTCAACTACAAGAAGGATGGTGAATCTACTTTGGAGGAATTTGATAGGATTTTGGGATTATCTAAAATCAAGGATGAAGCTTATATAGGGATTGGGTAAACTATCAAATTTCGAGACTTGTCTAAAGAGTTAAAGATACCCTTCACTGATCTAGTGCTCAACTACAAGAAGGATGGTGAAGTGTAAGGTATCTAGAAGTAGTACTTAGAATCTAAGGCTCTTTCTTTTGCAGATAGGAAAGAAGGGGATGCTTATGGAGATTGTTTGGAACTACTTATTTTTGGTTTGATTCTCTTTCCAAATACTGTGGACTATATAGATTTTGTGGCCATTAATGTATTTTGGGCCATAAAAGTATTAAATATTAATCCTACTCCTGCTTTTCTTGCTGATGCATATTACTCCCTTCATTCGCGTTATGAAAAAGGGAGAGGTGTGCTACATTGTTGTATTCATCTTTTGTACTCTTGTTTAATTTCCCAGCTCTACAAAGAAAGTTACATGGTCAAGGATCTGACGAAGAACGAATGGTCTCAAAATTTGAGGGCTATTAGTGCCGATTCTATTTTGTGGTATGCTAGAAAGCTAAATATAGTGGAGATTATCTATAGTTGTGGAGAGTTTCTGAATGTTCCTTTGATTGGGACAAGAGGGTGTATTAACTATAACCTCACTTTGGCTTTACGTCAACTTGGATACCCTATGGAAGATAAACCTCTCGATGAACAACTTCGATAATTGGTCCTCCATGACATGGGCAAATGCAACCTCGAGCTACTTAAAAAATCATACATGCTTGGGGTAAAGTATACAAGAAATAGGCTGAATTTGGAAGGAAGAATATTGTGGCAAGAGAACCTTATACTCAATGGGTTTTCGATTGAGTCTGAATCAACAAGCTATCATTTGACATTGATCATTCATACAAGCCAGACATACTTGATCCTCTTCCGATATCAGTAGAAGAAGTGGAAGAACTTAGGGATGCCCTTGATCAAGCCCAAAGAGAAAAGGTTTATGACCTTGCTTATGAGAAGAATCAATTGCAACATGAGCTCGAGCTAAAATACTAATAAATTCAAAAAGATCGTGAGTTAGTTGACAAAGAGAGGCTTAAATGAAAGCGTACGACTGAAGGGTTGCTAAGTGCCACCTTTAATCTTGATTCCCACAGTCAAAATTTAGATGATGCGACTAGGGAAATTGGAAGACTAAAGGGTTGGTACAATCAAGCACTATAAGACAAGAGGGAGTTGGAAGAGGCTTTTAGAGCCCAAATCCAAGAATTAGAAGAAAATGCTCAAGGTCAAGAGGTGCAGGTCCAGAACCTTGTCACAAGTCTCCAAGAAAGCAAAGAGTCAGAAGTAAGGGAATACCTTAGGAGGATGAGGGCAGAAAGACTCCTCTCCCAACGAGTAGGGGAGTATGAAGAAGTTTGTCAACAGTTAGAAGGACTCCGAAAATATTTCCTTATACAAAGGGGACTCCATAAGGAGATGAGAGCTGAAAAAATATATTGGGAAGAACAACACATGAAGATTGCTCTAGAGGGAGAAGATAACAAGATCATAATCTCGACACTTTACAAGGACTATGTGAGGTACAAAGGCAAGCATTCAAAGCTCACCTTCTTAGCAAACAATCTCATTGGTGACATTCTTAGAAGCTTAAAGGATGTAGAAGCTACAATGGTCCCTCTTCCGAAGGAAGTTGAAGACTTCCTCAAGCTTTGTAGGGAGATGGTTGATGTTTTTAGGGCAGAAATTCACAAGTTTACTTAGCAGATTTAATTTCCCTTCTATTATTTCTTTCAATGTTTTACATTTGTTTGATTTTCCGCATTCAGTACTTCATTTTAGTATTTTGCTTCTGTTCGAATTATATTCCTGTTTTGAGGATGGTTATGGTTTCAGTGATTCAATAAAAAGTATTTTGTTTCGGTATTATTTTATATTCTTGGGATGCTCACTAATAAAAAAATAAGAACCTGGAAAAAAAAGGAATATCAAGTGAATAAGAAATGAAATAAGTTCTTAGCATACTCATACGCATTCATTCAACAACAAACATCATATTTGCATTTCATACAAGAAACTTATTTTTTACATCATCTCCAGTTAGCTCATCAGGCATTACAAACTGACTTCCTGACTTCCATATTAAGCAAGAGCTCATCGAAAGAAAGTAATGGAACAAATCGAGCAAAATAAAGCAGCATTTCAAGAAGACTTAGAGAAAGTGAAAGGAAGTATCTGTTGTACCCCAAAATTCTCCCTCACATTTTCACACAAGACATACTCCTAGAGGTTCTCAATTGCTCAAGGTTGACCAAGGATTGACCAGACAATTCTCCTCATAAGGCAATGAACCCCTAACTAGGGTTTCAATTTTCATCAAGATGGTTGAGCTCCAAGGATCCCAAATGTTCTTCATTGTCCTAATATGCCCTCAAGGTCATCCATGCCAAGTTTCATGCCTTGCTCAATAAGCTTGCTCAGTCAATTGCTCAAGTATTGGAAAATCAATTGTGCTAGGTCAAAAGTCAACTGTGGCCCATGTACAGTCAAACTTCAAGATTTTTGGTCAACATCAACATTTTGAAGTTATATCCATCATTTGATCAATGGTTGATCATGATTCCTCAAGAAATGCTCTTAACCCATCAAAAGTCAAAAATGGCAAATTAGGGTTTCTATAGGAAAAGTCAACCAAACCTTGACCAAGCATAACTTTCTCATGCTTTATCATAAATTTTCCAACCAAAACTCATTTTGAAGAGAATCCAATTCCCTACAACTTCTCTTCATCCCCCAAGATCAAAAAATTCACCATTTAATAGATATGAGCTCAGACATTACATGTCATTTTCAAAAAGTCAACAAAAAGTCAAAGATAATCTTCAAAAGATGAAAATTGAGCAAGTTATGGTTTGCACAAGTTAGGCAAATTTGTGAAAAATGCATGAAGTCAACTTTGAGCAAAATTGCATTTTTAGGTTAATGGACCTAACTTTTAGGGTTAAAACATGTTTATGACATACCCAAGGACCTCTAAACCTAAACATTCACTATTTTGATTTTTATTTCTATTTATTTGAATTTTTATCCATTTAAATATGAATTAAATCAGATAAATTAAATAAAAATGCAAAGAATAATGGGCCATGATATTTGGGTTTGATTTGATCTATTAGAAGACCCATACTTTCGTGCAAGATACATCCAAAGGGACCAAGTTCATGCAAGTGACCAAAGAGGCAAAGATATCACAAATATGGCCATTTTTCAATGTGTTTTATCTTTGTCTCCAAGGCCATGAATGCATTGATTCTTTACCATTTTTGTTCACTCATATCTTCCATCTATAAATACATAACATTAAAAGCCAAAGGGAGCACGAAATTCCTCTCCAAAAATCTCTTAAAAAGCTCTTCAAAAAGCTCTCCAAAAGCTCTTCAAAAAGCTGTCCAAAAATCAAAGAATTGGTGCAAGTCATATCTCGAGGATTATGGCATGAAGCTTTCAAAGATTCGGGCCTAGGAATTTCTAATGATTGCACCCCCTGTTTACTTTTGCTACTAGACACATCTTTATTTTCTTGTTTTATTCATTTTATTTATTTCTTTTAATTCCTTTTTTATTTTAATCAATAAACAAATATAAAAATCACATAAAAATAGATTTAGGATTTTTCTTAGTTAAATTTTAATATTGGTAAATTAATTAACTAATCACTTTAACTTTTTTTAAATTAAAATTAATAGAACTTAGGTTTAATTTCATTTTAATTCATTTTCCTTTTCATAACAAAAATACCAAAAAAAAACATAGAATTAATTTCCTTTCTTTAAATTTCATGTTTCTTTAATAATTAACCTTTTTTTATTTAAATATAGATCTAGATCAATTATTTTTTAATTTAATCCAATTTTATAAATTAAAACAAAAAACAACAAAAAGATTTTTTATATCTTAGGATTTTTAGACGTCTTTTCAAATTCGCGCGTTATTATTCTTTCGCACTTCCTTTTATTATTGTAACTGTATATTGGAATGTAATAGATGATTAGTAGGACCTTTACTGCTTTTATTTATTCCCCCCCCCTCCCACCAGTTTTGGATATGTACATAATCCCCCTCCCCGAAAACATTGTAATAGCGTAGATTTAAATTCTTGCACTTTAATTTTCTGCTAAATATTAACTGCTAGTAAATTAGGTGTGCATGACAAGATGAAGTCAATTAACCATCAGATCACTAATCTCAAGATAATATAACTGAAAAAACACACTTCTCACACTTGCATCCTTAGAGTATTCCTCACTCGATTGCCTCGGAAATGGTCATGTCCCTCGAACGTAGGGATATCTTAGCAAAGACCTTCGGTATAAAATTCATCATAAAAGATCACGGTCCCTAAATGTCCCTTGAGTTTCCTTTCGGTAAGTGATCTTGTCCCTCGATGTTGCCTATATGATGACAGTCCCTTCGAAATGCTAAGATATTTTTACATGTTGCCTTCAATGACCATAGCGTCCCTTTCAATAGTCCCTCAACATCCGACGATAGGGCTACCTACTCACAAATAGTAGGATAACACTATCTAAAGGAAATGAGGAAAAGAACATCCTTTTTCGAGTAGGTAGACAGTTCTTAAGTACTTGCTCAAGAACAACTTTTTCACACTTACACATTTTCAAAAACTACTTTCAAAAACGCTTTATCACACTCTTAAGGACTGATACAAGAGTTACCATAAAGCAAACAAAAACTTTCAAAACATACAAACACACAAACAATTTTCAAAATGAGCAAGTACCTAAGAGCCCGTAGAAAACCACGGATGGAAAGGGTGCTAACACATACCCTTTCCATAATCTACCCCCTTACTCAAAAAATCTCGAAAAAGGTCTTTTTCTGTTCTTTTCACCCTTTCCTTTGTTGGATAAAAGAAAAGTTGGTGGTGACTCTTTCTTACCGCGACATTTGCGAACAAAAAACGCAAACCGGTATTAAATAGTCGATTCTGCCACCGTATCACAGAACTGGCTACTCTACTGGGGAATATATAAAGTGAGGTTTACCTTAGGGTCTAGATCATTTCTAAATTGTTTGCTTGTTGGTTTGCTTTACTTTTAAGGGATTGTTTGGGTTACTATAGATCCTACACCTGGATCTGGGGAAACCTGTTAGGTAAGTAGCAATAGATCGTGGAAACTGTGCAGGGTATACCGACATGGTTGAAGCAATGGCTATGTTGATGCGATACTTTGGTTGGTACGGGTAGCCCTTGAGTTAATCAAGGAGAATATGGGGTCGTTGCATGGTGTCATAAAGCGTCAAATGACCTTAGAACCTTTAAATGAACAAATTGGCCATTAGGACGTAGCGAGATGGTCGTCTTTGGTGTATTCCCAAAGTCGGCAGATACTCAATGCTACACTCATTAAGACTTGACTCCTGAGTTTTGTATGGTTGCGAGTCAGTCGCCTATCGAACGAAGCTTGTGGGAAAGGTCAGTGATATTGAGATCCCTTAGAACCTAGTTACTATTTATAGGATAGGTTGAACCAATTCAACTTCAAGAGGGTATGACCTTAAAACCCATGCAATCCTTAAACCTAAGGTTTTGGTGTGATTTGCTTGTGCTTTCTATATATGTTATTTATTAGCATAATCATGACATCATAACATGGCATATCATACTAATTGTTTCAAGGATTTTCTAGGGCTTATCTTTGTCTTATTTTGTAGAACATGACATCCGCTTGCAGGAACACTATCCAAATCAACCTTGTGAAAGTGCATCCTTAACTCAAGGAGAAAGCATCAAGGATTCCTGAAAGCTCTCCCTTCATTAGAAAACATGGTCGACTTATAAACTTGGTCACTTCAACCCCTGATGAAGAAACGTTAAAGGTGCTCTTTTAGTTCTTTGACCCGTTGCACCACTGCTTCACTTTTCCTGATTACCAACTAGTGCCTACTATGGAGGAGTTTTCTCAATTATTGGGGGTACCTATCCTTAATCAGATACCATTCAATGGTACGGAAAGAGACCCAAAGCCTGAAGAGATTGCTCAAGCTTTACCGTTAGAATGGTCTGATATAGTGGCAAATTGGGAAACCAGAAGAAGTGTCCAAGGATTTCCAGCTAAGTTTCTATTTGAGAAAGCCCACTATCTTTGGGATAGCCTGGATTTATAAGCTTTTGAAGAAGTGTTGGCCCTTCTCATCTATGGGATGGTACTATTCCCTAACACGGACCAACTCATAGATGTGAATGTGGTTAAGATTTTTCTGTCACGTAATTCGGTGCCTACCTTACTTGGGGATATTCTACACTCTCTGCATACTCGCACTCTAAAGATAAGAAGGACCCTTATGTGTTGCACTTCTTTATTGGCTAGGTGGTTTATTTCGCACCCACCCCAGTCTATTCTGAGAAACAAGCAGGGTATGAGATGGTCTCATAGGCTGATGTCCCTTACACATTCAGATATTCATTGGTGTTCACGATCCTCGGAGAATGTTACCATCATTGATCATTGTGGGGAATTACCTAATGTCCCTCTCTTAGGCATTAGGGGAGGAATCACTTATAATCCTTGCTTAGTGTTGCAACAGTTTGGTTATGTTAAAAGGGACGGTCCTCATGATGCACTCGTCCAAGGAATCATCTTTGACTATAAGAATGATGTTCAGGGTTATTGTAAGAGGTTCATTCGAGCTTGGGGCATGACAAACAGAGTTGATAGTGTTGTACCCAAAAATTTTCCCTCTCATTTATCAAGATTTTTCTCATAAGACTTCTTTGACTCAAGACAACATTAGGATTTGGTCAGCTCAAGACATCTCATCTTGCACTGTTAACCCAAAATTAGGGTTTGAGTTTGCACAAGGATTTTTAGACCACCAATGCTTCATGTGACCTTCATACATCATGTTGGACCCCTAAGATTTCTCATGTTAAGTTTCAAGCCTTGAACCACATTTTTTATCAGTCAATTGGACAATTGACCTAAAAATCAGCTGTATTGAGAAAAAGTCAATCATGGCCAATTTACAGTCAAACTCCATAATTTTTGATCCACGTCAACATTTTAACTCATATGTACCATTTGATCAAGTTTGGATCACAACTCCTTAAGAAATTAGATCAAATCATCAAAAGGGCAAAATGGTCAAAATTAGGGTTTTGACTGAGAAAGGGTAATTTCTGATTTTTAACCTAGCCAATGACCAATTGAGTTCAAGCATGATTTCAAGGGTCCAATGGCATCATCTTGACCTAATTACATGGTTCAAAAGATCCCAAGTTCATTGGATTGACAGATAAATTTTGCAGTCAACTGATCAAAAGTCAATTGTGCACTAAAAAGTCAAACTTTGACTTTTTGGTCAAAATCAAGTGCCAAGGGTCATAATTCATCAAGATATGTCCAAATGTGAAACTTGTTCACCAAGAAACTCAAAATTTAAAATTAGGGTTTTAATTTGAAAATTTTCATAACTTAGAATTTTTCTAAGTATAAAATTTTTCTTATTTTTCCCAACTTTTCACCACTTTTTCACTATGATGGATTTTGATTCAAAGAAAACTTCCAACATGAAATTTGTAGTCCTCCATGAAATATACAACTTTTATTCACAAACTTTTCCCAAAAGATGCTTGGATCTCAAGTTATGAATTTGTGAATATAGGTCCATGAACTTCATGGACATTTTTCACCTAGTTCCAAGATGTATCTCAAATTTCATTTCAAAGATGGATTATCGAGCATATTGCAAGCTTTCCAAAATGTCCAAGAACTCTCCAAGATCATTTTTGAGTAGGGAGAATCGAAGAAGGGAAGTTGGCATTTTCTCACTTTTGTTCAAGCCATTTTTACATAGCATCAAGTTGCAAATCACATCCATGCTGGTTGTATATTGCTTTACAGGTCCTAAGCTTGCTTTACACTCCATAATTAAATGCAAACTCAGTTGAAAAAGGCTTTATCTTTGCTTTTGAAGCTTTGTACAAGAGATAATTCCATTTTAGGCATAAAGTTCACATTGCCATTTTCATAAAGATGAGCTTTTGTAACTTTGTCAATCTTGAGCATTGAACCTGTTCCTTTGGTGCAAGCAATGTACACGAGTCTCAAGCAAATTGTACAAGTGCATTTAATATCTTAAGCAAGCAAGGATAAGCATGTAAGTATGGTCACTTCACTTTACTTCAAATGCAAGGAAAGTTGCCAAAAGGTCCAAAACTTGTACAGCTAGTAAGGGCTGACTTTGGTATCATTTCTATAAAAATATACAAACTTATTGTAAGGCTTAGCACGATTGGATTGAAGCTCAAACACTCTGAAACTCAAAAACACCAAAAAAACTTCCCAAAACTTAGAACTTCTGCAAAATCACAGCCAACTAATTTTTGGCTCGTGCGTTTTGTATTTAAACACTTGAAACATCTCACACACATCATGCCAAAGCAATCCAAGCCATTACCCTGGTTCTGTAACCCCTGTTTCAGCATCCACCATTTTCACTTTGGAAGCTTGCAGCTTGACTTGTCTAGAGATTTCCAGCCATCCTCAAAGTAAGATAAGCATTGGATTAGCTTCAGGGAAGTTCAAGGAAGCTCAAATAATCCTCAAGCCTCCATTAAAGTCCCTACATTTCTCTACTCGAATCCAGCTGAAGGAGGTATATTTCTTAAACTCTATCTCTCTGAATAGGCATCCTCAAGCCACGATTTGTGAAGAAAAAATATAGTCCTTATCATAACGAAGTTGTACATATGCGTACTTTTCATTTATATTAACTATGCTGAGAGAATTTGAAGATTGAATATGCTGAAATTTTTAGGTCACGAATTAGGGGTTCCAAAATTCTGTCTGATCTTTGAGAGTTAGGTTACAAAATTTATATTGTTGGAATCATGAGCTCAAATGCCACATGTTTCATGTTATGAGTTTTTGTTTTTGTGCAAGCATGTGAGAGTTACAGGTTTGAACTGAAGCGCGCGAAGAAGAAGACCAAGGACAGGGACGAAGTGGTTTCTAGGCTTTTTTGGCAGCTTTGGCCTTTTTGTTTTTACTAACCGCACCTCCTGATTTGCTACTGCACCCCCTGGCTTTTTTTATTTAATATTTTTGCATTTTCTTTCATATTTTTATATTTATTACTTTCATTTATTTTTCTTAATGATAAAAAATACCAAAAAATGATTTATTTATTTTTACACTTTTATTTTATTTTATTTAATTATTTTCTCACATGAAAAATAGTTTATTTTGATAAATAGAACTTATTTTCTGAAATAACTTGTAAATATATTTAAAAATACTTAATATTTTTATTATATATTTTATACTCATAAAAAAACTTATTTTTGTACATATTTAATTTTTAATATTTATATATAATATTATTTATTATGTTCTTATACAAAAAAGTGTACAAAATATTAAATTTGAAACATTATTTTCTTTTAAATTGAAAACTAGGGTTTCATCCCTTTTAAAAAAAAGAAGAATTAATTTATTTTTCTTTATAATTTTTAGGGTTTAAATTAAATACTTTTCTCATACAAAAACCAAACATAAAACATTTTTTTAACATACATATTGCATTGCATTTTAAATATTGGTCTATTTATTTAACTCGCGCAATATTCGATTTGGTTGTAATAATATATTTAGGTTTATATTTGTGCAAAATCCCCATTCAAAACTTGTATCCCCCTCCCATAATAATTGTTGTAATAGCTTAGTTTATTTTTACGCAATTTATTGCTTTCATATGCCGTGATTAGTAAATTAGGGTTTGCATGACAAGAACAAAAACAAAGCAAAATAGAAAACCCTAAATGCAAGACAAAAGCATGAAAATGATACACTTTGCACACAAGCACCCTTAGGGTTTCTCCCACTTGGTTGCCTAAATTAAAATGGCCATGTTACGCACGCGAAGTATCTTGGCAAAACAAAACAAATATAAGATCATAGTCCCTCGATGACGCTATTCAAGGTTGCCTAAAACAAAATGATCATGGTCCCTCAAAAATGCTAAGATACTTGGCAACATTGCTATCATGGTCATACGATGACCCACGCCCGTCCCATTTACATCCAAAGATAGGGTTGCTTACCAAATCAATGGTAAGTCAACAATGTCAAAGGAATAAAAATGCACAAGAAAGACATTTTAGTAGGTAGATAGCTTCTAGTTACTTGTTCCATTTCAAACCAATCCTTGCTATTTTCAAAAACAAACACATAAATTTCAAAACATCTTGCAAAAACATTGAAAACATTTTCAAAAGAAAAACATCTTTGTATACATTCTTACGAACGAGAATCATTACAAAGATTGCCTAAACAAATGGCCTCTTTTCAAAATACTTTCAAAATCACACCAAACACCATTTCAAACAAAGTAAAGCAAGTGATCTAAACAAGTAACTAAGAGCCCATGGAAAACCATGGATGAAAAGGGTGCTAGCACCTTCCCTTTTCATAATCTACCCCCCGAACTCAAGAAAACATCTCAAAGGTCTTTCCTGTGCTTTTTTACCTTTCCTTTTAGATAAAAGAAAAGTCGGTGGCGAATCTTGCTAACCGCAACATTTGCGAACACAAACGCAAAACCTCAAGTCAGTTCTCCCACTGCATCACAGATAGCAAGACACTGGGACACAAGAATTTCATCCCTCCTGAGCCTTACCTCAAATGGGTGCGAGCTCGTGCTCAATGTATTATGATGCCTTACCCCGCCATCTTACCTGTGATTATGGAGCCAATTCCTAAAGGAGACACTCCTTACGTTGTTCTTCATCCTGATATGCCAACTGATTTTGAGGAACTACGGAAATCCTGGATCCAACACAAAGAAGAACGGGATACCTTCGAAACCCAATTCTACGGCAGCGAGAAAAAGGTTTTAGAGCTCACCAGGTTACTTCACAAGGAGAGGAGCATAAATGCCTACATTTCACCAAAGAGGATGCGCCTGTGGAAAGCTTGAAGTCTTCCTTTTGCTTGGAAAATTTTATTGGTGCTTTGTTCCCTCTGTGAGCCCAAGAGGAATTATTATGATCAATAAAATATCTTAATACAATTAACGTTTGTTCTCTTTCTGTTTAAGAAAATTTGAGTCTTAAAAATCCTTGAAAACATTGCATACATATATCATACATATCATTGCATAAGCAGGTTTCAAAGCAGGTTTCTCATCCTCTTCGCTGTTTATTTCAGCAATGGCTCTAGAACAAACAGTGAAGGATCTACAGACTCAGAATGCCCAGTTTCAACAAATGATCATGGCTCTGGCCAAGGGGAAAGAAGAACTGAAAGCCTTAATTTTTAAAGAAAAGAAGAAGCCAAGGAAACCAGTTGGTGTGGTGAACTTGGGAAGAAGGATCAGAGAACCAGTGCGGCGAGCCTCTGAACTAATAACTTCATCAAAGGAAGGAAACAATCAAGAGGAGGAAACAAGAGAGGAAGACTCCTGTCTAAAAGAATCCGATGATGAATCTGACTATGATGAGGAACAGTATCCTCCTGCTGATGAAAATACAAACAGCTGGAGGATCGTTTGAATACAATGGAGGTCTAAAAGGTACCAGGTCTGGATTTTGAAGAACTGGGTTTGGCTTCTGGGGTTGTCATCCTGCAGAAGTTCAAGGTTCCGGTATTCGCCAAATATGATGGGGTTTCGTGTCCCAAGATGCACCTCTGATCTTATGTGAGGAAGATACAACCTCACACTGCTGACAAGGACTTATGGGTCCACTTCTTTCAGGATAGTCTGTCTGGAACTCAACTAGAATGGTTCTACCAGCTGGAAAGGGCCAACATCCGTAATTGGGAATACCTGGATGCTGCTTTCTACAAGCAGTATCAATACAACACAAAACTTGCTCCCACCCGTACTCAACTCCAAAGTATGACTATGGGTTCGAGCGAGGGCTTTAAAGACTATGCTCAGAAATGAAGGGACTTAGCAGGAAGAGTCTAACCCCCCTTATCTGATAGGGAGCTAGTGTATATATTTCTGGGTACCTTATCTGGTCCGTTTTTCAATCACCTGATTGGAAGCTCCTCAGTCGGCTTTACCGAATTGATTTTGACAGGAGAAAGAGTCGAAGCTGGAATTAGGAGTGGTAAGATCCAAAATGATGCATCCTCCAGTGCAGTAAGAAATCCATTTGTTGGGAAGAAAGAGGTTAGTGTTGTGTACAATCAAAGGAATCAGGACGGAACTGAACGTCTTCCGGCGGTAGGGGCTGTTATAATCTATAAACCTGCACCTACTCAACAAAGAAACAATCAACCGAGAGCAGAAAGGCCTGTAAGACAATTTACTCGAATAAACATGACTTTGTCTCAAGTTTTTCCTTAATTATTGAAGTCCAATCTGGTAACTATAAAGGAAGCTCCGAAGAATCCCAACACTGCCTCTCCCCGCTATAATCCAAATGCTCGATGCGCCTACCATTCTGAGACTTCGGGGCATGACACGAACGACTGCTAGGATTTGAAAAACAAGGTGCAAGACCATATTGAAGCAAAGGAGATTGAATTTGATGCTCCGGAAACTCCCAACGTCATAACTGCACCCATGGTTATATTGATGTTAAGTTGTAGGAGGTTGTTTTTAAGTTTGGAAAATGGTGATAGTGATGTTACAGAAGTTTCTCTTGTGTTTTAAAAACTTTTATATGATGTATATGGAGTATTTGGATGGTTTGTTTGGACAAGATTTGCAAGGTTTGAGAGATTTGAAGATTTTGGTTTCAAAGCTCAAAAATGGAGGTTTTTGTGGACAATTCTGGTTTTTAGAGTACAAGGGGGTTTGGGGATTTTTCAACACACAAGAATCTGGCTCCTTTAGCTTGCAAATGACCTCTCTATTTATAAAGAAAATATTTGGGAAGTTGAAGTAATCAGATTTGCAAGATGACAAATTATGGTTTGGTTGGAATGCAAATATCAAGTTATGTCAAGTCTTCCATGGTCCCAAGATGAAGTACCAAAGTTGCTGGTATAGAGGGGATACTTTCCATGATTTATGGTGTAGTATAATCAGAAGTAAGAAAGGTATGGGCTCGAGACAAATTTTGTACCAAAAAGCTTACTTTTCAATGGTGCCTTTATGCCATAAATGAAAAGATCTTTTGGACAAGGGTTAAATATGTTTTTGGTCCCTATAAATATCTCAAATTTCATTTTTAGTCCTTATTAAAATAATGACATGTTTTAGTCCCTACAAAATTATTATGCATGTAGTTTTAGTCCCTGTTGTTAAACCAATGTGTATTTTTGAATAATTTTTTGTAGTCATGTTTAGAACATTATAAAAAGTTTTTTGGAAAAAAAGAAATTCAAAATTTGATTTCTAAGTCGAGATTTTATTATTCTTATCAATATCTTTTGAAATTTAAAAAATCATATTTAATTCTTCTTATTTTAAAAAACTCTACAATTTTAATAAAGAAACATTTTATAGTATTCTAAACACGTATGAAAAATATTATTCAAAAATTTAAAAGTTTAAGGGTAATTAAAAAATATTTAAAATTTTAGAAAATAGCAGGGACTAAAACTGGATGAACAAAAAAAATTTAGGGACCAAAATTTGTCATTTTTTAATAGGGATTAAAAATAAAATTTGAGATATTTATAAGGATCAAAAACATATTTAACCCTTTGGACAATGGCTCAAACACTTGGGTAATACCTCAAGAGTAGGTGTAAGCATTAAATTATGGTGAGATTTGCAAGTTAGAAGGCCTGTAACATGGGATTATGCAGTATAGCATATACGTTGGATTATGTGTTCTTCAACAAAAATGATTTGTAATTCAAGAATGGATGTCCAACTTCATGCCTTTGAATCTCCTAGCTCAAGTATGATAAATTTATGCTCTTGGACATTTTGGAAAGATTTAAACATTGTCTACAACTTTCATGTTGACCACTTTGGCTAAATCAAATTGGAACTTTATGAAAATTTTCCAAGAAGTTGAGATAAAAACTGACCAAAACCTGTTGAAAATTTCTCTAAGTGTTTTATGAAAAATGTCATGACTTTAGGAATTTATAACTCAAAATCCAAGAACTTATAGGACTTGATCAGCAAATCAAAGTTATAGATCTCATCAAGATATACAACTTTCATGTTGAAAGTTTTCTTTGAATCATCTTGCATCTTTGTGAAAAATTGGCATGAAGTTATGAAATTATCATGTATGAAAACACTTGGAAAAAATTTCTAAGTCTTGAAAAGTTTGAATTTTCAAATTGACTTTTGACTTTCTTGATTTCTTGATGATCAAGCTTCATATCTTTGAATGTCTTGATGTAATGTGATCTTTGAAACTCAAATTTTATCAGAAAGTCAAAGTTTGACTTTTTGGTGTACAGTTGACTTTTTCATCAGTTGATCAAATGTAAACTATCAATCTATTGATCTTGAGGAATTTTTTGAACCATGAAATTAGGTCAACATGTTGCATTTTAATCCTTGATACCATGTTTCAAACTAATAAGTCATGTATTAAGTCAAAATTCAAGAATCAACCATTCTTAGTAAAAACCCTAATTTTGACCATTTTGCCCTTTTGATGATTTGAATATTTTTCTTGAGGAATTGTGATCCAAACTTGACCAATTGATGCATATGACTTCAAAATGTTGATTTTAATCAAAAATCTTGAAGTTTGGCTGTAAGTTGACCATAATTGACTTTTTTCCCAATATAGTTGATTTTTAGTCATTTGGTCAATTGGTTGAGCAAAATTGTGATTTCAAGACTTGAAATTTGACATGAGTATTCTTGAAGGTATATAATGATCCATGCAAGTCATTTGAGGCATTAGAAGTCCAATTGTCTTTATGAAAATCAAAACCCTAATTTGAGGCATCAATGTTTAAGAGATAGTTTGACCTAGTCAACACTCGTGCAAACTTGAGCCATTGAAGATCTTTGTGAGAAATGTCTTGAGAAATGAGAGGGAAAATTTTGGGGTACAACGGTTGCCCCTGTTCAATCTTCTTAAACCTGAAGAGTTAGATTTACGGGTCCGCCATTCGTGACTTGAGGGTGGAAGATGATTGAACACTAGAGTGCCCATAAATTTGCACTCGTTGATACACAAAGTAATGTGTTAGCTGATTGTATCGGAAATAGGCTTAACAGATTCCATTTGGAGAGGTGATGAAGATTTGTCGGAGATGGGCTTATAGATGCCACCCAAGGTGACTATTGATAGATATTGGAAGAAGCATCAGAATAAATCTTTGGTCGATTTATACTGAAACAACATGTGACTTTTGAATAATCTTTAACTGGATAATGGATCAGTGTAAATCTTCGAAGCGATTTAACTGAACCAGAGAAAGTGTCTACCGGAACAGAATCAGGATAAACCATTGATTGATTTAAACTGAATCAGCAGAGGTCTTGAGTAATCTTTAACTAGAGAACGAATTAGTATAAATCTTTGGAGCGATTTAACTGAACCAGAGAAAGTGTCTACCAGAACGGAATCAGGATAAACCATTGATTGATTTAAACTGAACCAGCAGAGGTCTTGAATAATCTTTAACTGGAGAATGAATCAGTATAAATCTTCAGAGTGATTTAACTAAACCAGAGAAAGTGTCTACTGGAACGGAATCAGGATAAACCATTGATCAATTTAAACTGAACCAGCAGAGGTCTTGAATGATCTTTAACTTGAGAATGAATCAGTATAAATCTTCAGAGCAATTTAACTGAACCAGAGAAAGTGTCTACCAGAACGGAATCAGGATAAACCATTGATCAATTTAAACTGAACCAGCAGAAGTCTTGAATAATCTTTAACTAGAGAACGAATCAGTATAAATCTTCGGAGCAATTTAACTGAACCAGACAAAGTGTCTACCAGAACGGAATCAGAATAAACCATTGATCGATTTAAACTGGACCAGTAGAGGTCTATTTGCCACTGATGATATTCATCTGATGACTGATCTTTCATGAAAAGGTAAATAATTAGTTGTGATGCAATGTCATGATGCATGCATTGCGTAATGATGTTCTCAAAATAAATGAGATTATGCTATACGCATTTTGTATGCATATGTCATAATGCATGAATATTAAATGTTATTGAAGTAAATCTTTGTATGGAAAATAAATCCTTGACAACCGATGGGGGAGATTTGGGAAGCTAAATCCTGAACTATTATTGGGGATGGAGAATATGTAGTATATCTTCGACTTTGTTTAGAGTGTTCCGCTGGGGAATTCTTCGGGGAATGTCGATTTCTACTTGAGGGATAGAGTTCAGGAACCTTGGTTGTTCATTACTCTACTGGGGAATTATAACTTGACTAGGGATAGTAAAAGTTAACTGGTATCTGGTCGAATTCTAGGCTTTGTAGCAACTTTCTGGGGATAGTAGCGACTCTGCTGAGGACAAAAGGGTTTTGTTTGTTGATTTGTAATAGTCTGAGAAAAGACTCGTGTTGGGGAATCTGTAGTTTGTTGGGGGAAATAAACTCTGTTGAGGAGGATATTTTGAAGACCTTATTGGGGAGATGAACTCTTTTGGGGAGAACTCTGCAAAGTTTCTTTTTTCAGTTAAGACCAACTCAGATGGGGAGAGTATTTTCAGGAGATTATACTTTGTGGGGATAATCTTATTGAAAAAACTCTGCGGGGATATCCTAAATTCTTAAGGAAATGCTTATTACATACATTTGTTAATAGTTAATCATGTTCATATGCATATGTTCATTCAATTTTAATCATTGGACATTTTTGCACTCAAAACAGAAAAAATAAAAAGTTTGCACTTCGAAGTATATTTGTATTGATGTTTTGCCTATAAAAAGGCGTTTTTGTACAAGGAGACAGAAATCCTAGTAAGAGGGAATCATCGAAAAAAATGAAAGGAATACAAAGTGAAAACAAAATAATAGCCATGTGGAAGTAATCTCATTGGGTTCAAACTCTGCCTTTGCCCATATGTCTTTGAACATCATCCCTTGTTGTTGAAAGAAGTTGATTGAATTGATCTTATACCATTGAACTTGGATCTTGGTAATAAAGCTGGCTGTAGTGATTTCACGGGACATAGTCATACGCTTTGATCCTTAACTTTTGCCTGGACCACCCTCTCGGGTTTTCAGCCCACCAGGATGCCCTTTTTTCCCAAGCCTCCCTTTCGGGTTTTCGACTTGCCGGGTGTACAATCTCTTATATATATCCCTAACTTTTTCCTGAACCCTTTCGGTTCACCAGGATGCCCTTATTTTTTCCTAGGTATGTTAACCTAACAGGTCATTTTATGTGTAGTATTTTTTAACTATGTCGGCGTTCACCGGATACGGAAAAGCTTCTTTGTCTATAGTAAATAGCATCATACCTCCACCAGAGAATACTTTTTAACCATAAATGGCCCTTAGTAAGTGGGAGTCCATTTTCCCCTAGGGTCGCCTTGAGGATGAATGATGCACTTTATTATCAAATCGTCAGTCTGATACACTTGAGGTTTGATCTTTTTGTTGAAACCCTTGATCGTACGCTTTTGATACATTTGACCATGACAAGTAGCAGCTAGTCTCTTCTCGTTAATTAAGTTCAACTGATCCAACCTATTCTGAATCCATTCATCTTCGCCTAAGTCTGCTTCTTTCATAATCCTTAAGGAAGGGATCTGAACTTCCACAGGCAGGACAACTTCCATGCAATAGATTAAAGAGAAAGGAGTTTCCCAATTGATGTTTGAGCCGAAGTACGATAGCCATGAAGAGAAAACAGTAGCATCTTTTGCCAATCTTTATAGGTTACTACCATCTTTTACACAATCTTCTTTATGTTTTTATTGACAGCTTCTACCGTGCCATTCATCTTAGGTCTGTATGGAGAAGAATTATGATGCTTGATCTTGAACTGAGCGCAAATTTCAGTGATCATAGCATTGTTGATATTGGTTTTGTTATCAATGATGATCCTTTCAGGGATGCTGTACCGACAGATGAGGTTATGCTTGATAAACCAAGCTACAACATTCTTAGTGACTGAGGCAAATGAAGCAACTTCAACCCATTTGGTAAAGTAGTCGATGGCAAAAAGGATGAAATGATGTCCATTATAGGAAGTGGGCTTGATTTCTCCAATCATGTCAATGCCCTACAGTGCAAATTGACATGGAGAAGTCGTGACATTCAAAGGAATTGGAGGCACATGAACCTTGTCGACATAGATCTGACACTTATGGCAAGTCCTTGAGTGGTGGTGACAATCAGTTTCCATTGTCGACCAATAGTAACCAGCCCTCAGAATTTTCTTGGCCATAGTGTGTCCACTGGAGTAAGTTCCAAATATGCCCTCATGCATGTCTTCCATGATTTTCTCTGCCTCCTTCTTGTCCATACAACGGAGCAGAGTGGAATCATGGTTGCGTTGGTACAGAATCCCATTGCTTAGGAAGAATTTGGCTGAGAACCATCATAGAAATTTCTTGTCGTTGATTGAGGCTCCTTCAGGATACTCTTGTGCTTCAAGATATCTCCTCACTTTATGATACCAAGGCTTCTCCTCATCCGTATCAATCTCATAACAGTGTGCAGGTTCATCAAATATTTTGATAGTAATTCTGGAAGCTTCGTTGTCCCAATTAACCTTAAACATGGATGACATTGTTGCTAAGGCATCTGCTAACTGATTTTATTCCTTTGGTAAGTGTTCAAAGGTGATCTCCTCAAAGCACGAGATCAAAGTTAACACGAGCTCTTTGTAAGGGATCAAATTTGGATGTTTGGTATCCCATTCTCTTTTAACTTGACTGATTACAAATGTCGAATCTCCATATACACTTAAGAATTTGATTCTTAGGTCAATGGCAGCGTTAAGACCCAAGATGCATGCTTCATACTCGGCCATGTGTTTTGTACAGTCGAAGCACAGTCTGGAAGTGAAAGGTGTATGATAGCCTTCGGGAGAAATGATCACAACACCAATTTCGTTACCCAAAGTGTTGGAAGCTCCATTAAAAACCATAGTCCATCGGGATCCTTGTTCAAGTCCTTCATACAGTCCAGGTTTTTCACAATTAGTTATTAGCATGATATTCTCGTCCAGAAACTCAAAGTTCATGGATTGGTAGTCATCAACAGCTTGATGGGCCAAATGATCTGCCAACACGCTTCCCTTGATTGCATTTTGTGTAGTGTACTGGATGTCATATTCAGTCAAGATCATTTGCCATCTAGATATTCGTCCAGAGAGAGTTGGTTTCTCGAAGATATCCTTGATGGGATCCATCTTATAAATCAATAAGGTAGTATGAGTCAACATATACTATCTTAGCCGGCGAGAAGGCCATGCCAAAGCATAACAAGTTTTCTCGAGCAGTGAATATCTTGTTTCACAGCCGGTAAATTTTTTTCTAAGGTAGTATATTGCATGCTCTCTTCGGCCAGACTCATCATGTTGACCCAGCATACACCCCATTGAATTCTCTAATACAGTCAAGTACATAATCAGAGGTCTTCCTTCAACTGGACGCATCAGGATTAGAGGTTCTTGTAAATACTCTTTGATCTTTTCAAAATCTGCTTGGCAGTCGTCATTCCACCTGACTACTTGATCTTTCTTTAATAGTTTGAAGATTGGCTTGCAAGTAGCAGTTAAGTGAGATATGAACCGGGAAATGTAGTTGAGTCGACCTAAGAAACCCCTGACCTCCTTCTCAGTATAAGGAGCTGGCATTTCTTGTATGGCTTTGACTTTTGCAGGGTCGACTTCAATACCTTTGCCACTGACGACAAACCCTAGGAGTTTTCCGGACTTTACCCCAAAGGTGAATTTATTGGGATTCAACCTCAACTTGTATTTCTTTAACCTTTAAAATAGCTTGTGTAAATGATCAAGGTGTTCGTCCTCAGTTTTCAACCTTGCAATCATATCATCAACATAGACTTCTATCTCATAATGAATCATATCATGAAATAAAGCTAACGTAGCCTGTTGATAGGTTGCGTCTGCATTCTTCAAACAGAAAGGCATGACCTTATAACAGAAGGTGCCTCACTGTGTAACAAAAGTTGTTTTCTCCATGTCTTTGGGTGCCGTTTTGATTTGATTGTATCCGGAGAAGCCATCCATGAAGGAGAAAACTTTGTGTTAGGTCGTATTGTCGACCAAGACATCAATGTGTGGTAGTGGGAAATCTTCTTTGGGGATTTCCCTATTCAAATCCCTATAGTTTACGCACATACATACTTTTTCGTCTTTCTTCGGCACTGGGACCACATTTATAACCCATTGGGGATATGACGCCACTTCCAGGAAACCTGCATCGAACTGTTTCATTACCTCAGCTTTTATTTTCTCAGACATGTCTGGCCGCATGCAACGAACTTTTTGCTTGACTGGAGGACAATCTTCCATTGTTGGTAGGCGATGGACCACAATGTTAGTATCAAGCCCCGACATATGTTCATATGACCAAACAAACACCTCAACGTAGTCGTGTAACATCTGAACCAATATTCCCTTAACATTGTCTTCCAAGTTGGTGCTGATCTTGACTTCCCTCTTGTCTGCCTCAGTACCTAGGTTGATCACTTCTACTGGTTCCTCGTGTAGTTGAATTGCCTTTTCCTCTTGCATCAGAAGTATGGCTAGTTCCCCAGGTATTTCACAATCTTCTTCGCCTTCGTATTCGGCTTGATAGATTGGATGTTCAAAGTCATAGATGGAAATAGCAGAGTCATTGTCAATGAGATCCGGAGTGGATGTGGATATGCAAATAAGCGTGATTGTGCATGTAAGGTCACATGGCTATTTTGAAAATGCAATAAAGTGAAAGAAAGACAATGAGCACAGAATTTGAATGCAAAAAAGCCCAGTGTTTTTCATTAAATGATCATATGGCATATGAAAATGAACAAACCCTTAACAAATGGACCATGGTGCCCCAGGCATGGCACATGGCTTAAAGTTATTGTTTCAATAAAATTAAAGAAAAAGTTATTAAATTAATAAAACAATAAATGGTAATTACTCCTTGTTGAAGAATATTGCAATGAAGTCCTTGGTACGCCAGTTGTTGAGCCCTTCATCAGTAGTCGGGTAGATCCATTCATCAAAGTCATAGTCATCGTCAGAGTCTTCAAGAGCATTCACTTCATGATTACTGATGTGAAGAGGTGGTTTCCCTGCACGAGCATGTCTGGCCTCCTTTTGAGCTTTGGCAGTGAAGCACAAACCACATTTGTCTGACTTGAAAGGGATGTTTGGGAGTTGTCACCAAATGGTACAACCTCCGTCTTTGATCATAGCACGAGCATATTTGAGGGAAGCAATCCTAGGCACATCTTTAACAGCTTTTGGAACATCTGGAGTAGTCTTGGCGGCAGCAACCATGGGAGAGACCACTTCAAAGGCTTGGCAAGGAGTTTCTATGAACTCACCATCCATCTTAACACACTTAAATAAATTCAGAGGGATAACCATAAACTCTTCTTCACCACAGATGGTAACGATCTTTCCTTTGACCGGATATTTCAGCTTTTGATGAAGTGTAGAAGTCACTACTCCCGCCCCATGTATCCAGGGGCGTCCAAGTAGGCAAGAGTAAGCAGGACAGATATCCATCACATAGAAAGTTAAGTTGAAAAGTTGAGACCCAAATTTTATGGGGAGATCAACTTATCCATGGACCATCCTTTTGGATCCGTCGAAAGCCCTTACCACAATGTCACTTGGCTTCAGCACCAAACCTTTGCAATCCAATCGATCTAGGGAACCTTTGGGCAAGAAATTCAGAGAGGACCCAGTATCCACCAATACATGAGCTAGAGTGGTTCCTTTGCATTCAATGGAGACATGCAAAGCTTTATTGTGATTTCTTTCGGCGGGAGTTAAATCAGTATCCGAGAATCCCAATCCATTATCGGCAGTCAAACTCGCTACACAATTTTCAAACTGATCGACTGTAGTCTCTTGAGGAACATGCGCATTCTTCAAAAAATTTATCAATGCTTAAGCTTGTGTATCTGAGCATAGTAATAAATATACCATAGAAATCTTCGAGGGGGTTTTCCCCAACTACTCTACTATCTTATAATCACTTTTCCTTATAATCTTCAAAATCTCCTCCATTTCTTGCGTAGAGGGTTCCTCAGTAATAATGTCTTTGGCAAGCACCTCCATCCTGGAAGGCTCAATCATCTTTTCTTTTCCCCTAGCATCAGTATTAGGTTTGTCAACAGTAATTCTAATGGGTGTAGTTGTGGTGGTTGGAGGTGAAATATCAGGAGAGAAAATTATCCCCGTTCTAGTCACCTTGCTAGACTCAGCAATGTTGGTAATCTTAGCAGTTTGATCAATCCATGAGTCATGTTTAATACCATGGTAGTATACTTCAGCTCCATAATTCCAGGGTACGGCTTTATCGGAAGAATAAGGGATTGGCCCTGGTGTGGTAATTATCAAGGGAGCTATCTTTGGTTCATTAGAAATCCTAATAGGACCTTTTGAAGTGATCGTAATAGGTTTGTTGGAGATAGTGATGATGGATATGTCTTCAACTTCTTGAAGCACAACTTCAGTCAAACTTTTTACGAATGGAGTTTTTTCAAATAGGATCTCATGGTTGTCCATTAGGTGTTGGACACCTCTTTTCACCCATTCACAGCCATTGATTTGCACAGCACAATAACAACAATCTTCAAGGCAACCAGGGAAAACCCCAACTTTCAACAAGTTGTTTTTGACAAACTTTAGTGGAGTGGTTAAGTCATTAACAGAGGAAACAAAAGAAGTATCTTCAACAGTGTTGACACCTTTTCCATGGTTTGGCATAGGTGCGGTGATTACATTCGTAGTTTGAGGAGGATCAAATTCAATGGTCTTGTTGTCAATGAGGTCTTGGATTCTATTCTTGAGAGACTAGCAATCATTTGTGTCATATCCGGGGCTATTTGAATGGTAGGCACATTTGGTGTTGGGGTTGTATTTTGGAGAAGTAGTGTTAGGATTGGAAGGAGGATCTCGTAAGGTCACCAAGTCAGCTTTCAAACGGTGTTGCAGAGCTTGAGATAGTTGCATATTGATTTTGGTAAATTGTCTTATTTGAACATCCGATATTTTTTGATTATTTTATTGATGAGGTTGTTGAGTTGGAATTGGATTGGAAATTAATATAGCCCATGCAGAATGGTGATGGTCATTCCTAGCACGGCTTCTTGACCCATATACAACATTAGTCTTTTTTTTCTTCCAATAAACAGCTTTTCATAGCATTTGATGTAGAGGCAGAGACCATGGGTATCTTTCCACTTTTAATACCGCTCTCAACCCTTTCACCAGTCAAGGTTAACTCAGTTAACCCAGATGATGAGCTCCCAATTAGTAAGTTGAAAAATTGTCCAATCGATGTTCCCATGAACATATCTACCAATTCACTGTCAGTCAATGGTTGATGCACCCTGCCAGCCAGGTCTCTCCATTTCTATGCGTATTCTTTAAAGCCTTCATTTATACCCATGGTCATTCCTTGTAAGTGTACTCTAGTTGGCGCCAGATTAGCATTGTACTAATATTGATGATAGAAGGCGGTGGCCAAGTCCTCCGAGGTATGGATGTTGGAACCTTCTAACTGGTAAAACCACTCCAATTGAGTCCCGGACAAACTCTCTTGAAAGAAGTGCACCCACAACTTCTTATCAGTGGTATCCGGTTGAATTTTACGGACGTAAGATCTCAAATGAAGCTTCGGGCACGAAACACCATCGTACTTGGCAAAAATTGGAATCTTGAATTTGTGAGGGATTGCTACCCCAGGAACCAAACCCAAATCACCAAAATATAGGCCAAGCACAACTTGAATTTCCACCACCTTCAATTTATCCTCCAGTTGCTTATACTTGTCTTCAGTCAGTGGATATTGTTCGTCAAAATAGTCCTCATCCTCAGAGATTGGATTGTTACCACCCCCAGTACGGGTGCTCCTTGCATCTTCATCCTAATTCTCATCCTCGGAGGAGGAGTTTTCTACCACTTGAAATTGTCAAATGGGGCCCTTTAAACTCTTCCCCGTGTTCATCAAAGCCTTCTTCTTGGTCTTCTTTTTTGCAACAAGAAGTGACATCAGTTCTTGCTTCCCTTTGGCCAAGTTGAGCAAGGTTTCTAGAAATTGATTATTTTGTGTCTGCAAGTCCTTCACAGTCTGCTCGAGATCCATCTTACCGAAATAAACAGTAGAAAGATGAGGAAACTTGTGTCTGAAAACCTGCCTATGTTATGATGCATGTAATGTGAATGAAAATGTTTTCAAGGACCTTTAAGATTTAAATTTGCTTAAACAAAGAAGGAACAAACATTCATTGTATTAATAAGTTCAAACATGGATGCTTCCTCTTTGGAGTAATGTAGGCATTTAGGTTCTGCTTCTCGTGGATTTTCCTTATGGGCTCCAACACTTTATTTCCGCTTGAGTAGAACTGGGCTTCAAATGTGTCTCACTCCCTCTTGAGTTTAATCCATGACCTTTGCAATTCCTTGAGAGTGGTAAGCATGCCAGGATGAAGAATAGTGTAGGGAACATCTCCTTCGGTGATAGGCTCCATGATGATAGGTAAGATGGTAGGATATGGCATCATGAGGCTTTGAGCATGAGCTCACACCCACTTGTGATAAGGGTATAAAGGAATGGAGTTCTTATTCCCCAACGTCTAGCTATCAACTTTGTTCACCATGCCCCAAGCCCGTACAAATATTTGACGATAACCTTGGCCATCATTCTCATAATCATATACAATACCTTGGACAAGTGCGTTATGAGGGACATCCCTCTGAGTGTACCAAAACTTTCGTAGAGCCAAGCAAGGATTATAGGTGATACCTCCCCTAATGCCAAAGAGAGGGACATTGGGGAATTCCCCATAACAATCAATGATGGAGACATCCTCCAAAGATCGAGAACACCAATGGGTATCCAAATGCAAGAGTGACATCAACCTATTAGACCATCTCAGGTGTGATACAGTGTGAGAACTGACTTGATTGTTTACGTTTGATCGCAAATGTTGCGGTTAGCAAGAGTCGCCACTAACTTTTCTTTTATCCAAAAGGAAAGGCTGAAAAGAACAGGAAAGACCTTTGAGATGTTTTCTTGAGTTCGGGGGGTAGATTATGAAAAGGGAATGTATTAGCACCCTTTTCATCCATGGTTTTTCACGGGCTCTTAGTTACTTTTTAGATCACTTGCTTTTGTTTGAAAATGTGCTTTGTGTGATTTTTGAAAGTATTTTGAAAAGGTGTCATCGTTTAGGCGAACTTTGTAATGATTCTCGTTCGTAATAATGTATACAAAGTGTTTGATCTTTTGAAAATCTTTTCAAGTTTGAAAGATGTTTTTTGAAAGTGTTGGTGTTTATTTTTAAAATAGCAAGGATGTTTTTGTTTTGAAATTGAGCAAGTAACTAGGAACATTCAACCTACTCAAAAGTCTTTCATGTTCATTTCCTCTTTCCTTTGACATTGTTATCTTACCATTGATTTGGTAAGTAACCCTATCTTTGGATGTAAAAGGGAAGGGCGTGGGTCATCGTATAACCATGATTAGCAATGTTGTAAGATATCTTAGCATTTTATTTAGGGACTAAGATCATTTTGAAAGGCAACATGGATAGCATCATCAAGGGGACTATGATCTTGTATTTTTGCTTGTTTTTGCTAAGATACCTCACATGCATAATATGGCCATTTTATAAGGCAACAAAGTGGATTTACTCTAGGGGTGTATGTGTGCAAGTGTATTGATTTACATGCTTGATTTATCTTGATTAGGGTTTTCTATTTGTTGGTTTTGATCTTTCTATATAAACCCTAATTAATAGCATTTGTATATAAAGCATTTAAATTGCGGAAAATAAATATACTAAGCTATTACATGATTTAGGGGAGGGGGTGTACAAATTACAAATGGGGAATTGCAAGGAATTAAATCTAAATAAATTATTACAACCATATTGAATTTAAATAAATGTACAAAAATAAAGATAAAAATGCATGAATATGAAATGTAAGAAGAAATGTGATTTTTTTGTTTGATTTTGTGAAAAGTTTTTTTGATCTAATTAATAAGATAATTAATATTTAAGTTAAATAAAAGAAATAAATTTATTAAATAAAAGCAAGTCTTTAGGGTTTTTGTGAATTTAATTAAGCTAGTAAATAAAATAAAAGTCCTAAGTTCTAAATTGATTTTAATTTACAAGAAAAATAATATAATATAATGATCAAAATCTAAGTATTTAAAAAAAGGTAAATTAAATTATTTAAAGGAAATGTTTTTGTTCTTTTGTTTTTGTGAAGAAAAAATAAACTAAATAAATATAAGTAATAAAATATAAATATTTTTTGGATTTTTATTAATGAAAATAATAATACTGATAATAATAATATTAATAATAAAGAAAATGTAAAATAAAAAGAAAGAAAATAGAATAACAAAGAAAAATAAATGGGCCAGGGGTGTAAACAACAAGGCAGGGGGTCAAAAAAATAGAAAAAAAGTCAGGCCCAAACATTTGGAGGCCCTGGCGCTGCAAGAGTAAAAAAAATGTAAGGAAATGTGGAAAAAGAAAAAGACAGTGCGTTGAGGTTCGAACCCATGACCTCTTGATTACCAGCGTGCTGCCTTACCACTGGCGTGGCTATGCATCTGTTAATATAACTGAAATGATAAACATATAATACAAAACAAGTCCTGAATACACTTCATCTTTAACCTCCAGCCAGACCACCTGTAACTTCACCATTTCTCAACAAAAATGGAAAATGCAAACATGAAAGTTGTTTCATTTTTTCATACGAATCCAACCATATAAATATCATGAACTATAAATCAAAGATGAATAAGAATTTTTGAAAGTACCAAATCCTGGCCTAATTATTTTCAGAGGTTCAGATTCAAAATTCTAACTACTCAAGCAACAATAATGAAATCTAAGGATATGGTTAGCTTCAGGACAATGATGTCTACATTTCTTATTCACAAATAAACCATTAATGATGCTTTTATGAAGAGTTCAAAAGTCAGAAAACTCACCTTGCAAGAGGGTATCGTGTTTTGAGTGTGAGCAGCTTTTGATGAGTTCCAGTGATTGGATTAGCTTCCTCAAGTTCCCAGAAAGCTAATGTGATGCTTGGCTTGAGCTGAAAGTGGCTGAGGAGTTCTGGAGAAGTCAAGGTGCAAGGTGTTGTTTTTAAAAATGGTGGATTGTGATGGAGGTGTTACAGTCGTGTTGCAGGTGTTGGAGTTGTTTATATATGTTATTTAGAAGCTTTTGAAAGTAAAAGGCTAAGAAATGCACGAGCAAATTTGGAGATTGGATTCAAAACTCATAAATGGCAAGTTTTGAGATGTTTTTGGTGGTTCTGTGTTTTAGGAAGTTTCAGGGCTTGGGCATGCGTGTCTTTTCTTGCAAATGACTTGTGTTTATGTATGAAAATTTTTTTTATACTTGAGGTGGTCAGAAGTACAAGATCACATGTTTTACCTTCTAGACTTGTTTTTGAAGTAAGGTTGACAAACATGGTTTCAATGTGTTGTACCCCAAAATTTGCCCTCCCATATTCTTCAAGATTTGTCAAGAATAATCCTCAAACTGCTCAAGATTTCTCAGGGGTTGCACAGTCCAAATGCCTCATAGGCCAGTCAAAATTAGGGTTTTGGTTCTTTCAAAGAATTTGAGGTTTTCAATGGCTCAATCAAGTCTCATATGCCCATACACATCCTCAAGTATCTACATGTCAAGTTTCAAGACTCACAGTGCCAAATTGCACAGTCAAAAGCTCTATTTGCTCCACAGTCAACTACAGGGGTAAAATGGTCATTTTGCAGTCAAAAGTCAGAATTTTTGGTCAACATCTTATTTGGAGCTCACAATCATAATTTTATCAAGTCTTGATCATGATTCCACAAGCACGGCTCAAAAATCATCAAGATGCAAAAAGTTGCTATTTTTGGACAGTAGAAAAGTCAATTGTATCTTGACCAAGGCATAACTTTTTCATGGTTCGTCAGAAAAATTCCATCCAATGCTCATTTTGAAGGGGATGACATTTTCTACAATCCATCTTCACATTTCAAGTCCAAGAAATGCTCTCATAAAAAGTTATCAATTTTCACATTATAGGTCAAATTCAAAAGTCAACAAAAGTGCACTTTAAGTCAAAGACCATAACTTGAGATTGGTAAATCCAAATGACATGGGACCAAAGGCATTGGTTATAGAACTTCAAGGCCTTTCCAAAATGTCCAAGAACAGGTTCATATGATCAAAATTGAGCAAGATATGCATTGGAGAAGTTGGGAAATTTTTATGAATTTGCAAAAGTCAACTTTGCTCAAAACACTTTGTTTTAGCTAATGGGCCTCAAATTTCTTCTTGAAACTTTATCCATGGTCTATGCACGACCCATAAAGCTTATTTGAACTTATTTTTCTTATTTTTATTAATTATTTGGATTTTTAATCAATTTTAATTCATTTAATTAATTTAAATTGTAGGAAATACAAAGATTTGATTTTTCAATCTTTTTGTGAAGCAAGAATGACCTAATCATGCTGGCAATTTCGTGTGCAAATCAAAGGGACAAGAATCTCCAAAGATGGCAACTTTCTTCAATAAAAAAGATTCAAAAATATTTGATTTTCAATCAAATATTCAAATCATTATTCAATGGATCTTTGCTCAAGGATTTGACCTAAATTCAGTCCTCTATAAATACACAACCTAACCCTAATCATGCATACGTGAAATTGCTGCAAACAAAGCCATAAGCATATTGAAAAAATTCAAAGAAAAGTGAAAACTGTTTTCTATATTTTAGCACGATTCAAAGGCTTTTATTGCTTCTAACGCATTGCAGGAGTCCCCAGGAACGTGTAGGAATCAAAACCAAGCGTTGAAGCTCAAGGAATCACCAAGAACAGTTTCACGGTTTGCTTGATATTTTGAAAATTGAATAGCTTAATTCATGCATCATTAACATGATTTATTATTTGTTTTACATTGCTTGAGTCCATATGAAGCTAATGGTACAGGTTAATTGAATTATGACGCACAGAATCACGAGATGCCATTGATGAATTCTAGGGTTCATAAGCCTTCAAATTGGGGCTTTGCAGTATAAGAAAAATTGGAACCTTTAAGACCCATGGTTAGAATCGTTGACTCTGGACGAACACGAAGCCACCCTCGCGAAATATTTATATAGAGCACAACTCTATTCGCTATTTTTCCTTATTGCAGGTTGTGGGGGTTAAAAACCCCCGCTATTTGTTTGTGTTTTTACAGGAAATATGAGGAAGACGATGAGTTGTTGGCATACCATTGGAGCATTCAAAAAAGGGCGCGCGTGTTTTGCTTTACAGCACATTTATTAATTTTTCCATATTATATTTGCTTCTCATTATAATAACAAAAGCAGGCAATTGGCGTAGTGGTTAGTGTGCTGGCATGGAATCATTGGGACCTGGGTTCGATTCCCAGGTCCCCCAAATATTTGTTTCTATTTTTCTTAATGTGATTACATGCAGGCTTCCAAATGATAAACACCATGTACCTCCCATCATCCAAGTGCCATGTGGCTTCAAGCAGCAATCCAGTGGTCATCAGTGGTGGACTACCGTACTCCCAGTCAATCAGCGCCCTGGGCAATTACCAAAGTCAAACAGGCTTGTGAAACAAATGGGCCAGAAATTCCAGATTAACCTCCTTAATGGGCCATCACCCCCTGGTTTATTATCCCTTTTTTTATTTTCTTTTCCTTTTTATTTTCTTTTATTAATTATTATTATTATTATTTAATTACCTCATAAATTAACTATTTTCATAATAAATTCAGAAAACCTAAAAAATATAATAATTATTATTATTATTAATTTCACCTTTACTTTATTTTTTTTAAATAAATGTAATTAATTAATTTAGTTTAATTAGGTTAACTTTAATTATTTCATAACAAATAAAATAAATTAGAATTAGGGTTTTCTTGACAAATTTAATTTCTTTTCTTTTTATTTTATTAAAAACATAAAAAAAAACTTAAAAAATATTTCTTTTATTTAATTAATTAGAATTAGGTTTAATTAAATGCAAAAAAGGACCAAAAATTCATTCTTTTCTCAAAAAGGGTCAAAACCCTAAGGACTTCACCGATTTAATTTCTTATTCGCGCATAATATTTTTTTGATCATTATTCATGTATTTGCTCCGAGGATGTAATAGCATAATTAGGACCTTTTTATCGCTTTCTTTATTTTCTCGCATTTATTTTTCAAAGGGTTTGTCTTTGGCAATGTAAATACCCGACGCCTTGTAATAGCGTAGTTTTACTTTCCGCAATTTACTTTCCGCACAATTATTAACTGCTATGCATGACAAGACTTGTTCTCAAAATAAAATCAAAACGTAGCTCACCATGACATGTGCAAAGATAATTTAATTGAAACCTGACACACTCGCACATGCCACTCCTAGGGAACGCCTCACTTGGTTGCCTCGACGTGGTCATTGAGTATTGGAAGTTTTAGAGGTTGCCCTCTTGTCTAAAAGATCCAAGTTGCCTCGAAACGGTTGCCTCAGATAAAAAGGATCTAGGACATTAGGGTTACCGCTAAGGCGTCCTACTATTGCTTTGGTGACCACATGTCCCTATAATCGAATTGACCCGACAAACTCCAACGATGATGCTACCTACTTCTCAATAGTGGGATAGTATTGTCTAAAGGACATTTACACAGCTTAATTTATGTTGAGTAGGTAGAGGTTCTCAGGTACTTGCTCTTTCAAAACAAAAACAACTTTTCGCACTTACACTTTTCTGACAAAAGTTTTCAAACAAACACTTCATGACGCTCTTGAGGATAGATACAAGAGTTAAATTGAAGTTTTCAAACAAAATTTTTTCAAAACCCACAAACACAAGAAAAGCAAACTCTTTTGAAAACATAGTGAGCAAGTACCTAAGAGCCCGTGGATAACCACGGATAGAAAGGGTGCTAACACCTTCCCTTTCTATAATCTACCTCCCGAACCCGAGAAACATCTCGAAAAGGAATTTTGCTGTGCTTTTGTCCTTTCCATGTTGGAGAAAATAAAAGACGGTGGCGACTCTTGCTTACCGCGACATTTTGCGAAACGCAAACGCGAACCAGCATTCCAAAACAGCCAGTTCTATTTCCACCGATCACAGAACTGGCGACTCTGCTGGGGACTTAATAAGTGAGGTGTACCTTAGGATTAGATCATTCTATGTTTTCAATTGTATGCCTTGTTTGCTTTAATATTGTGGGATTGCATTGGAGTTTCATAGATCCTAACCCGGATCTGGGGAATACCCTTTAGGTAGCTATAAACTGTGAGGGACCTGTCCGGCGTAGACCGACACGGGTGAAGCAGTAGCTACGTTGGTGTGACACCTTGGTCTGCACCGATATCCCTTGTGTTGAAACGAGGAGAATATGGGTCTTCTGAGGAGTCATTAAGCACCAATTGACCTTAGCACCTTAGATTGACCCAACTTGGCCATAGAACAGTAGCAGTATGCTACACTCATTGAGGCTAAACTCTCGCGATGGTTCCGGCCGCAAGAAAAGATTGCGAAGCTGGAGTTATGACCGATTGAGGGTAGTCAGTGATATTGAGATCCTCTAGAACCCGGTTACTATTTTCTAGGACAGGTCTTAACCAGCTGAAACTGAAAGAGGGTAGTACCTAAACTTCATGCCGACATGAAATCTAAGGGTTGTCTTGTATGACTTGTGTGCCTTCAAACTTGAACTACTTGCACATTCTTGTTATCTGACAACATGAGTTCCTTGCAGGTTTTGTTTACAATCCTTAATCTGGGCTTATAACAGGGTTTACTTACATCACTCCACGCATAGCATAACATCATACCATCATACCATTGCATACATCCTGCATAAGGACTAATCCATTTCAAGGATCTCAAGGGTTTGTGATACAGGTCATGATAAATCAAAATGTCTAGCAAGGGGCAAAGGGGATTTATTTTCCTCTAGCCAAGGTTGTTTGGAGATCAAAACATGACAACTTGAGTCAGGGGCTATGACCCACTCGGTATGGTGAGTCTTGACTCTTGAAGAAGGACTCTCAGCAACATGAAGTTCCTTCAATCAAGCTACCAAATTCAAATTCTAACAATTTTCTTGTTTACCCCGCGAGATCCTTGAAAACATTGCATACATACATATCATTGCATTACAGGTACCCCTTTTACAGGTCACTTATCTTCTTCGCTGTTTATTTCAGCAATCATCATGTCTACCGAACCTTCCGCTGAACAAGCTATCAAGGCCCTCCAGGCCCAGAATGCTCAGTTCCAGGAGTTGGTTATGAGCCTAGCCCAGGGTCAACAGGACTTGAAAACTCTGATTCTGAAAGAGGGGAAGAAGAAGAAGAAGAGGATTGTTTTGTTCAACACTAGACGTAGATCTGGGAATGGATTACAGAATGAGGTTGAGCTGACTACCTCATCTGTAGGCAAAGACAGTCCACAAGAGAGAAGGGTTCCTAGTCCCGTGGTCTCCGACAACGAGACGGATTATAATGATGAACAGTATCCTCCTGCTGAGGATAGGTACAAACAGCTGGAGGACCGCTTAAGTGCTATGGAGATTCAACATGTGTCCGGGTTGGACTTTGGAGACCTAGGCTTATCTTCTGGGGTAGTGATTCCCCATAAGTTCAAGGCGCCTGCTTTTGCAAAGTACGATGGAGCCTCCTGTCCTAAGCTGCATCTCCGATCGTATGTAAGAAAGATCCAACCTTATACAGCTGACAAGAATTTGTGGATCCATTTCTTCCAGGATAGTCTTTCAGGGACTCAACTCGAATGGTTCTATCAGCTGGATGGAGCCAGTATTCATAACTGGGAGGATTTGGCTACTGCGTTCTATAAGCAGTATCAGTATAATTCCGACCTCGCTCCTACGCGTACCCAACTCCAGGGTATGTCACTAGGGACGGGTGAAGGATTTAAGGAGTATGCTCAAAAGTGGAGAGACCTTGCTGGAAGGGTGCAGCCACCTTTAACTGACCGTGAACTTGTGGATATGTTCTTGGGGACCCTGTCTTGTCCGCTCTTCAACCATCTGATCGGAAATTCTTCTGCCGGGTTTACAGACCTTATCTTGACTGGGGAAAGAATTGAAGTTGGCATCAAAAGTGGGAAGATTCCAGAAGCTGCACCTTCTGATGCTCATAAAAAGCCTTACAGTGGGAAGAAAGAGTCCAATGCTGCGTACAGTCAAAAGAGTCGTTGTGACCAACACATAGGGGCAGTCCTGATCTCTGGTCATGCGTCACGCCAACAACAGCAAAAGGGAAATCAACAAAGGCCGGACGAGCCTAAAAGACAGTTCACCAATATCAACATGCCATTGTCACAAGCACTGCAGCACATGTTGAAGATGAATCTGATTGCGGTGATAAACCCTCCTGCGAACCCTAAGACTTCTTCTCCAAACTATAACCCAGATGCGAGGTGTATTTATCATTCTGGTAGCCCGGGGCACGATACTGACGATTGTTTGGCGCTGAAATACAAGATCCAGAATATGATTGATGCTAAGGAGATCGAATTCTAGCCTTCTGAGACTCCCAATGTGATCACTGCTCCCTTGCCAAAACATGGCTAAGATTGAGAGACTTTTGTTCATTTGAATTCTGATATTGTATTTTTTCCTTGCTTATTCAAACAATTATCATGTCAAACTCTCTTATTTCATTAATGCATTACACGTGTCTGTTTTGAAGTAATTGTTTTCACTATGCTTAAAATTGCTTCCATTTTTTATGTTCAACTCTCGATTAAAAAATTTCTAAGCCTTTTGAGGGAGCATGACGAAAACGATACCACGATCTTTACAGTATGCTTTTGAACAGACCCCGCCGATGAAGTACATGCATTGTTTCAAATCCTAAACAGTGGAGTTATAAGGAAGATAATCCCTCGTCAACCCCTTCGAGCCGAAGAAGTAGGAGTTTTTTCTTTTCACACAAATTAAAACCCTTAATCATAACCCGGGGCAGGGTAGTTCTCTCAGTTGATCCAGTTGCACAATGAATGGCATCAAAGGCGTCCTTCCAAAACAAAAGACAGTGTTGGTTCCCTATAATCGTCAAGACAGGCAGTCATTATCTTTCGAAATAAAAAGCCCATTAAGTCAAAACCCATGAAGGAGGCTTACAAAAAACTGGGGCATCCCGCTGACTGTAATCACAAAAGAAACAGTTCAGGCAAAAAGACAGGGATGATAAAATCAAAAACAAAGAGGTTCTACAAACCCTCAACAAAAAGAAATGACTGCCTATTCAAAATAAACTATCAGTATCTGAACCATCACTGGAATATTAGAGCAAATACTCAAACAAGGTCTAACGCATGATTAGCTGAGTTTAGGATCGAAGAACATCACGAAGAACGGGTGGGTACAAATAAAATTTGAGCATTTATCCTTTGTTTCTTAAACCATGAACCAGGCTATGTTATAACCCTTAAAAGTCCTAGCTGAAGCATGGGTTAGTTCGAAAGCATACTGTTACAAAAGGTATCCTGACTCCTGTAGGGCTTGCTGTAAAATCCTTAGTTGACATCACATTTTACAAAAATTCACTTGTTTTATTGAAAACTGCATTTTCAAAAAAAAAAAAAAACTTCAAGACAGACATAAGCTTTGCATTCTTGAAATAATATTGTTTGCATATGACTATTTGTTCAACAGTAGAGAAATTCGCACGACGAATATCTAGTGAACAAAAACCTTCTCAATAAAAAGGATCACATTAAATGGAAAAACACTTCCAATCCAGGGGCACGACATGAGCATTGTCCATTATCTGGGACAGTTAAGTCAAGATTCAAGGAATCTCTCAAGATGCCAAATAGCCAGGGGCAAATCTCCGCCAGAGTCACTTGGGGCATTGGACTTGAATTCCAGCGACGAATCTTGAACGATCAAACATCTTCTGGTAGTATGGCGACACAACACTACTGACAGTGAAGACTCCCTACATCCTGAGAACGCGAACATAGTCAGAAAATATTGCGCATAATCAAAGACACGCTAGGTCGACTGGCCTAGGCAAAAATAAGGGCTTCCCGGCGAACCAAAAGGGTTCGGGCAAAAATAAGGGATGAAAATGAAAAATTTGTACACCCGGCAAGTCGAAAACCTGAAAAGGCGGCTTGGGCAAAAAAGGGTATCCCGATGGACTGAAAACCCGAAAGGGCGGTCCAGGTAAAAGTTAGGGATCACAGCGTACGACTATGTCCCGGCATCTCGTCACTTGCCTACCAGAAGAAGATTTGTCAAATCGGCAGTTACCAAGCATCTCCACAGGTATCTTCTCCCATAGAAGCTGGGGCAATAAGAATTGTCCAAACTGTACAAGCCGCTCTGTCCTCCAGGTACAAGGTAGATTCAGCTGAAGAATATGACCAAGATACCTTCACTCCCCACGGAGGAAGGCAAGAATCATCCATGCTCTCCCCAAGCAGAGTTGGTCTCCCATTAGCCCTAAAAAGGCACAGCATCTCCAGCAAGTCAGCAATACTCTCTCCTCAAGTAGAGTTGGTCTACCATCAGTCCTGGAAAAGTTGGGTATCCCCAGAAGATCTTAATATTTCCTAGAAGAGTATACAGATATTCCTTAGCAAGCATCCCCGACAGTCTTAATATTCCTCGACAGAAATATAAGATTGTTCCCCCGGTGGAATACAGACACCCCAGTGGAGCCATTTCCCCAGTACAGTCCAAAAGTTTCCCCAGGAGAGTTGAACCATCTCCCCAGTAGATTCTGGAAGCCTGTCCCCTGCAGAGTACAAATATCTCAAAGGTTATTCCCCACCAGAGTCTAACTGGGTTATCCTCAGCAAATTGCAACGGAAAGATCATCCTCAGCGAAGTTCTTCCTATCCCCATCGCAGTTCATCAAATTCCCCAACAGGGTTTATCAACGGAATCCCCCAGGCGAGTTACCATTAAAAATCTCAGCAAAGTATCTCTTCCCACAGAGTATTTCCCTGCTGAGTAATCTCTTCATCAAGTTTATTCCCCAACGGAGTCATCTTCTCCTACCGGTTTATTCTTGCAATCATCTTCGTTCATCATCCCCAGCGGAAACGAAGAACTCTACTCTTCAACATCAGCCCAGGATTTAACAAGCTCCCGGCATTCGTCAAGGATTTATTTTCCCATACGGAAATATAGTCAATAAACATTTCACATTTCATATCTCCTGCTTACATACATGATAAAGTGCATACGACACAATCTCATTTATTTTTGGGAACATCATGACATCATGCAGTTCATGCATCATG
Organism: Vicia faba; assembly: GCA_948472305.1. Taxonomy (NCBI): domain Eukaryota; kingdom Viridiplantae; phylum Streptophyta; class Magnoliopsida; order Fabales; family Fabaceae; genus Vicia; species Vicia faba. The sequence continues at coordinate 171,830,440 of OX451739.1, read as the reverse complement.
ACATTGCATACAGCTAACGTTTTTCCTTTTCAGGATAAGGTCAATCAAAAGATGATTACCATCTACCTTTGCAGTTCCAGATCAACGCCTGTAACAAGCCAGGAAAATTCTGTGGACGACTGATCGTGGGTTAATACCTGAAACCAGACAGGACAATTATCTACTTGATCATCATGAGGCAACCCTACACCGGTTCCTTCTCAACTCCAGATGAATTTTTACACGGGCTCATCAATAGGAAACCCTACACCGGTTCCTTCTCCAAGATGCAGTTTTACACGGACTCATCATCAGGAAACCCTACACCGGTTCCTTCTCAATTTCAGATGTAGTTTTACACGGACTCATCATCAGGAAACCCTACACCGGTTCCTTCTCAATTTCAGATGAAGTTTTACACGGACTCATCATAAAGCAACCCTACACCGGTTCCTTCTCTTTCCAAGATGCAGTTTTACACGGACTCATTATCAGGCAACCCTACACAGGTTCCTTCCTTTCAGATGAAGTTTTACACGGACTCGTCCTCAGGAAACCCTACACCGGTTCCTCCTCAGTTCCAAGACGAAGTTTTACACAAGCTCATCATCAAGATAACCTTACCCCGGTTCCTCCTAAAGTTTCACACGAACTTATCTCACAGTAACCTTACCCCGGTTCATCCAGAAGTTTTACACGAACTTATCTCACAGTAACCTTACCCCGGTTCCTCCTAAAGTTTCACACGAACTTATCTCAAAATAACATTACCTCGGTTCATCTAGAAGTTTTACACGAACTTATCCCGAAGTAACCTTACACCGGTTCCTTCTCAACTCCAGATGTAGTTTTACACGGACTCGTCATCAAGAAACCCTACACAGGTTCTCTCTTTCCAAAGATGAAGTTTTACACAGACTCGTCATCAAGAAACCCTACACAGGTTCTCTCTTTCCAAAGATGAAGTTTTACACGGACTCGTCATCAAGAAACCCTACACAGGTTCTCTCTTTCCAAAGATGAATTTTTACACAGACTCGTCATCAAGAAACCCTACACAGGTTCTCTCTTTCCAAAGATGAAGTTTTACACGGACTCGTCATCAAGAAACCCTACACAGGTTTCCTTCCTTCCAAGATGCAGTTTCACACGGACTCATCATCAAGAAACCCTACACAGGTTTCCTTCCTTCCAAGATGCAGTTTCACACGGACTCATCATCAGTAAACCCTACACAGGTTTCCTTCCTTCCAAGATGCAGTTTCACACAGGCTCATCATCAGTCAACCCTACACAGGTTTCCTTCCTTCCAAGATGCAGTTTCACACAGGCTCATCATCAGTCAACCCTACACAGGTTTCCTTCCTTCCAAGATGCAGTTTCACACAGGCTCGTCATCAGTCAACCCTACATAGGTTTCCTTCCTTCCAAGATGCAGTTTCACACGGACTCATCATCAGGCAATCCTACACAGGTTCCCTCTTTCAACTTACAAAATTACAATTCAACAAACAATCTCTAGATGGCATCTATAAGCCCATCTCCACAACTATCCATTACATCTCCAGATGGCATCTATAAGCCCATCCCCGACAAGATTCTGTCACGTCTCCAGATGGCATCTATAAGCCCATCCTTCTATCCATCATCTTTCCAAATGGCATCTGTAAGCCCATTCCCGACATCACATTACTGATACTCCACTATGCGAGTGCAAATTTCTGGGCACTCTAGTGTTCAATCATCTTCCACCTTCGGATCACGAAAGGCACGCAAGCCAATCTACCTCCTCAGGTTTAAGAAGATTGAACAGGGGAAACTGTTGTACCCCAAAATTTTCCCTCCCATATTCTTCAAGATTTGTCAAGAATAATCCTCAAACTGCTCAAGATTTCTCAGGGGTTGCACAGCCCAAATGCCTCATAGGCCAGTCAAAATTAGGGTTTTGGTTCTTTCAAAGAATTTGAGGTTTTCAATGGCTCAATCAAGTCTCATATGCCCATACACATCCTCAAGTATCTACATGTCAAGTTTCAAGACTCACAGTGCCAAATTGCACAGTCAAAAGCTCTATTTGCTCCACAGTCAACTGCAGGGGTAAAATGGTCATTTTGCAGTCAAAAGTCAGAATTTTTGGTCAACATCTTATTTGGAGCTCACAATCATCATTTGATCAAGTCTTGATCATGATTCCACAAGCATGGCTCAAAAATCATCAAGATGCAAAAAGTTGCTATTTTTGGACAGTAGAAAAGTCAATTGTATCTTGACCAAGGAATAACTTTTTCATGGTTCATCAGAAAAATTCCATCCAATGCTCATTTTGAAGGGGATGACATTTTCTACAATCCATATTCACATTCCAAGTCCAAGAAATGCTCTCATAAAAAGTTATCAATTTTCACATTATAGGTCAAATTCAAAAGTCAACAAAAGTGCACTTTAAGTCAAAGACCATAACTTGAGATTGGTAAATCCAAATGATATGGGACCAAAGGCATTGGTTATAGGACTTCAATACCTTTCCAAAATGTCCAAGAACAGGTTCATATGATCAAAATTGAGCAAGATATGCATTGGAGAAGTTGGGAAATTTTTATGAATTTGCAAAAGTCAACTTTGCTCAAAACACTTTGTTTTAGCTAATGGGCCTCAAATTTCTTCTTGAAACTTTATCCATGGCCTATGCACGACCCATCAAGCTTATTTGAACTTATTTTTCTTATTTTTATTAATTATTTGGATTTTTAATCAATTTTAATTCATTTAATTAATTTAAATTGTAGGAAATACAAAGATTTGATTTTTCAATCTTTTTGTGAAGCAAGAATGACCTAATCATGCTGGCAATTTCGTGTGCAAATCAAAGGGACAAGAATCTCCAAAGATGGCAACTTTCTTCAATAAAAAAGATTCAAAAATATTTGATTTTCAATCAAATATTCAAATCATTATTCAATGGATCTTTGCTCAAGGATTTGACCTAAATTCAGTCCTCTATAAATACACAACCTAACCCTAATCATGCATACATGAAATTGCTGCAAACAAAGCCATAAGCATATTGAAAAAATTCAAAGAAAAGTGAAAATTGTTTTCTATATTTTAGCATGATTCAAAGGCTTTTATTGCTTCTAACGCATTGCAGGAGTCCCCAGGAACGTGTAGGAATCAAAACCAAGCGTTGAAGCTCAAGGAATCACCAAGAACAGTTTCACGGTTTGCTTGATATTTTGAAAATCGAATAGCTTAATTCATGCATCATTAACATGATTTATTGTTTGTTTTACATTGCTTGAGTCCATATGAAACTAATGGTACAGGTTAATTGAATTATGACGCACAGAATCACGAGATGCCATTGATGAATTCTAGGGTTCATAAGCCTTCAAATTGGGGCTTTGCAGTATAAGAAAAATTGGAACCTTTAAGACCCTTGGTTAGAATCGTTGACTCTGGACGAACACGAAGCCACCCTCGCGAAATATTTATATAGAGCACAACTCTATTCGCTATTTTTCCTTATTGCAGGTTGTGGGGGTTAAAAACCCCCGCTATTTGTTTGTGTTTTTACAGGAAATATGAGGAAGACGATGAGCTGTTGGCATACCATTAGAGCATTCAAAAAAGGGCGCGCGTGTTTTGCTTTACAGCACATTTATTAATTTTTCCATATTATATTTGCTTCTCATTATAATAACAAAAGCAGGCAATTGGCGTAGTGGTTAGTGTGCTGGCATGGAATCATTGGGACCTGGGTTCGATTCCCAGGTCCCCCAAATATTTGTTTCTATTTTTCTTAATGTGATTACATGCAGGCTTCCAAATGATAAACACCATGTACCTCCCATCATCCAAGTGCCATGTGGCTTCAAGCAGCAATCCAGTGGTCATCAGTGGTGGACTACCGTACTCCCAGTCAATCAGCGCCCTGGGCAATTACCAAAGTCAAACAGGCTTGTGAAACAAATGGGCCAGAAATTCCAGATTAACCTCCTTAATGGGCCATCACCCCTGGTTTATTATCCCTTTTTTTTATTTTCTTTTCCTTTTTATTTTCTTTTATTAATTATTATTATTATTATTTAATTACCTCATAAATTAACTATTTTCATAATAAATTCAGAAAACCTAAAAAATATAATAATTATTATTATTATTAATTTCACCTTTACTTTATTTTTTTTTAAATAAATGTAATTAATTAATTTAGTTTAATTAGGTTAACTTTAATTATTTCATAACAAATAAAATAAATTAGAATTAGGGTTTTCTTGACAAATTTAATTTCTTTTCTTTTTATTTTATTAAAAACATAAAAAAACTTAAAAAATATTTCTTTTATTTAATTAATTAGAATTAGGTTTAATTAAATGCAAAAAAGGACCAAAAATTCATTCTTTTCTCAAAAAGGGTCAAAACCCTAAGGACTTCTCTGATTTAATTTCTTATTCGCGCATAATATTTTTTTGATCATTATTCATGTATTTGCTCCGAGGATGTAATAGCGTAATTAGGACCTTTTTATCGCTTTCTTTATTTTCTCGCATTTATTTTTCAAAGGGTTTGTTTTTGGCGATGTAAGTACCCGACGCCTTGTAATAGCGTAGTTTTACTTTCCGCAATTTACTTTCCGCACAATTATTAACTGCTATGCATGACAAGACTTGTTCTCAAAATAAAATCAAAACGTAGCTCACCATGACATGTGCAAATATAATTTAATTGAAACCTGACACACTCGCACATGCCACTCCTAGGGTACGCCTCACTTGGTTGCCTCGACGTGGTCATTGAGTATAGGAAGTTTTAGAGGTCGCCCTCTTGTCTAAAAGATCCAAGTTGCCTCGAAACGGTTGCCTCAGATAAAAAGGATCTAGGACATTAGGGTTACCGCTAAGGCGTCCTACTATTGCTTTGGTGACCACATGTCCCTATAATCGAATTGACCCGACAAACTCCAACGACGGTGCTACCTACTTCTCAATAGTGGGATAGTACTGTCTAAAGGATATTTACACAGCTTAATTTCTGTTGAGTAGGTAGAGGTTCTCAGGTACTTGCTCTTTCAAAACAAAAACAACTTTTAGCACTTACACTTTTCTGACAAAAGTTTTCAAACAAACACTTCATGACGCTCTTGAGGACAGATACAAGAGTTAAATCGATGTTTTCAAACAAACTTTTTTCAAAACCCACAAACACAAGAAAAGTAAACTCTTTTGAAAACATAGTGAGCAAGTACCTAAGAGCCCGTGGATAACCACAGATAGAAAGGGTGTTAACACCTTTTATTTCTATAATCTACCTCCCGAACCCGAGAAACATCTCGAAAAGGAATTTTGCTGTGCTTTTGTCCTTTCCATGTTGGAGAAAATAAAAGACGGTGGCGACTCTTGCTTACCGCGACATTTTGCGAAACGCAAACGCGAACCAGCATTCCAAAACAGTCAGTTCTATTTCCACCGATCACACAATGCATAGTACAAGTCTATCTAGAATGGTCACCAACTATAAACAAGCTTATCTGACTTTGTAGAGGAAGTTTGTGCAGAAGGAACAAGTGCAAAGCTCAATGCAAGTTGACTTTGCATAAAGCTTGCTTTATGTAAATGGAAATGGTTCCTTTGTGCCATTAATGGAAAATTAACTTGGATAAAGCTTTAATCGAGTGGATAATAGCTCAAAATCAAGTGTAATCTTCTGATTATGGAGAGATCTTGAGATTTTAGAGGCCTTCGAGATTTTCCTTGTAAAACAACTTGGAACCCCAACTTCTGAACTTCGATTCTCCTTGCTCACATATGATATCAAGGAGTCTTGGGCATTTTGGAAAGCTTGTAATGTGCTCTACAACCCCTATTTGAATAAATTTTGAAAAATCCAAAAGAAACTATGTGAAACTTGGGTCAGAAGTTAGGTCAAAATCCTGACCTAAAATGTTCAAAATTTCACTAAGTGTTTTAGTTTCATGACCATGACTTCATGGATTAATAACTTGAGATCCAAGCATTTATAGGAGAAGTTGTGTTAAGCAATTTTGTAGATCTCATGGAGATCTACAAATTTCATGTTGAAAGTTTCTTTTGAATCATCTTGCATCATGGTGAAGAATTGGCTCAAAGTTATGAAAAAATATGAAGTTTTTAACACTCAGAAAAATTTCTAAGTTTGAAAACTTTGACTTTTCAAAATGAAATCTTGACTTTTTGATTTCTTGATGAACAAGTTTCATATTTTGACATGTTTTGATGAATTGTGATCTTTGACACTTGATTTTGACCAAAAAGTCAAAGTTTGACTTTTCAGTATACAGTTGACTTTTGATCAGTTGACTGAAAATCAACTATCAATCAAATGACCTTGAGCAATGTTTTGAGTCATGACATTAGGTAAAAATGATGCAATTTAACTCTTGAGATCATTCCTCAAACCAATTAACCATTTTCTAGGTCAAAAATCAGAAATTGCCCTTTCTCAGTCAAAACCCTAATTTTGACAATTTTGCCCTTTTGATGATTTGATCAAATTTCTTGAGGAATTGTGATCCAAACTTGATAAAATGATACATATGAGTTTATAATGTTGATATAGGTAAAAAATTATTAATTTTGATTGTAAATTGGCCACAGTTGACTTTTTCCCCAATACAACTGATGTTTAGGTCAATTGCTCAATTGATTGAGCAAAAATGTGATCCTAGGCTTGAAACTTGACATGAGTAATCTTGGGCGTCCATAATGATCCATTAAATTCATATGAGGCATTTAAAGTTCAATTATCCTTGTGCAATCTCAAACCCTAATTTCAGTCATCAGTGCTTAAGGAGGTGTCTTGAGCTGATCAATCCTCGTGCAGTCTTGAACCAAAGGAGATCTTGTGAGAAAATATTTGATAAATGTGAGGGAAAATTTTGGGGTACAAAATCAGGTATTGCTCATTCTTCAAAATATATCGAGGAAGGTGCAAAATAAATCATCTAGCCAACAGAGGAGTGCAACACATAAGAATCCCCTTTTTCTTCATGGTGCGAGTGTGAAGAGAATGCAAGATGTATCCGAGTAAGGTAGGTACCGAGTTACGAGATAGAAAAACTTTGACCACATTCACATCTATGAGTTGGTCCGGGTTAGGAAATAGTACCATCCTATAAATTAGAAAGGCCAAAACTTCTTCAAAAGCTTATAAATCTAAAGCATCCCAAAATTGTTGAGCCTTCTCAAATAGAAACTTGGCTAGAAAATCCTTAACACCACTTCTTGTTTCCCAATTTGCCACAATGTCGGACCATTGCAAATATAAATCTAGAGCAATCTCCTCAGGTCTTGGGTATTTCTCAATACTAGTGAAGGGTAATTGATCAAGAATAGAAACTCCCAAGAGTTGAGAAAACTCCTCCATGGTGGGCACTAATTGGTAATCAGGAAATGTAAAGAAATGGTGTAGAGGGTCAAAGAACTGAAAGGGAAGTTTCATCATGTCTTTATCAAGGCTTGAAGTAACCAGATTGAGAAGTTGACCATGTCTTTTGGTGAACGGAGAATTCCCAGGAACCCGTGATGTTAACTGTTTGAGTTGAGGAGGCACTCTTATGAGGTTGATTTGGATAGTATTTCTTCGCATGGAAGCCATATCCTACAAAACAGCATAAAGATAAATCCCTAGGTCCTTGAAATGGTTAGTGAAAATGCTACGATATGATGTCATGATGTTATGTACAAATAATCATATACAAGCACACAAACAAGTCCTTAGTTTTAGGCTTGCATGGGGTTTATAGGTAAGTACCCTCTTGAAGTTTAGTTAGTTCAACCTATCTTAAAAAGTAATTCGGTTCTAGGGAATCTCAATATCACTGATCTTTCTTCATCGGGCAATGTTTCAATGCAAGCCTCTTTATTAGCGACCAAAATATCTCGAAAGTCCAATCTCAATGAGCGTAGCATCGAGTATCAACCAACTTCATACTGCACCAAATCCTACTATCTCACTACTTCCTAATGGCCAAGTTGTTCAATTAAAGGTTCTACGGTCAGTTAGTGCTTCATGACACCACACAGCGGCCCCGTATTCTCCTTGACTGGACCCAAGAGATACCGGTACCAACAAATGTGTCACACTAACGTGGTCGTCGCTTCAACCATGTTGGTGTACCCAACACAGTCCCCATGATCTATTGCTACTTAATTAATAATGTTCCCCGATCCGGGTAGAGGATCAATACAAAACCCAAACAACCATTTAAAAGTAAAGAAAGTAAATCAAACAATGAAAGCATTTAAATATGAACTAGTCTCTAAGGTAACCCCACTTTTAAGTACCAATTTCCCCAGCAGGTTCGCCAATTTTGTAATACGGTGGAAGAATTGACTTGGGTGTTTTGTGTTTTATCGCAATTGTTGTAGATAGCAAGAGTTGTCACCGACTTTTCTTTTATCCAATAAAGGAAAGGGTGAAAATAACAGGAAAGACCTTTTGAGATATTTTCTTGAGTTCAGAGGGTAGGTTATGAAAAGGGAAGGTGTTAACACCCTTTTCATCTGTAGTCATCTACAGGCTCTTAGTTGCTAGCTCACTTTGAAATGCTTTGTTTGAAATGTGTTTGTGATGTTTTTGAATGTATTTTTGAAAATTGCCTTCGTTTAGGCGAACTTTGTAATGATTATCATCTCTATAAGAATGCATACAAAGTGTTGACTTTTAAAAATATTTCATTAGAAAGTGTTAGTGTGTTTAAAAGATGTTTTGAAAATGGTTGTGAGCAAGAAACTATGAACGTTCTACCTACTCAAAAAGTCTTAGTTATTTTCCACCTCCTTTAGATATTGCTATCTTACCATTGATTGATAAGAAGCCCTATCATTGGATGTGAAGGGACAGGCGTGGGTCGTCGTACAGTCATAGAAGGCAACATTATGGGGTACTTTAGCAATTTATTGTAAGGATCTAATATCATTTACTGAAGGCAACATTTGAAGGGTCATCGAGGGACTACGGTCTTGTATTTGAGGGTCTTTTCTAAATTATCCCACGTTCGAGGGACATGACTGTTTTATTCGAGGAAACAAGTGTGGGTTACCCTAGAGGTGCAAGTGTGCAAGGTGTATTGATTTCATGCATTTTTGTCTTTAACTAGGGTTGTCTACTTGTTGATTTTAAGTCTTTCCATATAAACCCTAATTTCTAGCAATAATATTGAAAGCGATAAATTGCGAAAATTTAAAGTTCTATGGTTTTACATCCTTTTTTTTTTTGGGAATGGGGATACAAATCACAAATATAGGATGAAAGCAATTAAAACATAATTAATATTACAACCAAATTGAATAATGAATAACAATATCTGAAAATATAAAGATAATGTAAAAAGGGAGGAAAATTGTTTTAAAAAAACTTTATGCATTGATACATGCAATTATGTATCAATACATATCACTTCTTGCCCATGGAAATCAAAACCAAATCAGTATGTATTGATACATAATGATTTGCATCGGCTCATATCTGTTTTCCATCGACACATGCACTTATGCATCGATACATATCACTTCTTGCTCCTGGAAATCAAAACCAACTCAGTATGTATCGATACATAATGGTTTGCATCGACTCGTTTCTATTTTTCATTAATTCATTCGTGTTTTGCATCAACTCATACACATTTTATCTCTCTGTAGTATGTATTGGTAACATTATATATTGATGCATAATGCATTGTATCGACTCATCCCCTGTTTTGAAACTAATATGAGTCGACGCATATGGGATATATATCGACTCATACTGCAGTTTTACCTCTAACATTTTTTCGGTTACCTATATAAGTCGATTCTCAACACATGGTTAATGAAAATGAAAACTGAGCATATGGTTAGCTTCAGGGTAATGATATCTACATTTTATCTTCACAAATAAACCACTAATGGTTCTTGTATAAAGAGTTGAAAAGTCAAGAAAACTTACCTTGAAACTGAAATTCGTGTTTTAATTTAGAGTTGTTGTATTGTCTTGGAGAAGTCAAGTTGCAGGAGGCTATTTTTGAGTTTGAAAAATGGTGATAGTGATGTTACAGAACTTGCTCTTATGTTTGAACAACTTCTATATGATGTGTATGGAGTATTTGGATAGTTTATTCTGACAAGATTGGCAAGGTTTGAGAGATTTGAAGATTTTGGTTTCAAAGTTCGGAAATGGAGGTTTTTGTGGACAATTCTAGTTTTTAGAGTATAAGGGGGTTTGAGGATTTTTAAACACACAAGAATCTGGCCCCTTTAGCTTGCAAATGACCTCTCTATTTATAGAGAAAAGGTTTGGGAAGTTGAAGTAATCAGATTTGTAAGATAACAAATTATGGTTTGGTTGGAACGCAAATATCAAGTTATGTCAAGTCTTCCATGGTCCCAAGATGAAGTACCAAAGTTGTTGGTATAGAGGGACTACTTTCCATGATTTTTGGTGGAGTATAATCAGAAGTAAGCAAGGTATATGCTCAAGACAAATTTTGTACCAAAAAGCTTGCTTTTCAAGAATAGCAATGGTGCCTTTATGCCATAAATGGAAATATCTTTTGGACAATGGCTCAAACACTTGGGTAATAGCTCAAGAGTAGGTGTAAGCATTAAATTATAGTGAGATTTGCAAGTTAGAAGGCCTGCAACATGGGATTATGCAGCATGGCATATAGATTGGATTATCTGTTCTTCAACAAAAATGATTTGTAATTCAAGAATGGATGTCCAACTTCATGCCTTTGAATCTCCTAGCTCGGGTATGATAAATTCGTGCTCTTGGATATTTTAGAAAGCTTGAAACATTGTCTACAACTTTCATGTTGACCACTTTGGATAAATCAAATTGGAACTTGATGAAAATTTCCCAAGATGTTGAGATGAAAACTGACCAAAACCTGTTGAAAATTTCTCTAAGTGTTTTATGAAAAATGTCATGACTTTAGGAATTTATAACTCAAAATCCAAGCACTTTTAGGACTTGATCAGCAAAGCAAAGTTGTAGATCTCATCAAGATCTATAACTTTAATGTTGAAAGTTTTCTTTGAATCATCTTGCATCTTGATGAAATCTGATCTTTGAAACTCAAATTTGATCAGAAAGTCAAAGTTTGACTTTTTGGTGTACAGTTGACTTTTTCATCAGTTGATCAAATTTCAACTATCAATCCATTGATCTTTAGGAATGTTTTGAACCATGAAATTAGGTCAATATGTTGCATTTGAATCCTTGATATCATGTTTCAAACTAATAAGTCATGTATTAAGTCAAAAGTCAAGAATTAGTCATTCTCATGAGAGAAAACCTTACGCTTCTGGTAATTTTACTAGTCCCAACAATGATGTCGATGTTAGGATTAGTATCTTCAGTAACTTCCTTCTTAATGGCTAGGAGGTCCTGCTTGATGCCATGATAATAAACGTCAGCTCCATAATTCCAAGGAACAGCTTTGTCGGAGGAATATGGTATGGGCCCTGGAAAGGTGATAATTAAAGGAGCAACCTTAGGAGTGGATGAAATCCTGACAGGTATTTTAGAGGAGACCCGGGAGGATTGTCGAAAATGGTAATAATTGACACATCTTCACATCTTGCATCTTCACATAGACCTTTCATAGTGGGAGTCTTCTCAAACAGAATTTCCTTGTTGTTCATCAGGCTTTGGAGACATATCTTCAACAACAAACAACCATTGGGCAAAGACGCACACAGGTGGCAACCTTCACCACAGCCCGAAAAAAAATCGTCTTGTAAGAGATTCTTCTTAACAGTTGGCAGAGGGGTAGTCAAATCATCCACAGAAGAAACAAAAAGCACATCATCAACAACATTAATACCCTGGCCATGCTTGGGCATTGGTGCAGTTATCACATTGGGGGTTTTAGGAGGGTCAAATTCAATCTCCTTTGCCTCAATAAGATCCTGAACTTTATTCTTCATAGCCCAACAATCATTTTTATCATGCTCTGGACTGTTAGAGTGGTAGGCACACCGAGTATTTGGATTATAACGGGGAGATGTAGTGTTTAGATTTTAAGGAGGCTCCCTCAGAGTGACCGAGCTAGCCTTTATTAGATGTTGCAATACTTTATATAAAGGCATGTTAAGTATGGTGAATTACCTTCTAGGCACATCCTGCCTGCGCTGATTATTTTGTCAATGAGTTGATACATGGTTGGAGATCATTACAGCTCCTACGGTTGAACGACGTTCAGATTTACCTTGATTTCTCTGGACATAGGCAACACTAACTTCCTTCTTCCCACTGGAAGGCTTATTTACAGCACTCTAAGATACAACCCCTTGAATTTTGCCATTTATGATTCCAACTTCTACTGTCTCACCTATCAATATCAGCTCGGTGAACCCAGCTGAAGAGCTTCCGATCAGATGGTTCAAAAATGGGCCTGATAAAGTACCCAAGAACATATCTACCAGCTCTCTATCAAACAGAGGAGGTTGGACTCTTCCTGCAAGATCTCTCCACTTCTGGGCATAATCTTTGAAGCCCTCACTGGAACCCATAGACATGCTTTGAAGTTGTGTACGGGTTGGAGCAAGGTCAGCATTATATTGGTACTACCTGTAGAAAGCAGCAACCAGATCCACCCAGTTGCGGATGTTGGTTCCCTCCAGCTGATAGAACCATTCTAATTGAGTCCTAGATAAACTTTCCTGGAAGAAATGCACCCACAAATTCCTATCAACAGTGTGAGGTTGGACCTTCCTGACATAAGACCTCAGATGCAGCTTAGGACATGAAACTCCATCATATTTAGCAAATGCAGGATATTGTTCTTCAACATAGTCATCCTCTTCTTCATCAGACCCTGGATTGTGGTCCTCTTCTTTTGTCTTCTCTTCCTGATTGTCCCCTTCATTTGAAGGAGTTGTGAATTCCAGAGCTCGCTTTGCTGGTCCTCTGAATCTCCTTCCCATATTCAGGACACCCACTAGATTCTTTGTCTTTTTCTTCTTGTCTTTGAGAATGAGAGCCTCCAAATCCTCTTGTCCCTTATCAAGAGCCAGGAACATCTGCTGGAATTGAGTATTATGTGCTTGAAGATCCTTAATATTCTATTCAAGATCCATCTTTTTGCTGAAATAAACAGCAAAAAGATAAGAAACCTGTCCTAGAACCTGTTTATGTGATGATATGCATGATATGATTATGCAGTGTTTTCAAGGACTTTTTAAGATTTAAATTTGCTTAGACAAAGACAGAACAAACATTAATAATTTTAAACGGTTACAACAATGCCTCTTGGGCTTACAATGGAAGAAACAAAGATAATACAAAATAAACTCCTAAAACAGAAAGGACTCAAGCTTCCCAGGAGCACATCCTCTTTGGTGCAATGTAGGCGTTTAAACTCTGCTCTTCATGAAGTTGTCTTGTGAGCTCCAAAACCTTCTTCTCGCTCGCGTAAAACTGGGTTTCAAAAGTGTCTCGTTCCCCTTTAAGTTGAATCCAAGATCTTTGCAAATCTTCCAGATAAGTAGGCATGTCAGGATAAAGGACAGTATATGGAACATCTCCTTCGGCAACATGCTCCATGATGATTGGTAAGATGGCGGGGTAAGGCATCATGAGACTTTTAGAACGAGTTCGTACCCACTTAAGGTAAGTCTCAATAGGGATGGATTCTTATGCCCAAATGTCTCACTATCCACTTTGTTTACCATTCTCCAAGCTCGTATGAACCTTTGTCGATAGCCTTGGTCATCGCCTTCATAGTCGAATACCAATCCTTGGATGAGTGCATCATGGGGACCATCTCTCTTAGAATATCTAAATTGTATCAAAGCCAAACAAGGGTTATAGGTGATTCCTCCCATGATGCCAAGGAGTGGGACATTAGGGAGTTCCCCACAGCGGTCAATGATGGTAATATCCTCCAAAGATCGAGAACACCAATGGATATCCGAGTGTGAGAGTGACATCATCCTTTGAGACCATGTCAAGCCTTGCTCATTCTTCAGTGTTGATCTAGGTAGGTGAGAAATAAACCACCTAGACAGTAATGGAATGCAACACAAAAGAGTACCCCTTTTCTTCATGGTGCGAGAGTGGAAACAATGTAGAATGTCTCCAAGCAGGGTAGGTACGGGATTGTGAGAGAGAAAAACCTTGATGGCATTCACATCTATGAGTTGGTCCGGATTGGGAAATAGAACTAAACCATAGATTAGAAGGGCCAAGACATCCTCAAAAGCTCGAAAATCCATATATTCCCAGAACGAACGAGCCTTCTCCAACAGAAACTTGGCTAAGAAACCCTTAACTCCACTTCTTGTCTCCCAATTTGTCATAATGTCAGATCTCTTCAAATGCAAGGCTTCAGAAATAACTTAAGGCTTTGGAGTCTCCTCTAAACTGGTGAACGGTATTTGATCAAACATAGGCACTCCTAGCAATTAAGAGAACTCTTCTAATGTAGGCACCAATTGGTAGTCAGGAAAGGTGAAGCAATGATGCATAGGATCAAAGAATTGGAAAAGCACACACATCATTTCTTCTTGGAAGTTTGAGGTAGCCAAGTTGAGAAGTCGACCATATTTCTTGGTGAAGGAAGAATCTCCAAGCACCCTTGATGCTAATTCTTGAAGTTAAGGATGCACTTTCATGAAGTTGACTCGAATGGTATTCCTACGAATGGAAGTCATGACCTACAAAACGGAACAAAGATAAATCCCTAAATCCTTGAAATGGTTAGTGAGAATGCTTATGATGTCATGATGCTTATGATGTCATGAATAATAATCTCAAACAAAGCACACCAAGATCTTAGGTTTAGGCTTTCATGGGTTTCATAGGTAAGTACCCTCTTGAAGTTTAGTTGGTTCAACCTGTCCTAGAAAGTAATCTGGTTCTAGGGGATCTCAATATCATTGATATTTCTTTATTGGTCATTGTCTCAGCATAATCAATCTTTTCCTGCGGACGAAATATCCCAAAAGTACGATCTCAATGAGTGTAGTATCGAGTACCAACCAATCTTCAGCTTTGTGCCAAAGTCGGCTATCTCACTACTTCCTAATGGCCAAGTTGTTCAATTAAAGGTTCTACGGTTAGTTAGTGCTTCATGACACTGCTCAGCAGCCCCATATTCTTCTTGGTTCAACACAAGGGATATCGATACCAATAAATGTGACACACTAACGTATCCATTGCTTCAACCATATCAGTCTATGACGTACAGTTTCCATAATCTATTGCTACTTACCTAATGATGTTCCCAGATCCGGGAAAAGGATCAATACAAACCCAAATAAGGACCCATAATGTAAAGCAAGTAAGTCAAACAATGAAAGAAGTTAAATGTGATCTAACTCTAAGGTAACCCCACTCTTATGTTTCATCCCCAACAGAGTCGCCAGTTCTGTCATACGGTGGGAGAATTGACTCGGTGTTTTACGTTTGATCGCAATTGTTGCAGATAGCAAGAGTCGCCATAGACTTTTCTTTTATCCAATAAAGGAAAGGGTGAAAAGAACAGGAAAGACCTTTCGAGATATTTTCTTTAGTTCGGGGGGTAGGTTATGAAAAGGGAAGGTATTATCACCTTTTTCATCCGTAGTTATCTACGGGCTCTTAGTTGCTTGCTAGATCACTTTGAAAAATGCTTTGTTTGAAATGTGTTTGTGGTGGGTTTTTGAAAGTATTTTGAAAACGCCTTTGTTTCGGCAAACTTTGTAATGATTCTCGTCTCTTTAAGAATGTATACAAAGTGTTGGTTTTGAAAATAGTTCAAAGAAATGTTTGTTTTTGAAGGTGTTTTGAAAGTGTGAGTGTGGAAATGGTTTTAGTTTGTGAGTAAGCAACTACAAGCGTCCTACCTACTCAAAAGGTCTTTATTCTTTTCCTCCTCCCTTAGATATTGCTACCTTACCATTGATTGGTAAGAAGCCCAATCATTGGATGTGAAGGGACGGGCATGGGTCAATCGTATAGTCATAGAAGGTAACTTATGAGATGTTTTAACAATTTTCGTAAGGGACTAGATCGTTCACCAAAGGCAACATCGAGGTACATTGAGGGACTACGATCTTTTTATCGAGGGTCTTTGCTAAAACGCCCACATTCGAGGGACATGACTATTTTCCGAGGCAACAAGTGAGGTTATCCTAGAGGTGTACATTTGCAAAGTGTGTTTGATTGCATGCATTTTTGTCTTTCAGATTAGGGTTTTCTAGTGGTTGATTTTATCTTGCCATACACACCCTAATTACTAACAATTTATATTAAAGCGGTAAATTACGAAAATTAAAATCCAAAGCTATTACATCATTAGGGGAGTGGGGGTACAATTTACAAATGGGGATGAGGTGGAAACTTAAATATTACAACCATATCGAATAACAATGAAGGAAATGTAAAAATAGTGTAAAAAGAAGGAAAATTTGCATTTTGAACTATTATGTGTCGACACGTGCTGCTATGCATCGACACATAACTTTCCTTGCCCCTGTAAAACCAAATCAACTCAGTATGAGTCGATGTATAATGGGATGTGTCGACTCATGCGCCTGTTTTTGTCGATACATACGCATTTTGTATCGACTCATGCACCTTTCATCCTTCTATTTTGGGGCCTGGGAAATAGTATGAGTCGATGCATAAGGCTATGTGTCGACTCATATTCTGTTTTTTCACTAGAATGAGTCGACACATGTGGGTATGTGTCGACTCATGCTGAATTTTTTTGCCTTAAACATTTTTTTATTGTATGTACAGGTTAGTTTACAGCATATGATTGATAAACATAAACAACAAGCAAATGGTTAGCTCAAAGGGGAAATTATTACTACAATTTATCTTTTAAAAAAAATCATTATTGATGTATGAAAAAATGCAAAGTCAAGAAGACTTACCTTGAGACTGCACTTGATGGTTTAAGTTTGAATACTTTTCAAGATGTTGTGATGGCTCCAATGAATCTCCAGGAAGTTGTTCCAAACTATTGAATCACACTAACTCAGTCAAGTTATACAGTACTGTTTTTGTGTTTGGAGGGTGAAGATAATGGCACTACAGAAATTGTTCTTGTGTTTGAACAATCTCTATGTGATAAGGTGTTTAGTTTATGGGAGAGTTTGTAAAATGGAATAATGGATTGAGGGTTTCTGTTTTGAATTAAAGTATAGTTGGTTTTTTGTACGAGAAAAGGTTACAAAGACTTCTGTTTTTTGTTCAAAAGCTCTCTCTTTTCTCTCTAAAATCCAACCTCATGTTTGTTGTGAAAACATTCTATTTATAGAGGAAGTTTTGCTGGGATTTTGGGAAGGAAACAAATAACAATTTGAACTGTTTGGGTATGTTATCTTCATAGCTTTTTTGATGCAGCTCTTATATGCTAATTTGGTGCAAATATTGGGCTGAGATAATGCAGGCTTGGACTGGGTTAGGAGCAACATAGCAGGGCTGTTTTGCAACAGTTTTGGAGTGTTGTGGGAGTGTTTAGAGATAGCATAGTAGGGTTGTTTTTTGACATGGTTTTGGATTGTTATGTGGGCAGTACAGTAGGCTTGGACAACATTGTTTGTAGCATGATACAAAATCTGGTTTGTGGACCAATTTATGCATATTGTATCAAAGACAAAGCATTCTGGTAAGGCTTTGGGTCAAAAGAAAAAGTTCAAACAATACAAAGTTTAGAATTTTTAATCTTGCAAAAATGTCATCTTGTAATAACTTGAATTATTTGCAATATCTTGAATTATTTTGAATTGTAGTGAAAAGATGCCATGAAGCAATGAAATTAACAAGTATAGAAAATACTTAGAAACATTTCCAAGTCTTGCGAAGTTAGATTTTTGACTCTCTTGATTTTTGATGATCAAATTTCAAATTTTAGATGTCTTGATGAAAAGTGATTTTTGGGACTCAATTTTGGTTTAAAAGTCATAGTTTGACTTTTTAGTGTACAGCTAACTTTTTCCATCAGTTGGCTGAATTTCGTCTATCAATCCACTGATCTTAGGAGATGAATTGAAATATTCGATTAGGTCAAAATGACACGCTCGGGTCCTTGAGATCATGCTTTCAACCAATAAGTCTAGTATTAGGTCAAAAATCAAAGTTCGGTCATTTCCAGTCAAAAACCTAATTTTGCCCATTTTGCCCTTTTGATAATTTGAATGACTTTATTGTAATCCAAGGCTTGAAACTTGATTGAAGTGATCCTGAGGGTTCATAATAATCCATGAAAGTCATTTGAAACCTTAGAAATCCAACTGCCTTTGTATAAACTAAAACCCTAATTTGAGGCATCAGTGTTGAGGAGATCGTTTGACCTAGTTGATACTTGCGCAAGCTTGAGTCATTTAAGATCTTTGTAGGAAATATCTTGAGAAATGAGAGATTAAATTTTGGGGTATAAAACAACCCATTGGGGATATGATGTCACTATCAAGAAATCTGCATTGAATCGTTTCATTACCTCAACTTTGATTTTCTCTGACATATCAGGGTGCATGCAACGAACATTTTGTTTGATCGGAGAACAACCTTCTTTCATTAGCAGATGATGAACTACGATATCAGTATCGATCCCTGGCATGTCTTCATATGACCAACGAATACCTCAACATAGTCCTGCAACATCTGAACCAATCTGCTCTTGAAATTGTCTTCCAGATTGGCGCCAATCTTGACTTCTTTCTTATTTGCCTCGGTACCCAAGTTTATTACCTTGACCGGATCTTTATGAGGTTGGATAGCCTTTTCTTGTTGTATCAGGAGTCTGGTGATTTCTCCAGGTATCTCACAATCTTCCTCACCTTCGTCTTCAGCTTGGTAGATTGGATTTTTAAAGTCATCGACGACAATAGCAGAATTATTGTCAAAGAGATCCGGAGTGGAGGTGGATCTGCAAATGTGTGTGTGTGTGTGTGTGTGTGTGTGCGTGTAAGGTCACATGGCTATTTTAAACTCCATTAAAGTAAAAGAAAGACAAGAAGCACAAAATTTGAATGCAAAATCGTCCAATGTTTTCATTAAATGAGCATATGATATATGAAATGACAACCCTTAATAAATGGACCATTCTGCATCGGGCAAGGCACAAGGTTTAAAGTCATTGTTTTTTTAAAAAGAAATTATACAGACAAACTTCTTAAAGTAGTAAAAAAGGAAATAGAAATTACTCCTAGCTGAAGGAGATTGATACAAAGTCTTTGGCCTTCTAGTTATTGAGTTTGTTGTCGATAGTGGGAAAAATCCAATTGTCAAAGTCACCATCACTATCAGTGTCTTCCAAAGAATTGACTTCATTATTGCTAATACGGAAAGGTGGTCCTCCAGCACGAACACGACGAACCTCTTTCTGAGTCTTTGAAGTGAAACCCAAACCAAATTTGTTGGATTTGTAGGGGATATCAGGAAGTTGTCCCCAGATAGTGCAACCGCCTTCTTCTACAACAACCCTAGCATCCTTCAAAGAGGCCATTCTCGGTGTGTCCTTGGAAATCTTAGGAGTAACAGGAGTAGCTTTAGCAACAAAAATCGTTGGAGGGATTATTTCAAATGGTTGGCAAGGAGTTTCAATGAATTCACCATACATTTCAACATATTTGAAAGAATTTAAGTGGTTGACCATATATTCTTCCTCTCTACAGACTGTGACGATCTTCCCTTTCACTGGATACTTTAACTTTTGATGCAGAGTATAGGTAATTGTGCCTGCCCCATGAATCCAGGGGCGTCCGAGCAAGAAATAATAGGTCGGAAGGATATCCATTACATAAAAAGTGGAGTTGAAAACCTGGGATCCCACCTTGATTGGAAGATCAACCTCTCCGTGTACCATCCTTTTTGAACCATCAAAGGCTCTTACCACAATATCGCTGGGTTTCAGCACCAGCCCATTACAATCCAATATATCCAAAGCACTTTTGGGTAAAACATTTAGGTAGGACCATGTATCTACTAACACATGCACCAAAGTAGTACCTTTGCATTCAATAGAGATATGCAGAGCCTTGTTATGATTCTTCCCTGCCGGAGTTAAGTCAGCATCAGAAAAGCCTAAACCATTATCAGCAGTTAGGCTTGCAACACAATTCTTAAATTGGTCAGCAATAGTCTCTTGTGGTACATGGGCATTCTTTAGAAATTTCATCAAAGCCTTGGCATGTGCTTCGGAGCATAATAATAAGGACGTCATGGATATCTTTGAGGGTGTCTGCCCCAATTGTTCAACTATTTTATAGTCTCTTTTACGAATGATCTTCATAATTTTTTCCATCTCTTGTTTAGAAGGCTCTTCATTTGTAATATCTTTGGATGGCGCCTTCATTCGGGCAGGCTCAGTTACTTTCTCTTTACCTCGGGCGTCAGCAGTTGACCCAGCAATAGGAATATGAACAGGTGTTGTAGTAGTTGCTGGAGGAGAGATCTCTGGAGAGAAGACCCTTCATGTCCTAGTGACCTTACTAGTTCCAACAATGTTTGTAATTTCAGGATCTTCATTTTTCAGTAATCCATGGCTCTTTCTTGACACCATGATAATAAACTTCTGCCCCATTGTTCCAGGGAACAGCTTTGTCAGAGGAATAGGGGATTGGCCCCGGTGCGGTGATGATCAAGGGAGCCACCCTCAGCTCAGCAGGAATCCTATAGGGCCTCTAGAGGTGATCCTTATAGGAGTATTGGAAATTGTGATTATGGAAACATCTTCAAGTCTCAGTTCTTGGGATATATTTTCATGCAAACTCTTCATGGATGGATTTTTCTTGAACAAAATTTCATGGCTATCAATCAGGTGTTGAATACCCTTCTTCAGCCACATACAGCCATTAATTTAGGAAGTACAATGGTAACAATTTCCAGTACAACCTGGAAATAAATCGGCTCTGAACAGATTCTTCTTAATAGTCATCAAGGGAGTGGTCAAGTCACTTATGGTGGAGACATAGGAAACATCGTCAATAGCATTAATACCTTTACCATGACTGGGCATGGGCGCAATAATCACATTTGGGGTCTATGGAGGGTCAAACTCAATCACTTTGTCTTCAATCAAATCTTGGATCTTTTTCTTCAACGCCCAATAGTTGTTGGTGTCATGCCCGACACTATTTGAATGATAGGCACATTTCACATTCGGATTATATTTGGGAGAGAAAGTATTGGGATTAGGATGAGGATCTCGCAGTGTTACCAAATCTGCCTTCAATAGATGTTGTAAAGCTTGAGACAATGACATGTTGATCCTAGTGAACTAACTGCCTTCTCAGGGCATCTGGCCTATGCTGATTGTTTTGTTGTTATGGTCGTTGAACTGGGATTCAGTTAGAAATCAATACTGCTCCTATTGATCGATAATGATCATTCTTGATACAGCTCCTCTGGCCATAAATAGAATTAGTATCTTTATTTCTAATGAATGGTTTCTTCACAGTACTAGAGGATGTCGCCATCTGAATCTTCTCGCTTTTGATTCCACTTTCAACTTGTTTTCTAGTCAAAATCAGCTCAGTAAATCCCGACGAAGAACTCCCAATCAGAAAATTAAAGAATGGACTCGTTAGAGTGCCCATGAACATGTCCACCAATTCTCGGTAAGTCAAATGGGTTGCACCATTCCATCCAGATCCATCCAGATCCATCCATTTTTGAGCATACTCCTTAAAGCCTTCGTTCGAGCCCATAGTCATATTTTGTAATTGCACGTGAGTTGGTGTAAGATCAGCATTGTATTGGTATTGTTTGTAGAAGGAAGCAGCCAAGTCCTCCCACGTGTGGATATTAGTCCCTTCTAATCGATAGAACCATTCCAACTGTGTTCCAGATAAGTTTTCTTGGAAGAAATGAACCCATAACTTCTTGTCGGCCGCGTGTGGTTGAATCTTTCGGACGTATGACCTTAAATGGAGTTTCAGACAAGAGATCCCATTATATTTGGCAAAGACAAGGACCTTGAATTTGTGATGGATGACCACCCCAGGGACCAAACCTAAATCTCCAAAGTCCAGACCAGGCACTTTTTGAATTTCCATAGCTTTGAGTCGGCCTTCCATCTTTTGTATTTGTCATCCGCCGGTGGGTACTGATCATCGGAATAGTCTTCATCCTCAGAAATTTGGTTATTTCCACCCCCAGCCCTAGTGCTTCTAACATCCTCTTCTTGATGGTCGTCCTCCTCAGAGGAAACATCTTCAGCTTGAGCCAGTTCGGCAGGCCCTTTGAACCTTCTTCCCATGTTGAGGATAACATCTTGCTTCTTAGTTTTCTTCTTTGTGACGAGGAGCGCCATCATCTCTTGTTGTCCTTTGGCTAAGTTTAGGAGAGTCTCTTGGAATTGTGTGTGTTGAGTTTGCAGATATTTGATGGTTTGCTCGAGAGGCATCTTACATTGAAATAAACAGTAAATAGATGAGGAAACTTGTATCCAAAAACCTGCTTATGAAATGATGCATGTTATGTGGATGCAATGTTTTCAAGGACCTTAAGAGATTTAAATTTACTAGCCAAAAAGGAAACAGAAATGAAGATTGCGTTAATAAGTTCAAACATTACAATTGCCCCTTGGGCTTACAATAAAAAAGCAAAAATGTCTCAAAGAGATAATAAAATGAATTCCTAAGACTCAAGTCTCCCACAGACGCTTCCTCTTTGTGTCGATGTATGAATTCACGCTTTGCTCCTCATGAAGTTGCTTTGTGAGCTCCAACACTTTCTTCTCGCTTGCGTAGAATCGAGCTTCAAAAGTGTCTCTTTCTCCCTTGAGTTGAACCCAAGACTTTTGCAATTCTTCGAGGTTAGTAGGCATGTCAGGATGGAGAATGGTATAGGGAATATCCCCCTCATCAACTGGGTTCCACAACTATTGGTAGGTGTTGTACCCCAAAATTTGCCCTCTCATGTTCTCCAAGGTCTTCCCCTACATGATTGACCATAAACCCTTGCCTAAGAAAAAAGGAATTTTTTAAGTGGTGTTTTAAGTACCTTTCGATTGGCATTCTGAAAGACCCTTCGATTGGTATTCTAAAGGAGCCTTTCGATTGGCATGGACAATGCTCTTCAATTAGCATTGTAGCCAAGCCTTTCGATTGGCATATCCAAAATTCCTTTCGATTAGCATCTCCAAAATGCCTATCAATTGGCATCTCCAAATGTCTTTCGATTGGCATCTACATAGTGCCCTTCGATTGGCATGGACAAAGGTCCTTCAACTGGCATGTTAACAAGGTCTTTCGATTGGCATTTTAACAAGTACCTTTAGACTAGCATGATAACAGTGTCCTTCTATTGGAATTTCAACAAGGCCTTCGATTAGTATGGACAAAGGCCCTTTGATTGGCATTTCAAAAGGTCCATTCAAAGAAGCTTTCAAAGGGTCCATTCGAAGAACATGCAAAGGTTCATTTGAAGAAGATTTCAAAGGGTCCATTCGAAGAAGCTTTCAAAAGGTCCATTCGAAGAACATGCAAATGTCAATTCGAAGAAGCTTTCAAAGGGTCCATTTGAAAAAGCTTTCAAAGGTTCCATTCGAAGAACATGTAAAGGTCCATTCGAAGATGCCATCAGCCCCTTCGAAAGGGAGCATTAGAAGGCCAGTTACATATCATTCAAAATTTAAAAAAAGGAACAAGATCCCATGTATTTGGCCAACGTTACAAATTCTCATTCATGGCTTTCAAACACATAATCAAGGTTGCTTAAACCTTTGTATTCCTGTCCCCTCTACCCCCTCTATATAAAGAGATCACAAGTGTTGCATAAAAAAAGAGGAACAAAAAAGATTGGGGAGACGCTGCCCACAAAATCAATCAAAGGTTGTCATAATTTTCCAAGCCAAACCACCCTTCAACAAAAGTATCCAAGCACAGAAGTTCCAGATTGAAGGTGCTCACATCCAGGAAGTGCCCAAATCAAAGGTTCAATCTACTGGTAAGAAAGGGTAAATTGTCCAACTTTATATTTGCATAACACATCCATACTTGTTATTACCTTCGATTTGTCATCCTAGACAGGATCAAAGGGTCTGGGTTTGGCACCCAAGTCATGTTCTTCATTTGCTAACACTTGCTGCAAATTTAGCCTGAAAAGACCCAGCAAGCGCAGGATCGAAGGACCTGGGTTTCGATACCCAGGTCCTGCATTTTATTTCACTAGCATCCCAGATAGAAGGAGATACATTCTCTGGATCAAAGCCATAGTCTCTTGGATCGAAGAAGGCATTCCCCTTCCCTGGATCGAAGGCTATTCACGGCCATTCCCTAGCCCAATCAAAAGAAGGCACCTCCCCTTGGATCGAAAGATGTTCCCTTTCCCAGGATCGAAGGGTAATCCCCTTCCTGGATCCAAGGACCCTTTGTATTTTTCTTATCATTTCTTTATTGACTTTTTTTTTATTTGAATTACATTAAAATCAAAATCACAAAAATATTAGGCTAGTTGTTTTTCAAACTAAATTAATTTTTTAAATTAATTAATTAATTATTTTAACAATTTTTTTTCTTATAAATAAAATTAAATAGATTTAGGCCTTATTTTCTTTTATACCAAAAACAACAAAAAGATTTTCCTCTACTTTGCGCGCGTTTATTTAATTTCATATTTTTACTATTATTGTATCTGTTTACCAGATGTAATAGATTAAAATTAGGATATTTACTGCTTTATCCCCCTTTATCCTTGTATAATTAAATCCCCTCCCTGAAGTCTTGTAATAGCGTAGGATTTACAATTCCCGCACTTTAAATTCCTGTACATATATTAACTGCTTAGATGTATGCTAACTAGGATTACATGACAAGATCTGAAAACAAACGGTAGATCACCTAAATGTTTAAAGATAAATAATTGAACTGAACACACTTACACACAAACACCTCTAAGGTACTCCCACTTTGGTTGCCTTCAATAAAACAGTCATGGGGCAGGAATGTTTTAGCAAAGACCCATAAATCAAAAGATCATAGTCCCTTGATGACCCTACAGTTGCCTTCTCAGTAAATGATCTAGTCCCTAAAACAGAATTGCTAAAGCATCTCCATATATTGCCTTTGTGACTGTAAACATCCCTTCGATGTCCCTCAAAAACATCCAACGAAAAGGCTACCTACTCACTAATAGTAGGATAGCACTGTCTAAAGGAAAAGAGGAAAAGAATGACCCTTTTCGAGTAACAAAGTAGATAGCTGTTAGAAGTTTGCTCAGAACTATTTTTGCACTTACACAAAAACTACTTTTCAAAAGACATTTCAAAACACTTTGTATACGTTCTCTACTATCCCGAGAAACATTACAAAGTTCTCCGTACTAAGGCGTTTTTCAAACACAAAGCACAAAAGCATCTTGATAAATGAGCAAACCTCTAAGAGCCTGTGGAAAACCACAGATGGAAAGGGTGCTAACACCTTACCTTTCCATAATCTACCCCCCTTACTCAGAAAACATCTCGAAAAGGTCTTTTTCTGTTCTTTTCACCCTTTCCTTAATTTGGATAAAAGAAAATACGGTGGCAACTCTTGCTTACCACACATTTGCGAACAAAAAACGCAAAACCAATATATAACAGTCGGTTCTGCAACCGTATCACAGAACTGGCGACTCTATTGGGGATAAATAAAAAGTGGGGTTACCTTAGAGTTAGTTCATTATTTAATTGCTTTGTATGCTTTGATTGCTTTACTTTTGAGGGCTCTGTTTGGGGTTACTATAGATCCTACACTCGGATCTGGGGCACCTTTTAGGTAAGTAGGAATAGATCGTGGAAATTGTGCGGGGTATACCGGCACGGTTGAAGCGATGGCTACGTTGATGCGACACTTTGGTTGGTACCAGTAGTGCTTGAGTTAATCAAGGAGAATACGAGACCGCTGCGTGGTGTCATAAAGTCAACTGACCTTAGAACCTTTAAATGAACAACTTGGCCATTAGGACGTAGCGAGATGGCCGTATTTGGTGTATTCCCAAAGTTGGAAGATACTTGATGCTACAATCATTGAGACTTGACTCCTGAGTTTTGTTTGGTTGTGATTCAATCGCCTATCGAACGAAGCTTGTGGGAAAGTTCAGTGATATTGAGATCCCTTAGAACCCGGTTACTATTTATAGGACAGGTTGAACCAATCCAACTTCAAGAGGGTACTACCTTAAAACCCATGCAAGCCTAAACCTAAGGCTGCTTATGTGACTTTTTTGCTTTCAACTTGAACTACTTGCAGGATTTTATTATCTGACAACATGATTTCCTTGCAGGATTTGTTTACAGCCATCATCCAATAACTTGGATTTCTTGCAGGGTTTACTTGCTTACATCATCTTACACTTTTTCTTATCACATAACATACACATCATAACATCATGCCACAACATTTCCTTAACCATTTCAAGGATCTCAATGGTTTGTGATGCAGGTTATGGTAAATCAGACGTCTAGCAAAGGGCAAAGGGGATTTATTTTCCTCTAGCCAATGACGTTAGAGGATCAAAGCTCAACAACTTGAGTCAGGGGCTATGACCCACTTGATATGGTGAGCTTTGCTCTTGTAGAAGGACCTTCAACGATACGAAGTTCTTCTTTAAAACTACAAATTTCAACTCCTGACATCTTCTTGTTTACCCTGTGAGATCCTTGAAAATATTGCATACATATATCATACATGTCATTTCATAATAGGTACTCCAGGTACAAGCTTCTTATCCCTTCGTTGTTTATTTCAGCAAGAAGAAATAGATCTTGAACAAACAGTCAAAGACCTTCAGGCTCAAAACGCCCAGTTCCAACAAATGTTCCTGACTCTGACCCAGGGGCAAGAAGACCTGAAAGCTCTGATCGTCAAAAATAAGGCTAAGAAGGCAAATAAACTAGTTCGTGTTTTAAGTGTGGGAAGAAGAAGACCAGCTAACCGAGCTCTAGATTTCACAACCCCGTCAAAGGGAGGAGGTAATCAAGAGGAAGAAGACGAGGAATCAGATGAAGGAGACAAAATCCAACGTCTGCAGAAGATGAACCTGACTACTCCGAGGAGCAATACCCTCCTGCTAATGATAAATACAAACGGCTGGAGGATCGACTCAATTCCATGGAGATTCAAAGGGTGCCCGGTCTGGATTTCAAAGAATTAGGTTTGGTTCTAGGGGTGGTCATCCCACCTAAGTTCAAGGTCCCCATCTTTGAAAAATATGACGGTGTTTCTTATCCCAAGCTTCACTTGAGGTCATATGTTAGAAAGATCCAGCCTCACACTACTGACCAGAAGTTATGGGTCCATTTCTTCCAAGAAAGTTTAGCTGGCACTCAACTGGATTGGTTCTATGAACTAGAAAGAACTGACATACATACCTGGGAAGACTTGGCTGCTTCTTTCTACAAGCAGTACCAATACAACACTGACCTGGAACCAACTCGAGTGCAACTGCAGAATATGTCCATGAGCTCAAGAGAATGGTTCAAGGAATATGCACAAAAATGGAGGGATCTAGCTGGCAGGGTAAAACCTCCTCTAAATGATCATGAAATGGTAGACATGTTCATGGGCACTCTGACAGACCCATTCTTCAATTTTCTGATTGGAAGTTCCTCATCCGGGTTCACAGAAATGGTTTTGACTGGAGAAAGGATCAAAAGTGGTATCAAGAGTGGGAATATCCTGATGGCTACATCTTCTAATTCTGAGAAGAAGCCATTTGGTGGTAAGAGGGAATCCCATGTTGTGTATGGCCAGAAGGGTCGCAATAAGGTCGACGACCACAATTAATCTGTAGGGGCAATACTGGTCTCTAACTCTACACCTGTGCAACGACCCCAACAGGGGAACCAACATAAAGAGGTCACGCCTAAGAGACAATTCACCAGAATCAACATGTCACTAGCCCAAGCGCTACAACACATGCTGAAAGCAGGATTAATTACGTTAAAGGCTCCTCTATGAAATCCCAATACTTCTGCTCCTAGTTACCACCCCAACGAAAGGTGTGCATACCATTCCGATAGTCCTGGACATGATACAAATGGCCGATGGGCTCTAAAGAAGAAAATTCAGTATATGATTGATGCCAAGGAGATTGATTTCGACCCTTCAGAGACTCACAAAGTGATCACTGCTCCTAGGCCAAATTATTGAGAACGTCCAGTTCATTTTTTATTTTTCATTTGTAATTTCATTTATTGTTCAAACAATTACTGTTATGCCAAACTTTGTTTTCCCATTAATGCATCGCATATGTTTGTCTTGAATAATTTCATTGTCATTTTATTTAAACTATTTTATTATTTTCATTTTTGTGATATTCAACTCTCGATCAAAAGCTATGAGCCTTTAGAGGGAGGATGACGAAAACGATACCACAATCTCTACAGTATGCTTTTGAACAGACCTTGCTGACGATGTACAAGCGTTGTTTCAAAACCCAAATAGTGGAGTTATAAGGAAGATAATCCCTAGTCAACCCCTTTGAGCCAAAGAAGTAGGAGTTTTTATTTTCACACAAATTAAAACCCTTAATCATAACTTGGGGCAGGGTAGTTTTCTCAGTCAATTCAGACGCGCATTCAATCGCAGTCTTCCGCTTCGTATACAATGAATGGCATCGAAGACGTCCTTACAAATCAAAAGAAGGTGATGGTTCCGCATAATCGTCAATATAGGCAGTCATTATCTCTCACAATAAAAGCTCGCTAAGTCAAAACCTATGAAGGATACTTAAGAAAAAACTGGGGAATCCCGCTGACTGTAATCACCAAAAGAAACAGTTCAGGAAAAAAAGGGGATAACGAAAACCAAAAAAATAGGTTACTACAAATCCTCAACAAAAAGAAAAGGGTTACAAAAATGACTGCCTTCTCAAACAAACGTTCAATTTCTGAACCATCACCAGAATATCAAGGGCAAGATGACAGACTCAACTGGGATTCGAAATGCACAATTAACTGAGCATAGGACTGAAGAACATCACGAAGAACGAGCGGGTAGAAATAAAATTTGATCCCTTTATCCTTTGTTTCTTAAATCATGAACCAGGCCATGCTACAACCCTTAAAAGTCCTAACTGAAGCATAGGTTAGTTCATAAGCATATTGTTACAAAAGGTATCTTGACTCTTGTAGGACTTGCTATGAATCCTGAGTTGATATCACTCTCTTGCAAAATTTGTTTTACTAAAAAATGAATTTTCAAAAACTTCAAGACAAGCATAAACCTTGCATTATTTGAATATCGTTGTTTGCATATAGTTATCTGTTCGACAACAGAGAAATTCACATGACGAATATCTAGTGAATAAAAACTTTCTTAATGAAAAAGTTCACCTCAATTGGAAAAACACTTTCAACCAAAGGGCGCGGCATGATCATTATCCATCATCTGGGGCAGTCAAATCAAGATTCAAGGAATCTCTCAAAAATGCCAAGCAACCAGGGGCAGATCTCTATCTGAATCCCTTAGGGCATTAGACATGAAATCCAAAAACGAATCACGTACAATCAAGCAAAACCAATGTTCCTCAACGGATTTCTTATCTAAACGACAAAACAAGAATTCCCAACGGAAACATTCTGAATAAAGCAGATTATCATCTAGAAACGGTTCAGGTACGATCAAGAAATGGATGTCATCCTGACACCTACTCCAGATTCTCTCCTAGTACATTACAAATATGATCCAGAGACGGATGCCATTATGACACTTACTCCAGATTCTCATCTAGAAACAGTTCAGGTACGATCCAGGAACGAATGTCATCCTGACACTTACTCCAGATTCTCATCTAGAAACAGTGCAGGTACAATCCAAATACGATTGTCATCCTGACACTTACTCCAGATTCTCATCTCGAAATGGTGCAAGTACGATCCAAAGACGGAAGTCATCCTGACACTTACTATAGATTCTCATCTAGAAACGGTTTAGGTACGATCTAAAGATGGATTTCATCCTGACACTTACTCCAGACTCTCATCTAGAAACGGTTCAAGTACAATCCAAAGACGGATTTCATCCTGACACTTACTCCAGATTCTCATCTAGAAATAGTTTAGTTCAGGTATGATCTAGAGATGGATATCATCCTGATACTTACTCAGATCATCTTCTAGCAACAGTTCGGGTACGATCCAAAGACGGATGTCATCCTGATGCTTAGTCCAGATTATCTCCTAGTAACAGTTCAGTGCAGATACGATCCGTAGGAGGTGTTGTACCCCAAAATTTTCCCTCTCATTTCTCAAGGAATCACCCTAGATCCTCAAGTTTGCTTTCATCCAATTCCAAGCCTCGAATTATCAATTTTTCCAAGCAAACCATTCACAAGGTCAAAATGGTCATTTACACACTGAGAAGTCTAACTTTGACTTTTAGATCAAAATCAAATCTCAAAAATCATATTTTGTTGGAATATGAAGTTTGTTTCATCAAGAATTTCAAAAGTCAAAACTACTTTGAAGAAGTCAAAATTCTAAATACTTAGAATTTTTTCTAAGTATTTAAGAAAATATGACAAGCTTAGAACTTCTGACCAGATTATCACCATAATGCTCAGCAAATTCTGCATATTCTCAAGACAGAGTTTATTCAGAACTTCTGGGCAAGTTTTCACAAAATCTCGGTCAGAGTTTACCAGGGTAATTCAAAGAAGGTTAAGGAGCGTGCTGCAAGCTTTCTAGAAAGTCTGAAAGCTCCTTCAGAACATGCTGGAGCCAGAAGATGAGAGGATCAGAAGATGGGATGCTACATTGAAGCAGAACTTATGATCCAGAACTAAGCCATGGTGTAGAATCTCACGTTGCAGGATTTCAGGTTGTGATAAGTCTCATCATCATTTAATGCTCATTTAATGCTCACAACCACCTTCTGAGTCTTTATCCAAAGGATTTTCACCACGTGTACCTCTACTGTCTTGGGGTAGCAACTTTGCTACTAAGCCCATGCTTTGCTTTTTGCTTTTCCTTAATTTCCACTGACAACCACCATGCTTGCTTCAAAAACAAGGCAGCGGTTCAGCACACGAAGGCTATATTCAACGCTTTGGTCAGAACTTGACCAAATCCCAAAACCTTGTTTATACAACCTGCTGCAGACCTATGACCAACAGTTGGTTCAGCCTACGCCTGCATCCCATGATTGCACCAAACTAGCATACAAAAACTGTGATGAAAAAGAAAAGGAACAGGATGCCGAAATAGGTTCAAATCCCATTTGTTTTTCCCCCAAAAAATCACAGCAAATTCATCTATAAATACTTGGCTCCATCACACGTTCAAGGGGCTAGAGGATGGCTTTTGGAAAAAAGAGAACTATCAAGAGAGAAAAGGAAGTTGTGAAACCTTCATAAAAATCCAGATTTCTCATACATAAAAACAAACCTTTGTTCTCCCCTCTGAATCAAAGAACTTGGCATTCCCTCTTTCGTCTCTCTTGCAGACTCAGAACATCGAGAGGCAGCCACTCAAAGCTCCAAGCACGCTCCAAGTAAGTCTTTCTGACTTTACTTGCTTTTCATTCTAAACATCATTAACATGTAAATATCATGGTGTTAATGTTGTACATATCATTGTATGAATAGAAAAACTATGGATCGGAACTTCTAGAATAATGCTAGGCTCAGACTTAGGATTGGAACTTCTATGATTTGTTGTGCTGTGATCATTCTGATTTGCTGAACTGAATAAATGGCTGATGTGTTGATTAAGAGTTGAAACTTTACACAGAACTTCTATTTTTTCAATCACTGTTAACACACACTGACCTTCTGATGCTTACATGCAGTTAACACAACACAGAACTTCTGAGTTCTCCTCACATGTCAAATACACTGAACTTTTGATTGTTTCCATCAGTTGTTTTCAAACACACAGAGTTTATGACTTTCACATGCTGACAATGTACTGAACTGCTGACGTTTCCTCATTGTTTTAGTGTAATACAGAACTTCTGACTTGTGGCCCACTGTCTGAATACCACCCAAAACTTCTGTGTTTTCCCTCTAACTTTTCTTGCAGGACCTCAGAGTTTATCAACTCAGAACTTTTGATGCCCACTGACGTTTTCTTCTGGGTCACAGCGTGCCTGGCTTCAGAGCTTTTGATCCTTGTTGTTTTGCTTGCAGCAACACGCTTTTTCTATCTTGCATTTATTTTCCTTTTCATCATTTTTAATATTAACATAAAAAACATAAAAATATTTTCCTTTATTTTATTTCCTTAAGACAAAAACATTTTCTAAACAAGTCCGTTTTACATTTCTTGTACATTTTTTCAATATGGTTGTAATAGTAACTTAGGACTTATTTTTTACTTGCAATCCCCATTCATAAATTTGTACCCCCATCCCCTAAATATTATAATAGTGTAGGTCTTTACATTTCTGCAATTTATCGCTTTCAAATGTAAATGCTAGTAATTAGGTGTGTATGGCAAGATAAAACCAACAATTAGATAACCCTAATTGAGACTAAATGCATGCAATCAAACACACTTACACACATGAACCCTTAGGGTAATCTCACTTTGTTGCCTATCGGAAAATAGTCATGTCCCTCGAACATGGGCATTTTAGCAAAGACCCTACATAAAAGATCGTAGTCCCTCGGTGACCCTCGATGTTGCCTTCGGTAAATGATCTAGTCCTTAAAGCGATATTGCTAAAACGTTACATATGTTTCCTTCTATGACTATACAAACGTCCTAACGCTCGTACCTTCACATCCAACGATGGGACTTCTTACCAAAACAATGGCAAGATAACAACATCTATAGGAGGAGGAAAAACACATCTAAGACCTTTTGAGTAGGTAGGTTCGCTCTCAGTTACTCGCTTGCTCACAACAAAAACATTTTATGCACCAACACTTCCATTTGAAACATTTTCAAAAGACAACACTTTGTACGCGTTCTTATAGAGACGAGATCCATTACAAAGGAAACCCTTTTAAAAATCACTTTCAAAAACACTCAACACCATCTTTGAGCTATTTTCAAAACAACACTTTGTATGCGTTCTTATAGAAACGAGGATCATTACAAAGTTATATTTTCAAAATACTTTCAAAAACCCACACCACAAGCACAATTTTCAAACAAAAGCAAGTGATCTAGCGAGTAACTAAGAGCCCATGGAAAACCATGGATGAAAAGGGTGATAATACATTCCCTTTTCATAATCTACCCCCCAAACTCAAGAAAACATCTCGAAAGGTCTTTCCTGTGCTTTTTCACCTTTCCTTATTGGATAAAAGAAAAGTCGGTGGCGACTCTTGCTCAACCGCAACATTTGCAAACACAAACACAAAACATCAAGTCAGTTCTCCCACTGTATCACAGAACTGGAGACTCTGTCGGGGAATTCGAATTAAAAGTGGGGTTACCTTAGGGCCTGATCACATTTACTTGCTTACATTGTTTGATTTGTTTGCTTTACATTTTGGTTCCTTGTTTAGGTTTGTTTTAAATCCTACACCCAGATTTTGGGGCACCTTTTAGGTAAGTAGCAATAGAATGTGAGGGAACTGTACGGCGTATACCGACATGGTTGAAGCAGTAGCTATGTTGATGTGGCACTTTGGCTGGTACCGGTAACCCTTGAGTCGAATCAAGGAGAGTACGGGGCTGTTGCATGGTGTCGTGAAGCATCAAATGACCTTAGAATCTTACTTGACCAACTTGGCCATTAGGAAGTAGTGAGATAGCCGGTTTCGGTGTAAAGCTGAAAATTGGTTGATACTCGATGCTACACTCATTGAGACTTGACCCCTGAGTTTTGTTTGGTTGCGAGTCAATTGCTTATTGAACGAAGCTTGTGGGAAAGGTTAATGATATAGAGATCCCTTAGAACCCGGTTACTATTAACTAGGACAGGTTGAGCCAACTAAACTTCAAGAGGGTACTTACCTACAAACTCCATGCAAGCCTAAACTTAAGGACTTGTCTGCTTTGTGTGAATATGATTATATAACTTGCTTACCTCGCATACTTGTACATCACATCATAACATCATAAACATCATACCATAGCATTTTCAATAACCATTTCAAGGATCTTGAGGGTTTTTGATGCAAGGTCACGTTGAACCAAGACGTCTATCAAGGGGCAAGAGGATTTATTTTCCTCTAACCAAACGCCATCAAAGATCAAGTACAACAACTTGAGTCAAAGGCTATGACCCACTTGACATGGTGAGCTTGATTCTCGTGGAAGGACATCCACCGATACGAAGTTCTCCAATCAAAGTTGTTGATCAAAGTTCAACTTATAACATTTCCTTGTGTTTACCCCATGAGATCCTTGAAAACATGCATCCACTTATCATGCATTATATCATGACAGGTTTCTCCCATACAGGTCTCCTTATCTTCTTGTTGTTTATTCCAGTAAAATGGATATGGAACAAATGGTGAAAGATCTCCAAGCTCAAAACGCTCAATTCCAACAAATGTTTCTGGCTATGGCTAAGGGGAAAGAGGACCTGAAAGCTCTCCTTCTCAAAGACAAGAAGAAAAAGCCCAAGAAGTCAATAGGCGTCCTGAACTTGGGAAGAAGACCTGGAGGACCAGTCAAGAGAGCTCTAGATCTTTCAACTTCATCCAACATGGGGGATAGTCTTGAAGAAGACCACAATTTGAAGATTGATGAAGTTGAAGCTGACTACTCTGAGGAATAATATCCTCCCACTGATGCAAAGTACAAACAGTTGGAGGATCGCCTCAGTGCTATGGAGATTCAACAGATACCCGATTGAGATTTATGAGACATGGGTTTGGTTTCTGGAGTGGTCATCCCGCCAAAGTTCAAAGTCCCTACCTTTTCCCTGTACGATGGAGTATCTTGCCCTAAGATGCACTTAAAGTCTTATGTCCGCAAGATTCAACCATACACAACTGATCCAAAGCTTTGGATCCATTTCTTCCAAGAGAGCCTAGTAGGGACTCAACTCGAATGGTTATATCAATTGGAGAGTTCTCGCATCCACACCTGGGAAGATTTAGCTGCTGCTTTTTATAAGTAGTATCAGTACAATGCTGATCTTGCACCAACTCGTGTGCAATTGCAGAACATGACCATGGGTTCCAACGAGAGCTTCAAAGGGTATGCCTAAAAGTGGAGAGATTCGGTCGGTAGGGTGCAGCCCCCTTTAACTGACAGGGAGCTGATTGACATCTTTATGGGAACTTTGACAGGGCCTTTCTTCAAACACCTAATCGAAAGCTCCTCAGTCGGGTTCACCGAGCTAATACTGATCGGCGAAAGGGTCAAAGTTGGAATCAAAAATGGAAAAGATTCAAGAAACTACACCTTCTGATGCTCAAAAAAGGTCGTACAATGGGAAGAAAGAGTCCAAGGCTGTGTATGGTCAAAAGAGTTATCATGACCAACACGTAGGGGCAATCCTGATCTCTAATCCTACATTTGTTCAACAAAGACAGAGCAATAGGCGTAGGGTAAGATATCAAGATAGGAAGTACACTAACATCAACATGCCTTTATCTCAAGCGTTAGAACATTTGCTGAAGTTGAAGCTGATCACGCCAAAGGATCCTCCTCAAAATCCTGACACCTCCTCTTCTAAGTACAATCCGAGCATAAGATGTGCCTATCATTCTGACAGTCCCGGACATGACACCGACGGATGTTGGACTTTGAAGAACAAGATTCAAGAATTGATTGATTCCAAAGAGATCGAGTTTGACCCTCCGGAGACTCCAAACGTGATCACTGCTCCTATGACGAATCATTGAAAGTTTTTGTTCATTTGAATTTTCAAGTTGTAATCTCTTTTGTTATTCAAACAATTATCTATTAATGTCAAACTTTGTTTCATTAATGCATTGCATATGTTTGTCTTGATTTGATCCACTCATTTTCATTACGTTTAAAATATGTTTTTTACTCACTTTATGACTTTTAACTCTTGCTAAAAGTTACAAGACTTTAGAGGGAGGATGACGAAAACAATGTCATAATCTCATACAATATGCTTTTGAAAAGACCTTGCTAACGATGTACAGGAATTATTTCAAATCCTAAACATTAGAGTTATAAGGAAGATAATCCCTAGTCAACCCTTTCAAGCCAAAGAAGTAGAAGTTTTCTGTTTTAACAAAAATTGAAACCTTTAATCAAAACCTGGGGCAGGGTAGTCTCTTAGTTAATTCAAACGTGCGTTTAGCCGCAAACTCTCATCTCGTAATACAACGAATGATATCAAAAACATTCCTTTGGAATCAAAAGACGGTGATGGTTCCCTATCACATAGGCAGTCATTATCTCTCAAAAAGAAAAACCCACTAAGTCAAAACCTACGAAGGAGACTTAAAGAAAACTGGGGCATCCCGCTGACTGTAATCTCAAAACAAGAACAGTCAGGCAAAAATTAGGGATAACAAATCAAGTAAAAAGAGGTCACTACAAATCCTCAACAACATGGAAAATGTTGCAAAAAATGACTGCCTTCCGACAAACTCAACATGTTTGAACCATCACCAAAACGTCATTCCAGACTCAATTGGAGTTCAAATGCACAATTAACTGAGCTTAGGACCGAAGAACATCACGAAGAGCGGGTGGGTACAAATACACTTTGAGCCTTTATCCTTTGTTTCTTGAATCGTGAACCAAGACACGTTACAACCCTTCAAAAGTCCTAATTGAAGCATGGGTTAGTTCGAAAGCATACTATTACAAAAGGTATCCTGACTCCTGAAAGGCTTTGCTCTAAATCCTGAGTTTGAATTTTCTTAGCGAAATTTCTTTACTCGCAAAAACGCATTTTTCAAAACTTCAAGACAAACATAAACTTTGCATTACATGAATACCACTGTTTGCATATGGCTATTTGTTTGACAGCGGAGAAATTCACACAATGAATATCCAGTGAACGAAAGCTCTCTCAGTGAACAAAATCCCTTCAAGTGGGATGACACTTCCATTGACAAATCTCCTATCAACAGGGGTACATGACATGTCACTATCCAGCACACCTGGGGCAGTCCAGTCAAGATTCCAAGAAATCTCTCAAGAATTGTAGAGTAACCAGGGGCAGGTTTCCATCTCCGTCACTTGGGGCATTGAACGTCAATCCTGACAAAGGGTTACGTACAGTCAAACATTTCCAGGCAGTGCCACAAACACTTTCTACTAGGGGCAGTGACAAATCTCCCCAAAATCCTTCTCATAGGATGATTCCCCATCCATATTTTCAATCTCTGAAAACCTCTTCCCCAATAGACTCCTCTTCCCCAATAGACTACTCTACAATCCCCAACAAGTTACTATGAAACCTGGACCCGACCAGATATCAGTTCAACTTCGACTCCCCAGTAGAGCAACGTACGACTAAGACTCCTGAACTCTTTTCCCCAAGCAGGAATCAACACTCTCCACGGAATTTTCAACATCCCCCAGCGGAGTTCTCCTCAAACGATAAAACAGGAATCTCTAGTGGAAACATTCTAAGCAAAGTTTGAAGACACACCTACTCTTCAACAGCAATCCAGGATTTAATAACTCCCCAACACTCGTTAAGGATTTATTCCCCAAGATAAAATTATAATGCAACAACATTCATAGCATATGCATACAAAGTACACATGACACAAACCTCATTTATTTTGAGAACATCATTACACAATGCATACATCATGACATTGCATACAACTAACTCTTTACCTTTTCAGGAAATATCGATCGACATATAAAAGTCATTACCTTTTGGAGTAGTAATCATCCAGATTCCTTCATCATCCTGTTGAGGTAGTAATCGTCCAAGATTCCTTTATCATCCTGTTGAGGTAATAATCGTCCAAGATTCCTTCATCATCCTACTGAGGTAGTAATTGTCCAAGATTCCTTCATCATCTTGTTGAGGTTGTAGTCGTCCAAGATTCCTTCATCACCTTTTTGGAGTAGTAATCGTCCAAGATTACTTCAACACTAATTCAACTTTTAGATACAGTTCAGATACGCACCAGATACGGATGCCATCCTGATACTCATTCTAATTCAACTTTTGAAATAGTTCAGATACGCACCAGATACGGATGCCATCCTGATACTCATTCAAAGACAGCTTTCAGATACAGTTCAAATACGCTCCAGATACGGATGCCGTCCTGATACTCATTCTAATTCACCTTTTGATACAGTTCATATACGCTCCAGATACAGATGCCATTCTAATACTCATTCAGATTCAACCTTTTGATACAGTTCAGATATGCTCCAGATACGGATGCCATCCTGATACTCATTCTAATTCAAATTTTGATACAGTTCAGATACACACCAAATACGGATGCCATTCTGATACTCATTTAAAGACAGCTTTCAGATATAGTTCAGATACGCACCAGACACGGATGTCATTCTGATACTCATTCAAAGAAACCTCCTGATACAGTTCAGATACGCTCCAGACACGGAAGCCATTCTGATACTCATTCAGATTCAAGCTCTCGATACAGTTCAGATACGCTCCATACACAGAATCCATTATGGTACTCATTCAGACTCAACTTTTGATACAATACAGATAGGCTCCAGACACGGATGCCATGCTGGAAATCATTCAGTACCATCTTACAGATACAGTCCAACAATCATTTCTAGATGGCATCTTTAAGCCCATCTCCAACAACTATCCATTATCTCTCCAAATGGCATATTTAAGCTCATTCCTTATATGATCATCTAACACGTCTTCGAGTGCAAATTTTATGGGCACTCTAGTGTTCAATCATCTTCCACCTTCAAGTCACGAATGGCATATTTACCAATCTAACTCTTCAGGTGTAAGAAGATTGAATAGGGGCAGCTGTTGTACCCCAAAATTTGCCCTCTCATTTCTCAAGGAATCACCCTGGATCCTCAAGTTTGCTTTCATCCAATTCTAAGCCTCGAATTATCAATTTTCCAAGCAAACCATTCACAAGGGCAAAATGGTCATTTGCACACTGAGAAGTCTAACTTTGACTTTTGGATCAAAATCAAATCTCAAAAATCATATTTTGTTAGAATATGAAGTTTATTTCATCAAGAATTTCAAAAGTCAAAACTACTTTGAAGAAGTTAAAATTCTAAATACTTAGAATTTTTTCTAAGTATTTAAGAAAATATGACAAGCTCAGAACTTCTAACCAGATTATCACCATAACGCTCAGCAAATTCTGCATATTCTCAAGACAGAGTTTGTTCAGAACTTCTGGGCAAGTTTTCACAAAAGCTCGGTCAGAGTTTGCTAGGGTAATTCAAAAAAGGTTAAGGAACGTGCTGCAAGCTTTCTAGAAAGTCTGAAAGCTCCTTCAGAACATGCTAGAGCCAGAAGATAAGAGGATCAGAAGATGGGATGCTACGTTGAAGCAGAACTTCTGATCCAGAACTAAGCCATGGTGTAGAATCTTACGTTGCATAATTTCTGGTTGTGATAAGTCTCATCATCATTTAATGCTCACAACCACCTTCTGAGTCTTTATCCAAAGGATTTTCACTACGTGTACCTCTACTGTCTTGGGGTAGCAACTTTGCTACTAAGCCCATGCTTTGCTTTTTGCTTTTCCTTAATTCCCGCTGACAACCACCATGCTTGCTTCAAAAACAAGGCAGCGCTTCAGCACATGAAGGCTATATTCAACGCTTTGGTCAGAACTTGACCAAATCCCAAAACTTTGTTTATACAACCTGCTGCATACCTATGACCAACAGTTGGTTCAGCCTATGCCTGCATCCCATGATTGCACCAAACTAGAATACGAAAACTGTGATGAAAAAGCAAAGGAACAGGATGCCGAAACAGGTTCAAATCCCATTTGTTTTTCCCCCAAAAATCACAGCAAATTCATCTATAAATACTTGGATCCATCACACGTTCAAGGGGCTAGAGGATGGCTTTTGGAAAAAAGAGAACTATCAAGAGAGAAAAGGAAGTTGTGAAACCTTCATAAAAATCCAGATTTCTCATATATAAAAACAAACCTTTGTTCTCCCCTCTGAATCAAAGAACTTGGCATTCCCTCTTATGTCTCTCTTACTGACTCATAACATCCAGAGGCAGCCACTCAAAGCTCCAAGCACGCTCCAGGTAAGTCTTTCTGACTTTACTTGCTTTTCATTCTGAACATCATTAACATGTAAATATCATGGTGTTAATGTTGTACATATCATTGTATGAATAGAAAAACTATGGATCAGAACTTCTAGAATAATGCTAGGCTCAGACTTAGGATTGGAACTTCTATGATTTTTTGTGTTGTGATCATTCTGATTTGCTGAACTGAATAAATGGCTGATGTGCTAATTAAGAGTTGAAACGTAACACAGAACTTCTGTTTTTTCACTCACTGTTAACACACACTGAACTTCTGATGCTTACATGTTGTTAACACAACACAGAACTTGAGTTCCCCTCACATGTCAAATACACTGAACTTCTGATTATTTCCATCAGTTGTTTTCAAACACAGAGTTTATGACTTTCACATGCTGACAATGTACTGAACTGTTGACGTTTGCTCACTTTTTTAGTGTAATACAGAACTTCTGACTTGTGGCCCACTGTCTGAATACCACCCAGAACTTCTATGTTTTCCCTCTAACATTTCTTGCAGGACCTCAGACTTTATCAACTCAGAACTTCTGATGCCTACTGACGTTTCTTCTGGGTCACAGCGCGCCTGTCTTCAGAACTTCTAATCCTTGTTGTTTTGCTTGCAGCAACACGCTTTTTCTATCTTGCATTTATTTTCCTTTTCATCATTTTTAATATTAACATAAAAAACATAAAAATATTTTCCTTTATTTTATTTCCTTAAGACAAAAACATTTTCTAAACAAGTCCATTTTACATTTCTTGTACATTGTTTCAATATGGTTGTAATAGTAACTTAGGACTTATTTTTTACTTGCAATCCCCATTCATAAATTTGTACCCCCATCCCCTAAATATTGTAATAGCGTAGGATTTTACATTTCTGCAATTTATTGCTTTCAAATGTAAATGCTAGTAATTAGGTGTGTATGGCAAGATAAAATCAACAATTAGATAACCCTAATTGAGACTAAATGCATGCAATCAAACACACTTGCACACATGCACCCTTAGGGTAATCTCACTTTGTTGTCTATCGGAAAATAGTCATGTCCCTCGAATATGGGTGTTTTAGCAAAGACCCTCGATAAAAGATCGTAGTCCCTCGATGACACTCGATGTTTCCTTCGGTAAACGATCTAGTCCCTAAAGTGATATTGCTAAAACGTCCCATATGTTGCCTTCTATGACTATACAAACGTCCCAACGCTTGTCCCTTCACATCCATCGATGGGGCTTCTTACAAAAACAATGGTAAGATAGAAACATCTAAAGGAGGAGGAAAAACACATCTAAGACCTTTTGAGTAGGTAGGTTCGCTCTCAGTTACTCACTTGCTCACAAAAAAAACATTTTATGCACCAACACTTCCATTTGAGACATTTTCAAAAGACAACACTTTGTACGCGTTCTTATAGAGAAGAGATCCATTACAAAGGAAACCCTTTTCAAAATCACTTTCAAAAACACTCAACACCATCTTTGAGCTATTTTGAAAACAACACTTTGTATGCGTTCTTATAGAAACGAGGATCATTACAAAGTTATATTTTCAAAACACTTTCAAAAACCCACACCACAAGCACAATTTTCAAACAAAAGCAAGTGATCTAGCGAGTAACAAAGAGCCCATGGAAAACCATGGATGAAAAGGGTGATAATACATTCCCTTTTCATAATCTACCTCCCGAACTCAAGAAAACATCTCGAAAGGTCTTTCTTGTGCTTTTTCACCTTTCCTTATTGGATAAAAGAAAAGTCGGTGGCGACTCTTGCTCAACCGCAACATTTGTGAACACAAACGCAAAACATCAAGTCAGTTCTCCCACCGTATCACAGGAGGATTTCATTCTGACACTCATTCCGCACATGTTTCAAGTACAATGCAGATACGATCCAGAGGCGGATGTCATTCTGACACTCATTCAACACATGTTTGAAGTACAGTGCCGATATGATCCAGAGGCAGATGTCATTCTGACACTCATTCAACACATGTTTCAAGAACAATACAGATACGATCCAGTGATAGATGTCATTCTGACACTCATCCAATACATGTTCAAGTACAATCACAACATAGATCCATCCACAAAATCTCCAACCGACATAGGGACAGAAACGTCCTGATGCGAAGTTATCGCCGTATCCTCAGCATACGACCCTGTGACATCTATGTTCCCCACATAGCAGAAACAACCAGAGTTTTTCCCTCTTCTTCCCCAAGAAGGTATTACCTTCTCCAACTGAAGTCTATTATCCCCCTAGCCGAGTTTTATAATTTTAAACAATTATAAAACCTCCCCCAGGGTAGAGTTTATTTCTCAAACTGCGGAAGCTCATTCCCCAATAGAGTTTATTTCTCTACAGCGGAAAAAATTTCCAATAAAGAATTCTCCCTCCAGAGTTATTCTCAAGCAGAGTCAATCCCGAACAAATCATATCCATTCATCATCCCCAATGGAAATGAAGTATTCAGCTTCTCAATACTCTCCAGCAGAAGTCTGGTATTTATTTTCCTAGACTGGGAAACATCTCAACAGCATCCCATATTCATACACCATGGCTTATGCATACACATCACGTACAGCATAATCTCATTTATTTTGAGAACATCGTCACAATGCATTTCATACATCATAACACTGCATATGACTAACTCTTTACCTTTTTCAGGGAAAGATCAATTCAACAAAGACCGCTACTTATGTGACCTGGCAGCCTTCTTAAAAGCTACGTCTGATGAAGGGTTATTTCAGTCATTTCCTCATAAAGTTGTCCTCCCAAGATTTTCTATGGATCATTCAGATCGACACTAAGATCTCTCTGATGTCCAAGCCAGTTGAAGAAACTGTGAAGCCTGGATTTCGACCAGATAACAATATAAGGTGATGCGAAACTTGGAATCTGACCAGATAGCAGTTTACCTTGTCGGTTACTATGAAGCCTGGAATCCGATTGGATAATAGTTAATCAACAATTTAAGACACTATGAAGCCTAGATTTCTCCACCAGATAACAGTATAAGGTGTTGCGAAGCCTGGAATTCGACCAGATAGTAGTTCACTTCTTCAAAGACACTGTGAAGCCTGGATTTCGACCAAATAACCGTATAAGGTGTTGTGAAGCCTGGAATCCGACCAGATAATAGTTCACTTCCTCAAAGACATTGTGAAGCCTAGATTTCGACCATACAACAGTATAAACTACTGTGAAGCCTGGAATACGACCAGATAGCAGTTTACCCTGTCAGTTACTATGAAGCCCGGAACCCGACTGGATAATAGTCAACCAATAATTTAGGACGATGTGAAACCTGGATTTCGACCAGATAACAGTATAATGTGTTGTGAA
This sequence comes from Vicia faba, assembly GCA_948472305.1. NCBI lineage: Eukaryota > Viridiplantae > Streptophyta > Magnoliopsida > Fabales > Fabaceae > Vicia > Vicia faba. The sequence continues at coordinate 171,787,073 of OX451739.1, read as the reverse complement.
GCCTGGAATCCGACCAGATAGCAGTTTACTCTGTCAGTTACTATGAAGCCTGGATTCGACCGGATAGTAGTATACCTCATATTTAAGTTGAAGCCTGGACCCGACCAGATAACAGCTTAATTTCTTCAAATTATCGAAGCCTGGATGCGACCAGATAACGGTACACCTCAGATTCAAGTTGAAGCCTGGACCCGACCAGATAACAGCTTAATTTCTTCAAACTACAAATCCTGGATACGACCAAATAACAGTTTAATCTCATTTCCCCAGTAAGTCGCTATGAAGCCTGGAGAACGACCAGATAACAGTTAGCCTTATTATCCTCAGCAAGTCACTATAAAGCCTGGATCCTGACCAGATAGCAGTTCACTTCTATCTCTTCAGTCAAGAGATGACTCCCCAGTAGAGTAATGGACAACCGGAGCTCTTAGACTCTATTCCCCTAAAAAACATACCCCAGCAGACTCCTTCTCAGACAGCAGGATCAGGAATCCCCACAAAGGAGTATATCATGAAATCAACAGTCTTCTGGATGGCATCTTTAAGCCCATCTCTGATGACTCTCCGTCATGTTCTGTGGGTGGCATCTTTAAGCCCATCTCTGATGTTCTCCTGTTACCTTTTCCAAATGGAATCTGTAATCTTATTCCCGATATTATTCACCAACAATATCACTTCAGATGAGTGCAAATTTCTGGGCACTCTAGTGTTCAATCATCTTTCACCTTCAGATCACGAAAGGCAGGCAAGCCAATCTACACCCTCAGGTTTAAGAAGATTGAATAGGGGCAATTGTTGTACCCCAAAATTTTCCCTCTCATGTTTTCCAAGGTCTTCCCCTACATGATTGACCATAAACCCTTGCCTAAGAAAAAAGGAATATTTTAAATGGTGTTTTAAGTACCTTTCGATTGGCATTCTGAAAGACCCTTTGATTGGTATTCTGAAGGAGCCTTTCGATTGGAATGGACAATGCTCTTCGATTAGTATTGTAGCCAAGCTTTTCGATTGGCATATCCAAAATGCCTTTCAATTGGCATCTCCAAAATGCATTTCGATTGGCATCTCCAAATGCATTTCGATTAGCATCTACATAGCACCCTTCAATTGGCATGGACAAAGGTCCTTCGACTGGCCTGTTAACAAGGTCTTTCGATTGGCATTTTAACAAGTACCTTTTGAATGGCATGGTAACAGTGTCCTTCGATTGGCATTTCAACAAGTCCTTCGATTGTTATGGACAAAGGCCCTTCGATTGGCATTCCAAAAGGTCCATTCAAAGAAGTTTCAAAGGGTCCATTCGAAGAACATGCAAAGGTTCATTTAAAGAATCTTTCAAAGGGTCCATTCGAAGAAGCTTTCAAAAGGTCCATTCGAATAACATTCAAAGGTCAATTCGAAGAAGCTTTCAAAGGGTCCATTCGAAGAAGCTTTCAAAGGGTCCATTTGAAGAACATGTAAAGGTTCATTCGAAGAAGCCATCATCCCCTTCGAAAGGGAGCATTCGAAGGCCAGTTACATATCATTCAAAACTCAAAAAAGGGGACAAGATCCCATGTGTTTTGCCAATGTTACAAATTTTCATTCATGGCTTTCAAACACATAATCAAGGTTGTTTAAACCTTTGCCTTCTTGTCCCCTCTACCCCCTCTATATAAAGAGATCACAAGTGTTGTGTTGTACCCCAAAATTTGCCCTCCCATATTCTTCAAGAAATTGCCAAGCCAAGTCACAAAATTCCCCTAAGGTTGCACAGTCCAACTGTCTCCTATACAGTCAAAACTAGGGTTTGTATTCTGATCAAGGAAATGAAGTTTTCAAAGGCCCATTCAAGTCTCATATGCCTATAAATATGGTCAAGCATCCTCATATCAAGTTTCAAGGCATTCAGCTCAAAATTGCACAGTCAAAACCCTAAATTGCACTACAGTCAACTGTAGGGGCAAAATGGTCATTTGACAGTCAAAAGTTCAAATTTTTGGTCAATACATCATTTTGAAGCCACAAACATCATTTGATCAATGCTTGATCATGATTCTCAAAATTTGGCTCAGAAAATCATCAAGATGCAAAAGTTTCCTTATTTGGACAGTTGAAAAAGTCAACTGAAATTGACCAGGGCATAACTTTCACATGGATTATCAGAAAAATTCCATCCAAAGCTCATTTTGAAGAGAAAGACATTTCCTACAACTCATCTTCATACTTCAAGTCCAAGAAATGCTCTCACAAAAAGTTATCAATTTCAACATTATAGGTCATTTTCAAAAGTCAACAAAAAGGGACTTTAAGTCAAAGGCCATAACTTGAGATTGGTAAATCAAAATGACATGGGACCAAAGACATTGGTTAGAAGACTCAAAGACCTTTCCAAAATGTCCAAGAACATGAGAAAAGCTTAAAAATTGAGCAAGTTATGCCTTGTGGAAGTTGGGAAATTTTTGGATATTATGAAAAGTCAACTTTGATCCAAATGACCTAAAAATGCTAATGGGCCCATTTTTCTTCCATGATTCATCATTCCAAGCATGTGCACGACCACTTGGCCCAAAGGGAAGTATTTTCTCATTTTTTATTTATTTATTTGAATTATTATTTATATTAATTCATTTAAATCATTTAAATATGTGGAAAATATATAACTTGACCTAAAAAATCTTTTCATGCATGTTTTGCCATCAAGATATCGTGCATAGGCTAATTAGGAAAGATTTGGTTTGATTTGAGCATAATTGATACAAAAACCATGTGGAAAAGATATGAAACATAATGGAAAAAAATCAAATATTCAATCCATGATTGCAAGAGATTTTCATCAGTTTTGTTAACCTAATTGCTTCAGTACATATGCTAGATGAGAACCCTAATCACAAGAGACTGAAAGCTGCGCTAAAGAACAGGTTGCAAACTTGAAAAATTTTCCATAAAACTCAATTCTGAAATCAACTTTGGAGGTGGATTCAAAGCGTAATATTGGTTTCAATAGCTTCCTTGAAGGTCCCTGATCAGATTCCAATCACAAACTTCCACCCAAACGCCAAGAATTGGTATTTTGAACTTAAACTGTACAGCAAAAATTCCATAATCGTACATCCCATTCTATGCATTGTTTGTGAAATTTAATGGTTGGTTTGTGTTCACTATGAAGTTTTGAAGCTAATCCATACCTTTAATTGCGTTTTTCTGTGTTGTATGAGATTATGCCATAACAGTTTTTCTAGGGTTTACAAAGCTCAAAATTAGGGCTTTTGCAAAGAGGAAAAATTAAGCCTCAAAACCATGACCATTAGACTCAGCAAGCTTGGACGAACAGGAAGCACCATTCGCGATTAATTTATGGGCACCATAGCGCTAGTCGCTATTTTCTTGAAACTAACCTTAGGCAACGCGTCCAAAACCGTTGCCCCATGTTTTTATTTTCAGGAAAACGAAGAAGACAGAGTCGTGGCACGAGGGGATAGGCCAATTCGAAATTTCACGCGTTTTCATCTATTTACGTGTTGTTGTCTTTTATTATGTTTATTGTTTATTTGTTTAACAAACGCGTGATTCAGTTCAGTTGGCAAGCGAAGAGAGTTGCAATATCCAAGACCTGGGTTCGAGTCCCAGGTCTGTATTATTCTCAATATTATTTTTCAACATGTGTTCACGTGCAGTTCCATAACATGGGCATACCATGCGCTGCCAAGATTCAACGTCCATGTGTCCAAGGGAACCAGATCAATGGCTGAGAACTGAAACCTATGGTGGACTCAGGTCAACGCGCGTGTACGTACCATGCAAAAGTCAAAAAAGGCCACTGCTTATTGGGCCAGCATTCTCAAGATATACCTGCATCTGGGAACTGAACCCCCCTGGTTTGCATTCTCTATATTTTTTTTTCTTATATTTTATTTTGTCAATTATTGTTTTATTTATTTTATTGCTTTGATTTAATTAATTAACTTTTTTTTCTTCATAAATATAAAAATACCCCAAAAAAATCAGAAAAGGACAAAAATGCAATAAATATATTTATTCTAATATTTTCATAAACAAAATGCATATAAATAAATTTAGTTTTAAATTAGGTTTGATTTAAATTCTTTTCATAACAAAAATCCAAAAATATAGACTTAGGTTTAATAAATTTTGTTCCTTTTAATTTTTTTTTTCTTTTTTCTTTCTAATAATATTATTTATTTATTTTTATAATTAATTGTACATAAAAAACTAGGTTTAATTTAGATTTTAGTTTAATATTTTCACAATAAATTTAAAAGCTATTAGAATTAGGGTTCGCCTTTTAGTTTAATCTTAATTAACTTGTTTTCATCAAATTCCTAAAAACACTAAAAATACCAAAAAAAAAACATTCTCTTTTAATTTTTAATTTTAATTCCTCATTAACTTTAAATATTTTGCAAAAGGGTCCAACGCCCATGCTCTTAATTCTTTTATTTCGCATATTTATTTTATGTCGTTTAAATAATTATGTATCTCTCCCAAAGCTTTGTAACTTAAACTTTTCGCACTTTTATTTGCTTTATTTACTTTCCGTCAAATCGGGTCCGGTTTAATTTTGGCGATGTGGACCCGCGCCATTTGTAATAGCTTTAGATTTACTTTTCCGCAAATATTTTTAAACTGTTAACAAAAAGCATGAAAGAATGTATGGCCTTAAATAAAATCAAGCGTAGATCACAATGAACATGACAAGACAAATGCAAATGAAAACAACACACGAATCGCACACACCACCCCTAGGGTACGCCTCACTGTTGCCTTGCCTTCGAAAGGTGATCGTCGAGTAGAGGACGTCTTAGTAAGTCCTCATGATCCGGGAACCTGGCATGAGGGTAGCTTCTAAGGTGTCTTCCTATTGCTCTGGTGATCACCATGTCCCTACAAACTCGAATTGACCCGAACACCTCCAACGGTGGTGCTACCTACCTCTCAATGGTGGGATGGCACTACTTTAAAGGACATTTACACAGACGAATTCCTTAGGGTAGGTAGGTTCTCGTAGATACTTGCTTTCTTCAAAAACAAACAAAAATCTTTTCACACCGACACTTTTCAAAAGCTTTCAAAGCAATTTTTCAAACACTCTGACACAAGAGTCGATCTGAAACTTTCAAAGAAACTTTTTTTAACCCACATTGAAAAGCAAACAAACCATTTTTGAAAACACAATGAGCAAGTATCTAAGAGCCCATGGATAACCATGGATAGAAAGGGTGCTAACACCTTCCCTTTCTATAATCTACCTCCCGAACCGAGAGCAATCTCTTTAAGGAATTTTTCTGTGCTTTTGTCCTTTCCATTTGGAGAAAATAAAAGATGGTGGCGACTCTTGCTTCCGCGACATTTCGCGAACCAGCTTTAAACAGTCAGTTCCAGATCCACCGATCACAGAACTGGCGACTCTGCTGGGGAATTAACTTAAAGTGAGGTGTACCTTAGGATTAAGATCACTGTGTTTTCAATTGTCTTCTTTGTGTGCTTTATTATTGTGGGTTGCTTGGGAGTTCTATAGATCCTAACCCGGATCTGGGGGATACCTTTCTTAGAAAGTAGCAACAAGGCTGTGAGGGAACTGTGCGGGGTATACCGACATGGTTGAAACAGTCTGCTACGTTGATGTGGCACTTTGGTGTGTACCGGTAACCCTTGAGTTCAGTCAAGGAGAGTACGGGGCCTCCGCGTGGTGTCATGAAGCATCAACAGACCTTAGGAACCTTAATTGAACTATCTTGGCCTCTTTAGGGTAGTGAGATAACTGACTTTGGTGCAGTCCGAGGTTGGTTGATACTCGATACTACACTCAATTGAGGGTTGCTTTCCTGGAATATTTCGGTCGCCAGTTCAGTGGCTAAATCGAAACGATGAACAATGAAAGCAATCCCGTGATATTGGGAACCTTAGAACCCGGTTACTTTGATTAGGACAGGTTGAACCCACCAACTTCAAGAGGGTACTACCCAGACCCCATGCTGGCCTTAAACCTTAAGGGCTTGTCTTGTGTGCCTTGTGTGCCTTACATGTTTGTCTTTGTAAATATCTGTGGTGTGTTTAATCATAGCATCATGACATCATCCAGCATCATATGCATTGACTAACCATTTCAGGGGTTCGAATTTTCATCTTTGTTCTTGTTTTGTAGGACATGGAAACTGTTCGTAGAAGGACAATTCAAGTCAGTCTTGTAAGGATCCCTCCTCAGCTTAAGGAGCTTATATCCAGGATTCCTGAGAACTCTTCATTCAGTGAAAGGCATGGAAGCCTCATCAGCTTGGTCAACACCAACATTGAGGAAGATATGATAAAGGTCCTGTTCCAGTTCTTTGATCCTCTGCATCACTGTTTTACCTTCTTGGACTATCAGTTGGTACCTACATTGGAGGAGTTCTCCCGGCTCCTGAAGATCCCTATCCTTGATCAGCTACCCTTCAACGGTACAGAAAAGGAACCTAAGCTTGAAGAGATTGCTAAAGCCTTGCACCTACAGTCATCTGACCTCAAGGGACATTGGGAAGTTAGAAGTGGTATCAAAGGGTTCTTAGCCAGGTTTCTGTTTGAAAAGGCCCTTGAATGTTGGAACTCCCTTGACTTGCAAGCTTTTGAAGAGGTTGTGGCCCTCCTTGTTTATGGTTTGGTGTTGTTCCCTAACCCAGATCAGCTTATTGATATCAGTGCTGTTCAGATCTTCATGTCCAGGAATCCTATACCTACATTGCTGGGGGACATCCTTCACTCATGTTACACTCGAACCATGAGAAAAAGAGGTGTCCTTATGTGTTGCACTCCTCTCCTGGGAAGGTGGTTTATTTCGCACTTTTCGCAATCAGTCTTGAAGAATGAGCGGGGTTTGAGATGGTCACAACGGTTAATGACTCTTACACATGCAGATATACATTGGTGCCCTAGGTCCAGAGAAGATGTCACTATCATTGATCGTTGCGGGGAGTACCCTAATGTTCCTTTACTTGGAATCAGAGGAGGTATTACTTATAGCCCATGCCTGGCTTGGAGACAGTTTGGTTATGCTCGGAGGGATGGTCCTCATGACATGTTAATTCCTGACATAGTTTTTGACTTCGACAACGATACTCAAGGACTTCGCCAGAGATTTATCAGAGCTTGGAGGATGCCCAGTAGGATAGACAGCAAGACACTGGGGCACAGGAATTCCATCCCGTTGGAACCTTATCTCAAGTGGGTACGGGCCCGCTCCCAGAAGTTAGTGATGCCTTATCCTCACATGCTCCCAGTAATCAAAGAACCAGTCTTGGAAGGGGAAGTGTCCTACATTATTCAGCACCCTGATATGCCCATATCCTGGGAAGAGATGCAGAAGAGCTGGATCCAGCTTAAGGAGGAAAGGAATTCTCTTGAGACTAGTCTGCATGCCAGTGAAAAGAAGGTCTTGGAGCTCACCCGACTGTTGCATGAGGAGAGGAATCTCAACACCTACATAGCTCCGAAGAGGATGCGCAGTGTATTTTGGGATTGATCTGATTTTTGTACTTTTGCCCATGAGGCCTTGATGTATTAAACAATGATTTCTTTAATGATAACGTGTGTTCCTTTTTGTCTACAACAAATTTGAACTTTCGAACCCTTGAATGCATTGCATACGCATTTCATACATCATGTGCATAACAGGTTTTTCCTCTTTTCAGGTTGCTTACAGTTCTTCGTTGTTTATTTCAGCATCATGAATCCCGAATCTGCATCAACTGAGACATCAATCAAGGCTCTTCAGGCGCAGAATGCGCAGTTTCAAGAACTAATCAAGGGTCTGGCTAAAGGCCAAGAAGAATTAAAGACTATGCTCCTGAAGAAGGAGAAGAAGAAGAAAAGAAGAACTGTTTTGTTCAACTCGGGCCGAAGGTTTGGCAATATTCTGCAGCATGAAGAGGCTGGTTCTTCTGTTGGCAAGAGTCCTTCTCAGGCAGAAGTAAAGGTTCCTAGTCTGGTCGTATCCGACAACGAGACAGATTTTGATGAAGAGCAGTACCCTCCTGCTGACGACAGGTACAAGCAATTAGAGGACAGGCTGAAGGCTATGGAGGTTCAACAGGTACCTGGGCTGGATTTCGGAGATCTGGGTTTGTCGACTGGTGTGATCATCCCCCATAAGTTCAAAGCACCCTCCTTCTCCAAGTATGACGGGGCGTCTTGTCCCAAGCTGCACTTAAGGTCCTATGTTCGGAAAATTCAGCCGTACTCTGCGGATAAGAATTTATGGATCCACTTCTTTCAGGAGAGTCTTTCAGGGACTCATCTCGAATGGTTCTATCAGCTGGATGGGACCAAGGTTCGTAACTGGGAGGAGTTGGCTACTGCTTTCTATAAGCAGTATCAATATAATGCCGACCTTGCCCCCACACGTACCCAACTCCAGGGTATGTCGTTAGGTGCAAGCGAAGGTTTTAAGGAGTACGCTCAGAAGTGGAGAGACCTGGCTGGCAGGGTGCAGCCACCGTTAACTGATCGGGAGTTGGTTGACATGTTCTTGGGGACCCTATCTGGGCCATTCTTCAACCATCTCATTGGGAATTCTTCTGCTGGGTTCACTGATTTGATTCTAACTGGAGAGAGAATTGAAGCTGGGCTGAAGTCTGGGAAGATTGCAAAGGGTGCATCATCTAGTTCGGAAAAGAAACCATTCAAGAAGGAGTCTAGTGCCGTGTATGGTTCTAGGAAATCAGAGAGACCTGAGCACCGCCAATCTGTCAGTGCGGTGATGATTGCTAAGCCTGCTGCCGCTCCTCGGCCGAACAATCCTCAAAGGGCTGAAAGACCCCGGCGAGAGTTTACCCGGTTAAGCATGACCCTATCACAGATCCTGCCACGGTTGCTATCCACTAACTTAGTGACTGTCAGGGAGGCTCCGAAGTTCCCCAACACTACATCTCCCAAGTACAACCCGAATGCTCGTTGTGCTTACCATTCAGATAGCCCGGGGCACTCTACTGACGACTGTTGGGCGTTAAAGAACAAGCTGCAGGACCTTATTGACGCTAAGGAGGTACAGTTTGAGGCATCTGACAAGCCTAATGTGGTAACAGCTCCCCTACCTGCTCATGGGGTAAATGCTATTGGAGACGAGGATGAAGTTGACGATGCTGAGTTTGATAGCTGGATCTACCCGGAAACCGACGGCGGATCTAACAATTGGAGTGCAAAGGATAACTTATCTGTTTCTCTTGTTACTAAGTAATGAATTCCTATGTTTTGTTATTTTGTAATAAACAATGATAAACTCTATGGCCCGGTGTCTTACCCGAGGCACCGTGGTTCTATTTGTGAGGGCATACGAACTGTCATTTCATATATCATGAATGAAAATCTTGGACGTATTTTTCGCATTGCAAATATTGTGTTCCTTTTCTGTCTTTCTTTTCCTTTACATATATTTCAAAACAGCTGTATTTACACACACACTCACTCATACAGGTTTCAATCCACTCTGGATCTCACTGATAACAACTCTGCTACTGCCAATTATGACTTCGAAAATCCGATCAACTTAGCCGAAGACGAAGGTGAAGATGATTGCGAAGTGCCTGGCGAGCTTGCAAGACTGTTGCTTCAGGAAGAGCGGGCAATTCAACCCCATGAAGAGCCAGTGGAAACCATAAACCTGGGTACTGAGGCAGACAGGAAAGAGGTAAAGATTGGTACCAACCTAGAGCTCGGCGTGAAGCAACGGTTAACCAAGATGTTACATGACTATATGGAGATCTTTGCCTGGTCCTACGAAGACATGCCCGGGTTGGATACCGATATTGTGGTCCATCACTTGCCGACTAAGGAAGACTGCCCTCCAGTTAAGCAAAAGGTCCGTCGGATGCGTCCAGAGATGTCTGAGAAGATTAAAGCCGAGGTCATGAAACAGTTTGATGCTGGGTTCCTTGCAGTGACTTCTTACCCTCAGTGGGTTGCTAATGTGGTGCCGGTACCTAAGAAGGACGGCAAGGTCAGAATGTGTGTCAACTACAGGGATCTGAACAGGGCCAGCCCCAAAGATGACTTCCCCTTACCTCACATTGATGTCCTTGTTGATAATACAGCTCAGCACAAAGTATTCTCTTTCATGGATGGCTTTTCAGGTTACAATCAGATCAAGATGGCACCGGAAGACATGGAAAAGACTACATTTGTTACTCAGTGGGGCACCTTCTGTTACAAGGTCATGCCATTCGGACTAAAAAACGCTGGGGCAACCTACCAACGTGCCATGGTTGCTTTATTCCATGACATGATCCATCACGAGATAGAGGTGTATGTGGACGACATGATCGCGAGGTCCCAGACTGAGGAGGAGCATCTAGATCATCTGCAGAAGTTGTTTGACCGATTGAAACTATACAAGCTGAGATTAAACCCGAACAAGTGCACCTTCGGGGTAAGATCTGGAAAATTGCTAGGCTTCGTGGTCAGTGACAAGGGAATTCAAGTGGACCCTGCCAAGGTCAAAGATATTCAAGAGATGCCAGTTCCTAAGACAGAGAAGGAAGTCAGAGGCTTTTTAGGACGCCTGAATTACATCGCTCGGTTCATCTCACATCTAACTGCTACTTGTGAGCCAATCTTCAAGCTGCTGAAGAAAGATCAGGTAGTACGTTGGAACGATGAATGTCAGGCTGCTTTTGACAAAATCAAAGAGTATCTCCAAGAACCACCCATCCTTATGCCACCGGTTGAAGGGAGACCTCTGATACTATATCTGACAGTGCTTGACAACTCAATGGGGTGTGTGCTGGGGCAGCATGACGAGTCTGGCCGAAAAGAGCATGCCATTTATTACCTTAGCAAAAAGTTTACCGACTGTGAGACCCGATACTCACTGCTTGAGAAAACTTGCTGCGCTTTGGTATGGGCTGCTCGCCGGCTAAGACAGTATATGCTGACTCATACCACCTTGTTGATCTCAAAAATGGATCCTATAAAGTACATATTCGAAAAGCCTGCTCTGTCCGGGAGAATTGCAAGATGGCAAATGATCTTGACGGAATACGACATTCAGTACACAACCCAGAAAGCCATCAAGGGAAGTGTATTGGCAGACCACCTGGCATATCAAGCTGTAGATGACTATCAGTCCATGAACTTCGAGTTTCCGGATGAAAGCATTATGATTGTAACTGATTGCGAAGTACCTGGACCGGATGAAGGACCTGAACTAGGATCCCGATGGTCTATGCATTTTGACGGAGCCTCCAACGCTTTGGGAAATGGTATCGGCGCCATAATCATATCTCCACAAGGTACTCATACTCCACTCACTGCCCGGCTATGTTTCAACTGTACCAACAACATGGCGGAGTATGAGGCGTGCATCATGGGTCTTCAAGCTGCGATCGACCTAAGGATCAAATTTCTGAGTGTCTTCGGAGATTCCGCTCTTGTGATCAATCAGATCAAGGGAGAGTGGGATACGAAACATCCAAACCTGGTTCCTTATAGAGAATGTGTGTTGACCCTGATTCCCCACTTCACAGAGATAACCTTTGAGCACTTTCCAAGAGAAGAGAATCAGCTGGCGGACGCGTTAGCTACAATGTCTTCAATGTTCAAGGTCAAATGGGATAATGAGGCTCCCCGGATCATCATCTGGAAACTGGACGAACCGGCATACTGTTGTAATCTCGAAACTGGATTGGTGACTGAGAAGCCTTGGTACCACGAAATGAAGAGATATCTGGAAGTTCAGGAATACCCTGAAGGTGCATCTGTCAACGATAAGAAATTCCTGAGGAGGTTTGCAGCCAAGTTCTTCCTAAGCAACGGCATCTTGTACAAGCGAAACCATGATTCAACCTTACTGCGTTGTGTGGATAAGACTGAAGCAGAACGAATCATGGAAGAGCTACATGAAGGGACCTTTGGTACACATTCCAGTGGACACACTATGGCTAAGTAAATCCTACGGGCAGGATATTACTGGTCCACAATGGAAGCCGATTGTTACCAACACTCCAGGACATGCCACAAATGCCAGATTTATGCAGACAAGGTGCATGTTCCTCCGGTTCCCCTGAATGTTCTGACTGCGCCTTGGCCGTTTGCAATGTGGGGCATAGACATGATCGGCAAGATTAAACCTACGGCATCTAATGGACATCGCTTCATCCTAGTGGCGATTGATTATTTCACAAAGTGGGTCGAGGCAGCATCCTATGCTACAGTAACCAAGACTGTTGTGGCACGGTTTATTCGGCATAACCTGATCTGTCGATATGGCGTCCCTGAGCGAATTATTACAGACAACGGTACCAATCTGAACAACAAGATGATCGCTGAGCTCTGCGAACAGTTCAAGATACAGCACCACAATTCTTCTCCTTACAGACCGAAGATGAATGGGGCTGTAGAAGCAGCAAATAAGAACATCAAGAAAATCGTGCAGAAGATGACAGTGACTTATAAAGACTGGCACGAGATGTTACCGTTCGCTCTGCATGGGTACCGTACCTCAGCTAGAACGTCAACCGGGGCAACTCCTTTCTCTCTGGTTTATGGCATGGAGGCAGTCTTGCCAATCGAAGTGCAAATACCCTCTCTCCAGATAATGAAGGATGCAAATCTGAACGAAGACGATTGGATCCAGACACGACTTGATCAACTCAACCTCATTGACGAAAAGAGACTTGCTGCTATCTGTCATGGTCAGACGTATCAGAAACGGATGATCAGGGCATTTAACAAAAAGGTCAGACCACAGGAATATCAAGTTGGGGATCTGGTGATCAAGAGAATCATCCTTCCTCAGAGTGATCCAAGGGGCAAATGGACCCCTACGTACGAAGGGCCATTTGTGGTTAAGCATGTGTTCTCAGGAGGAGCCATGATATTGACCAATATGGATGGTGACGACCTTCCTCACCCCGCCAATGCAGACATAGTTAAAAAATACTACGCATGAAAAAAGACCCGCTAGGCTGACATGCCTAGGCAAAAATTAGGGCTTCCCGTCGAACCAAAAGGGTTCGGGCAAAATGAAGGGGTGAAAATGAAAAAATCTGTACGCCCGGCAAGTCGAAAACCTGAAAAGGCGGCTTGGGCAAAAATGGGTATCCCGGTGGACTGAAAACCCGAAAGGGCAGTCCAGGCAAAAATTAGGGATAAAAGCGTAATACTATGTCTCATTAGATCACTTTGCATCCAGAATCCGGTATCTACATCAAGTTCAGATGGCATCGATCAGTCAGCTTCACCTTCAACCAAGGTCATCAAGTGATGAGACGCTCAGAGTTATAAAGGCAATAGCAGAGTTGAAACCCAGTGGGATCATTCATATTTCACACAGCTGTTTTATTTTCTTTTGTACAAAACTTGTATAAACTCTCTTGTTCAGCGGCGTACCTCTTACTAGGACGTCAGCTTCTTGTACACCAAACACCTATTTTCAGGCCATTCAAAAATCAATACAAATATATTTTCAGTTAAACGTGCCAAGTGTTTTTCTTTTTCTGTTTTGTTTTGCGAAGAACGTCCAAGGTTCAATTTGTGATATATGCATTGACAATAATTTGCTAACTCATAAATACTTGCATACGAAACAAAGGAATTAATTGCAGGTGACACTAGAAACAGGGGCAATAAAGAGTTGTCTGAGCAGTCTAATTGTTCTATCCTCCAAGGTACCAAGGTAGGTTCAGCTAAAGAACATGACCAGTATACCTGAATTCCCCAGAGAGTGAGCCAACAAAAATGCATTCTTCTCCAAAAACTATCAAATCTCAAGGAAATTGAGTATCCTCCAGTAGATCTCAAAACTCCCCCAGCAGCAGCATATATATATTCTTAACAAGCATCCCCGGCAGTCTTGGCCTAAAGATTGTTCCCCGGCGGCATACCAGCATTCAAAGGAATCACTTCCCCAGCATATCAAAACTTCCCCAGGAAAGTCCAATCCAGTTTCCCCAGGAAAGATGGAATCCATATCCCCAAGCAATAAGCTTATCCCCAGTAGAATTCTGGAAGCTTATCCCCTCACAGAGCACGAACGCGTCGTCCGGCTTGATTTAAAGAGTTATTTCCTTAACAGGATATAACTGGGTTATCCTCAGCCAAAAGCCACGGAAAGAACGTCCTCGACAAAGTCTTCTCACCCCAGCGAAGTCTATCAACACTTCAAATACAACAAAGATATCCTCAGCAAGTTATCAACAATTCAGCAAAGCATCTCTATCCCCACAGAGTATTGCTTCCCAGCATGGTCGTTAGGGTATCTTTTCTCCCCGCAGTATCTTCCACTTGCCAAGTTTATTCCGCAGCGGAGTCATCTTCTCTTACCGGTATTCTTGCAGCTATCATCCCCAGCGGAAGTAAAAGCTTATTCTCCAACATCAGCCCAGGATATGACTTCCCGGCACCCGTCAAGGATTCACTCTCCTAGACAAAAACATACATAAAACATCACATACATCATTATAGCATGCATAGACGCATCATATCATACAAATCTCATTTATGTTGAGAACATCATTGCTTGATCCATATCATGCATTGCATATGACTGACCTTTACCTTTCAGGAAAGACGCAGTTGAAATTCTAAAACATATTTCAAGACCTTCTCTAGTCCAGCTAAATCGATTCCCAACAGATTTTTCTTATAAAGACTCAGCAAAAGTTATGGTCCCCTCTCCAACGGCGAGTGAGGTGGTAATTCCTTCTTCAGATGTTTCCCTCTCCGACGGTGAGTGTGAGGTGATAGTCTCTTATGGTACCCTCTCCAACAGCGAGTGAGGTGGTAATTCCTTCTTCAGATGTTTCCCTCTCCGACGGTGAGTGTGAGGTGATAGTCTCTTATGGTACCCTCTCCAACGGCGAGTGAGGTGGTAAGTCCTTTTTCAGATGTTTCCCTCTCCGACGGTGAGTGTGAGGTGATAGTCTCTTATGGTTCCCTCTCCAACGGCGAGTGAGGTGGTAAGTCCTTTTTCAGATGTTTCCCTCTCCGACGGTGAGTGTGAGGTGATAGTCTCTTATGGTTCCCTCTCCAACGGCGAGTGAGGTGGTAAGTCCTTTTTCAGATGTTTCCCTCTCCGACGGTGAGTGTGAGGTGATAGTCTCCTACGGTTCCCTCTCCAACGGCGAGTGAGGTGGTAAGTCCTTTTTCAGATGTTTCCCTCTCCGACGGTGAGTGTGAGGTGATAGTCTCCTATGGTTCCCTCTCCAACGGCGAGTGAGGTGGTAAGTCCTTTTTCAGATGTTTCCCTCTCCGACGGTGAGTGTGAGGTGTTAGTCTCCTATGGTTCCCTCTCCGACGGTGAGTGAGGTGACAATTCCTTTTCCTATGATTCCCTCTCCGACGGTGAGTGAGGTGACAATTCCTTTTCCTATGATTCCCTCTCCGACGGCGAGTGAGGTGACAATTCCCTTTCAGATTATAAGTGCCTATGGTTCTCTTCCCGATACTGCAAAGATGGTATTTCCCACCAGGATTTTCTCAACGAGCGTTGTTGAAGTTAAAGTCGCCCAAGGTTCTCTTACCATTCATGCTAAGGCAGTAACCATCCCGGGTTCATTCATCATCGTTTGAAGCTCCAGACTCAGCTCCTGTAACCAGTCAGGACACATCTATACCAAGCATCTGAAAACCAGCTCCTGCAACGTGTCAGGTATTCATTTTTTCTTTTGCAGGTATGCAGGTTCTCGCTAAGGAATCTCTTATGCGATCAACATCCAGATGGCATCTATAAGCCCATCACCCTATCCAGCAACCTCTAAATGGCATCTATAAGCCCATTCCGCCATCACTGCTACTATGTGAGCGCAAATTTCTGGGCACTTTAGTGTTCAATCATCTTCTACCCTCGGATTACGAAAGGCACGTCAGCCAATCTGCATCCTCAGGTCTAAGAAGATTGAACAGGGGCAACTGTTGTACCCCAAAATTTGCCCTCCCATATTCTTCAAGAAATTGCCAAGCCAAGTCACAAAATTCCCCTAAGGTTGCACAGTCCAACTGTCTCCTATACAGTCAAAACTAGGGTTTGTATTCTGATCAAGGAAATGAAGTTTTCAAAGGCCCATTCAAGTCTCATATGCCTATAAATATGGTCAAGCATCCTCATATCAAGTTTCAAGGCATTCAGCTCAAAATTGCACAGTCAAAACCCTAAATTGCACTACAGTCAACTGTAGGGGCAAAATGGTCATTTGACAGTCAAAAGTTCAAATTTTTGGTCAATACATCATTTTGAAGCCACAAACATCATTTTATCAATGCTTGATCATGATTCTCAAAATTTGGCTCAGAAAATCATCAAGATGCAAAAGTTTCCTTATTTGGACAGCTGAAAAAGTCAACTGAAATTGACCAGGGCATAACTTTCACATGGATTATCAGAAAAATTCCATCCAAAGCTCATTTTGAAGATAAAGACAGTTCCTACAACTCATCTTCATACTTTAAGTCCAAGAAATGCTCTCACAAAAAGTTATCAATTTCAACATTATAGGTCATTTTCAAAAGTCAACAAAAAGGGACTTTAAGTCAAAGGCCATAACTTGAGATTGGTAAATCAAAATGACATGGGACCAAATACATTGGTTAGAAGACTCAAAGACCTTTCCAAAATGTCCAAGAACATGAGAAAAGCTTAAAAATTGAGCAAGTTATGCCTTGTGGAAGTTGGGAAATTTTTGGATATTATGAAAAGTCAACCTTGATCCAAATGACCTAAAAATGCTAATGGGCCCATTTTTCTTCCATGATTCATCATTCCAAGCATGTGCACGACCACTTGGCCCAAAGGGAAGTATTTTCTCATTTTTTATTTATTTATTTGAATTATTATTTATATTAATTCATTTAAATCATTTAAATATGTGGAAAATATATAACTTGACCTAAAAAATCTTTTCATGCATGTTTTGCCATCAAGATATCGTGCATAGGCTAATTAGGAAAGATTTGGTTTGATTTGAGCATAATTGATACAAAAACCATGTGGAAAAGATATGAAACATAATGGAAAAAAATCAAATATTCAATCCATGATTGCAAGAGATTTTCATCAGTTTTGTTAACCTAATTGCTTCAGTACATATGCTAGATGAGAACCCTAATCACAAGAGACTGAAAGCTGCGCTAAAGAACAGGTTGCAAACTTGAAAAATTTTCCATAAAACTCAATTCTGAAATCAACTTTGGAGGTGGAT
Source organism: Vicia faba (assembly GCA_948472305.1). Taxonomy (NCBI): domain Eukaryota; kingdom Viridiplantae; phylum Streptophyta; class Magnoliopsida; order Fabales; family Fabaceae; genus Vicia; species Vicia faba. Next base: position 171,769,911 of record OX451739.1, on the reverse strand, counting down.
TCAAAGCGTAATATTGGTTTCAATAGCTTCCTTGAAGGTCCCTGATCAGATTCCAATCACAAACTTCCACCCAAACGCCAAGAATTGGTATTTTGAACTTAAACTGTACAGCAAAAATTCCATAATCGTACATCCCATTCTATGAATTGTTTGTGAAATTTAATGGTTGGTTTGTGTTCACTATGAAGTTTTGAAGCTAATCCATACCTTTAATTGCGTTTTTCTGTGTTGTATGAGATTATGCCATAACAGTTTTTCTAGGGTTTACAAAGCTCAAAATTAGGGCTTTTGCAAAGAGGAAAAATTAAGCCTCAAAACCATGACCATTAGACTCAGCAAGCTTGGACGAACAGGAAGCACCATTCGCGATTAATTTATGGGCACCATAGCGCTAGTCGCTATTTTCTTGAAACTAACCTTAGGCAACGCGTCCAAAACCGTTGCCCCATGTTTTTATTTTCAGGAAAACGAAGAAGACAGAGTCGTGGCACGAGGGGATAGGCCAATTCGAAATTTCGCGCGTTTTCATCTATTTACGTGTTGTTGTCTTTTATTATGTTTATTGTTTATTTGTTTAACAAACGCGTGATTCAGTTCAGTTGGCAAGCGAAGAGAGTTGCAATATCCAAGACCTGGGTTCGAGTCCCAGGTCTGTATTATTCTCAATATTATTTTTCAACATGTGTTCACGTGCAGTTCCATAACATGGGCATACCATGCGCTGCCAAGATTCAACGTCCATGTGTCCAAGGGAACCAGATCAATGGCTGAGAACTGAAACCTATGGTGGACTCAGGTCAACGCGCGTGTACGTACCATGCAAAAGTCAAAAAAGGCCACTGCTTATTGGGCCAGCATTCTCAAGATATACCTCCATCTGGGAACTGAACCCCCCTGGTTTGCATTCTCTATATTTTTTTTTTCTTATATTTTATTTTGTCAATTATTGTTTTATTTATTTTATTGCTTTGATTTAATTAATTAACTTTTTTTTTTTCATAAATATAAAAATACCCCAAAAAAATCAGAAAAGGACAAAAATGCAATAAATATATTTATTCTAATATTTTCATAAACAAAATGCATATAAATAAATTTAGTTTTAAATTAGGTTTGATTTAAATTCTTTTCATAACAAAAATCCAAAAATATAGACTTAGGTTTAATAAATTTTGTTCCTTTTAATTTTTTTTTTCTTTTTTCTTTCTAATAATATTATTTATTTATTTTTATAATTAATTGTACATAAAAAACTAGGATTAATTTAGATTTTAGTTTAATATTTTCACAATAAATTTAAAAGCTATTAGAATTAGGGTTCGCCTTTTAGTTTAATCTTAATTAACTTGTTTTCATCAAATTCCTAAAAACACTAAAAATACCAAAAAAAAAAAAACATTCTCTTTTAATTTTTAATTTTAATTCCTCATTAACTTTAAATATTTTGCAAAAGGGTCCAACGCCCATGCTCTTAATTCTTTTATTTCGCATATTTATTTTATGTCGTTTAAATAATTATGTATCTCTCCCAAAGCTTTGTAACTTAAACTTTTCGCACTTTTATTTGCTTTATTTACTTTCCGTCAAATCGGGTCCGGTTTAATTTTGGCGATGTGGACCCGCGCCATTTGTAATAGCTTTAGATTTACTTTTCCGCAAATATTTTTAAACTGTTAACAAAAAGCATGAAAGAATGTATGGCCTTAAATAAAATCAAGCGTAGATCACAATGAACATGACAAGACAAATGCAAATGAAAACAACACACGAATCGCACACACCACCCCTAGGGTACGCCTCACTGTTGCCTTGCCTTCGAAAGGTGATCGTCGAGTAGAGGACGTCTTAGTAAGTCCTCATGATCCGGGAACCTGACATGAGGGTAGCTTCTAAGGTGTCTTCCTATTGCTCTGGTGATCACCATGTCCCTACAAACTCGAATTGACCCGAACACCTCCAACGGTGGTGCTACCTACCTCTCAATGGTGGGATGGCACTACTTTAAAGGACATTTACACAGACGAATTCCTTAGGGTAGGTAGGTTCTCGTAGATACTTGCTTTCTTCAAAAACAAACAAAAATCTTTTCACACCGACACTTTTCAAAAGCTTTCAAAGCAATTTTTCAAACACTCTGACACAAGAGTCGATCTGAAACTTTCAAAGAAACTTTTTTTAACCCACATTGAAAAGCAAACAAACCATTTTTGAAAACACAATGAGCAAGTATCTAAGAGCCCATGGATAACCATGGATAGAAAGGGTGCTAACACCTTCCCTTTCTATAATCTACCTCCCGAACCGAGAGCAATCTCTTTAAGGAATTTTTCTGTGCTTTTGTCCTTTCCATTTGGAGAAAATAAAAGACGGTGGCGACTCTTGCTTCCGCGACATTTCGCGAACCAGCTTTAAACAGTCAGTTCCAGATCCACCGATCACATGTTGCATAAAAAAAAGAGGAACGAAAAAGATTGGGGAGACGCTTCCCACAAAATCCATCAAAAGTTGTCATAATTTTCCAAGCCAAAGCCACCCTTCAATAAAAGTATCCAAGCCCAGAATTTCCAAATCGAAGGTGCTCACATCCAGGAAGTTCCCAAATCAAAGGTTCAATCTACTGGTAAGAAAGGGTAAATTGTCCAACTTTATATTTGTATAACACATCCATACTTGTTGTTACCTTCGATTTGTCATCCTAGAAGGGATCAAAGGGCCTGGGTTTGGCACCCAGGTCAAGTTCTTTATTTGCTAACACTTGCTGCAGATTTAGCCTGAAAAGACCCAGCAAGCGCAGGATCGAAGGACCTGGGTTTCGATACCCAGGTCCTGCATTTTATTTCACTAACGTACTTTTGCAGGTATAGCATCCTAGATCGAAGGAGATACCTTCTCTGGATCGAAGCCATAGTCTCCTGGATCGAATAAGGCAATCCCCTTCCCTGGATCAAAGGCTATTCACGCCCATTCCCTAGCCCAATCGAAAGAAGGCACCTCCCCTGGATCGAAAGATGTTCCCTTTCCCGGGATCAAAGGGAAAACCCCTTCCTGGATCGAAGTACCTTTGTATTTTTCTTTTCATTTATTTATTGACTTTTTTTTATTTGAATTACATTAAAATCAAAATCACAAAAATATTAGGCTAGTTGTTTTTCCAACTAAATTAATTTTGTAAATAAATTAATTAATTATTTTAACAACTTTTTTTTCTTATAATTAAAATTAAATAGACTTAGGCCTTATTTTCTTTCATACCAAAAACAACAAAAAGATTTTCTTCTACTTTGCACGCGTTTATTTAATTTTGTATTTTTACTATTATTGTATCTGTTTACTGGATATAATAGATTAAAATTAGGATATTTACTGCTTTATCCGGCTTTATCCTTGTATAATGTAAACCCCCTCCCCGAAGCCTTGTAATAGCATAGGATTTACAATTCTCGCACTTTAAATTCTTGTACATATATTAACTGCTTAGATGTATGCTAACTAGGATTACATGACAAGATCTGAAAACAAACGGTAGATCACCTAAATGTTTAAAGATAAATAACTGAACTGAACACACTTACACACAAGTACCTCTAAGGTACGCCCACTTTGGTTTCCTTCAATAAAACAGTCATGGGGCAGGAATGTTTTAGCAAAGACCCATAAATCAAAAGATCTTAGTCCCTCGATGACTCTACAATTGCCTTCTCGGTAAATGATCTAGTCCCTAAAACAGAATTGCTAAAGCATCTCCATAAATTGCCTTCGTGACTGTAAACGTCCATTTGATGTCCCTCAAAAACATCCAACGACAAGGCTACCTACTCGCTAATAGTAGGATAGCATTGTCTAAAGTAAAAGAGGAAAAGAATGACCCTTTTTGAGTAATAAAGTAGATAGTTGTTAGAAGTTTGCTTAGAACTGTTTTTGCACTTATACAAAAACTACATTTCAAAACACTTTATATACATTCTCTACTATCCCAAGAAACATTACAAAGTTCGTCGTACTAAGGCGTTTTTCAAAACATTTTCAAACACAAAGCACAAAAGCATCTTGAAAAATGAACAAACCTCTAAGAGCCCGTGGAAAATCACGGATGGAAAGGGTGCTAACACCTTCCCTTTCCATAATCTACCCCCCTTCTTCAGAAAACATCTCGAAAAGGTCTTTTTCTGTTATTTTCACCCTTTCCTTAACTTGGATAAAAGAAAAGACGGTGGCGACTCTTGCTAACCGCTCATTTGCAAACAAAAAACGCAAAACCAGTATATAACAGTCGGTTCTGCCACTGCATCACAGTAGGATAGCTGGATATCGCATCATGAGGTAAGGCTCCAAAGGGATGGAGTTCTTATGCCCCCAAAGTCTTGCTATCAACCTTTTTTATCATTCCCCAAGCTCGTACAAATCTTTGACGATAACCTTGAACATTGTTCTTGTAGTCGAATACAATACCCTGGATAAGCGCATCATGAGGACCATCTCTTCGAGTGTACCCTAATTATCGTAGAGCTAGAGAAGGGTTGTAAGTAATACCTCCCCTAATTCCAAGGAGAGGAACATTAGGGAATTCCCCATAGCGGTTAATGATAATAACATCTTCCAAAGATCGAGAATACCAATAAATATCCGAATAAGAGAGGGGCATCATCCTTTGAGACCACCCTAAACCTTGTTCATTCTTCAATACTGATCGGGGAAGGTGCGAAATAAACCACCTAGATAGCAAAGGTATGCAACACATAAGATCCACTCTCCTCCTCACAGTACGAGTGTGAAAAGAATGCAGAATGTCTCAGAGAAAAGTAGGTACAGGGTTACGAGAAAGGAAGATTTTGACAGCATTTACATCTATGAGTTGGTCTGGATTAGGGAATAATACCAAACCATAGATTAGAAGAGCCAAGACTTCTTAAAAATCTTGAAAATTCATAGCATCCAGAAATAGTCGAGCCTTCTCTAACATAAATTTAGCTAGAAAACCCTTGACTCCACTCCTTGTTTCCCAATTAGCTACAATGTCGAACCGCTTCAAATGTAAAGCTGATGCAATTTCTTCAGGTTGTGGATCTTTCTTTAAACCGGTTAAGGGAATTTTATCAAGAACAAGTACTCCCAATAGTTGAGATAATTCTTCTATTGTGGGAACCAATTAATAATTGGGAAAGGTGAAACAATGATGTACAGGGTCAAAGAACTGAAAGAGCACACAAATCATGTATTTTTCAAAACCCAAAGTGACCAAACTCAGTAGTCGACCATGCCTTTTGGTGAAGGTAGGGCTTTTAGGAATCCTTGAGACTAACTCCTTGATTTGAGAAGGCGCCCTTACAAAACTGATTCGGATAGTGTTTCTCCGAGCGGCGGCCATAATCTACAAAACAAAACAAAGATAAATCTCTAGGTCCTTGAAATGGTTAGTACAAATGATATGGCATGATGTCATAATGTTATGATATTATGAACAAATAATCATACATAAACAAAACACATGATGCCTTAGGTTTAGGCTTATATGGGGTTTATAGGTAAGTACCCTCTTGAAGTTTTAGTTGGTTCAACCTGTCCAAAAATAAGTAATTGGGTTTTAGGAATCTCAATATCATTAATCTTTATTTATCGGACATTGTTTCAGCACAAGCATCGAACTACGATCGAAATATCCTGAAAGTTCGATCTCAATGAGTGTAGTATCGAGTGTTAACAAACTTCAGTCTGCACCAAAACCATCTATCTCACTACTTTCTAATGGCCAAGTTATTCAACTAAGATTCTATGGTCAGTTAGTGCTTTATGACACCACACAGCAGAACAATATTCTCCTTGGTTTAACTCAAGGGACACCAGTACCAAAAAATTTATCACACTAACGAAGCCATTGTTTTAACCATATCAGTCTACGCCATCGAGTCTCCACAGTTTATTGCTACTTACCTAAAATTCCCCAGATCCGAGTATAAGATCTATAAAAGAAATAAACTCAAGCATATCCCAAAATATAAAGCAAACAAGGCAATCAAGTAAAGCAATAAAGGTGATCTAGATCTTAAGGTAACCCCACTTTTAGTATCTTCTCCCCATCAGAGTCGCCAATTCTGTAATATGGTGGGAGAACTGACTTGGTGTTTTGCATTTTATCGTAAATGTTGCGGATAACAAGAGTCGCCACCGACTTTTCTTTTATCCAATAAGGAAAGGTTGAAAAGAACAGAAAATACCTTTTGAGAATTTTCTTGAGTTCGGGGGGTAGGTTATAAAAAGGAAAGGTGTTAGCACCCTTTTCATCCGTAGTTATCTACGGGCTCTTAATTGCTAGCTCACTTTGAAAATGATTTGTGTTTGTGTATGTTTTCAAATATTTTGAAAATGCCTAAGTGCGACAATTTTGTAATGATTCTCGTATCGTTGAGAATGTATACAAATGTTTGTTTTTGGAAAATATTTGTTAAAAGGGAGTGTTTGGAAATATGTTTTGAGAATGTCAATGTAAAGAAATTTTGTAATAATTCTTGTATCGTTGAGAATGTATACAAAATGTTTGTTTTTGAAAAGTCTTTTTGGAAATAGTTATGAAGTGTGAAAATTGTTTTAGTTTGTGAGCAAGAGATTACGAGCGATCTACCTACTCAAAAAGTCTTTTTTTTCTTTTCCTTATCCTTTAGATTGTTATAACCTACCATTAGTTAGTAGGAAACCATTTCATTGGATGTGAGAGACAGGCGTGGGTTATCGTACAGGCATAAAGGAAACTTGTAAGATATTTTAGCAATTTATTGTAAGGGACTAAGAGCGTTTATCGGAGGCAACATCAAAGGGTCATCGAGAGACTACGATCTTTTAATCAAGGGTCCTTGCTAAAGCTCTCACGTTCGAGGGACATGACTGTTAAAATCCGAGGCAACAAGTGAAGTTAACCCTAGAGGTGCATGTGTGCAAAGTGTGCTTGATTCAATTATTGGTCTTGGATTAGGGTTTTACTATGATTGCTTTTAGTCTTGTCATACAAGCCCTAATTATTAACAATAATAAGGAAAGCACTAAATTGCAGAATTTAAATGTCCTACGCTATTACAATGCTTTGGGAATGGGGGGTACAAATTTGTGAAATGGGGATAGAAAGAAATAAATCCCTAATTAACTATTACAGACCATGTACATAAATAATAATGTAAAATAATAAAATGCACAGAAATGTAAAGATGAGGAGAAGAGAAAAAAGAAATTGTTTTGTGGTAGAGAAAGAGGTTTAATGTTTTAACCTAAGTGATTGACTTTGTATTTAAGAGAAATTAGTAAACCTAAATAAATTAAATTAAGATAAAATTAATTTCATTAATCAAAAGTAAAAATAATTTAAATATAGAAAAACCTAAATCTAAATTAACTTAAGAGAGAAATTAATTGTTAGAAAATATTTGAGGTTTTATTTAGAAAAATATTTTGTGATGTAAGAATAAAATAAAAATAAAAATGATTGAATTAAAATATCTTTAATCTAATTATTTAAGAATATTTTTTTGTATTTTGATTAAATAAATAAATAAATAAATAAAATATAAAGAAAAAATGAAAAATATTGGGCCTGAGTCAGAAGTAAAAAGGAGGTGTGAGAAAACATTTAGGCCCAAAATATGTTTTTTTTGGTTTGAATCATAAAAATAAAATAAAAATAAAATGGGCCTGCAAGTTAGTAAAAGGTGGTGAAGAAATAGCAAAAAGTCAGGCCCAAAGTGGAGAGTCCAACGCCTGTTTGATCCAGCGTGGTTGGTTTATGATGATGTACCCTGAGCTTGCTCATCTGGGGCATTGGATCTAGCCATGTAATGATCATGTGGTGGTGGTGAGAGGAACACCATGCACACGTGGAAGTTGTTTGCATTGGATCTGAAAGAGAAAAATATGAAACAAATAAAAGGGTACCACTGGGGCTCGAACCCAGGTCCCTATGGTTATACGCGCGCTTCCTTTACCACTGGGTGGCTGTTACATCCGGTTATAAAACAACAATCAATAAATATAAAATGAACAAGTTTCCAAAAGTGGACTTCATCTTCTTTCTTGCACGCGTTTACAACAACAACAACAACAACAAATTCAAATTTTGTGAAATCTTCATTTCTCAACCAAATTGGAAAATGTAAACATGAAAGTTGCTTGTTTTTTCACCATTAATCCAACCATGCCATTAACATAAGCTAACACTCAAAGATTAAAGTGAATTTTTATTGGTACCAAATTGAACCCTAACTTTTTAGAAACTTTAGTTTCAAAATTCTCTTCACTCAGGCAAGATAAATGAAATGTAAGCACATGGTTAGCTTCAGGGCAATGATTTCTACATTTTTTATTCAGAAAGTAAACAATAATGATGCTTGTACAAAAAGTTAAAAGTTTAGGAAACTTACCTCAAAAGTGAGAATCGTGTTTGGAGTAAGAGAAATCCTTGAGGTGTTGTGATGATCTGAATAGCTTCACTGAACTCCCAGGAAGCTATTGTGATGCTTACTTTGGATTAAGAGTGGTTGGATTCTTCTGGAGAAGTCAAGTTGCAGAGCTCTGTTTTTTAGAATGGAGGATGATGAAGATGGTGTTATAGTGGCGAAGCATGGCTTTGGACAGGTTCTATATGAGTTATATAAACTTTATGAATGGCTTAGAATGAAAACGCGCTAGTAGATTAGGTGTTTGAAGTTTAATGTCAGAAGTTGCAACAATGGAGGGTTTGTGTGCAGATTCTGATTTCAGGGAGTTTGAGAGAGTTAGAGGGCTTGTAAACTCGTGTCTTGGCTTGCAAATGATCATGTTATTTATAGAGAAAATATTTGAGGATTTGGGGTAATCAGGTTTGTAAGATAACAAGTTATGGCTTGGTTGAAAGTGAGAAATCAAGTTGGATAGATTTTCATGGTTCCAATGTTCAAGTACAAGCATGGCATGAGTTTGTTGGGTGCTTTGCAGGTTGTAGGTGGTTGCTTATTTCTTTGACATTGTGTATGTGCAAAAGAAACAATTGATATGCTCAAGGAGTTGACATTGTGTTTAAAGTTTGCTTTTCAAGAATTGCAATGGTGCCTTTCATTTAAAAATGGAAAAGTGGCTTACACAATGCCTTAACCACTTGGATAGCTCAATCAATTGTGTAAACCTTAAATTATGGAGTTATTTGCAAGTTATAAGTCATGGAAAAGCAACATTATGCAGCATAGCATGGAGATTTGGGTATGTATTCATCATCAAAATGGCCTATAATTCAAGTTTATCATGCCAACTTCAAGTCTTCGAATCTCCTAGCTAAAAAATGATCTCTTCAAGTTATTTGACATTTTGGAAAGCTTGAAACACTGTCTAAAACCTTCATGTTGACCACTTTGGATAAATCAACTTGGAAATTGGTGAAAAATTGCCAAGAAGTTGGGATAAAAATCTTACCAAACTTGTTGAAATTTTCACTAAGTGTTTTGATAAAAATGTCATGACTTCATGGGTCTATATCTCCTAATCCAAGTATTTTTTGGACATCAACCCTCAAGGAAAAAGTTGTATAATTCATCAAGCTCTACAACTTTCATGTTGAAATTTTATCTTGAATCAATTTGCATCTTAGTGAAAAATGGTCATGAAGTAGTGATTTTATTAAGGCCAAAAACACTTAGAATTTTTCTAAGTATTGGAAATCTTGACTTTTTGTTGACTTTTCTTGACTTTGTTGATTCTTGTTGGTTAATTTTGATATTTTTGAATGTCTTGATGATTATTGATCTTTTATATTCAATGTTGACCAAAAAGTCAAAGTTTGACTTTTTGTGTGACTGTTGACTTTTCATCAGTTGATTCAAATTTCAACTATCAATCCCTTGATCTTTAGAAATGATTTGATACATGAAATTAGGTAAATATATTGTGTTTGAGTCCTTTATATCATGCTTCAATCCATTAGGTCATGTACTAGGTTAAAAGTTAATGATCAATCATTCTCAGTCAAAATCCTAATTTAGACAATTTTGCCCTTTTGGTGATCTGAGGGTTTTTCTTGAGGAATTATGATAAACCCTTGATAAATTAATGAATATGACTTTGAAATGTTGATGTTAGCCAAAAATCTTGAAGTTTGACTGTATGTTGACCACAGTTGACTTTTTACCCAATACAACTGATTTTTAGTCATTTGAGCAATTGACTGAGCAAATTTGTGATGCAAGACTTGAAACTTGGTATGAGCATTCTTGGAGACCTATAATGAACCATGAAAGTCATTTTATGCATTAGAAGTCCAATTTTCCTTGAGAAAACCAAAACCTTAGTTGTGGACCCAGTGCTTAAGAGGTGAGCTTGTCTGATCAACACTTGAGAACCTTTGAGCATTTGAGAAATTTTGTGAGAAATGTCTTGAAGAAAAGGGAGGGAAAATTTTTGGGTACAACAGTCGTCAAAATCTTTTTCCATAGCAGTACCACTAGATTGCCCAACTACTTTCTTAGGTCCAGTACTTTTAACAACCTTTTTATCAGCATTAACATTCCCTCGAATGATAGGTGCGAAAACACGGCCACTACGGGTCACTCGGCTGGCTTCAGCAATCCTCCAGAATTGTCGTATTGTATTTATATGGTAGATATTTGTCTGATTCGCATGGTACAGGGCCTGGCAGGTAAATAACCACTGGAGCAACAACTGGCTTGCTATTGTACTCAATCTTTATAGGGGCGGGAACACCAAAACATGGCACAATAACATTAACCCCTTCTTCAGAATATTTATACATCACATAATCATTGTTGGAGGACATATCTTCATCATAAGAAAGGAAATCATCCGCAGAAGCATACTTATCATCTAACACAGTTTCGGCCGAGCAGTCTTCAATCATGTTAATTCCATTGTAATCATCTATATTGCCCTAAACTTTGATAGTACCACTATCCAATAATAACTGAACACCCCTTCTCACAATGGAACAACCTCGAGAATCTCTGCAGCAAATTTGGCAAGACCCATACTGGTGTTCTTCTTGACCATCCATGTGACAGAAGGTAGCGTGTAATTGCACCAAATCATCATTCATATGATTTATTTCAAAAATCTGGGATTCACCGGGACATCCATAGACCATATTCACATCTTCTTCATACTCTGCCATAGGCCTGATTATATGAATGAGGCCTTCGTCCATCATTTCCTGAAGATCAACCTTTATCTTATCACATCCCTCGATATCTGTACTACAAATATCACAACCAGCATGGTCGTGCGTATAATAACTGAATTCGCAGAGATCCACATGCATCTTCACCAGATCCCCTCTAACTAGGTTGATATCAAAAATTTAGAAGTCCTCGGGACAACCAGCAACCATGTTTACAACATTTGTTCCTCCATGTTTAGGCAACGGATTATCTTTCACGTTGAGGCCAACATCTTTAAAGGATAGGAGGCCAAATCTCACCATCTTTTGTACTTCAGATTTCAAAGGATAACAATTCTCGATATTATGCCCTAGGGCTCCTTGATGAAAGTGCATGTTTGGTATGCCTTACAATATTAGGGGTAAAGGTGAAGGTATAGTAGGAGGCCTGGTGTGAACCAACTTCTTCTGAATCAAGGTCGGGAATAACTCTGCATAGCTCATTGGAATAGAGTCAAAAGCCTCTCTCTTCTGACTTTGCCCTTGATTTCCCTGAGGAGATGGTCTCTGATAAGCAACAGTGGTTGGAGCTACATTGACTACTAGAGTCACAGAAGCAACCTGTTGTTGGTACCGCTGATGTCTTCTAGGTGGCCTAATATTCCTTTTCCCAATAACAGCATTCGCTTCACTTTCTTTCTTTTAAGAGAACATGTATGATGACTTCTTTGTCCCTTCATCTTTTGTTAAGCGCCCTTCTCTGACAGCTTTTTCTAGTCTAACACCTATGCTCACCATCTCGGTGAAATCACTCGACGCACTGGCAATCATCTTTTCATAATAAAATGATCCAATGGTTTTCAGGAAGACCTTGGTAATTTCTTGTTCTCCCATGGGTGGCACCACCTAGGCAGCTATCTCACGCCAACATTGCGCATATTCTTTGAATGACTCCTTATCTCTCTGAGCCATTTCCCTCAACTGGTCACGGTCAGGCGCCATGAACATATTGTACTTATATTGTTTGATGAAGGCTTCACCTAGATCATTGAAGGTGCGGATACTGCTACTGTCCAAACTCATATACCACTTCAAAGCGGCCCCAATTAGGATATCTTGGAAGAAAGGAATAAGCAAATGTTGATCATAAGTATGGGTGGACATTTTTCTAATATACATCACATGGTGGTCACGAGGACAAGATTTTCCCTTGTACCTTTCAAATTCTGGCACTTTAAACTTTGTTGGAAATTTTACATTGGGAAATAGACAGAGTTCACTGACATTTTGTCCAAACAATTATTTTCCTTGAAGGTCCTTGACTTCCTTCTGCATCTCATTGAACTGGTCTTGAAAGTCATCCAACCGGTCATAGAAACCCATACTTTCACTTGGTGAAGGAATAGGATGATAAACTTCATCATTAGAAAATGGCATAGCATTCATCGAAGGAGGTGCAGTATAATGAATCTCATTTCTATCCATAGGAGTAACATGCACCACAGGAGGTGCAGGAGTAGAAGCATCTTGAACAACTGGAGAAACTTGAGCATCAAGATTAAACCCTTCTAGCATGAAATTCTCAGGCATTCCCCACGGGTAACCCCGAGGCATATGATTTTGTGCAGCAGTAACTGGAATAATGGAAACGAGAACCGATGGACTCTCAGAAGCAACTGTTGTTTGTGGTGGTTGAGCAGAAGGAGGAACAAGTGGTAGCTGATTCTGAGCAGCCACCAATGATTCCATCAGAGCAGTCAGATTATCCATATCGGCCTTCAAAGCAGTAACCTCTTCACACAGCTCGCGATTCTCTTGTTCAAGATTCTCCATTTTCTTCTTGGAATTAGCTCGAGTATTATATCGGTGAGACAACTTGCTTCTGAACGAGGTAGAGAAACACAGCAAGACACCTGGTATAAACAGAAATGCAAGAAATATGTACAATATGATGTATGATATGCAATGCACATGATTTGTTTATCTTTATTAATACTTTCAAGGGACTCAAAGATTTATAGACGATTCGCAAATACTAAAGTACTAACACATTTTGAAATACTGAAAATCTCATTATAATAACTTCAAAAATGGATTACATCTTTTAGTACAAGTTTCAATAATCCTGAGTACAAGAGAAGATAAAATCTAAAACCCTAATAAGGCAAAGCTGATGAAGATCTCTCCACACATTGACGCTTTCCCTTGAGTCTTGCAATTTGAGTCTTCAACTGCTTGTTCTCTTCTGCATACCTATCAGAAACCTCTTTCCAATCACCAGAGTCAGGAAGTGAGTAACTAAGTCCTGATCGAGCTCTAGAGGAAAATAAATCCTCTTTCCTCTCCATCAACTCTACGACACGACTCTCAAGAATCTCAATCAGGTCATCTTTCTATTTCAGATCTGCTCGGTAGGACATTTCTAAAGTCTGACACTTATTCTTCCAGGCATTCTTCTCCTGCTGCATCCTAACTAGGGAAAGCTGAAGCTCTTCCACATCATCTAAAAGGAGAGGAGTTGTCTTCACAAATATATCAGGCATAGGTTCTTCACGGGAATATGGCATCTTCAACTGAATTGCCCTTGCTTGTACCCACTGGAGATAAGGCTCCAAATAAACAACTCTTATATGTCCCAAGTCCTTTCTACTCTTCCTGTGAATATGGCGCCATGCCTTTGTAATTTCCTTCTTAGATTCCTTATGATCTTTACCCTCTTTTAGAAAGAAACCACTCATATGAATACCATTTGTCTTGTCTCTCATCGGATATCCAAGCTGATGTCGTGCAAGAATGGGATTGTACTTAATTCCTCCCTTTGTATGGAGAAGAGGTACATTGGGGAAACTACCATAACTATCGATAATCTCCACATCATAGTAAGCCCAATGATACCAAACAATTTCAGAATGAGCGAGGGCCATAATCTTCGGAGCCCAACGAGGTTCCTTCTTGATATCCCAGAAAGCATCAGACCGAGGTAAGTGAGAAATAAACCACTGATACAACAAAGGCATACAAAAAATTATCATTCCTCCATGATAAGAATTCCTAAGATGAATGGAGAAATAAGCATCTCCTAATAATGTAGGAACTGGATTTGTCGATGTTCAGAAATAAGAATAACCCGTAAGCAAGTATAGCAAAGATGGCCTCAAAAACAACCATACTTTTTATCCTATAAAAGTAGCGAGCTTTCTCCAATAAAAACTGTGCGGGTAGTCCTCTGATTCCTCCTTTGGTAGTCATGTTGGCCTCAATCTTAGACTTCCCCAAATGAATCACGGTGGTGATCTCGTGAGACTTGGGCTTCCCTTCCAAACCGGTAAAAGGAACACAATCAGTAACAGGTAAACCCAGTAGGTAAGAATACTCCTCCAATGTAGGCATCAACTGATAATCAGGGAAAGTGAAACATCGATACATCGGATCATAGAAATGGACCAAAGTCAAGAGAATACCCTTCTTCATCCTGAGCTTCATAAGAGACACGATGGATCCATATTTCTTCCGAAAATCTGTAGAACTCTCGATCTCAGGAATCAGACTCATCAAATAATCTATCTTAGGATCCTTGAAACTATACTTTTGAGTATTTATTTTTCTAGAATCCATGGTCAAAAGTACCTGAGATATTCACCAAAAGTCAACTCCAGGTCCCTTGAAACAGAAGTTTTTAAAGGATGCTCATGGGTGCATGAATGCATGATGCAACAATCACACACAAGATCACAAACATGGGGGTTCATAGGTTCGACGTCGCGAGCATGAGGTCAAAGGTACTACCCACAGGGTATGGTCCAATATTTTGTCACCTATCGAACAAGGTTCTAAGATGTTTCCAGAGTCTACATCCTTCCTTCGGATATCACCAACGTCTCGATTGACTCGGTAATTAGTAATATTCTCAGGAAAAACTCGTCTGAGTGTAGTATCGCGTGATAACTATTTCTGGATTACTCCGTCATAGTTTTCGCACTACACCTAAAAGGCCAAGATGGGTTAAGGGTTCTACGGTTCTCAGCTTCAGCAGGCTCCCAAGTCAAAAGCAGTACATCTTCTCATTTACTTGGTAAACAATACTACAGTCAAAGGGGCCTCCACTGAGTGGGGGATCTCATACCTCCTTTTTTGGGATCACTCCCTCAAAGTTAACATGACTATACCATCCGTCCTATCTTAAGTTTGCCCAAGTCCGGGTAGAGGACTTATGAGAAATCACCAAGCACCCTGAAAACCAGGAAAATCCAGACAAACATATATACAACACATAATATACAAACAAATAATAGCACATACACAAATAAACAAAGATAGGCTCAACCCACTTAGGGATGGACCAACATTTGGTCGATATGTCCCCAGTGAAGTCGCCATTTTTTCTCTAGCGGTAGGAATGTTGAGACTAAGCCATTGGATTGACTTGACTCGCACAGATGAAATAAAAATCGCCACCGCACTTTATTGTTTCCGAAGGAATGGGAAAAAAGAGAATAACCCAAAAATAGGGGAAGAGAATCTAAGTTCGGGGGTTGTTTATGCAAAGGGAAGGTATTAGCACCCTAAACATCTATGGTACTCTGTAGGAACCTCTTTGAAAATTTGTATGTTTTGGCTATAAATGTTGTATACAAAAATAGATTGTGGAGATGAGAAAAGAAGTATTTTTTACAATTTTTGCACTCTCCGGTTGCGAACCTTTAGTGCCTACGTACCACCTTCTATGTAATAGGGGATCAGGGTACTCGTAGTTCACCTTTAAAAATTTTGAAACACAAGTGTGTTGGTTAATTTTAAGAGATAAGACATCAACATCATATCCGAGTGGAAAACATACTTACTACCCACGATTATGAGAAAGGAGAATTTGCATCATCTCAAAGTGGAGGATATGGCATGGATATTAAAATCAACAAAGCCTCAGTCAACACTTAAGTTGAAAATATCTCACTTCATGACATATCATAGAAGTATAGTAGCTCGCATCACTACAAAGATTAACAAGAGTCTAATCTTTTAAGAAAAGTTTTTTAAGATAAAAAGTCAAAGTGACAAAATGGTTTGAATGAGATTAATTGACTTTTAGTCTTCTCACAAAAATGTCAAGGTATTGTTAAGTTGATTAAAGTTTGATTAAGAAAAAATATTTTTGAAAATGCATGGACCTAAGTCCAAGTTTATTGTGAAAGTGGTTCAAGTTTGGAAAACAAGAATAGTTTTGAAAAGGAGGGAGAAGATTTTTGAAATTAAAGAACATGGGAGGAGATGAATGGACTATCCTAAAGCAAAAGGTAAAATCTAGGGAAAAGAATCATCTAACCAACAAGAGGCCAAAACTTGACATAATGAGTCAATGTAGAATTCCCATCCTTTGGATTGAAACCAAATAATCAAAGATAATAAACCTCTTAAGAATACCAAACTCCAAGTGCATTATGTCTTCACAAAAATTGGGCAGAGTAACGGTTGTATATAGATGAATTCCCAATCATAGACAAAGCATATAATCAGAATAACCTACACACAAAGAGAAAAAACAACCCAATGTCTCAAGGTAAACCCCAAGAACTCCATACAAAATAATAGTAGAATTAACAAAGGTCTCAAGGTTGGCAAGGTCTCTAATCCTAAGTCCAAGAAGTCCATAACTCCAAAATGTCAAGGATAGTAACCAAATAGTCCGAGTAACCTTAAAGTTTTTTATTATTCAAGTTGGTTATTAGGTATCTTCAAAAAAGAAAATGAAAAGCTCAAGTGAGCAAAATAAAAATGACATAAAGATAAATGCTCAAGTGAGCAAAGATGAAAATAGTATGAAATGTAAATGCTAAAATAAATGGTGCGTAAAAGTAAAGGCGTAAAGTAAAAGCATAAAAATAAAAGTCAATTGTTAACGAGTTAGAAATTAGAGGTTAGTTGAATGACCATCTTGAAACTTGCATTTGAAAACTCATTAGAAGATTGATAAAATCAAATCCTCTCAACAACAAGTTTCATTTGCTTTTTGTCAAGTATATCATTAATTTCAAATTCTTGAGGCAACAATTAAATGATCAACGATGTTTAAATGATTCAGTAGGTCCAAAATTTATGAAAGTTCATTAGAGGATTGATAAGACCAAAGCCTCCTAACAATGAACCTCAAGGTTATTGGATCAAAGGTTTCAAATCAAACTAACTTGGGCTTACAAACATAGGTTTGGGCCACGAATGATCATTTCTCGAATCGGGACAAAATTTTGCGATATGTTAAGAAATCGTAAGTGGACTTATGTGGAAGTCGCACCTATTTTGAGGTCGGTCAATAATAATCTATGTGCCATATATTAGGAGAGATTGTATATAGATCATCCTCTAACAACATGTAGCATAAATTAGAAAGGGATAAGATGAAGAGGGAGAGCAAATATTTGAATCAAAGATTTTAATCAAACTATCATTAAAATTATCCATCCATTTTGGTGGAGTTAAACTTAACACCCATAATCCAATGATGTTAATGAAGCTCATGATCAAAAATTACATAGCCAGAATATATTAAAAAAATAAATTGCATTTGTGATACGGTGGGAGAACTGACTTGGGTGTTTTGCGTTTGATCCCAAATGTTGCGGTTAGCAAGAGTCGCCACCGAATTTTCTTTTATCCAAAAGGAAAGGCTGAAAAAAACAAGAAAGACCTTTGAGATATTTTCTTGAGTTTGGGGGTTAGATTATGAAAAGGGAAGGTATTAGCACCCTTTTCATCGATGGTTTTCCATGGGCTCTTAGTTACTTGCTAGATCACTTGATTTTGTTTGAATATATGCTTTATGTGGTTTTTGAAAGTATTTTGTAAAGATGCCATCGTTTAGGCAAACTTTGTAATGATTCTCGTTCGTAAGAATGTATACAAAGTATTTGATCTTTTGAAAATGTTTTCAAGTTTGGAAGGTGTTTTGAAAGTGTAAGTGTTTGTTTTAAATAGCAAGGATGTTTTGTTTTAAAAGTGAGCAAGTAACTAGGAGCCTTCTACCTACTCAAAAGTCTTTCATGTTCATTTCCTCTTTATTTTGACATTGTTATCTTACCATTGATTTGGTAAGTAACTCTATCTTTGGATGTAAACAGGACGGGCGTGGGTCATCGTATAACCATGATTAGAAATGTTTGCAAGGTATCTTAGCATTCTCTTTTAGGGACTAAGATCATTTGAAATGCAACATAGATAGCGTCATCGAGGGACTATGATCTTATATTTTGCTTGTTTTTGCTATGATACCTCACACGCATAATATGGTCATTTTGTAAGGCAACCAAGTGGATTTTATCCTAGGGGTGCTTGTATGCAAGTGTATTGTTTTTCATGCTTGGTTTTGTCTTTGATTAGGATTTTCTAATTGATTGATTTTAGTCTTTCCATACAAACCCTAATTACTAGAATTTGTATATAAAGCGATAAATTGCGGAATTTAAAATTACTACGCTATTACAATACTTGTGGGAGGGGGTGTACAAATTACAAATAGGGGTTGCAAGAAAATAAACCTAATTATCTATTACAACTATATTGAATATGTACAAGAATTAAATAAATAATGTACAAAATGAATAAATATACAAGAATGTATATGTAAAAAAAATGGATGTTTATTTGGATTTTTAGGAAAAAGGGATTTTTTTAACCTAATTAATTAAAAGAAAAGTAATTAAGTAAATTAGTAGAAAGTAAAACCTAAATTTACTAGGAAAAAGAATTTAAATAAAACCCTAATCTATTAATTCATTGAAAAAAAGAAATTAAGTTTGTAAGAAGAATATTTTTGGTCTTTTTTGTTTTAAAATAATATATTTTAATGGTCTAAAAGAAAATAACTAAAACCCTAGTTTTTTAAATTAAATTTACAAATCAAATTATTAAATAAATAAAGTATGATTAATTAAAATATTTTTTTGTGTAAAAAATAAATAAACTATATCAAAATATAAATCTAATATTTTTATATTTTTTCTGATTTTTTAGTATTAGATAAAATATTTAAGAAAACAAATAAATAAAAATAAGAAAAAGAAAATAAAAATGGGCCAGGGTGTGAATAGCTAGCAAGGGGGTTAGAAGTGAAAAAAAAACATAAGGCCCAAAGGATGAGGCCCAATGCTGCCAAAAAAAGAGTCAGAATATGAAAATATGAAAAAAAATCCAAAAGGGTACCACTGGGACTCGAACCCAGGTCCCTATAGTTACAGGCGCGCGCTTCTACCACTGGGGTGGCTATACATCTGTTTATATAAATCAACCATAAATATATATGGTAAACACGTTCCTGAGGCCAACTTCATCTTCAACCTCACGCCCAGCCAGAACCTCTGTATCTTATTCAATCCTCAAGAAAAATGAAAAATGTAAACAGGAAACTTGTAGCAAATTTCCTCATGATTTCAGAAATGCAAAGCAATAAAATTATAGATCAAAGATAAGCATGAATTTTAATGGCCCTAATCTGAACCCTAAAAATTTCAGAAACTTCAATCTTAAAATTCTCTAAGCTCAAGCAATATAAATGAAAACTATGGACATGGTTAGCTTTAGGGCAATGATATCTACATTTTTCATTCACAAATAAATCATTAATGATGCTTGTATGAAAAGTTCAAAGTTGAGATAACTTGCCTTCCAAGAGGGTATCGTGTTTTGAGTTTGAGAAGATTTTAGTTAGTTCCAATGATTGGATTAGCTTCCTCAAGTTCCCAGGAGGATAATGTGATGCTTAGCTTGAGCTGTAAGTGCCTGAGGAGTTCTGGAGAAGTCAAGGTGCATGGTGCTGTTTTTTGAAAATAGTGGATGATGATGGAGGTGTTATAGTGGTGTTGTAGGTGTTGGAATTATTTGTGTATGTTATTTAGAAGCTTCTAAAAGTAAAAGGCCAAGAAACGCACGAGCAAATTTGGAGATTGGATTCAAAACATAGAAATGGCAAGTTTTGAGGTGTTTTTGGTGATTTTGTGTTCTTGGTGTTTTCAGGGCTCAAGCATGCGTGGTATTTGTGAAAAATTAATTGTGTATGTATAAGCAAAAGGTCGTGAGTGCTTTGTAGAGTCAGAAGTACAAGTTACAAGCTAATTGCTATGTTACTTGATTTTCAAAAAAGTGGGAAAACAAGTTTCAAGAGGAAGTACAAGCATGGGCTGATTGATTGTAAGTGTCTAAACAAGTTTCTCTTGAGTTATAGGACTTGTATGTAAAAAGCTACTTTATCAAAATGGCATTGTGCACTTTCTTCCCAAAATGGATATAAAGCATGGCCTTGCATTGAATGCTTGAATTGAGACCTCTAAAAGTTGTGAAAGCAATTAATTATAGAGTTCCTAACAAGTTTGAGGCCTTCAAAGTAGAGTTTATGCAACATAATTTTGAATTTTGAATCTTGTTCATCACAAAATGACTTGTAATTTAAGTGTGAAAACCCTAACTTCATCTCTTCGATTCTCCCTACTAAAAAATAATATCAAGGAGTTCTTCGACATTTTTGAAATCTTATAATGTTCTCTACAACCCCTCTTTGAATCACTTTTTAAAATTCCCCTTGTAACTATATGAAAAAGTGCCATGAAGTTAGGTCAAAATCCTGACCAAATTAGGGCAAAATTTCACTAAGTGTTTTGTTTCATGACCATGTGTTCTTAAAATTATAACTTGAGATACAAGCACTTTTGGAAGGAGTTTTGTAAAGAAATTTTGTATATTTCATGTAGATCTACAACTTTCATGTTGAAAGTTTCTTTTGAATCATCTTGCATCATGGTGAAAATTTTGCTCAAAGTTATGAAAAAATAAGAAATTTCCAACACTTAGAAAAATTTCTAAGTTTAGAAATTTTAACTTTTCAAAATGAAATCTTGAATTTTTTATTTCTTGATGAATAAGTTTTATATTTTGACATGCTTTGATGAATTGTGATCTTTGACATTTGATTTTGACCAAAAAGTCAAAGTTTGACTTTTTAGTATACAGTTGACTTTTGATCAGTTGACTGAAAATTCATCTGTCAATCCATTGGACTTGAGCAATGTTTTGAGCTATGTCATTAGGTAAAAGTGATGCAACTGGAATCTTGAGATCATGCTTTAAACCAATTGATCATTTTCTAGGTCAAAAATCAGAAATTGCCCTTTCCCAGTCAAAACCCTAATTTTGACCATTTTGCCCTTTTGAAGTTTTGATAAAATTTCTTGAGGAATTATGGTCCAAACTTGATCAAATGATACATATGAGTTTAAAATGTTGATGTGGATCAAAAATTATGAAGTTTGACTGTAAATTGGCCATAGTTGACTTTTTCCCCAATACAGTTGATTTTTAGGTCAACTGCTCAATTGACTGAGCAAAAGTGTGATTCAAAGCTTGAAACTTGACATGAATAATATGGGGGGTCCAGAATGATCCATGAAATCCATATGGGGCATTGGAAGTTCAAATATCCTTGTGCAAACTCAAACCCTAATTTTGGTCATCATTGCTTAAGGAGGTGTCTTGAGCTGATCAACCCTAGTGCAGTCTTGAGCCAAAGGAGATCTGTTGAGCAAATTCTTGATAAGTGAGAGGGAAATTTTCGAAGGTGGAAGATGATTGGACATTAGAGTGCCCAGAAATTTGCACTCGGTGATGTGATGATTGACGGTGTAGAGAATGGGCTTAAAGATGCCATTTGGAGGGATGATGGAAAGTTGTCGGAGATGGGCTTGTAGATGCCATCCAAAAATGATTGTTGAACCGTGTCTGTAAGCTGAAACTGAATGAATATCAGAATGGCGTCTGTGTCTGGAGCGGATCTAAACTGTATCTGAAAGTTGAATCTGAATGAGTATCAGGATGGCATCCGTATCTGGAGCATATCTGAACTTTATCTAAAAGTTGAATCTGAATGAGTATCAGGATGGCATATGTATCTGTAGTGTATCTGAACTGTATCTGAAAGCTGAATCTGAATGAGTATCAGGATGGCATTTGTATCTGGAGCGCATCTAAAAGTTGAATCTGAATGAGTATCAGGATGACATCTGTATCTGGAGCGTATCTGAATTGTATCTAAAATCTAAATCTGAATGAGTATCAGGATGGCATCCATATCTGGAACATATCTGAACTGTATCTGAGAGTTGAATCTGAATGAGTATCAGGATGGCATCCGTATCTGGAGCGTATCTGAACTTGATCTGAAAAACCTTTGAACATTGTTAATGGTAGCTGTTGATTAACCTTACCCTGAAAAGGGTAAAATGTTAGCTAATATGCAATGTCATGTTGTATGAAATGCACGGTATAATGAGATTGTGATATATGCATTCGTGTTATCGATGTTTATGATATATAGATGCGATGTATGTATATGTGAGCTAATTTGCTGCACTGTTTGTTGGATTGGGGAAAATAAATCCCCGACTGCTGCTGAGGACACGGAGTGCAAGTCTTCATGTTTTGAAGTGTTGATGAATTTCCACTTAGAGAAATAAACTTTGTTGTAAAGGGAAGGTCGTGTACTGCTTGTAAAATCCTGTTGGGAAATCCTGAGAATTTTGGCGACTTCTACGGGGGAGTGATAGCTGGAAATTTTGTTCCGCTGGGGATTAAACTGCACACTGCGGGGGATTTTATGGAAATAGCTTAGAGATATTTCCCTACCTCTTAAAGCCATCAGTGATTGTATTATTATTTTGTTCATTTGTAAACAGTAGTTACATTCAAATGCATATGTTCAAAAATAAATCATTGGACGTTTTCGTAAACAAAACACAAGAGTAAAGAAAAACATATAGTTTTGTACTTTCAAAGGGACGTCTTTGTATTGAATTTGAGTAAGTATTTTTGTACAATGAGACAAACATTCTAGTAAGAGAATGCCGTCGTAAAAAATGAAAATTTGATACAAAGAAAAGATATCTATGTGAAATAATCTCATGGGGTTCCCATTCTGCTATAGCCTTCATGTCTCCGAGCATCTTATCTATTTGTTGCCTTGTCTGAAGCTGATTGAACTGATCAGAACCGTCGAGTTTGCAGGTTGTCCGTAAGGTGATCCAACGGGACATAGTCATACGCTTTAATTGCCTAACTTTTGCCTGGACCGCCCTTTCGGGTTTTCAGTCCACCGGGATACCCTTTTTTGCCCAAGCCGCCCTTTCGGGTTTTTAGCTTGCCAGGTGTACAGATTTTTTGTTTTATCCCTAATTTTTGCCCAAACCTTTTTGGTTCGCCGGGATGCCCTTATGTTGCCTAGGTATGTCAACCTAGCGGGTCTCTTATGCATAGTATCTTTTGACTATGTCTGCGTTCACAGGGTGCGACAGGTCGTCACCATCCATGGTGGTCAAGATCATTGCTCCACCAGAGAATATGCTTTTGATTACAAATGGTCCTTCGTATGTAGGAGTCCATTTTCCCCTGGGATCACCTTGCGACAGTATGATGCGTTTGATCATTAGATCCCCGACTTGATATACTTGGCGGCTGACCTTTTTGTTGAAAGCCTTGATCATCCGTTTTTGATACATTTGACCATGACAGATAGCAGTAAGCCTTTTCTCATCAATCAAGTTCAGTTGGTCAAGTCGAGTCTGGATCCAATCTTCTTCATTCAGCCCTGCATCCTTCATAATTCTCAAAGAGGGGATCTGGACCTCAATAGGCAAGACAATCTCCATGCCATATACCAGAGAGTAAGGAGTTGCCCTGGTTGAAGTGCGTGATATGGTACGATAACCGTGGAGAGCGAATGGTAGCATCTCATGCCAGTCTTTGTATGTGACTGTCATTTTCTATATGATCTTTTTGGTGTTTTTATTTGCGGCTTTGACAGCACCATTCATCTTTGGCCGGTAAGGGGAAAAATTGTATTGCTGGATCTTGAATTGCTCGCACAGGGCGGTGATCATAGTGTTGTTTAGATTCGTACCATTGTGTGTGATGATCCTCTCTGGAATACCATACTGACAGCTGAGATTCTGTTTAACGAACTGAGCTACAACATTTTTGGTGACGAAAGCGAAAGAGGCCGCCTCAACCCACTTTGTAAAATAGTCAATGGCCACCAAGATGAAGCGGTGTCTATTAGAGGTTGTTGGTTTGATTTCCCCAATCATGTCGATACCCCACATAGCAAAGGGCCAAGGAGCCGTCAAAAAATTCAAAGGAGCCGGAGGTACGTGCACCTTGTCAGCATAAATCTGACACTTGTGGCAGGTTCGAGAGTGTTGATAGCAATCTGCTTCCATGGTAGACCAGTAATAGCCTGCTCGTAGGATCTTCTTTTCCATCGTATGCCCACTAGAATGGGTGCCAAAAGTGCCCTCATGTAGATTAGCCATGACATTTTCTTCCTCAACCTTGTCTACGCAACGGAGCAAAACAGAGTCATGGTTGCGTTTGTAGAGAATGCCATTACTAAGGAAGAATTTAGCAGAGAATCTCCTTAAGAACTTCTTATCATTGACTGGAGCTCTTTCTGGATATTCTTGAGCCTCGAGATACCTCTTGACTTCGTGAAACCAAGGCTGGTTCACTACTTCTTCAGTATTAATCTCGTGACAGTGAGCTGGTTTATCCATTCGTTCAATGGTGATCTAGGGAGCCTCGTTATCCCATTTAAGTTTAAACATGGATGACATTGTAGCTAGTGCGTCTGCTAGCTTATTTTCTTCTCGCGGGAAATGCTCGAAGGTAATCGTCTCAAAATGCGGGATCAATGTCAACACGTGTTCTCTGTAGGGGATAAGGTTAGGGTGTTTGGTGTCTCATTCCCCTTTGATCTGGCTGATGACCAAGGCTGAATCTCTGAATACAATTAAAGATTTGATCCCCAAATCTATGGCAGCTTTGAGACCAAAAATGCACGCTTCGTATTCTGCCATGTTCTTTGTACAATTGAAGTAGAGTCTTGCCGTAAAGGGAGTATGACATCCTTCAAGAGATATGAGTACAACACCTATACCATTGCCGAGTGCGTTAGATTCCCCATCAAAAACCAGGGTCCATCGGGATCCTTGTTCAGGTTTGTCATATGGTCTGAATTCTTCACAGTTGTTTACCATCATGATGTCTTCATCTGGGAATTCAAACTTCATGGACTGGTAGTCATCCACAGCTTGATGAGCAAGGTGATCAGCTAGTACACTGCCCTTTATTGCTTTCTGGGTAGTAAATTATATGTCATATTCTGTCAAGATCATCTGTCATCTTGTTATTCTCCCAGAGAGGGTAGGTTTCTCGAAGATGTATTTTATTGGATCCATCTTGGATATCAATAAGGTAGTATGGGTCAGCATATACTGTCTTAGCCAGCGAGCAACCCATGCCAGAGCGCAGCAAGTTTTCTCGATCAATGAATATCTTGTTTCACAGTCGTTAAACTTTTTGCTCAGGTAATAAATAGCATGCTCTTTTCGGCCAGACTCGTCATGCTGCCCCAGCACACACCCCACTGAATTTTCCAAAACAGTTAGATACATGATCAAGGGCCTTCCCTCGACTGGTGGCATCAAAACCGGAGGCTCTTGCAGGTACTCTTTGATTTTGTCAAAGGCAGTTTGGCACTCATCATTCCATTTGACTACTTAATCTTTCTTCAGTAATTTCAAGATTGGTTCACAAGTAGCTGTCAGGTGAGAAATGAATCTGGAAATGTAGTTTAACCGTCCCAAGAATCCTCTGACTTCCTTCTCGGTACGAGGAGCAGGCATTTCTTGTATTTCTTTCACCTTGGCAGGATCTACTTCAATATCTTTACCGCTGACGACAAAGCCTAGGAGTTTACCAGACCTCACCCCAAATGTGCATTTATTCGGGTTCAACCTTAGCTTGTATTTATTTAACCTCTCAAACAGTTTCTGTAAATGATCAAGATGCTCTTCTTCTGTTTGAGATCTGGCTATCATGTCGTCCACATAGACCTCTATTTCGTGATGTATCATGTCATGAAATAGAGCTACCATGGCATGCTGATAGGTTTCCCCAGCGTTCTTCATCCCGAATGGCATAACCTTGTAGCAGAATGCGCCCTACTGTGTGATAAAGGTTGTTTTCTCCATGTCCTCAGGCGCCATTTTAATTTGGTTGTAGCCTAAGAAACCGTCCATGAAGGAAAACACTTTATAATGTGTTGTATTGTCAACTAGAATATCAATGTGGGGAAGTGGGAAATCATCCTTAGGGCTTGCCCTATTCAAATCTCTGTAGTCCATGCACATTCGCACTTTACCGTCCTTTTTAGGCACTGGAACAACATTGGAAACCCATTGTGGATAGGAAGTGACAGCCAAGAATCCGGTGTTGAATTGTTTCATAACTTCAGTTTTAATCTTCTCTGACATGTATGGCCACATACGACGGACCTTTTGTTTTACCGGAGGGAAGTCCTCTTTTGTAGGTAGACGATGTACTACGATATTTGCATCAAGTCCTGGCATGTCTTTGTACGACCAGGAAAAGACCTCAACATAATCGTGTAGCAACTAAATCAGACACTCTTTGACACTGGGTTCCAGATTCGCACCCACCTTGACTTCTCTTTTGTCTTCTTCGGTACCTAGGTTAATTGTGTCCACTGGTTCTTCGTGGGGCTGTATGGTCCTCTCTTCTTGTTGTAGTAACCTGGCGAGTTCCTCTAGAACTTCACAATCTTCCTCACCTTTGTCTTCATCTTGGTAGATTAGATTTTCAGAGTCACAAAAGGCCATAGCAGGATCGTTACCCATGGGATCCCGATTAGATGTAGATCTGCAATTTGAATGTGAGTGTGTGTAAGAGTATAGCTATCTTTGAAAGAAATGAAAATGTAAAAAGAAAAACAATGAGCACAAAGTTTGTATGCAAAAACATCCATGATTCATTGGTGTCATATGGAAATGAGATGATAACCCTTACAAATGGACCATTGTGCCTCGGGTAAGACACAAGGTTTTAAGAGTCTAAATTTTTTAATATTACAGATCTGACAAAATTTAAAGACAAATTATTGTTGGATAAAATTGATCAGAACAAAATCTCTAACTTCCCAGTTGCTGAGCCATCTACTAACAGTTGGGAAAATCCAATCCTCCAGATTGTAGCTGTCTTCATCATCCTCCACGGTGTTGACTTCGCGGTTGTTGATCTTCAAGGGTGGTCCTCCGGCACGAGCACGACGTACAGATTTCTGGGCTCCTGAAGTGAAACCCAAACCAAATTTGTCAGATTTGTATGGGATATCTAGGAGTTGGCCCCAAATAGTGCACCCACCTTCTTTTATCACTGCCTTGGCATCTTTCAAAGACGACATCTTGAGCAGAGGCCTTATAATCTTTGGGACTTGAGAAACAGCCTTGGTTATTGCCACAGTTTGCGGGACTTCTTCAAAGTGCTGGAATAGAAATTCAATAAATTCATCATTTAATTCCACATATCTGAAAGAATTTAGATGACTGACCATATACTCTTCTTCTCCATGAACAGTGATGATTTTCCCCTGAATTGGATATTTCAGCATTTGATGCAACGTAGAGGTAACGGCACCAGCATTGTGAATCCACGGTCGGCCTAATAAGCAGGAATATGAAGGGCGAATATCCATTACATAAAAATTTGAATCAAATGTTTGGGTTCCAACTTTTATGGGGATGTCCACTTCCCCATGCACCATCCTTTTTGAGCCATTGAACGCCCTCACCACTATGTTTCTAGGTTTCAAAGTCAATCCTTCACAGTCAATCCTATCAAGAGCCTTTTTAGGTAACACATTCAGAGACGAACTGGTATCAACCAAAACATGAGCCAAAGTCGTGCCCCTGCATTCAACTGAGACATGAAATGCCTCGTTATGCTTCCTCCCCCTTGGCGTTAAATTAGCATCCGGAAAACCTAACCCATTATCTACGATCAAGCTGGCTACGCAGTCTTGGAACTGATCGGCAGATGTTTCTTGGGGTACATGGGCAGTTTTAAGGAATTGTACCAAGGCCTTTGCATGAGCCTCAGAACATAACAATAAAGCCAGCATGGAAATTTTTTATGGAGTTTTCCCCAATTTTTCGACTATGTTGTATTCGCTTCTTTTTATAATCTTTAGAATTTCCTCCATCTCTTTTCGGGAGGTCTCAGGGATAGCTACTGATTGTGCCTTCGTCCGGACAGGCTCAACCAAAATATCTTTGCCTCGAGTCTCGGTTGACTCAGTAGTAGGAATGTTAGTAGGGTGATAACAGGGAATGCAACAATTTTGTCAACAGGAGTATTAGCGGAGATGATTACAGTACTGGGAATAGCCTTTAGAGGAGAAACAACAACAGGAATGATTACAGGTCCAAAAATAGCTTTTGGAGATCAATTTCTGGAGAGAATACCCTTCCACTTCGGGTTATCTTACTAGTCCCTGCGATATTACTGATATCAGAGTCAACTTTCTCAGAACTTGAATCTTCACCAACTGGCCAATCTTGATTGATATTGTGATAGTAGACATTACCTCCATAATTCCATGGTACGGTTTTGTCTGACGAATACGGGATTGGTCCAGGAATTATAATTATCAACGGAGCTACTTCAGGAACTGATATAATTCTAATGGATCTTTTGGTGGAGACTCTGGAAGAATTAGCGGAAATGGTCACTATGGAAACATCATTATAAGAAACAATTGGAATAGAAGTCTTCTCGAACAAAATCTCCTTGTCATATATTAGGCATTGAATGCCTGCTTTTAACAAATGATAGCTGGTTGGTGAGGATAAACAGAAGTGACATCTTTCATCACAGCTTGGGAATACACCGGCATTCAACAAGTTCTTTTTGATAGTCAAGAGTGGGGTCACAAGTTCATCAACCAAAGTAAGAAACATATCTTCCTCAACGATGTTGACATTACGGTCATGCTTGGGCATAGGGGCAGTGATAACATTGGAAATTTCTGGCACGTAGAATTCAATCTCTTTGGCTTCAAGAAGGTCTTGTACTTTTTTTTCTAAAGCCCAACAATTGTTAGTGTCATGGTCGGGACTCTCAGAATGATATGCACAGCGCGCATTAGGATGATAATGAGGAGAGGTTGTGTTAGGATTCTTTGGAGCTTATTTCAAAGTCACTAGATTGGATCTTAACAAATGCGACAATACTTGAGATAGTGTCATACTAATTCAAGTGAAATGTATGACTGGTCTTTCCAATTTTGGCTGGTTGTTTCTTTATTGAGCAGACCCAGGTTTATGAATGATGACAGCCCCCACCATTGGACGGTGTTCAGCCCTATCTTTATTTCTCTGAGGATATACATCAACAACTTCTTTTTTTGCAATGAATTGTTTTCTTACAGCAGCAGAGGATGCGTCTTTTTTAATCTTCCCATTCTTTATCCCGGCTTCCACTCTTTCTCCGGTCAATATCAATTCAGTAAAACCTGCCGAGGAACTCCCAATTAAATGATTGAAGAAAGGACCGGACAAGGTGCCCAAAAACATGTCTACTAACTCTCTTTCATATAGGGGAGGCTGGACTCTTCCTTCTAAGTCCCTCCATTTTTGCGCATAGTCTTTGAAGCCTTCACTTGAAACCATGGCTATACTCTAGAGTTGAGTACGGGTGGGAGCAAGGTCTGCATTATATTGGTATTGTTTGTAAAAAGGCAGTGGCCAGATCTTCCCAATTATGAACATTGGCTCTTTCTAACTGATAAAACCAATCAAGTTGAGTTCCGGACAGACTGTCTTGAAAGAAGTGTACCCATAAATCCTTGTCAGCATTATGAGGTTGTAATTTCCTCACATAAGACCGGAGATACATTTTGGGACATGAAACTCCATCATATTTGGCGAACACCGGTGCCTTGAATTTTGGAGGAATCACAATCCCAATTACTAAAACCAACTCCTCAAAGTCCAATCCAGGCACTTTTTGAATTTCCATTGCACTTAACCGTTCTTCCAGATGCTTATACTTGTCGTCGGCCGGAGGATATTTTTCTTCAGAATAATCTTCTTCTTCCTCTTCCTCTTCTGAATCTGGTTAGGCAACTACTTCCTTGCCTTTCACATCTTGATTGTATTTCTCAGTAGATGACGTTGCAAAATCTAGGATCCTTCTTGCTTGTCCTTGGAATCTTCTTCCCATATTTAGAACTCCAATTATTTTCTTTGTTTTCTTTTTCTTCTCTTCAACCAGCAAGGTCTTCAACTCTTCCTGTCCTTTGGCTAGAGTTAAGAACATCTGTTGAAACTGAGCATTTTGTGCTCGGAGGTCCTTCACCGTCTGCTCGAGATCCATCTTACTAAAATAAACAGTAGAAAGATGAGGAGACTTGTTGCAAGAAACCTTCTTATGTTATGGTGAATGGTAGATACATATGCAATGATTTCAAGGATTTTAAAGATTCAAATTTGTTTTACACAAAAAAAGGAAACACACGTTATATTAATAAATTAAAGCTTGAGTACATCAATGCCTCTTTGGGCAAAATGATACAAAAATTATAAGATAAAAAGGTTGTACGCATCCTCTTTGGTGCGATGTAGGCATTCAGAGTCCTCTCCTCATGAAGTTGTGTGGTGAGCTCCAAAACCTTCTTCTCGCTAGTGTAGAATTGGGCTTCGAAAGTGTCTCGCTCCCCCTTGAGTTGTATCCAATCTCTTTGTAAGTCTTCAAGAGAGGTGGACATGTCAGGATGCAGGACAGTGTATGGAACATCTCCTTCCATAACAGACTCAATAATTACCAGGAGAATGGAGGGATAAGGCATCATAAGACTCTGAGCACGAGTTCATACCCATTTGAGGTAAGGCTCAAGAGGGATGGAATTCTTATGCCCCAATGTCTTACTATCTACCTTGTTCAACATCCTCCAAGCTCGGATAAATCTATGGAGATGACCTTGATCATCGTTCTCGTAGTCAAATACCAAACATTGGATGAGCATCTCATGTGGGTCATCCCTTCGGGCGTAACCAAACTGTCTTAAGGCTAAGCAAGGGTTGTAGGTGATACCTACCCTAATACCAAGTAAAGGGACATTAGGGAATTCTCCATAACGATCAACAATAGTAACATTCTCTATGGATCGGGAATACCAATGAATGTCTGAATATTTGAGCGTCATCAACCTTTGTGACCACCTTGAACCTTGCTCATTCTTTAATACAAATTGGGAAAGATGCGAAATAAACCATCTTGCCAAAAGAGGAGTACAACACATAAGTATACCTCTTTTCCTCATAGTGCGAATGTGAAAAGAATGTAGGATGTCTTCTAAAAAAGTAGGCACCGGGTTACGAGACATGAAGATCTTGACGGTGTTCACGTCTATGAGTTGGTCAGGATTTGGAAACAAAACCATCCCATAGATGAGGAGAGCCACAATTTCCTCAAAAGCTTGCAGATCCAAAGAGTTCCAACAGCTTTGGGCTTTCTCAAATAAGAACTTTTCTAGGAAACCTTTGACACCACTCCTTGTTTCCCAATTAGTTGTGATATCAGATGGTTTCAAGTGTAGAACTTGAGCAATCTCTTCTGACTTTGGATTTCTTTCCTTACCGTTGAATGGTAGTTGATTTAGAATGGGAATCCTCAAGAGTTGGGATAATTCTTCCAAAGTTGGCACAAGTTGATAATCGGGGAATATGAAGCAATGGTGTAAAGGATCAAAGAACTGGAAGAGCACCTTCATCATGTCCTCATCAGTGTTGGAGATGACCAAGTTTAGTAGGCGACCATATCTTTTGGTGAATGGAGTATTTTTAGGAATCCTTGAAGCTAGCTCTTTAAGTTGAGGAGGGATCCTTACAAGATTTACTTGAATGGTTTTCCTGTGAATAGAATCCATGTCCTACAAAACAGAACAAAGATAAATCCCAAGATCCTTGAAATGGTCAGTGAATGAGTATGATGTTATGATGTTCATGATGTTATGTAAATGTAAATATACACAAACAAAGCAAACAAGTCCTTAGGTTTAGGCTTGCATGGAGTCTCATAGGTAAGTACCCTCTTGAAGTTTAGTTGGCTCAAACCTGTCCTGGCAATAGTAATCGGGTGCTAAGGAGCTCAATATCACTGGTTTGTTTCCTTGGTCATTGTTTCAGCACAAGCCTCTTTAATGGCGACCGAAATATCCCAAAAAAACAAACCTCAATGAGTGTAGTATCGAGTATCTACCAACTTCGGACTGCACCAAAGCCGGTCATCTCACTACGTCCTAATGGCTAAGTTGGTCAAGTAAAGGTTATAAAAGTTCATTAGTGCTTTATGACATCACTCAGCGGCCCCGTATTCTCCTTGATTAAATCAAAGGCTACCGGTACCCGTAATCACGTCACACTAACATAGCTATTGCTTAGACCATATCGGTATACTCCGCACAGTTTCCACAATGTATTGCTACTTACCTATAAGGTATCCCAAATCTGGGTAGAGGATTCAAACCCAAACAAAGAACCATAATGTAAAGCATACAAATCAAACAAAGAAAGCAAGTAAATGTGATCTAACCCTTAGGTAACCCCACTTTTAGAATTTTCCCCAGCAGAGTCGCCAGTTCTGTGATACGGTGGGAGAACTGACTTAGGTGTTTTACGTTTGATCGCAAATGTTACGGTTAGCAAGAGTCGCCACCGACTTTTCTTTTATCCAAAAGGAAATGCTGAAAAGAACATGAAAGACCTTTGAGATGTTTTATTGAGTTCTGGAGGTAGATTATAGAAAGGGAAGGTATTAGCACCCTTTTCATCCATGGTTTTCCATGGGCTCTTAGTTACTTTCTAGATCACTTGCTTTAGTTTGAAAATATGCTTTGTGTGGTTTTTGAAAGTATTTTGTAAACCCTAATTACTAGCATTTGTATATAAATCGATAAATTACGGAATTTAAAATTACTACGGTATTACAATACTTGTGGGAGGGGGTATACAAATTACAAATGGGGGTTGCAAGAAAATAGACCTAATTATCTATTAACACCATATTGAATTTGTACAAGAATTAAATAAATAATGTACAAAATGAATAAATATACAAGAATGTAAATGTAAAGAAAATGGATGTTTATTTGGACTTTTAGGGAAAAGGGATTTTGTTTTAACCTATTTAATTAAAATAAAAATAATTAAGTAAATTAGTAGAAAGTAAAACCTAAATTTACTAGGAAAAAGAATTTAAATAAAACCCTAATCTATTAATTCATTGGGAAAAAAGAAATTAAGTTTGTACGAAGAATATTTTTGGTATTTTTGGTCTTAAATATAATTTATAGTATTATAAAATATTTTTGGTCTTTTTTGTTTTAAAATAATATATTTTAATGCTGTAAATGAAAATAACTAAAACCCTAGTTTTTTAAATTAAATTTACAAATCAAATTAGTAAAATAAATAAAGTATGATTAAATAAAATATTTTTTTGTGTAAAAAATAAATAAACTATATCAAAATATAAATCTAATATTTTTATATTTTTTTCTGATTTTTTAGTATTAGATAAAATATTTAAGAAATCAAATAAATAAAAATAAAAAAAATAAAATAAAAATGTGTCAGGGTGTGAATAGCCAGCAAGGGGGTTAGAAGTTAAAAAAACATAAGGCCCAAAGGATGAGGCTCAGCGCTGCCAAAAAAAGAGTGAGAATATGAAAAATATGTAAAAAAAATCCAAAAGGGTACCTGTTGTACCCCAAAATTTGCCCTCCCATATTTCTCAAGACATGTCAAGAATCATCTCCAAGTTGTTCAAGATGGCTCAAGAGTTGGACAGTCAAATCATCTCCTAAGGCATTCAATTCAAAATTAGGGTTTTGTGTTGCATCAAGGTCCTTACATCCAAATGACCTCAAGTGCTCCTTAATGTCCTAACGTATGCTCAAATTCAGAAGGTATCCGACTGTGTGAGTTTTCTCGAAGAAATATGGTGAAAAAAGTGTGCTGAAAGTGCAGTTTTTACGCGCTAAAAAATTTATAACTTGAAGATCGTGGCTCGTTTTGAACCCGTTCCGGTGGCCAAAATTCCATCTTGACGTCATCTATGTTTTCATCTCTCACGGCTGGAAGCCAATTTCGATCAGAAGGTCTTCAAAAATGTGGATTTATCAAGTATTTTCGTACAGAAAATTTGTGACAGAAGTTTATTTGCGTCATGTTCAGAAAATCATAACTTCGTCGATTTTCATCGTATCGAGCTGGTTCCGGCGCCAAAATTTCACAAATTGAGTTAGCTACATTTTCACAGAAGGTATTGAGTTCAAACGGTATTCAAAAGGCTTTCATTTTTTTCTCAGAGTGCATGACGCGCCGAAAATCCTGAATGCTGAATATTATTTCATCTGGGCCGAAACTTCGAAAATTCATAACTCGGTCAATTTTTATCGGATTGAGTTCATATTTTTACACAAGGTCACTAACTCAGATACCTACAACTTTTCTTCAAAAGTCGAGACCGAATTATGCTCCGATCAATACCTGTTTTTTATTGAAGAACGTGTCAGAGTCGACACTGGAGCCCAAAATAAGTTTGTCTGAGCTGAAACTTCAAAAATTCATAACTAATTCACCGTTTATCCGATTGAGCCGATTTTCGAACAGGAGTTAGTTATCGATGTCAGCTACATTTTGATTTCACATTTCAACTTCAAAAATTGCACTTAAGTCCCTGCTATTTATCCTGGAAAGTGACGAACTCAAGTGAACATTGGAGGCCCAATTGCACATTCAAAGCCCATTTTCTTTACTCTAATTTCCATTATATAATCACATTCTTTTCACACAAACTAGAGAAAAAAGAAACCCTTGCCCCAACGCTGTCAGAATATCAAATTCTTTCAAGAACCCTAAAACCTTGAAATCCTTATTATAAATCCCTCTTTCACTACAAACAAGTCATCCCGGTTACAAACCAACATCTCACTACAAACAAGCCATCTCAGTTACAAACCAACATCTCACTACTTCTTCAGTAAGAGTAAGATTGACTTGATCTCCATGATCAAAAGGGCATAAAAGCATTCATGTCACTACTTTTCCAGTAAGGATAAGGTTGATTTGATCTCCATGATCAAAAGGGTATAATCATTCATACATGTCATATTGGCCTAAATATTAAATTTCTTCATATATTGGCTTTATTTGTATTTTATGATATATAGTAATTTATTTAATGTGTTCATGAGATTCAACACTGCAGATTTAGACAGGATCCCATGCAGGTTCATTAAGAAATGTTGAGGCCAAAACACAAATGGCCAAAAGCCAAAACACAAATGGCCAAAACAGAACAGTTTACACATGACACCAATACATGGCGAGACAGACATCCTGAGAAGGTTAAGGAATGTTGAAGCCAAAACACAAATGGCCAAAAGGCAAAACACAAATGGCCAAAACGAAACAGTTTACACATGACGCCAACAACTGTTTCACCCCTCCAATCAGGCCCGTATACTTCTAAACTCTCTCTCTATTTTTATTATTTTCCTTTAATTAATTAATCGTTATTCTTTTTATTAATCACTAACCAATTAACATTTTTTCCTAATAAAATCAAAAACACAAAAAATATTTTATTTATTAAAATTAACTTCATCACTTTTATTTTTGTAAATAAATTAATTTAATCAATTTAGCTTTAATTAGATTTAACTTTTAATATTTTTTGCAATATTTAAAATCAATTTAGAATATTAGGTTTTTATTAGCATTAATTCAATTTATTTTATTTCTTTAAAAACTCAAAAATCCAAAAATATTTTCATTATTTAATTTAATTTAATTGTTCATTTAATTTAATTCCATTTAATTCAAAAATAAACAAAAGTCCTTTCTTTAATAAAAAAGGGTCAAAACCCAAAAAACTCGCATCCGATTTAATTTCCCGCACGCGATCCATTTTATCATATTATTGTATCTGTTTCCCAGAATGTAATAGCTTTTAATTAGGGCTTTAATTATTTATCGCTTTATTTTACTTTCTGCATTTTATTTCAAGGGTTGTTTTTGGCGATGTAAATACCCGACGCCTTGTAATAGTTTAGATTTAATTTCCATATATTAAATTCCGCAACTATTAACTGTTAGATGTTTGATAAATAGGGAATGCATGACAAGATCAAATGTATGAACTTAAAATCAACATAGCTCACCCATGACATGTACAAAGATAATATAACTGAAAAACAATACACTCGCACATGCCACTCTTAGGGTACGCCTCACTTGGTTGCCTCGAACGTGGTCATTGAGTATAGGAAGTTTTAGAGGTCGCCCTTTTGTCCAAAGATCATAAGTTGCCTCGAAACGGTTGCCTCGGAAAAAATGATCTAAGACATTAGGGTTACCGCTAAGGCGTCCTAACGTTGCTTTAGTGACCACACGTCCCTTAATCGAATTGACCCGAAAACTCCGACGATGATGCTACCTACTCCTCAATAGTGGGATAGCATTGTCTAAAGGACATTTACACAGTTTAATTCCTTTTGAGTAGGTAGAGGTTCTTAGGTACTTGCTCTTTCAAAACAAAACAAATTTTTCACACTTACACTTTTCAAACAAAGTTTTCAACAACACTTCATACACTCTTGAGGACAAAAACAAGAGTTAAATCGAAGCTTTCAAACAAAACTCTTTTCAAAACCCACAAACACAAGAAAAGTAAAACTTTTGAAAACACAGTGAGCAAGTACCTAAGAGCCCGTGGATAACCACGGATAGAAAGGGTGCTAACACCTTCCCTTTCTATAATCTACCTCCCGAACCCGAGAAGCATCTCGAAAAGGAATTTTTCTGTGCTTTTGTCCTTTCCTTGTTGGATAAAATAAAAGACGGTGGCGACTCTTGCTTACCGCGACATTTTGCAAAAACAAACGCAAACGCGAACCAGCATTCCAAAACAGACAGTTCTATTTCCACCGATCACAGAACTGGCGACTCTGCTGGGAAAGTATAAGTGAGGTGTACCTTAGGATTAGATCACTTGTTTTTTCAATTGTATTGCTTTGTATGCTTTAAACTTTGTGGGCTTGTATCGGAGTTTTATAGATCCTAACCCGGATCCGGGGGTACCCTTTTTTAGGTAAGTAGCAATAAACTATGAGGGATATGTCCAGCGTAGACCGACACGGATAAAGTAGTAGCTACGTTGGTGTGACACTTTGGTCTGTACCGATATCCCTTGTGTTGGAACGAGTAGAATATGGGTCTTCTGAGAAGTCATTAAGCACCAACTGACCTTAGAACCTTAAATTGACCAACTTGGCCATAGAACAGTAGCAGTATGCTACACTCATTGAGACTAAACTCTCGCGATGGTTCCGGCCGCAAGAAAAGGTTGCCAAACTGGAATTATGACCGATTGAGGGTAGTCAGTGATATTGAGATCCTCTAGAACCCGGTTACTATTTTTAGGACAGGTCTTAACCAACTGAAACTGAAAGAGGGTAGTACCCAAACTCCATGTCGGCCTAAAACTTAAGGCTATATGTGTGACTTGTGTGCCTTCAAACTTGAACTACTTGCACATTCTTGTTATCTGACAACATGAGTTCCTTGCAGGTTTTGTTTACAGTCCTTATTCATTGAAGGGCTTACTTACATCACCTACACTTTTGCTTAAACGCATAGCATACACATCATAACATCATACCATAGCATTTCCTTAACCATTTCAAGGATCTCAAGGGTTTGTGATGCAGGTCAGGATGAACCAAATGTCTAGCAAGGGGCAAAGTTGATTTATTTTCCTCTAGCCAAGGTTGTTTGGAGATCAAAACACGATAACTCAAGTCAGGGGATATGACCCACTCGATATGGTGAGCTTGACTCTTGAAGAAGGACTCTTAACGACACGAAGTTTCTTCTAACAAATTCTAACAAGTTTCTTGTTTACCCCGTGAGATCCTTGAAAACATTGCATACATATATCATACATATCATTGCATAACAGGTCTCCTAATACAGGTCTCTCATGTTCTCGCTGTTTATTTCAGCAATGGCTTTCCAACCAGACAATCAAGATCTTCAAACTCGAGAGACTCAGTTCAGGGAAATCTTCCTAAACCTATCCAAGGGGCAGGAAGAGTTGAGAAGACTCCTCATGGGGAATTTGGTCAAGAAAAGTCCTGAAGACAATAAGGACGAACGGCTGAAACATCTGCAAGCTGAGGTAGATGCAATGAGAACCCAGATGTTGGGGCAGATGGCTCTTATCCAAGGCTTAGCTCAGGAGAAAGAAGAGCTGAGAACCATGATCAACCAGCTTCATCAAGACAGATACAACAGTATGAAGCAAATAGTCAAGGCTGAGGATCAAGTCATTAATCAACTTCCGAGAAGTCAAAGGTTTGGTTTGATGAAGAATAGACCTCTCCAAGTTGCTACTACCTCACAGGTCCAACAACAACCTTGCCATAAACAACGGGTTAATCAGAGGCCGTTTACCAAGCTCAACATGCCGCTGTCTCAAGCTTTGCAACACCTGTTGAAATTGAATCTGGTGACATTGGTAGGACCTCATCCGAATCCTAAGACTTCTTCACCCAACTACAATCCTGATGCAAGGTGTGCATACCATTCTAACAGCTCGGGGCATGATACTGACGACTGTTGGAAGTTGAAGTACAAAATTCAAAACCTGATTGATGAAGGAGAATTGGAATTCACACAAGATGGTCAGGCTGAGTTCTTCTACCATCCCTCCAAGGTTCACCATTTGAAGTGACAAGTCCTGAGACGAGAAGACTTTTTGTTCATTGGAATTTTCAATTTGTAATTTTCTTTTGATTGTTCAAACATTTATTCATGTCAAACTTTATTACTTTATCAATGCATCGCATATGTCTATTTCACTACATTCAAATTGCTTTCATTTTTTGTGATGTTCAACTCTCGATTAAAAAATTCTAAACCTTTTGAGGGAGGATGACGAAAACGATACCACGATCTTTACAGTATGCTTTTGAACAGACCCCGCTGATGAGGTACAAGCATTGTTTCAAATCCTAAACAGTGGAGTTATAAGGAAGATAATCCCTCGTCAACCCCTTTGAGCCAAAGAAGTTGGAGTTTTTCTTTTCATGAATTAAAACCCTTAATTATAACCTGGGGCAGGGTAGTTTTCTCAGTTGATCCAGATGCACAATGAATGGCATCAAAGAAGTCCTTCTGAAACAAGAGACAGTGATGGTTCCGTATAATCGTAAGGACAGGCAGTCATTATCGCTCAGAAATAAAAGCCCATTAAGTCAAAACCTATGAAGGAGACTTACAAAAAAACTGGGGCATCCCGCTGACTGTAATCACAAAAAGAAACAGTTCATGCAAAAAAGAACAGGGATAATAAAAACCAAAAGGGAAGAGATCCTGCAAACTCTCAACAAAATGACTGCCTGTTCAAAATAAATTGTTAGTATCCAAACCATCACTAGAATATCAGAGCAAAGACTCAAACAGGATCTAAATGCACGGTTAGCTGAGTTTAGGGTCGAAGAATATCATGAAGAGCGGGTGGGTACAAATAAAATTTGAGCCTTTATCCTTTGTTTCTTAAACCGTGAACCAGGCCACGTTATAACCCTTAAAAGTCCTAGCTGAAGCATGGGTTAGTTCGAAAGCATACTGTTACAAAAGGTATCCTGACTCCTGTAGGGCTTGCTGTAAATCCTGAGTTGACGTCACATTTTACAAAATTTTCCTATCTTACTGAAAAAATGCATTTTCAAAAACTTCAAGACAGACATAAGCTTTGCATTCTTAAAATAACATTGTTTGTATATGACTATTTGTTCAAGCAGCAGAGAAATTCTCACGACGAATATCTAGTGAACAAAAACCTTTTCAATAAAAAGGGTCATCTCAAGTGGAAGAAACACTTCCAACCAAGGGGCAAATCTCCATCTGAGTCACTTGGGGCATTGGACATGAATTCCAGCAACGAATCTTGCATGATCAAACGAAGATCTTCTGGTAGTATGGCAATACAACACTACCGACAGTGACACCTCTCTACATTCTGAGGGAATGGACATAGTCAAAAAAATACCGCACGTGAATCAAAGACCCGCTAGGTTGACTGGCCTAGGCAAAAATAAGGGCTTCCCGGCGAACCAAAAGGGTTCGGGCAAAAATAAGGGATGAAAATGAAAAAGTCTGTACACCCGGCAAGTCGAAAACCTGAAAAGGCGGCTTGAGCAAAAAAGGGTATCCCGGTGAACTGAAAACCCAAAAGGGCG
Source organism: Vicia faba (assembly GCA_948472305.1). Classification (NCBI taxonomy): domain Eukaryota; kingdom Viridiplantae; phylum Streptophyta; class Magnoliopsida; order Fabales; family Fabaceae; genus Vicia; species Vicia faba. The sequence continues at coordinate 171,729,601 of OX451739.1, read as the reverse complement.
GTCCAGGCAAAAATTAGGGATCAAAGCGTACGACTATGTCTCGTCATCTCGTCACTGGCCTACCAGAAGAAGACTTGTCATTTTGACCAAAAGATACCAAGCACCTCATAGGTGGGGATAATACTCGATCCACAGGGCCTCCGCATGCACATTCTCCCGCAAAAATCAGGGGAAAATAAGAATTGTCCGAACTGTACAAGTTGCTCTGTCCACCAGGTACCAAGGTATATATTCAGCTGAAGAATATGGCTAAGATACTTTCACTCCCCGCAGAGTAAGACAGTAATGATAGCTCTCTCAGTTGAGACTTGCAACTATGAACGAATCAGCCATACTCTCCCCCAGGCAGAGTTGGTCTACCATCAGCCTTAAAAAGATTGGGTATCCCCAGAAGGTCTCAATATTCCCCAGCGGAGTATAAGGATATTCCCCAACAAGCATAAGAGTATCCATGGCAGTCTTAATATTCCTCAACGGAATATAAGAATGTTTCCTGGAAGAATGCAAGATACCCCCAGTGGAGCCATTTCCCCAGTGCAGTCTAAAAAAGTTTCCCCAATAGAGAGTTGAATCATCTTCCCCAGTAGATTCTGGTAGCTTGTCCCCTGCAGAATACAGATGCATCTCCTCAACCAAGTTCAGAGGTTATCCCCACAAGAGTCTAACTGGGTTATCCTCAGCAAATTACAACTGAAAGATCATCCCCAGCAAAATTCTTTCTATCCCCAGCGGAGTTCATCATCAAAATCCCCAACAGAGCTTATCAATGGAATCCCCAGCGGAGTTATTGTTAAAATCTCAGCAAAGCATCTCTTCCCACAGAGTAATTCCCCGCAGAGTAATATCTTCACTAGTTTATTCCCCAACAGAGTCATCCTCTCCTGCAGGTTTATTCTTGCAATCATCTTCGTTCATCATCCCCAGCGGAAACGAAGAACTCAACTCTATTCTCCAGCAGCTCCGGGATTTATTTTCCCAGACAAAAATACATTCATAAACATTTCACACTTCATACCTCCTATTTACATACATGACAAAGTGCATACGACACGATCTCATTTATTTTTGAGAACATCATGACATCATGCATTTCATACATCATGACATTGCATACAGCTAACGTTTTACCTTTTTCAGGAAAAGGTAAATCAAAAGATGGCTACCATCAACCTTTTCAAGTCCCAGTGTAATACATGTAACAAGCCAGGAAAATTTTGTGGACGACTGATTGTAGGTTAATACCTGAAACCAGCCAGGAAATTATCTACATGAAGAGATTGAAGATCAATACCTGTAACAAGTCAGGAAGACTTTCTTTCTCAGGTCAGAGATTAATACCTGAAACCAGCCAGGACAGATATCTCCTTGACCAAACCTTTTCAAGTTCCAGATTAATACCTGTAACAAGCCAGGAAAATTTTGTGGACGACTGATTGTAGGTTAATACTTGAAACCAGCCAAGAAATTATCTACATGAAGAGATTGAAGATCAATACCTGTAACAAGTCAGGAAAACTATTTTTATTTCTCAGGTCAGAGATCAACACCTGTAACCAGTCAGCACAACTATCTCATCGGCCAACCTTTTCAAAGTTCCAGATTAATACCTGTAACAAGCCAGGAAAATTCTGTGGACGACTGATTGTAGGTTAATACCTAAAACCAACCAGGAAATTATCTACATGAAGAGATTGAAGATCAATACCTGTAACAAGCCAGGAAAACTATTTTTCTTTCTCAGGTCAGAGATTAACACCTGTAACCAGCCAGGACAACTATCTCATCGGCCGACCTTTTCAAGTTCCAGATTAATACCTGTAGCAAGCCAGGAAAAACATTTGTGGACGACTGATTGTAGATTAATACCTGTAACAAGCCAGGAAAATTATCTACATGAAGAGATTGAAGATTAATACCTGTAGTAAGCCAGGAAGACCATCTTTCTTTCTCAGGTCAGAGATTAATACCTGAAACCAGCCAGGACAGCTATCTCATCGGCCAACCTTTTTAAGTTCTAGATTAATACCTGTAACAAGCCAGGAAAATTATCTACATGAAGAGATTGAAGATTAATACTTGAACCAGACAGGACAAGTTCTATAACCTCAACGGTATACTCCCGGTGAGCACGAGTCAGTTCCTAAATCTCAACAAAAGTTAGACTTCCCCAGCGGAATCTTCTACAAACAACAGTTATGCAAGTTCTCGCTAAGGAATCTCTTATGCGATCGAAACTCCTGCAGATGGCATCTATAAGCCCATCCTCCTACCAACAATCTCCAAATGGCATCTGTAAGCACATTCTCGATGTCACAATCCTGATACTACACCATGCGAGTGCAAATTTCTGGGCACTCTAGTGTTCAATTATCTTCCACCTTCGGATCACGAAAGGCTCGAAAGCCAATCTATATCCTCAGGTTTAAGAAAATTGAACAGGGGCAACTGTTGTACCCCAAAATTTGCCCTCCCATATTTCTCAAGACATGTCAAGAATCATCTCCAGGTTGTTCAAGATGGCTCAAGAGTTGGACAGTCAAATCATCTCCTAAGGCAGTCAATTCAAAATTAGGGTTTTGTGTTGCATCAAGGTCCTTACATCCAAATGACCTCAAGTGCTCCTTAATGTCCTAATGTATGCTCAAATTCAGAAGGTATCCGACTGTGTGAGTTTTCTCGAAGAAATATGGTGAAAAAAGTGTGCTGAAAGTGCAGTTTTTATGCGCTAAAAAATTCATAACTTGAAGATCGTGGCTCGTTTTGAACCCGTTCCGGTGGCCAAAATTCCGTCTTGACGTCATCTATGTTTTCATCTCTCACGGATGGAATTCCATTTCAATCAGAAGGTCTTCAAAAATGTGGATTTATCAAGTATTTTCATACAGAAAATTTGTGACAGAAGTTTATTTGCTTCATGTTCATAAAATCATAACTTGGTCTATTTTCAACGTATCGAGCTGGTTCCGGCGCCAAAATTTCACAAATTGAGTTAGATACATTTTCACAGAAGGTATTGAGTTCAAACAGTATTCAAAAGGCCTTCGTTTTTTGCTCAGAGTGCATGACACGCTGAAAATCCTGAATGCTGAATATTATTTCATCTGGGCCGAAACTTCGAAAATTCATAATTCGGTCAATTTTTATCGGATTGAGCTCATATTTTTACACAAGGTCACTGACTCAGATATGTACAACTTTTCTTCAAAAGTCGAGACCGAATTATGATCCGATCAATACCAGTTTTTTATTGGAGAACGTGTGAGAGTCGACACTGGAGCCCAAAATAAGTTTGTCTGAGCTGAAACTTCAAAAATTCATAACTAATTCACCTTTTATCCGATTGAGCCGATTTTCGGACAGGAGTTAGTTATCGATGTCGGCTACATTTTGTTTTCACATTTCAACTTCAAAAATTTCACTTAAGTCCCTGCGATTTATCCTGGAAAGTGACGAACTCAAGTGAACATTGGAGGCCCAATTGCACATTCAAAGCCCATTTTCTTTACTCTAATTTCCATTAAATAATCACATTCTTTTCACACAAACCAGAGAAAAAAGAAACCCTTGCCCCAACGCTGTCAGAATATCAAATTCTTTCAAGAACCCTAAAACCTTGAAATCCTTATTACAAATCCCTCTTTCACTACAAACAAGTCATCCCGGTTACAAACCAACATCTCACTACAAACAAGCCATCTCAGTTACAAACCAACATCTCACTACTTCTTCAGTAAGAGTAAGACTGACTTGATCTCCATGATCAAAAGGGCATAAAAGCATTCATGTCACTATTTTTCCAGTAAGGGTAAGGTTGATTTGATCTCCATGATCAAAAGGGTATAATCATTCATACATGCCATATTGGCCTAATCATTAAATTTCTTCATATATTGGCTTTATTTGTATTTTATGATATATAGTAATTTATTTAATGTGTTCATGAGATTCAACACTGCAGACAGGATCCCATGCAGGTTCATTAAGGAACGTTGAGGCCAAAACACAAATGGCCAAAACACAAATGGTCAAAAGGCAAAACACAAATGGTCAAAACAGAACAGTTTACACATGACACCAATACATGGCGAGACAGACATCCTGAGAAGGTTAAGGAATGTTGAAGCCAAAACACAAATGGCCAAAAGCCAAAACACAAATGGCCAAAACGAAACAGTTTACACATGACGCCAACAACTGTTTCACCCCTCCAATCAGGCCCGTATACTCCTAAACTCTCTCTCTCTATTTTTATTATTTTCCTTTAATTAATTAATCGTTATTCTTTTTATTAATCACTAACCAATTAACATTTTTTCCTAATAAAATCAAAAACACAAAAAATATTTTATTTACTAAAATTAACTTCATCACTTTTATTTTTGTAAATAAATTAATTTAATCAATTTATCTTTAATTAGATTTAACTTTTAATATTTTTTGCAATATTTAAAATCAATTTAGAATATTAGGTTTTTATTAGCATTAATTCAATTTATTTTATTTCTTTAAAAACTCAAAAATCCAAAAATATTTTCATTATTTAATTTAATTTAATTGTTCATTTAATTTAATTCCATTTAATTCAAAAATAAACAAAAATCCTTTCTTTAATAAAAAAAGGGTCAAAACCCAAAAAACTCGCATCCGATTTAATTTCCCACACGCGATCCATTTTATCATATTATTGTATCTGTTTCCCGGAATGTAATAGCTTTTAATTAGGACTTTAATTATTTATCGCTTTATTTTACTTTCCGCATTTTATTTCAAGGGTTGTTTTTGGCGATGTAAATACCCGACGCCTTGTAATAGTTTAGATTTAATTTCCGCAATTTAAATTCCGCAACTATTAACTGTTAGATGTTTGATAAATAGGGAATGCATGACAAGATCAAATGTATGAACTTAAAATCAACATAGCTCACCCATGACATGTACAAAGATAATATAACTGAAAAACCATACACTCGCACATGCCACTCTTAAGGTACGCCTCACTTGGTTGCCTCGAACGTGGTCATTGAGTATAGGAAGTTTTAGAGGTCGCCCTTTTGTCCAAAGATCATAAGTTGCCTCGAAACGGTTGCCTCGGAAAAAATGATCTAAGACATTAGGGTTACCGCTAAGGCGTTCTAACGTTGCTTTAGTGACCACACGTCCCTTAATCGAATTGACCCGAAAACTCCGACGACGATGCTACCTACTCCTCAATAGTGGGATAGCATTGTCTAGAGGACATTTACACAGTTTAATTCCTTTTGAGTAGGTAGAGGTTCTTAGGAACTTGCTCTTTCAAAACAAAACACATTTTTCACACTTACACTTTTCAAACAAAGTTTTCAACAACACTTCATACATTCTTGAGGACAGAAACAAGAGTTAAATCGAAGCTTTCAAACAAAACTCTTTTCAAAACCCACAAACACAAGAAAAGCAAAACTTTTGAAAACACAGTGAGCAAGTACCTAAGAGCCCGTGGATAACCACGGATAGAAAGGGTGCTAACACCTTCCCTTTCTATAATCTACCTCCCGAACCCGAGAAGCATCTCGAAAAGGAATTTTTCTGTGCTTTTGTCCTTTCCTTGTTGGATAAAATAAAAGACGGTGACGACTCTTTCTTACCGCGACATTTTGCGAAAACAAACGCAAACGCGAACCAGCATTCCAAAACAATCAGTTCTATTTCCACCAATCACAGTACCAATGGGGCTCGAACCCAGATCCCTATAGTCACAGGCGCACGCTTCTACCACTGGGGTGGCTATACATCTGTTTATATAAATCAAACCATAAATATATATGGTAAACACGTTCCTGAGGCCAACTTCATCTTCAACCTCACGTCCAGCCAGAACCTATGTATCTTATTCAATCTTCAACAAAAATAAAAAATGTAAATAGGAAACTTATAGCAAATTTCCTCACAATTTCAGAAATGCAAAGCAATAAAATTATAGATCAAAGATAAGCATGAATTTTAATGGCCCTAATCTGAATCTTAAAAATTTCAGAAACTTCAATCTTAAAATTCTCTAAGCTCAAGCAATATAAATGAAAACTATGGACATGGTTAACTTTAGGGCAATGATATCTACATTTTTCATTCACAAATAAATCATTAATGATGCTTGTATGAAAAGTTCAAAGTTGAGATAACTTACCTTCCAAGAGGGTATCGTGTTTTAAGTTTGAGAAGATTTTAGTGAGTTCCAATGATTGGATTAGCTTCCTCAAGTTCCCAGGAAGCTAATGTGATTCTTAGCTTGAGTTGAAAGTGCCTGAGGAGTTCTGGAGAAGTCAAGATGCAAGGTGCTGTTTTTTGAAAATGGTGGATGATGACGGAGGTGTTACAGTGGTGTTGCAGGTGTTGGGATTGTTTGTGTATGTTATTTAGAAGCTTTTTAAAGTAAAAGGCCAAGAAACACACGAGAAAATTTGGAGATTGGATTCAAAACACAGAAATGGCAAGTTTTGAGGTGTTTTTGGTGATTCTGTGTTCTTAGTGTTTTCATGGATCAAGCATACGTGGGATTTGTGGCAAATAACTTGTGTATGTATAAGCAAAAGGTCTTGAGTGCTTTGTAGAGTCAGAAGTACAAGTTACAAGCTAATTGCTATTTACTTGATTTTCAAGAAAAGTGGGAAAACAAGTTTCAAGAGGAAGTACAAGCATGGGATGAGTGTTCGTAAGTGTCTAAATAAGTTTCTATTGAGTTATAGGACTTGTATGATCAGAAAATAACAAGTGCAAGGCTCAAGAACAAGTTTTATGCAAAAATCTACTATATCAAAATGGCATTGTGCACTTTCTTCCCAAAATGGATATAAAGCATTGCCTTGCATTGAATGCTTGAATTGAGACCTCTAAAAGTTGTGGAAGAAATTAATTATGGAGTGTCTAACAAGTTTGAGGCCTTCAAAGTAGAGTTTATGCAGCATAATTTTGAATTTTGAATCTTGTTCATCACAAAATGACTTGTAATTTAAGTGTGAAAACCCTAACTTTATCTCTTCGATTCTCCCTACTTAAAAATGATATCAAGGAGTTATTAGACATTTTGGAAAGCTTGTAATGTGCTCTACAACCCCTCTTTGAATCACTTTTTAAAATTCCCCTTGGAACTATATGAAAAAGTGCCATGAAGTTAGGTCAAAATCCTGACCAAATTAGGGCAAAATTTCACTAAGTGTTTTATTTCATGACCATGTGTTCTTAAAATTATAACTTGAGATCCAAGAACTTTTGGAAGGAGTTGTGTAAATAAATTTTGTATATTTCATGGAGATATAAAACTTTCATGTTGAAAGTTTCTTTTGAATCATCTTGCATCATGGTGAAAATTTTGCTCAAAGTTATGAAAAAATAAGAAATTTCCAACACTTGGAAAAATTTCTAAGTTTAGAAATTTTAACTTTTCAAAATGAAATCTTGAATTTTTTATTTCTTGATGAATAAGTTTCATATTTTGACATGATTTGATGAATTGTGATCTTTGACATTTGATTTTGACCAAAAAGTCAAAGTTTGACTTTTCAATATACAGTTGACTTTTCAATATACAGTTGACTTTTGATCAGTTGACTGAAAATTCATCTGTCAATCCATTGGACTTGAGCAATGTTTTGAGCTATGTCATTAGGTAAAAGTGATGCAATTGGACTCTTGAGATCGTGCTTTAAACCAATTGATCATTTTCTAGGTCAAAAATCAGAAATTGCCCTTTCCCAGTCAAAACCCTAATTTTGACCATTTTGCCCTTTTGAAGATTTGGTCAAATTTCTTGAGGAATTATGGTCCAAACTTGATCAAATGATACATAAGAGTTTAAAATGTTGATGTGGTTCAAAAATTATGAAGTTTGACTGTAAATTGGCCATGGTTGACTTTTTCCCTAATACAGTTGATTTTTAGGTCGATTGCTCAATTGACTGAGCAAAAGTGTGATTCAAAGCTTGAAACTTTACATGAGTAATCTTGAGGGTCCATAATGATCCATGAAAGACATATGGGGCATTGAAAGTTCAAATATCCTTGTGCAAACTCAAACCCTAATTTTGGTCACCAGTGCTTAAGGAGGTGTCTTGAGCTGATCAACCCTAGTGCAGTCTTGAGCCAAAGGAGATATTGTGAGAAAATTCTTGATAAGTGAGAGGGAAAATTTTGGGGTACAACATCTGCCCCTGTTCAATCTCCTTAAGCCTGAAGAGTTAGATTGGCGAGTTTTTCCATTCGTGACACGAAGGTGTAAGATGATTGGACATTAGAGTGCCCAGAAATTTGCACTCGGTGATGTGATGATTGACGGTATAGGGAATGGGCTTAAAGATGCCATTTTTAGGGATGATGGAAAGTTGTCGGAGATGGGCTTGTAGATGCCATCCAGAAACGATTGTTGAACCGTGTTTGTAAGCTGAAACTGAATGAATATCAGAATGGCGTTCGTGTTTATAGCGTATATGAATTGTATCTGAAAGTTGAATCTGAATGAGTATCAGGATGGCATCCGTATCTAGAGCGTATCTGAACTGTATCTGAAAGTTGAATCTAAATGAGTATCAGGATGGCATCCATATTTAGAGCGTATCTGAACTGTATCTGAAAGTTGAATTTGAATGAGTATCAGGATGGCATCCATATTTGGAGCGTATCTGAACTGTATTTGAAAGCTGAATATGAATGAGTATCAGGATGGCATTCGTATATGAAGCGTATCTAAACTGTATCTGAAAGCTGAATTTGAATGATTATCAGGATGGCATCCGTATCTGTAGCGTATCTGAACTGTATCTGAGATTTGAATCTGAATAAGTACCAGGATGGCATCTGTATCTGGAGCGTATCTGAAATGTATCTGAAAAACCTTTGAACATTGTTAATGGTAGCTATTGATCAGCCTTATCCTGAAAAAGGTAAAATGTTAGCTAATATGCAATGTCATGTTGTATGAAATGCACGATATAATGAGATTGTGATACATGCATTCGTGTTATCGATGTTTATGATATATGGATGCGATGTATGCGTATGTGAGCTAATTTTCTGCACTATTTGTTAGATTGGGGAAAATAAATCCCTGACTGCTGCTGAGGATACGGAGTGAAAGTCTTCATGTTTTGAAGTGTTGATGAATTTCCACTTAGAGAAATAAACTTTGTTGTAAAGGAAATGCCGTGTACTGCTTGTAAAATCCTGTTGGGAAATCCTGAGAATTTTGGCGACTTCTACCGGGGAGTGATAGATGGAAGTTTTGTTCCGCTGGGGATTAAACTGCACACTGCAGGGGATTTTATGGAAATAGCTTAGAGAGATTTCCCTACCTCTTAAAGCCATCAGTGGTTGTCTTTTTATTTTGTTCATTTGTAAACAGTAGTTACATTCAAATGCATATGTTCAAAAATAAATCATTGGACATTTTCATAAACAAAACACAAGAGTAAAGAAAAACAGATAGTTTTGTACTTTCAAAGGGACATCTTTGTATTGACTTTTAGTAAGTATTTTTGTACAATGAGACAAACATTCTAGTAAGAGAATGTCGTCGTAAAAAATGAAAATTTGATACAAAAAAAAGATAGATATGTGAAATAATCTCATGGGGTTCCCATTCTGCTATAGCCTTCATGTCTCCGAGCATCTTATCTATCTGTTGCCTTATCCGAAGCTAATTGAATTGATCAGAATCGTCGAGTTTTCAGGTTTTCCATAAGGTGATCCAACGGGACATAGTCTTACACTTTAATTCCCTAACTTTTTCCTGGACTGCCCTTTCGGGTTTTCAGTCCATCGGGATACCCTTTTTTGCCCAAGCCGCCCTTTCGGATTTTTAGCTTGTCGGGTGTACATATTTTTTGTTTTATCCCTAATTTTTCCCAAACCTTTTTGGTTCGCTGGGATGCCCTTGTGTTTCCTAGGTATGTCAACCTAGAGGGTCTCTTATGCGTAGTATCTTTTGACTATGGCCGTGTTCACAGGGTGCGGCAGGTCGTCACCATCCATGGTGGTCAAGATCATTGCTCCACCAGAGAATATGCTTTTGATTACAAATGGTCCTTCGTATGTAGGAGTCCATTTGCCCCTGGGATCACCTTGCGGCAGTATGATACGTTTGATCACCAGATCCCCGACTTGATATACTTGGCGTCTGACCTTTTTGTTGAAAGCCTTGATCATCCATTTTTGATACATTTGACCATGACAGACATCAGTAAGCCTTTTCTCATCAATCAAGTTCAGTTGGTCAAGTCGAGTCTGGATCCAATATTCTTCATTCAGCCCTGCATCCTTCATAATTCTCAGAGAGGGGATCTGGACCACAATAGGCAAGACAGCCTCCATGCCGTATACCAGAGAGTAAGGAGTTTCCCCGGTTGAAGTGTGTGTTGTGGTATGATAACCATGGAGAGCGAATGGTAGCATCTTATGCAAGTATTTGTATGTGACTGTCATTTTCTGTATGATCTTTTTGATGTTTTTATTTGCGGCTTTGACAACACCATTCATCTTTGGCCCGTAAGGGGAAAAATTGTGATGTTAGATCTTGCATTGCTTGCACACGGTGATGATCATAGTTTTGTTTATATTTGTACCATTGTCTATGATGATCCTCTCTGGGATACTATACCGACATATGAGATTCTGTTTAATTAACCGGGCTACAACATTTTTGGTGACGGGAGCGAAAGAGGCCGCCTCAACCCACTTTGTAAAATAGTCAATGGCCACCAAGATGAAGCGGTGTCCATTAGAAGTTGTTGGTTTGATTTCCCCAATCATGTTGATACCCACATAGCAAAGAGCCAAGGAGCCGTCAAGACATTCAAAGGAACCGGAGGTACGTGCACCTTGTCAACATAAATTTGACACTTATGGCAGGTTCGAGAGTGTTGATAGCAATCTGCTTCCATGGTAGACCAGTAATAGCCTTCCCATAGGATCTTCTTTGCCATCATATGCCCACTGGAATGGGTGCAAAAAGTACCCTCATGTAGATCATCCATGATCTTTACTGCCTCAACCTTGTTTACGCAACAGAGCAAAATAGAGTCATGGTTGCTGTGATCGGTGGATCAGGAACTGACTGTTTAACGCTGGTTCGCGAAATGTCGCGGAAGCAAGAGTCGCCACCGTCTTTTATTTTCTCCAAATGGAAAGGACAAAAGCACAGAAAAATTCCTTATAGAGATTGCTCTCGGTTCGGGAGGTAGGTTATAGAAAGGGAAGGTGTTAGCACCCTTTCTATCCATGGTTATCCATGGGCTCTTAGATACTTTCTCATTGTGTTTTCAAAAATGGTTTGTTTGCTTTTCAACTGTGGGTTTTAAAAAAAGTTTCTTTGAAAATTTCAGTTCGACTCTTGTATCGGTCCTCAAGAGTGTTTGAAAAATTGCTTTCGAAAGCTTTTGAAAATGTGTTGGTGTGAAAAGTCTTTTTGAATTTGTTTTGAAATTAGAGCAAGTATCTACGAGAACCTATCTACCCTAAGGAATTCGTCTGTGTAAATGTCCTTTAAAGTAGTGCCATCCCACCATTGAGAGGTAGGTAGCACCACCGTTGGAGGTGTTCGGGTCAATTCGAGGTTCGGGACATGGTGATCACCGGAGCAATAGGAAGACACCTTAGAAGCTACCCTCATGCCAGGTTCCCGGATCATGAGGACTTACTAAGACATCCTCTACTCGACGATCACCTTTCGAGGCAAGGCAACAGTGAGGCGTACCCTAGGGGTGGTGTGTGATTTGTGTGTCTGATTCAGTTATTTTTGTCTTTTGTCATGTTAAAGGTGATCTAGCGTTTGTTTTTATTTTTGTCCATACATTCTTTCATGCCTTGATTAAACAGTTAAAGATTGCGAGAAGGTAAAAATTCTAAGCTATTACAAAAGGCGCGGGTCCACATCGCCAAAATTTCTTGAACCCGATTTGACAGAAAATAAAGAAAGTAAAGAAAAGTAAAGAATTAATTTGCAAGGCCTTGGGAGAGATACATAAATATTATACGAAAAAGAAATAAATATGCGAATTGAAATTTAAATCGAAACGAGGGCGTTGGACCCTTTTTAACTAAATTAAATTTAATGATGAAATTAATTAATTAAAAAAGAAAAGAAATTGTTTTTGGTATTTTTTGGTATTTTATGATTTTAACGGGAAAAAGAATTAAATGCAATTTAACCTAATTCTAGTTGTTTTTTAATTTATTAAGAAAAGATTGAATTTTAACCTAAAATTAAACCTAATTATTTACATGCAATTTAATTACAAAAATAAATAATAGTAAATATTTAATTATTATGAAAGAAAATAAAAAGACATAAAAAATTAATTAAACCCTAATTCTACCATTTTTTTAGATTTTTATTATGAAAATATTATAATTAACCCTAATTTAATAACTAAATTTAATTATATGCAATTTATTTACAAAAATACTTAAAATAAAAATATTTATTATTTTTCTTGTCTTTTCTGATTTTTTGATGTTTTTTATATATTATAAAAATAATTGAATTAACTGAATTAATTAAAAAGAATAATAATTAAAAATAAAAAAAATAAAGAAAGAATAAAAAAGAAAAATATTGCAAACCTCAGGGGGGTCTGCCCCCAAATTGGGAGGTTCTTTGTTTAGCAATTTAGGCCCATCAACCCTGGCCTGTTTGACTTTTTCCACTAGGATGTCCAGGCGCTGACTCATGTGTATCATGCCCTCCAAATCTGGACCCTTGAATTGTTGAGATTGAACGCGTGGCAGGATGGATGGTGGACTACATGGTACACTCCTTGTGTTGAAATTGCATAGGATAACGTTTGAAAGAAAAATAATATGAAAGGGTGGGGACCTGGGGCTCGAACCCAGGTCCTGAGGTTTATGAACGTCTTTCTTAACCAACTGAGCTGCATGCATATTCATAATATAAATGGAAAACGAATTATATAATAGAAAATTGGAGTTAGTGGTGGTCTGGCGCGAAAATTCGAATCAACCACTCATGGCTTCACACCTCAGCATCTTCTTCCTCGTTGTTTTATTTTCCTGAAATACAACACACATAGGCAACGGTTTTTACACCGTTCTAAAAAGCATCATTAGAGAAAATAGCGAATAGCTCCTAGGGCTCCATAAATTGAGCGCGATGGCTTATTTCTCTTCGTCCAAACGCCCTGAATTGAATGGTCTAGGTCTTATGCTCCAATTTTTCCTTAAACGAAAACCCCTAATTTGAAAACCTAAGAACCCTGAAAAGCAACAATGGTGAATTTGCACACAATGTATAAAAATGCAATTAAAATAGATGGTTAGTTTCAGAATGCATCATTTAGTAAGAATCCATTAAAATTATGCAATGAAAATGCCTGAATCTCAAAACACGATTATGAAAAAAAGTGAGAAAAGTTGGACTTCTGTACAATGATTCAAAGGGTTAGGATTGATGCTTTTGATCCAGGAAGGTTGCTTGATGTCCTAGGAATGCAATGGAAAGAGTTTTGTGGCTTGAAACGACCTCTAACCCTGTTTTCAGTTTTGAGATTTTTTGATAATTTTCAAGTTTTCCAATGGTGTTTTCTGCGCAGCTTTTTGGTTCATGGCATTAGGTTTTGCTTCTTTGTATATGTATGAATGAATTAGGTCAAAAATCTGATCAAAAGAATCCAAGAATTGATTATGCAATATTTGATTTTCAAGCATTAGTTTTTTTCAATCTTTTTCATGCACTTTTGATATCAAATCATATCCAATCCTTCCCTAATTGATCATGCACGAATTTGAGTGTCCAATGAGAGTGTTTTCTGCACAAAATGATTTTATTTCATTAGTTTAGCATTTTTTCATATTTTATTTAGTTTAAATGAATTATTAATAATAAAAAATTCAAATAAATAAATAAAAATGGAGAAAAACTTCCCTTTGGGCCAAATGGTCGTGTACATGCTTGGGATGATGAATTGTGGAAGAAAAAGAGGCCCATTAGCAATTTTAGGTCATTTGAATCAATGTTGACTTTTCAAAATATCCAACAATTTCCCAACTTCCACAAGGCATAACTTGCTCAATTTTTAAGCTTTGCTCATGTTCTTGGACATTTTGGAAAGGTCTTTGAGTCCTATAACCAATGTCTTTGGTCCCATGTCATTTTGATTTACCAATATCAAGTTATGGCCTTTGACTTAAAGTCCCTTTTTGTTGACTTTTGAAAATGACCTATAATGTTGAAATTGATAACTTTTTGTGAGAGCATTTCTTGGACTTGAAGTATGAAGATCAGTTGTAGGAAATGTCTTTCTCTTCAAAATGAGCTTTGGATGGAATTTTTCTGATAATCCATGTGAAAGTTATGCCCTGGTCAATTTATAGTTGACTTTTTCAACTGTCCAAATAAGGAAACTTTTACATCTTGATGATTTTTGAGCCAAGCTTTGAGAATCATGATCAAGCATTGATCAAATGATGTTTGTGGCTTCAAAATGAGATGTTGACCAAAAATTTGAACTTTTGACTGTCAAATGACCATTTTGCCCCTACAGTTGACTGTAGTGCAATTAGGGTTTTTGACTGTGCAATTTTGTGCTGAAAGTCTTGAAACTTGGTATGAGGATGCTTGACCATATTTATAGGCATGTGGGACTTGATTGGACCTTTGGAAACTTCATTTTCTTGATCAGAGACCAAACCCTAATTTTGACTGTTTAGGATACCCTTGCACTGTGCAACCCTTGGGGAATTTTGAAGCATGACTTGGCAATTTCTTGAAGAACATGGGAGGGCAAATTTTGGGGTACAACAGTTGCCCCTGTTCAATCTTCTTAGACCTGAGGATGCAGATTGGCTGACGTGCCTTTCGTAATCCGAGGGTAGAAGATGATTGAACACTAGAGTGCCCAGAAATTTGCGCTCACATAGCAGCAGTGTGGTGATGGGAATGGGCTTATAGATGCCATTTAGAGATTGATGAATAGGATGATGGGCTTATAGATGCCATCTGGATGTTGATCGCGTAAGAGATTCCTTAGCGAGAACTTGCATACCTGCAAAAAAAGAAAACGATTACCTGACATGTTGCAGGAGCTGGTTTTCAGATGCTTGGTATAGATGTGTCCGGACTGATTACAGGAGCTGAGTCTGGATCTTCAAAAGATGATGAATGAAACAGGGGTGGTTACTACCTCAGCAGGAACGGTGAGAGAACCATAGGAAACTTAATCTCAAAAGCGGACGTTTGAGAAAAACCTGAAATGGAATTATCATCTCCGCAACATTGGGGAGAGAACCATAGGAAATTATAATCTCAAAAGCGGACGTTTGAGAAAAACCTGAAATGGAATTATCATCTCCGCAACATCGGGGAGAGAACCATAGGAAATTATAATCTCAAAAGCGGACGTTTGAGAAAAACCTGAAATGGAATTATCATCTCCGCAACATCGGGGAGAGAACCATAGGAAATTATAATCTCAAAAGCGGACGTTTGAGAAAAACCTGAAATGGAATTATCATCTCCGCAGGATCGGGGAGAGAACCATAGGAAATTATAATCTCAAAAGCGGACGTTTGAGAAAAACCTGGAATGGAATTATCATCTCCGCAACATCGGGGAGAGAACCATAGGAAATTATAATCTCAAAAGCGGACGTTTGAGAAAAACCTGAAATGGAATTATCGTCTCGGTAACATCGGGGAGAGAACCATAGGAAATTATAATCTCAAAAGTGGATGTTTGAGAAAAACCTGAAATGGAATTATCATCTCCGCAACATCGGGGAGAGAACCATAGGAAATTATAATCTCAAAAGCGGACGTTTGAGAAAAACCTGAAATGGAATTATCATCTCCGCAGGATCGGGGAGAGAACCATAGGAAATTATAATCTCAAAAGCGGACGTTTGAGAAAAACCTGGAATGGAATTATCATCTCCGCAACATCGGGGAGAGAACCATAGGAAATTATAATCTCAAAAGCGGACGTTTGAGAAAAACCTGAAATGGAATTATCGTCTCCGCAGCATCGGGGAGAGAACCATAGGAAATTATAATCTCAAAAGCGGACGTTTGAGAAAAACCTTTGATAACTTCTACTGAGTCTTCATCAGAAAAATCTGTTTGGGGTCGATTTAGCTGGACTAGAGAAGGCCTTGGACTGGATAAGAAATCTTTGGAGTCGATTAACTGAACCGGTCTAGGTCTTGAAAGATGATTGAGAATTTAGCTGAATCTTTCCTGAAAGGTAAAGGTCAGTCATATGCAATGCATGATATGGACCAAGCAATGATGTTCTCAACATAAATGAGATTTGTAAGATATGATGCGTCTATGCATGATATAATGATGTATGCGATGTTTAGGAATGTATGCTTTCGTCTAGGAAAGTAAATCCTTGACGGGTGCCGGGAAGTCATATCTGGGCTGATGTTTGGCAAGTAGATCTTTGCTTCCACTGGGGATGATAGTTGCAAGAATACCGATAGGAGAAGATAACTCCGTTGGGGAATAAACTTGGCGAATAGATATTTTGCAGGGAGAAAAGTACTCTGACGATCTTGCTGGGAAGCAAAACTCTGTGGGGATAGAGATACTTTGTTGAGTTGTTGATAATAACTTGTTGGGGATATCTTTATTGTATTGGAAGTGTGAATAGACTTCGCTGGGGGTAAGAAGACTGTGTCGACGACGACCTTTCCGTGGCTTTTGGCTGAGGATAACCCAGTTATATCCTGTTAAGGAAATAACTCTTTGAATAAAGCCGGACGACGCGTTCGTGCTTTGCGAGGGATAAGCTTCCAGAATCTACTGGGGATAAGCTTACTGCTTGGGGAGACGGGTTCCAACTTTTCCTGAGGACACTGGATTGGACTCTCTTGGGGAAGTTTTGAACTGCGGGGGAAGTGATTCCTTTGAATGTTTGATATGCCGCCGGGGAACAATCTTTAGGTCAAGACTACCGGGGATGCTTGTTAAGAATATATATGCTGCTGGGGAAATGTTGAGATCCACTGGAGGATACCCAACTTCCTTAAGATTTGATAACTTTGCTTGGAGCAGAGTGCACTGACTTGCTGGCTCATTCTCTGGGGAATTACGATATGTCGGTTATGTTCTTTAGCTGAACCTATCTTGGTACCTTGGAGGACCGAACAATTAGATTGCTTGGACAATTCTTTATTGCCCCTGTTTCTAATGTTACCTGTAATTAATCCTTTGTTTCGTATGCAAATATTCATGAGTTAGCAAATTATTGTCAATGCATATATCACAAATTGAACCTTGGACGTTCTTCGCAAAACAAAACAGAAAAAGAAAAACAATTGGCACTTTTAACTGAAAAGTATATTTGTATTGATTTTTGAATGGCCTGAAAATAGGCGTTTTGTGTACAAGAGGCTGACGTCCTAGTAAGAGAACGCCGCCGAGCAAATGAGTTTATACAATTTTTGTACAAGAGAAAATAAAACAGCTGTGTGACATGAATGATCCCACTGGGTTTCAACTCTGCTATTGTCTTTATAACTCCGAGCGTCTCATCACTTGATGACCTAAACAAAGATGAAGCTGACTGACCGATACCGTCTGAACTTGATGTAGATACCGGATTCTGGATGTAAAGTGATCAATGAGACATAGTATTACGCTTTATCCCTAATTTTTGCCTGGACCGCTGTGATCGGTGGATCTGGAACTGACTGTTTAACGCTGGTTCGCGAAATGTCGCGGAAGCAAGAGTCGCCACCGTCTTTTATTTTCTCCAAATGGAAAGGACAAAAGCACAGAAAAATTCCTTAAAAGAGATTGCTCTCGGTTCGGGAGGTAGATTATAAAAAGGGAAGGTGTTAGCACCCTTTCTATCCATGGTTATCCATGGGCTCTTAGATACTTGCTCATTGTGTTTTCAAAATTGGTTTGTTTGCTTTTCAACTGTGGGTTTTAAAAAGTTTCTTTGAAAATTCCAGTTCGACTCTTGTATCAGTCCTCAAGAGTGTTTGAAAAATTGCTTTCGAAAGCTTTTTGAAAATGTGTTGGTGTGAAAAGTATTTTGTTTTGTTTTGAGATTAGAGAAAGTATCTACGAGAACCTACCTACCCTAAGGAATTCGTCTGTGTAAATGTCCTTTAAAGTAGTGTCATCCCACCATTGAGAGGTAGGTAGCACCACCGTTGGAGGTGTTCGGGTCAATTCGAGGTTCGGGACATGGTGATCACCAGAGCAATGGGAAGACACCTTAGAAGCTACCCTCATGCCAGGTTCCCGGATCATGAGGACTTACTAAGACATCCTCTACTCGACGATCACCTTTCGAGGCAAGGCAACAGTGAGGCGTACCCTAGGGGTGGTGTGTGATTTGTGTGTCATGTTCATTTATTTTTATCTTATTCATGTCATGGGTGATCTACGCGTTATTTTTATTTTGACATTCATTCTTGCATGTATTTGTTAATAGTTAAAATATTGCGAGAAATAAAAGTTCTAAAGCTATTACAAAAGGCGCGGGTCCACATCGCCAAAATTAATCCAGGACCCGATTTGACAGAAAATAAAGAAGTAAAGTGCGAGAAATAAAATGTCCGAGTTTACAAGGCTTTGGGAGAATTACATTAATATTATAAGAAATAAAATAAAATGCGCGAATTGGAATTAAAATTGGAAGCGAGGGCGTTGGACCCTTTTTAATGAAATTAAATTAAATTATTAAATTAATTAAATTAAAATGAAAAAAGAAATTATTTTGAGATTTTTTGGATTTATGTTTTTAATGGAAAAAGAATTAATTGAAATTAAATGCTAACCCTAATTCTATTTGTTTTTTAGTTTATTAAGAAAACATGTTAAAATTAAACCTAAATTAACCTAATTAATTACATGGTAATTTAATTACAAAAATAATATTTAATAATTAATTATTGTGAAAGAAAAGAAAAAAAAGGATAAAAATTGATTAAAACCTAATTCTACCAATTTTAAGTTTATTAAGAAAAATGTTTGAATTAAACCCAATTTTACAAAGCTAAAATTTATTAGTGATATTTATTTACAAAAAATATTAATTAAATAAATATATTTTAATTTTTATGACTTTTCTGGTTTTTACTATTTTTTATATTTTATGAAAATAAGTTAAATTAAAGGAATTAATTAAAAAAAGAAATAATTGAAATAAATAAAATAAGGAAAAGAAAGAAAATACAATACCTTGGGGGGCTTCTGTCCCCTTTTTGGAGGTGAATTGGAGTGGTTTGGCCATTTGTGTTCTGGCCTCATCATACATAAGTTGTTCTACTTTGGCCATTTGGCTTTTGGCTTTTGGCCATTTGCGTTTTGGCTTTTGGCCATTTGTGTTCTGGCTTCAAAGTTCCTTAATGTCTGGCTTAATGTCTGCCTCGCCATGTATTGGTGTCATGCATAAAATGTTCTACTTTGGCCATTTGGCTTTTGGCTTTTGCCCATTTGGCTTTTTGCCTCAACGTTCCTTAATGAACCTGCATGGGATCCTGTCTAAATCTGCAGTGTTGAATCTCACGAACACATTAAATAAAATCATAAAATGCAAATAAAGCCAATATATGAAGAAATTTAATGTTTAGGCACAATATAGCATGTATGAATGATTATACCCTTTTGATCATGGAGATCAAATCAATCTTACCCTTACTGGAAAATTAGTGACCTGGATGTTTTTATGCCTTATTGGAAAATTAGGATCATGGAGATCAAGCCAGCCTTATCCTTACTGGAGAAGTAGTGAGGTGTTGGTTTGTAACTGAGATGGCTTTGTTTGTAGTGAGAGAGGGATTTGTAATAAGGATTTCAAGGTTTTAGGGTTCTTGAAAGAGTTTGATATTCCAACAGTGTTGTGGCAAGGTTTTTTCTCTCTTTTTCTCTTCTCTTTTTTTTTTCTCCCTGGTTTGTGTGAAAAGAAGGTGATTATATAATGGAAATTAGGGTAAAGCAAATGGGCTTTGAATGTGCAATTGGGCCTCCAATATTCACTTGAATTCGTCACTTTCCAGGCTAAATCGCAGGAACTTAAGTGCATTTTTTGAAGTTGAAATGTGACAAACAAAATGTAGCCGGCATCGAGAACTAACTCCTGTCCGAAAATCGACTCAATCGGATAAACGGTGAATTAGTTATGAATTTTTGAAGTTTCAGCTCAGACAAACTTATTTTGGGCTCCAGTGTCGACTCTGACACGTTCTTCAATAAAAAACTGGTATTGATCGGTGCATAATTTGGTCTCGACTTTTGAAGCAAAGTTGTAGATCTATGAGTCAGGGACCTTGTGTAAAAATATGAGCCCAATCCGATAAAAATTGACCGAGTTATGAATTTTCGAAGTTTCGGCTCAGATGAAATAATATTCAGCATTCAGGATTTTCAGCGTGTCACGCACTCTGAGCAAAAAACGAAGGCCTTTTGAATACCGTTTGAACTCAATACCTTCTGTGAAAATGTAGCCAACTCAATTTGTGAAATTTTGGCGCCGGAACCAGCTCGATACGATGAAAATCGACCAAGTTATGATTTTTTGAACATGACGCAAATAAACTTCTGTCACAAATTTTCTGCACGAAAATACTTGATAAATCCACATTTTTGAAGACCTTCTGATCGAAATTGGCTTCCATCCGTGAGAGATGAAAACGTAGATAATGTCAAGACGGAATTTTGGCCACCGGAACGGGTTCAAAACGAGTCACGATCTTCAAGTTATGAATTTTTTAGCGCGTAAAAACTGCACTTTCAGCACACTTTTTCACTATATTTCTTCAAGAAAACTCACACATTCGGATACCTTCTTTAAAGAATTGACTCTTGAGCCGAACCTGAATTTGAGAATACGTTATCAGAGATATCTTGGCGAAAGAATACCTGAATATGACGCGCCAGGTTGGACTTGTGAATTTTTCTTGAAATGTTTTTTTGAGAAATATGGGAGGGCAAATTTTGGGGTACAACAGTTGCCCCTGTTCAATCTTCTTAAACCTGAGGATGCAGATTGACTGACGTGCCTTTCGTAATCCGAGGGTGGAAGATGATTGAACACTAGAGTGCCCAGAAATTTGCGCTCACATAGTAGCAGAGCGATGATGGAATGGGCTTATAGATGCCATTTAGAGGTTGCTGGATAGGATGATGGGCTTATAGATGCCATTTAGAGGTTGATGAATGGGATGATGGGCTTATAGATGCCATCTGGATGTTGATCACGTAAGAGATTCCTTAGCGAGAACCTGCATACCTGCAAAAGAAAAATGAATACCTGACACGTTGCAGGAGCTGGTTTTCAGATGCTTGGTATAGATGTGTCCTGACTGGTTACAGGAGCTGAATCTGGAGCTTCACAAGATGATGAATGAACCAGGGGTGGTTACTACCTCAGCAGGAACGGTGAGAGAACCTTGGGTGACTTTAACTTCAACAACGCTCGTTGAGAAAATCTTGGAGGGAATTACCATCTTCGCAGTATCGGGAAGAGAACCAATAGGCAAATATAATCTCAAAAGCGGCCGTTTGAGAAGAACCTGGAATGGAATTATCATCTCACGCACCGTCGGGGAGAGAACTATAGGAAATTATAACCTGAAAGGGAATTACATCTCACGCACCGTCGGGGAGAGAACCATAGGAAATTATAACCTGAAAGGGAATTACATCTCACGCACCATCGGGGAGAGAACCATAGGAAATTATAACCTGAAAGGGAATTACATCTCACGCACCGTCGGGGAGAGAACCATAGGAAATTATAACCTGAAAGGGAATTACATCTCACGCACTGTCGGGGAGAGAACCATAGGAAATTATAACCTGAAAGGGAATTACATCTCACGCATCGTCGGGGAGAGAACCATAGGAAATTATAACCTGAAAGGGAATTACATCTCACGCACCGTCGGGGAGAGAACCATAGGAAATTATAACCTGAAAGGGAATTACATCTCACGCACCGTCGGGGAGAGAACCATAGGAAATTATAATCTGAAAGGGAATTACATCTCACGCACCGTCGGGGAGAGAACCATAGGAAATTATAATCTGAAAGGGAATTACATCTCACGCACCGTCGGGGAGAGAACCATAGGAAATTATAACCTGAAAGGGAATTACATCTCACGCACCGTCGGGGAGAGAACCATAGGAAATTATAATCTGAAAGGGAATTACATCTCACGCACCGCCGGGGAGAGAACCATAGGAAATTATAATCTGAAAGGGAATTACATCTCACGCACCGTCGGGGAGAGAATCATAAGAAATTATAATCTGAAAGGGAATTATCACCTCACGCACCGTCGGGGAGGGAACCATAGGAAATTATAATCTCAAAAGGAATTATCACCTCACGCACCGTCGGGGAGGGAACCATAGGAAATTATAACCTCAAAAGGAATTATCACCTCACGCACCGTCGGGGAGGGAACCATAGGAAATTATAATCTCAAAAGGAATTATCACCTCACGCACCGTCGGGGAGGGAACCATAGGAAATTATAACCTCAAAAGGAATTATCACCTCACGCACCGTCGGGGAGGGAACCATAGGAAATTATAATCTCAAAAGGAATTATCACCTCACGCACCGTCGGGGAGGGAACCATAGGAAATTATAATCTCAAAAGCGAACGTCTGAGAAAAACCTAAAATAACTTCTACTGAGTCTTCATCAGAAAAATCTGTTGGGAGTCGATTTAGCTGGACTAGAGAAGGCCTTGGACTGGATAATAACCAGAGAAATCTTTGGAGTCGATTAACTGAACCGGTCTAGGTCTTGAAATATGATTGAGAATTTAACTGCATCTTTCCTGAAAGGTAGAGGTCAGTCATATGCAATGCATGATATGGACCAAGCAATGATGTTCTCAACATAAATGAGATTGGTAAGGTATGATGCGTATATGCATGCTATAATGATGTATGTGATGTTTATGAATGTGTCTTTTCGTCTTAGGAAAATAAATCCTTGACGGATGGCGGGAAGTCACTCCTGGGCTGATATTGAAGAATAAGCTTTTACTCCTGCTGGGGATGATAACTGCAAGAACACCGGTAGGAGAAGATGACTCCGTTGAGGAATAAACTTGGCAAATGGAAGATTCTGCGGGGAGAAAAATACTCTAACGACCATGCTGGGGAGTGATACTCTGTGGGGAGAGGGATGCTTTTGCTGAATTGTTGATGGTAACTTGCTGGGGATACCCTTATTGTTGGAAGTGTTGATAGACTTTGCTGGGGATAAGAAGATTCTGTCGACGACGATCTTTCTGTGGCTTTTGGCTGAGGATAACCCAGTTATATCCTGTTAAGGAAATAACTCTTTAAATAAAGTCGGGCGACGCGTTCGTGCTCTGCGAGGGATAAGCTTCCAGAATCTACTGGGGATAAGCTTGCTGCTTGGGGAGATGGATTCCAACTTTCCTGGGGAAGTTGGATTGGACTTTCCTGGGGAAGTTTTGATATGTTGGGGAAGTGATTCCTTTGAATGTTTGATATGCCGCCGGGGAACAATCTTTAGGCCAAGACTGCCGGGGATTCTTGTTAAGAATATATATGCTGCTGGGGAATGTTGAGATCTGCTGGTGGATACCCAACTTCTTTAAGACCTGATAATATGACCTGGAGAGAGTGTACTGACTGCTTACTCTCTGGGGAATTAAGATGTACTGGTCCTGTTCTTTAGCTGAACCTACCTTGATACCTTGGAGGATAGAAACAATCAGATTGCTTAGACCACCCATTATTGCCCCTGTTTCTATGGGGGAGGCGCCTGTGGGGGGCTGATATTTATTGATGGACCAAGCTTCTTCTGGTAGGCAGGTGACAAGATGACAGGACATAGTCGTACGCTTTAATCCCTAACTTTTTCCTGGACCGCCCTTTCGGGTTTTCAGTCCACCGGGATACCCATTTTTGCCCAAGCCGTCTTTTCAGGTTTTCGACTTGCCGGGTGTACAGATTTTTTTTCATTTCATCCCTTCATTTTGCCCGAACCCTTTTGGTTCGCCGGGAAGCCCTTATTTTTGCCTAGGTGTGTCAACCTAGCGGGTCTTTGATTATGTGCAGTATTTTTTTCGACTATGTCCGTGCTTTCAGAAGGTAGGGAGTTGCCCCTATTAGAAGTGTTTTGTCATGCCACCGGAAGGTGTTTGATCAGGCAAGATTCGTTGTTGGAATGTCCCCAGTGAATCAGGCAGAGATTTGCCCCAGGCTATCTGGCCTTTGAGAGATTCTCCGAATCTTGATTGGATTGCCCCAGATGATGGGCAATAGTCATGTCGTGCCCCTTGATTGGGAGTGCTTTTGTTCACTAGACTTTTCATCGTGCGAATTTCCCTGCTGTTCAAACAAAAATTCATATGCAAACAAAGTTATGTTAAAAATGCAAAGCCTATGTCTGTCTTGAAGATTTTGAAAATGCATTCTTTCTCATAAAACAAGTGAATGTTTGTAAAACGTGATGTCAACTCCGTATTTACCGTAGGCCTTAAGGAGTCAGGATACCTTTCGTAACAGTATGCTTTCGAATTAACCCATGCTTCAGCTAGGACTTTTAAGGGTTATAACGTGGCCTGGTTCACGGTTTAAGAAACAAAGGATAAAGGCTCAAATTATTTGTACCCACCCATTCTTCGTGATGTCCTCCAAACCTAAACTCAGTTGATCATACGTTAGACCTTGTTGAGTCTTTGCTTTGATGTTCCAGTGATGGTTCGGATATTGATGATTTATTTTGGACAAGCAGCCATTTTTTTGTTGAGGGTTTGTAAGACCTCTTTCTTGTCTGATTTTTGATTATCCCTATTTTTTGCCTGAACTGTTTCTTTTGTGATTACAGTCAGCGGGATGCCCCAGTTTTGTAAGTCTCCTTCATAGGTTTTGACTTATTGGGTTTTTATTTTTGAGATATAATGACTGCCTTTCTTTATTGAATATTCAGAACCATCACTATCTTTTTTGTAAGGATTTCTTTTGGTGCCATTCGTTATGCACTTGGATCAACTGAGAGACTACCCTGCCCCAGGTCATGATTAAGGGTTTTAAATTTCGAAAAAAAAAAAAAAACTCCTACTTCTTTGGCTCAGAGGGGTTGACGAGGGATTATCTTCCTTATAACTCCAGTGTTTGGGAATTGAAACAATGCCTGTACCTCATCAGCGGGGTCTGTTCAAAAGCATACTGTAATGATCGCGGTATCGTTTTCGTCATCCTCCCTCAAGAGGCTTAGAATTATTATTTAAGAGTTGATCATCAGAAAAAATATGAAAATAATTTGCATTTAGTGAATACGAATATATTGTTTCAGAACAGACATATGCGATGCATTAATGAAATAACAATGTTTAACATGAGCAAATGTTTGAACAGAAGAAAATTTCAACTTGGACATTCGAGTGAACAAAAATTTCTCAATCCTAGCCATATTTTGGCAAGGGAGCAGTGATCACGTGGGAAGTCTTGGGTACTTTAAACTGAATCTCTCCAGCGTCGATCATGTCTTGGATCTTATTTTTCAAGCTCCAACAATCATCTGTAGTATGCCCCGGGCTGTCAGAGTGATAAGCGCAGCGGGCGTTGGGGTTATACTTCGGTGACGTTGTATTTTGGTTCTTCGGAGCTTCTTTTAGAGTTACCAGCTTGGTCTCCAGCAACTGTGATAATATTTGGGATAAGGTCATACTGAGCCGAGTGAACTGCCTTCTCTCGCTCTTTTGTTGGCTGTGATGTTGAATTTGTGACACTGGAGCCATTTGAGGAGCTCTCCCTTTACCTCCTTGTCTCAAAGGTGGTTGAACGATGACTGGCTTTTTACCCTTAGACTTTTGCCCCAGTTGGCTACCCTGAAGCAGTTGGTTGACGAGAAACCAGAGCTCATCTTGTCTTTGAGCTAACCCTTGAATGGCAGTCACCTGCCCCAGCATCTGGACCTTTAATGCATCCACCTCAGCTTGTAGGTGTTTCAGCCTTTCATCCTCAGCATTGTTCCTGACAAAGGTCTCCATGAGAAGTGTCCTTAGCTCTTCCTACCCCTTGGATAGATTCAAGAGGATTTTCCCGAACCTGGTCTCTTGAGCAAGAAGGTCCTGGTTATCTGGTTGGAAGGCCATTGCTGAAATAAACAGCGAGAAAGGTAAGTGACCTGCAACAAAGATACCTGTTATGTAATGATGTGTATGACATGCATGCAATGTTTTCAAGGACCTCGCGGGGTAAACAAGAAAATTGGTTAGCATCTGGATCCGGTAGCTTGATTGAAAGAACTTCGTATTTGTTGAGAGTCTTTCTTCCAAGGGTCAAAGGCTCACCATATCTAGTGGGTCATAGCCCCTGACTTTAGTCATCAACCTTGTTTTTTCTTTCCAAACAACCTTGGCTAGGGGAACCTTCTTCAAGAGTCAAAGCTCACCATATCAAGTGGGTCATAGCCCCTGACAACTTTGGCTAGAGGAAAATAAATCCTCTTTGCCCCTTACTAGATGTTTGATTCATCATGACCTGCATCACAAGCCCTTGAGATCCATGAAATGGGTTAGGATGTATGCAATGGTATGATGTCATGATGCATGGGGTGATATGAATAAACCCTGTTATGAGCCCTTATTAAGGACTATAAACAGAAACCTACAAGAAACTCAAGTAAAACCTGTCATGAGTCCCAGTTAAGGACTAAAAAACAAAACCCTGCAAGGACTCGGTAAACCTTGTTATGAGTCCTAATTAAGGACTAAAACAAACCCTGCCAGAACTCGGTAAACCTTGTTATGAGTCCCAATTAAGCACTATAAACAAAACCTGTAAGAAAGTTAGTAAGCTCTGTCATGGGTCCCAATTAAGGACTAAAACAAAACCTGCAAGTAGTTCATGTGTCAGATAAAACATGCAAGTAGTCAAGTACGAAGGCACACAAGTCACACAAAAGAGTCCTTAGAGTTTAGGCCAGCATGAAGTTTGGGGTACTACCCTCTTGAAGTTGGTGGGTTCAACCTGTCCTATTAGAAGTAACCGGGTTCTAAGGGTCCCAATATCACTGGATTGCTTTCATTGTTCATCGTTTCGATTTAGCCATTGAACTGGCGACCGAAATATTCCAGGAAAGCAACCCTCAATTGAGTGTAGTATCGAGTATCAACCAACCTCGGACTGCACCAAAGTCAGTTATCTCACTACCCTAAAGAGGCCAAGATAGTTCAATTAAGGTTCCTAAGGTCTGTTGATGCTTCACGACACCACGCGGAGGCCCCGTACTCTCCTTGACTGAACTCAAGGGTTACCGGTACACACCAAAGTGCCACATCAACGTAGCAGACTGTTTCAACCATGTCGGTATACCCCGCACAGTTCCCCCACAGCCTTGTTGCTACTTTCTAAGAAAGGTATCCCCCAGATCCGGGTTAGGATCTATAGAACTCCCAAGCAACCCACAATTTAAAGCACACAAGGAAAACAATTGAAAACACAGTTATGAACTAACCCTAAGATACACCTCTCTTTAAGTTAAGTCCCCAGCAGAGTCGCCAGTTCTGTGATCGGTGGATCTGGAACTGACTGTTTAACGCTGGTTCGCGAAATGTCGCAGAAGCAAGAGTCGCCACCGTCTTTTATTTTCTCCAAATGGAAAGGACAAAAGCACAGAAAAATTCCTTAAAAGAGATTGCTCTCGGTTCGGGAGGTAGATTATAGAAAGGGAAGGTGTTAGCACCCTTTCTATCCATGGTTATCCATGGGCTCTTAGATACTTGCTCATTGTGTTTTCAAAATTGGTTTGTTTGCTTTTCAACTGTGGGTTTTAAAAATTTTCTTTGAAAATTCCAGTTCGACTCTTGTATCAGTCCTCAAGAGTGTTTGAAAAATTGCTTTCAAAAGCTTTTTGAAAATGTGTTGGTGTGAAAAGTATTTTGTTTTGTTTTGAGATTAGAGCAAGTATCTACGAGAACCTACCTACCCTAAGGAATTCGTCTGTGTAAATGTCCTTTAAAGTAGTGCCATCCCACCATTGAGAGGTAGGTAGCACCACCGTTGGAGGTGTTCGGGTCAATTCGAGGTTCGGGACATGGTGATCACCAGAGCAATGGGAAGACACCTTAGAAGCTACCCTCATGCCAGGTTCCCGGATCATGAGGACTTACTAAGACATCCTCTACTCGACGATCACCTTTCGAGGCAAGGCAACAGTGAGGCGTACCCTAGGGGTGGTGTGTGATTTGTGTGTCATGTTCATTTATTTTTATCTTATTCATGTCATGGGTGATCTACGCGTTATTTTTATTTTGACATTCATTCTTGCATGTATTTGTTAATAGTTAAAATATTGCGAGAAATAAAAGTTCTAAAGCTATTACAAAAGGCGCGGGTCCACATCGCCAAAATTAATCCAGGACCCGATTTGATAGAAAATAAAGAAGTAAAGTGCGAGAAATAAAATGTCCGAGTTTACAAGGCTTTGGGAGAATTACATTAATATTATAAGAAATAAAATAAAATGCGCGAATTGGAATTAAAATTGGAAGCGAGGGCGTTGGACCCTTTTTAATGAAATTAAATTAAATTATTAAATTAATTAAATTAAAATGAAAAAAGAAATTATTTTGAGATTTTTTGGATTTATGTTTTTAATGGAAAAAGAATTAATTGAAATTAAATGCTAACCCTAATTCTATTTGTTTTTTAGTTTATTAAGAAAACATGTTAAAATTAAACCTAAATTAACCTAATTAATTACATGGTAATTTAATTACAAAAATAATATTTAATAATTAATTATTGTGAAAGAAAAGAAAAAAAAGGATAAAAATTGATTAAAACCTAATTCTACCAATTTTAAGTTTATTAAGAAAAATGTTTGAATTAAACCCAATTTTACAAAGCTAAAATTAATTAGTGATATTTATTTACAAAAAATATTAATTAAATAAATATATTTTAATTTTTATGACTTTTCTGGTTTTTACTATTTTTTATATTTTATGAAAATAAGTTAAATTAAAGGAATTAATTAAAAAAAGAAATAATTGAAATAAATAAAATAAGGAAAAGAAAGAAAATACAATACCTTGGGGGGCTTCTGTCCCCTTTTTGGAGGTGAATTGGAGTGGTTTGGCCATTTGTGTTCTGGCCTCATCATACATAAGTTGTTCTACTTTGGCCATTTGGCTTTTGGCTTTTGGCCATTTGCGTTTTGGCTTTTGGCCATTTGTGTTCTGGCTTCAAAGTTCCTTAATGTCTGGCTTAATGTCTGCCTCGTCATGTATTGGTGTCATGCATAAAATGTTCTACTTTGGCCATTTGGCTTTTGGCTTTTGCCCATTTGGCTTTTTGCCTCAACGTTCCTTAATGAACCTGCATGGGATCCTGTCTAAATCTGCAGTGTTGAATCTCACGAACACATTAAATAAAATCATAAAATGCAAATAAAGCCAATATATGAAGAAATTTAATGTTTAGGCACAATATAGCATGTATGAATGATTATACCCTTTTGATCATGGAGATCAAATCAATCTTACCCTTACTGGAAAATTAGTGACCTGGATGTTTTTATGCCTTATTGGAAAATTAGGATCATGGAGATCAAGCCAGCCTTATCCTTACTGGAGAAGTAGTGAGGTGTTGGTTTGTAACTGAGATGGCTTTGTTTGTAGTGAGAGAGGGATTTGTAATAAGGATTTCAAGGTTTTAGGGTTCTTGAAAGAGTTTGATATTCCAACAGTGTTGTGGCAAGGTTTTTTCTCTCTTTTTCTCTTCTCTTTTTTTTTCTCCCTGGTTTGTGTGAAAAGAAGGTGATTATATAATGGAAATTAGGGTAAAGCAAATGGGCTTTGAATGTGCAATTGGGCCTCCAATATTCACTTGAATTCGTCACTTTCCAGGCTAAATCGCAGGGACTTAAGTGCATTTTTTGAAGTTGAAATGTGAAAACAAAATGTAGCCGGCATCGAGAACTAACTCCTGTCCGAAAATCGACTCAATCGGATAAACGGTGAATTAGTTATGAATTTTTGAAGTTTCAGCTCAGACAAACTTATTTTGGGCTCCAGTGTCGACTCTGACACGTTCTTCAATAAAAAACTGGTATTGATCGGTGCATAATTTGGTCTCGACTTTTGAAGCAAAGTTGTAGATCTATGAGTCAGGGACCTTGTGTAAAAATATGAGCCCAATCCGATAAAAATTGACCGAGTTATGAATTTTCGAAGTTTCGGCTCAGATGAAATAATATTCAGCATTCAGGATTTTCAGCGTGTCACGCACTCTGAGCAAAAAACGAAGGCCTTTTGAATACCGTTTGAACTCAATACCTTCTGTGAAAATGTAGCCAACTCAATTTGTGAAATTTTGGCGCCGGAACCAGCTCGATACGATGAAAATCGACCAAGTTATGATTTTTTGAACATGACGCAAATAAACTTCTGTCACAAATTTTCTGCACGAAAATACTTGATAAATCCACATTTTTGAAGACCTTCTGATCGAAATTGGCTTCCATCTGTGAGAGATGAAAACGTAGATAATGTCAAGACGGAATTTTGGCCACCGGAACGGGTTCAAAACGAGTCACGATCTTCAAGTTATGAATTTTTTAGCGCGTAAAAACTGCACTTTCAGCACACTTTTTCACTATATTTCTTCAAGAAAACTCACACATTCTGATACCTTCTTTAAAGAATTGACTCTTGAGCCGAACCTGAATTTGAGAATACGTTATCAGAGATATCTTGGCGAAAGAATACCTGAATATGACGCGCCAGGTTGGACTTGTGAATTTTTCTTGAAATGTTTTTTTGAGAAATATGGGAGGGCAAATTTTGGGGTACAACAGTTGCCCCTGTTCAATCTTCTTAAACCTGAGGATGCAGATTGGCTGACGTGCCTTTCGTAATCCGAGGGTGGAAGATGATTGAACACTAGAGTGCCCAGAAATTTGCGCTCACATAGTAGCAGTGCGATGATGGAATGGGCTTATAGATGCCATTTAGAGGTTGCTGAATAGGATGATGGGCTTATAGATGCCATTTAGAGGTTGATGAATGGGATGATGGGCTTATAGATGCCATTTGGATGTTGATCGCGTAAGAGATTCCTTAGCGAGAACCTGCATACCTGCAAAAGAAAAATGAATACCTGACACGTTGCAGGAGCTGGTTTTCAGATGCTTGGTATAGATGTGTCCTGACTGGTTACAGGAGCTGAATCTGGAGCTTCACAAGATGATGAATGAACCAGGGGTGGTTACTACCTCAGCAGGAACGGTGAGAGAACCTTGGGTGACTTTAACTTCAACAACGCTCGTTGAGAAAATCTTGGAGGGAATTACCATCTTCGCAGTATCGGGAAGAGAACCAATAGGCAAATATAATCTCAAAAGCGGCCGTTTGAGAAGAACCTGGAATGGAATTATCATCTCACGCACCGTCGGGGAGAGAACTATAGGAAATTATAACCTGAAAGGGAATTACATCTCACGCACCGTCGGGGAGAGAACCATAGGAAATTATAACCTGAAAGGGAATTACATCTCACGCACCATCGGGGAGAGAACCATAGGAAATTATAACCTGAAAGGGAATTACATCTCACGCACCGTCGGGGAGAGAACCATAGGAAATTATAACCTGAAAGGGAATTACATCTCACGCACCGTCGGGGAGAGAACCATAGGAAATTATAACCTGAAAGGGAATTACATCTCACGCACCGTCGGGGAGAGAACCATAGGAAATTATAACCTGAAAGGGAATTACATCTCACGCACCGTCGGGGAGAGAACCATAGGAAATTATAACCTGAAAGGGAATTACATCTCACGCACCGTCGGGGAGAGAACCATAGGAAATTATAATCTGAAAGGGAATTACATCTCACGCACCGTCGGGGAGAGAACCATAGGAAATTATAATCTGAAAGGGAATTACATCTCACGCACCGTCGGGGAGAGAACCATAGGAAATTATAACCTGAAAGGGAATTACATCTCACGCACCGTCGGGGAGAGAACCATAGGAAATTATAATCTGAAAGGGAATTACATCTCACGCACCGCCGGGGAGAGAACCATAGGAAATTATAATCTGAAAGGGAATTACATCTCACGCACCGTCGGGGAGAGAATCATAAGAAATTATAATCTGAAAGGGAATTATCACCTCACGCACCGTTGGGGAGGGAACCATAGGAAATTATAATCTCAAAAGGAATTATCACCTCACGCACCGTCGGGGAGGGAACCATAGGAAATTATAACCTCAAAAGGAATTATCACCTCACGCACCGTCGGGGAGGGAACCATAGGAAATTATAATCTCAAAAGGAAATTATACTGTCTCAGCCGGCGAGCAGCCCATACCAAAGCGCAGCAAGTTTTCTCAAGCAGTGAGTATCGGGTCTCACAGTCGGTAAACTTTTTGCTAAGGTAATAAATGGCATGCTCTTTTCGGCCAGACTCGTCATGCTGCCCCAGCACACACCCCATTTAGTTGTCGAGTACTGTCAGGTATAATATCAGAAGTCTCCCTTCAACCGGTGGCATAAGGATGGGTGGTTCTTGGAGATACTCTTTGATTCTGTCGAAAGCAGCCTGACATTCATCGTTCCAACGTACTACCTGATCTTTCTTCAGCAGCTTGAAGATTGGTTCACAGGTAGCAGTCAGGTGTGAGATGAACCGAGCAATGTAATTCAGGCGTCCTAGAAAGCCTCTGACCTCTTTCTTTGTCCTGGGAACTGGCATCTCTTGAATAGCTTTAACCTTAGCAGGGTCCACTTGAATGCCCTTGTCGCTTACCACGAAGCCTAGTAACTTTCCAGATCTTACCCCGAATGTGCACTTGTTCGGGTTCAGCCTCAGCTTGTACAGTTTCAACCGGTCAAACAATTTCTGCAGATGATCTAAGTGTTCCTTTGCGATCATGTCGTCAACATACACTTCTATCTCATGATGGATCATGTCATGAAATAAAGCAACCATGGCACGTTGGTAGGTTGCCCCAGCGTTCTTTAGTCCAAAAGGCATGACCTTGTAACAGATGGTGCCCCATTGAGTAACAAAGGTAGTCTTCTCCATGTCTTCAGGTGTCATCTTGATCTGATTGTAACCTGAGAAGCCATCCATGAAAGAGAACACCTTGTGCTGAGCTGTATTATCAACAAGGACATCAATGTGAGGTAGAGGGAAGTCATCTTTGGGGCTGGCCCTGTTTAGATCCCTGTAATCGACACACATTCTGACCTTTCCATCCTTCTTTGGTACCGGCACCACATTAGCAACCCACTGAGGGTAAGAAGTCACTGCAAGGAACCCAGCGTCAAACTGTTTCATAACCTCGGCTTTAATCTTCTCAGACATCTCTGGACGCATACGGCGGACCTTTTGCTTAATTGGAGGGCAGTCTTCCTTAGTTGGCAAGTGATGGACCACAATATCAGTATCCAACCCGGGCATGTCTTTGTAGGACCAGGCAAAGATCTCCATATAATCATGCAGCATTTGAGTCAACCGTTGCTTCACGCTGAGCTCTAGGTTGGCACCAATCTTTACCTCTTTCCTGTCTGCCTCAGTACCCAAGTTTATTGTTTCCACCGGCTCTTCATGTGGTTGAATTGCCCTCTCTTCCTGAAGCAACAGTCTTGCAAGCTCGCCAGGCACTTCGCAATCATCTTCACCTTCGTCTTCGGCTAAGTTGATCGGATTTTCGAAGTCATAATTGGCAGTAGCAGAGTCGTTATCAGTGAGATCCAGGGTGGATTGAAACCTGTATGAGTGAGTGTGTGTGTAAATACAGCTGTTTTGAAATATATGTAAAGGAAAGAAAGACAGAAAAGGAGCATAAGATTTGTAATGCGAGAAAACGTCCAAGATTTTCATTCATGATATATGAAATGACAATTTGTATGCCCTCACAAATGAAACCATGGTGCCTCGGGTAAGACACCGGGCCATAGAGTTTATTTATTGTTTATTACAAATAACGAAACAAAGAAATTTATTACTGCGTCACAAAGGTAACAGGAGTATGGTATTTGGAAATCCAATTGGTCAATCCGCCTTCGGTTGTCGGGTAGATCCAGCTATTGAATTCTGCTTCATCCACTTCGTTGTCTTCCCCAACAGCATTCACTCCTGGATTTGTAATGAACACAGGAGGTCTTCCGGTCTTTGCTTTCCGCATAGCTTTCTGACCCTCTGCAGTAAAACCCAGCCCGAATTTGTCAGTTTTCTGTGTGAAGTCTGGAAGCCTGCCCCAGTTAGCACATTCACCTTTTTGAACCACTGCCTGAGCATCCTTCAGGGAAGCCATCTTCAAAGGAACATTCTCTTCTACTGCTGTTTCTGCTGCTGCTGCAATTGGAAGCACCTCCTCGAAATGCTGAAAGGGGGTTTCAATAAACTCCCCGTCCATCTCAATGTATCTGAAGGAATTCAGGTGGCTTACCATATACTCCTCCTCCCCCTGCACAGTGACGATCTTCCCTCTGACAGGGTACTTCAGCTTCTGGTGCAAGGTAGAGGTCACTGCCCCAGCTTTATGGATCCAAGGTCGACCCAGTAGACAAGAGTACGATGGACGGATATCCATCACATAAAATGTAGAGTCAAACACCTGAGAGCCCACGCGAATAGGAATGTCAACCTCTCCATGGACCATCCTTTTTGAACCGTCAAAGGCCCTGACGATGATATTGCTAGGTTTCAATTCCAGGCCTTCACAATCTAAACGATCCAAAGCCTTCTTCGGTAGCACATTCAAGGACGAACCAGTATCCACCAATACATGTGCCAGAGTAGTGCCCCTGCATTCGATAGAGACATGCAGAGCATCGTTGTGATCTCTTCCCTTCGCAGTCAAGTCAGCATCTGAGAAACCCAAGCCATTGTCTGCTGTCAGATTTGCTACGCAATCAGTGAACTGGACTGCAGATGTCTCCTGTGGCACATGGGCCGTCTTGAGGAATGAGATTAAGGCCTTAGCATGGGCCTCGGAGCACAGCAATAAAGAGAGCATGGAGATTTTGGAGGGCGTGTGCCCCAGCTGTTCCACAACATTGAAGTCACTCTTCTTTATAATTTTCAAGATTTCCTCCATCTCTTGTTGGGAGGCCTCAGCAGTTATAGGTATAGGTGCCTCTATCTGGGCAGGCTCAACTTCAATTCCTTTGCCCCGAGCATTGGATGACTCAGCAGCAGGAGAAATAACTTGATCAGCAACAGGAGCAGGTACACTTGTAGGAGTTATAAGGAGTGGTCTTCGAGCAGCAGGCGGTGCAATGTCAGGCGAGAAGAGCCTGCCACTGCGGGTGACTTTGGATGGGCCAGTGATATCACAGATATTGGCGCTAGTATTGAACTCTTGTTTAATCCCGTTTACATACACATCGGCCCCATAATGCCAGGGGACAGCCTTATCAGATACATAGGGAAGAGGCCCCGGAACAGTGATAACCACAGGTGCAACAGTCATGATTTGAATAGGCTTCTTCGGGAGAGCCTTGATTGGATTATTGAAGATGGTAACCACAGAAACTTCTTCCACCG
This sequence comes from Vicia faba, assembly GCA_948472305.1. Lineage (NCBI taxonomy): Eukaryota > Viridiplantae > Streptophyta > Magnoliopsida > Fabales > Fabaceae > Vicia > Vicia faba. The sequence goes on along the minus strand of OX451739.1, from coordinate 171,694,089 downwards.
GAACCAACTGAACAGCAGACTTCTTAAACAGAATCTCCTTGCTATCCATTAGACTTTGGATGCCTAACTTTAGCAAGGGACAACCAGATAGGGAAACAGCACAGAACAGGCAACCCTCACTGCAACCCGGAAATAAACCGGCCAGCAGTAGGTTCTTCTTGACAGTCTTCAGAGGAGTGGCTAAATCATCCACAGAAACAGCGTAAACATCTTCGTCGACAGCATTTACTCCATGCTGGGGCATAGGAGCAGTAACCACATTCGGCCTCTCAGGCGCTTCAAACTGTATCTCTTTCGCGTCGATAAGGTCTTGCACCTTACTCCTTAATGCCCAACAGTCATCAGTGGAATGCCCCGGGCTATCAGAATGGTAAGCACAGCGAGCATTTGGGTTGTACTTAGGAGAGGTAGTATTTGGAAACTTCAGAGCTTCTCTGACGGTTACTAAGTTGGTTGAGAGCAACTGTGGTAAGATCTGCGACAGGGTCATACTCAACCGGGTGAACTCTCTCCGGGGTCTTTCAGCCCTTTGAGGATTGGCTGGCCGAGGAGCGGTAGCAGGCTTAGCAATCATTACCGCACTGACAGATTGGCGGCGCTCAGTTCTCTCTGGTCTCTTGGAACCGTATACAGCACTAGCCTCCTTCTTGAAGGGTTTCTTCTCAGAACTAGACGATGCACCCTTCGGAATCTTACCAGACTTTAACCCAGCCTCAATTCTCTCTCCAGTCAGAATTAAATCAGTGAACCCTGCAGATGAATTCCCGATAAGATGGTTGAAAAATGGCCCAGATAGGGTCCCCAAGAACATGTCTACCAGCTCCCGATCAGTTAACGGAGGCTGCACCCTGCCAGCCAGGTCTCTCCACTTCTGAGCGTACTCCTTAAAACCTTCACTTGAACCTAACGACATACCCTGGAGTTGGGTACGTGTAGGGGCAAGGTCGGCATTATATTGATACTGCTTATAGAAAGCAGTAGCCAACTCCTCCCAGTTACGAACCTTGGTCCCATCCAGCTGATAGAACCATTCGAGATGAGTCCCTGAAAGACTCTCCTAGAAGAAGTGGATCCACAAATTCTTATCCGCTGAGTACGGTTGGATCTTCCGAACATAGGACCTGAGATGTAGCTTGGGACAAGACGCCCCGTCATATTTAGTGAAAGATGGTGCTTTGAACTTCCGAGGAATGATCACACCAGTAGACAAACCCAGATCTCCAAAATCCAGCCCAGGTACCTGTTGTATTTCCATAGCATTCAGCCTGTCTTCCAGCTGCTTGTAACGGTCTTCTGCCGGAGGATATTGCTCTTCATCAAAATCAGTCTCGTTGTCAGAGACTACCGGACTAGGACCTTTTTCTGCCTGAGGAGTACTCTTGCCAATAGAAGAACCAGCCTCTTCATTCTGCAGAGTGTTGCCAAACCTTCGGCCCGAACTAAACAGAACAGTTCTTCTCTTCTTCTTCTTCTCCTTCTTCAGGAGCAGAGCCTTCAGCTCTTCTTGGCCTTGAGCCAAACCCTTGATTAATTCCTGAAATTGCGCATTCTGCGCCTGAAGAGCTTTGATGGATGTCTCAGTTGATGACGAGTCGGGATTCATGATGCTGAAATAAACAGCGAAGAACTATAAGCAACCTGAAAAGAGGAAAGACCTGCTATGCACATGATGAATGATATGTGTTTATGCAATGCATTCAAGGGTTCGAAAGTTCAAATTTGTTGTAGACAAAAAAGAACACACGTTGTCATTAAGGAAGTAATTGTTCAGTACATCAAAGCCTCATGGGCAAAATAATACAAAAGTAAATCAATCCCAAAATACACTACGCATCCTCTTCGGAGCTATGTAAGTGTTGAGATTCCTCTCCTCATGCAACAGGCGGGTGAGCTCCAAGACCTTCTTTTCACTGGCATGTAGACTGGTCTCAAGAGAATTATGTTCTTCCTTAAGCTGGATCCAGCTCTTCTGCATCTCTTCCCAGGATGTGGGCATATCAGGGTGCTGAATAATGTAGGACACTTCTCCTTCCAAGACTGGCTCTTTGATCACAGGGAGCATATGGGGATAAGGCATCACTAACTTCTGGGAGCGGGCTCGTACCCACTTGAGATAAGGTTCCAACGTGATGGAGTTCTTGTGCCCCAGTGTCTTGCTGTCTATCCTACTTGGCATCCTCCAGGCTCTGATAAATCTCTGGCGAAGTCCTTGAGTATCGTTGTCGAAGTCAAAAACTATGTCAGGAATTAACATGTCATGGGGACCATCCCTCCGAGCATAACCAAACTGTCTCCAAGCCAGGCATGTGCTGTAAGTAATACCTCCTCTGATTCCAAGTAAAGGAACATTGGGGTACTCCCCGCAACGATCAATGATAGTGACATCTTCTCTGGACCTAGGGCACCAATGTATATCCGCATGTGTAAGAGTCATCAACCGTTGTGACCATCTCAAACCCCGCTCATTCTTCAAAACTGATTGTGGAAGGTGCGAAATAAACCACCTTCCCAGGAGAGGAGTGCAACACATAAGGACACCTCTTTTTCTCATGGTTCGAGTGTAACATGAGTGAAGGATGTCTCCCAGCAACGTAGGTATAGGATTCCTGGACATAAAGATCTGGACAGCACTGATATCAATAAGTTGATCTGGGTTAGGGAATAACACCAAACCATAGACAAGGAGGGCCACAACTTCTTCAAAAGCTTGCAAGTCAAGGGAGTTCCAACATTCATGGGCCTTTTCAAACAGAAACCTGGCTAAGAACCCTTTGATACCACTTCTAACTTCCCAATGTCCCTTGAGGTCAGATGACTGTAGGTGCAAGGCTTTAGCAATCTCTTCAAGCTTGGGTTCCTTTTCCGTACCGTTGTAGGGTAGCTGATCAAGGATAGGGATCTTCAGGAGCCGGGAGAACTCCTCCAATGTAGGTACCAGTTGATAATCCAAGAAGGTGAAACAGTGATGCAGAGGGTCAAAGAATTGGAACAGGACCTTGATCATATCTTCCTCAATGTTGGTATTGACCAAGCTGATGAGGCTTCCATGTCTTTCACTGAATGAAGAGTTCTCAGGAATCCTGGATATAAGCTCCTTAAGCTGAGGAGGGATCCTTACAAGACTGATTTGAATTGTCTTTCTACGAACAGTTTCCATGTCCTACAAAACAAAGAACAAAGATGAAGATTCGAACCCCTGAAATGGTTAGTCAATGCATATGATGCTGGATGATGTCATGATGCTATGATTAAACACACCACAGATATTTACAAAGACAAACATGTAAGGCACACAAGACAAGCCCTTAGGGTTTAAGGCCAGCATGGGGTCTGGGTAGTACCCTCTTGAAGTTGGTGGGTTCAACCTGTCCTATCAAAGTAACCGGGTTCTAAGGGTCCCAATATCACGGGATTGCTTTCATTGTTCATCGTTTCAATTTAGCCACTGAACTGGCGACCGAAATATTCCAGGAAACCAACCCTCAATTGAGTGTAGTATCGAGTATCAACCAACCTCGGACTGCACCAAAGTCAGTTATCTCACTACCCTAAAGAGGCCAAGATAGTTCAATTAAGGTTCCTAAGGTCTGTTGATGCTTCATGACACCACGCGGAGGCCCCGTACTCTCCTTGACTGAACTCAAGGGTTACCGGTACACACCAAAGTGCCACATCAACGTAGCAGACTGTTTCAACCATGTCGGTATACCCCGCACAGTTCCCTCACAGTCTTGTTGCTACTTTCTAAGAAAGTATCCCCCAGATCCGGGTTAGGATCTATAGAACTCCCAAGCAACCCACAATTTAAAGCACACAAGGAAAACAATTGAAAACACAGTTATGAACTAACCCTAAGGTACACCTCACTTTAAGTTTTTTATTCCCCAGCAGAGTCGCCAGTTCTGTGATCGGTGGATCAGGAACTGACTGTTTAACGCTGGTTCGCGAAATATCGCGGAAGCAATTGTCGCCACCGTCTTTTATTTTCTCCAAATGGAAAGGACAAAAGCACAGAAAAATTCCTTATAGAGATTGCTCTCGGTTCGGGAGGTAGGTTATAGAAAGGGAAGGTGTTAGCACTCTTTCTATCCATGGTTATCCATGGGCTCTTAGATACTTGCTCATTGTGTTTTCAAAAATGGTTTGTTTGCTTTTCAACTGTGGGTTTTAAAAAAAGTTTCTTTGAAAATTTCAGTTCGACTCTTGTATCGGTCCTCAAGAGTGTTTGAAAAATTGCTTTCGAAAGCTTTTGAAAATGTGTTGGTGTGAAAAGTCTTTTTGAATTTGTTTTGAAATTAGAGCAAGTATCTACGAGAACCTATCTACCCTAAGGAATTCGTTTGTGTAAATGTCCTTTAAAGTAGTGCCATCCCACCATTGAGAGGTAGGTAGCACCACCGTTGGAGGTGTTCGGGTCAATTCGAGGTTCGGGACATGGTGATCACCGGAGCAATAGGAAGACACCTTAGAAGCTACCCTCATGCCAGGTTCCCGGATCATGAGGACTTACTAAGACATCCTCTACTCGACGATCACCTTTCGAGGCAAGGCAACAGTGAGGCGTACCCTAGGGGTGGTGTGTGATTTGTGTGTCTGATTCAGTTATTTTTGTCTTTTGTCATGTTAAAGGTGATCTAGCGTTTGTTTTTATTTTTGTCCATACATTCTTTCATGCCTTGATTAAACAGTTAAAGATTGCGAGAAGGTAAAAATTCTAAGCTATTACAAAAGGCGCGGGTCCACATCGCCAAAATTTCTTGAACCCGATTTGACAGAAAATAAAGAAAGTAAAGAAAAGTAAAGAATTAATTTACAAGGCCTTGGGAGAGATACATAAATATTATACGAAAAAGAAATAAATATGCGAATTGAAATTTAAATCGAAACGAGGGCGTTGGACCCTTTTTAACTAAATTAAATTTAATGATGAAATTAATTAATTAAAAAAGAAAAGAAATTGTTTTTGGTATTATTTGGTATTTTATGATTTTAACGGGAAAAAGAATTAAATGCAATTTAACCTAATTCTAGTTGTTTTTTAATTTATTAAGAAAAGATTGAATTTTAACCTAAAATTAAACCTAATTATTTACATGTAATTTAATTACAAAAATAAATAATAGTAAATATTTAATTATTATGAAAGAAAATAAAAAGACATAAAAAATTAATTAAACCCTAATTCTACCATTTTTTTAGATTTTTATTATGAAAATATTATAATTAACCCTAATTTAATAACTAAATTTAATTATATGCAATTTATTTACAAAAATACTTAAAATAAAAATATTTATTATTTTTCTTGTCTTTTCTGATTTTTTGATGTTTTTTATATATTATAAAAATAATTGAATTAACTGAATTAATTAAAAGGAATAATAATTAAAAATAAAAAAAATAAAGAAAGAATAAAAAAGAAAAATATTGCAAACCTCAGGGGGGTCTGCCCCCAAATTGGGAGGTTCTTTGTTTAGCAATTTAGGCCCATCAACCCTGGCCTGTTTGACTTTTCCACTAGGATGTCCAGGCGCTGACTCATGTGTATCATGCCCTCCAAATCTGGACCCTTGAATTGTTGAGATTGAACGCGTGGCAGGATGGATGGTGAACTACATGGTACACTCCTTGTGTTGAAATTGCATAGGATAACGTTTGAAAGAAAAATAATATGAAAGGGTGGGGACCTAGGGCTCGAACCCAGGTCCTGAGGTTTATGAACGTCTTTCTTAACCAACTGAGCTGCATGCATATTCATAATATAAATGGAAAACGAATTATATAATAGAAAATTGGAGTTAGTGGTGGTCTGGCGCGAAAATTCGAATCAACCACTCATGGCTTCACACCTCAGCATCTTCTTCCTCGTTGTTTTATTTTCCTGAAATACAACACACATAGGCAACGGTTTTTACACCGTTCTAAAAAGCATCATTAGAGAAAATAGCGAATAGCCCCTAGGGCTCCATAAATTGAGCGCGATGGCTTATTTCTCTTCGTCCAAACGCCCTGAATTGAATGGTCTAGGTCTTATGCTCCAATTTTTCCTTAAACGAAAACCCCTAATTTGAAAACCTAAGAACCCTGAAAAGCAACAATGGTGAATTTGCACACAATGTATAAAAACGCAATTAAAATAGATGGTTAGTTTCAGAATGCATCATTTAGTAAGAATCCATTAAAATTATGCAATGAAAATGCCTGAATCTCAAAACACGATTATGAAAAAAAGTGAGAAAAGTTGGACTTCTGTACAATGATTCAAAGGGTTAGGATTGATGCTTTTGATCCAGGAAGGTTGCTTGATGTCCTAGGAATGCAATGGAAAGAGTTTTGTGGCTTGAAACGACCTCTAACCCTGTTTTCAGTTTTGAGATTTTTTGATAATTTTCAAGTTTTCCAATGGTGTTTTCTACGCAGCTTTTTGGTTCATGGCATTAGGTTTTGCTTCTTTGTATATGTATGAATGAATTAGGTCAAAAATCTGATCAAAAGAATCCAAGAATTGATTATGCAATATTTGATTTTCAAGCATTAGTTTTTCCAATCTTTTTCATGCACTTTTGATATCAAATCATATCCAATCCTTCCCTAATTGATCATGCACGAATTTGAGTGTCCAATGAGAGTGTTTTCTGCACAAAAAGATTTTATTTCATTAGTTTAGCATTTTTTCATATTTTATTTAGTTTAAATGAATTATTAATAATAAAAAATTCAAATAAATAAATAAAAATGGAGAAAAACTTCCCTTTGGGCCAAATGGTCGTGTGCATGCTTGGGATGATGAATTGTGGAAGAAAAAGAGGCCCATTAGCAACTTTAGGTCATTTGAATCAATGTTGACTTTTCATAATATCCAAAAATTTCCCAACTTCCACAAGGCATAACTTGCTCAATTTTTAAGCTTTGCTCATGTTATTGGACATTTTGGAAAGGTCTTTGAGTCCTCTAACCAATGTCTTTGGTCCCATGTCATTTTGATTTATCAATCTCAAGTTATGGCCTTTGACTTAAAGTCCCTTTTTGTTGACTTTTGAAAATGACCTATAATGTTGAAATTGATAACTTTTTGTGAGAGCATTTCTTGGACTTGAAGTATGAAGATGAGTTGTAGTAAATGTCTTTATCTTCAAAATGAGCTTTGGATAGAATTTTTCTGATAATCCATGTGAAAGTTATGCCCTGGTCAATTTACAGTTGACTTTTTCAACTGTCCAAATAAGGAAACTTTTACATCTTGATGATTTTTGAGCCAAGCTTTGAGAATCATGATCAAGCATTGATCAAATGATGTTTGTGGCTTCAAAATGAGATGTTGACCAAAAATTTGAACTTTTGACTGTCAAATGACCATTTTGCCCCTACAGTTGACTGTAGTGCAATTAGGGTTTTTTACTGTGCAATTTTGTGCTGAAAGTCTTGAAACTTGGTATGAGGATGCTTGACCATATTTATAGGCATGTGGGACTTGATTGGACCTTTGGAAACTTCATTTTCTTGATCAGAGACCAAACCCTAATTTTGACTGTTTAGGATACCTTTGCACTGTGCAACCCTTGGGGAATTTTGAAGCATGACTTGGCAATTTCTTGAAGAATATGGGAGGGCAAATTTTGGGGTACAACAGTTGCGTTTGTAGAGAATGCCATTACTAAGGAAGAATTTAGCATAAAATCTCCTTCATAACTTCTTATCATTGACTGAAGCTCTTTCCAGATATTCTTGAGCCTCGAGATACCTCTTGACTTCGTGAAACCAAGGTTGGTCCACTACTTCTTCAGTATTAATCTCGTGATAGTGAGCTGGTTCATCCATTCGTTCAATGGTGATCTGGGGAGCCTCGTCATCCCATTTAAGTTTAAACATGGATGACATTGTAGCTAGTGCGTCTGCTAGCTGATTTTCTTCTCCCGGGAAATGCTTGAAGGTAATCTTCTCAATATTCGGGATCAATGTCAACACGTGTTCTTTGTAGGGGATAAGGTTAGGGTGTTTGGTGTCCCATTCCCCTTTGATCTGGCTGATGACCACAGCTGAATCTCCGAATACATTTAAAGATTTGATCCCCAAATCTATGGCAGCTTTGAGACCAAAAATGCACGCTTCGTATTCTGCCATGTTATTTGTACAATTGAAGCAGAGTCTTGTCGTAAAGGGAGTATGACATCCTTTAGGAGATATAAGTACAACACATATACCATTGTCGAGTGCGTTGGATGCCCCATCATAAAACCAGGGTCCATCAGGTTCCTTGTTCAGGTCCGTCATATGGTCTGAATTCTTCACAGTTGTTTACCATCATGATGTCTTCATCTGGGAATTCAAACTTCATGGACTTGTAGTCATTCACAGCTTGATGAGCAAGGTGATCAGCTAGTACACTGCCCTTTATTGCTTTCTGTGTAGTATATTATATGTCATATTTTGTCAAGATCATCTGCCATCTTGCTATTCTCCCAGAGAGGGCAAGTTTCTCGAAGATTTATTTTATTGGATCCATCTTGGATATAAATAAGGTAGTATGGGTCAGCATATACTGTCTTAGCCGGCGAGCAGCCCATGCCAGAGTGCAGCAAGTTTTCTCGAGCAGTGAATATCTTGTTTCACAATCGGTAAACTTTTTGCTCAATTAATAAATAGCATGCTCTTTTCGGCCAGACTCGCCATGCTGCCCCAGCACACACCCCATTGAATTTTCCAAAACAGTTAGATACATGATCAAGGGTCTTCCATTGACTGGTGGCATCAAAACCGGAGGCTATTGCAAGTACTCTTTGATTTTGTCGAAGGCAGTTTGGCACTCATCATTCCATTTGACTACTTTATCTTTCTTCAGTAATTTGAAGATTGGTTCACAAGTAGCTGTCAGGTGAGAAATGAATCTGGAAATGTAGTTTAATCGTCCCAAGAATCCTCTGACTTCCTTCTTGGTACGGGGAGCAGGCATTTCTTGTATTTCTTTCACTTTGGCAGGATCTACTTCAATACCTTTACCGCTGAGGACAAATCCTAGGAGTTTACCATACCTTACCCCAAATATGCATTTATTCGAGTTCAACCTTAGCTTGTATTTCTTTAACCTCTCAAACAGTTTCTGTAAATGATCAAGATGCTCTTCTTCTGTTTGAGATCTGGCTATCATGTCATCCACATAGACCTCTATTTCATGATGTATCATGTCGTGAAATAGAGCTACCGTGGCACGCTGATAGGTTGCCCCAGCGTTCTTCAGCCCTAATGGCATAACCTTGTAGCTGAATATGCCCCACTATGTGATAAAGGTTATTTTCTCCATGTCCTCAGGCGCCATTTTGATTTGTTTGTAGCCTGAGAAACCGTCCGTGAAGAAAAACACTTTATGTTGTGTTGTATTGTCAACTAGAATATCAAAGTGAGGAACTGGGAAATCATCCTTAGGGCTTGCCTTATTCTAATCTCTGTAGTCCACGCACATTCGCACTTTGCCGTCCTTTTTAGGCACGGGAACAACATTGGCAACCCATTGTGGATAGGAAGTGACGGCCAAGAATCCGACGCTGAATTGTTTCATGACTTCGGTTTTAATCTTCTCTGACATGCCTGGCCGCATACGAAGGACCTTTTGTTTTACCGGAGGGCGGTCCTCTTTTGTAGGTAGGCGATGTACTACGATATCTACATCAAGTCCTGGCATGTCTTCGTATGACCAGGAAAAGACCTCAATATAATCGTGTAGCAACTGAATCAGACGCTCTTTGACACTGGGTTCCAGATTGGCACCCACCTTGACTTCTCTTTTGTCTTCTTCGGTAGCTAGGTTAATTGTGTCCACTGGTTCTTCGTGGGGCTATATAGTCCTCTCTTCTTGTTGTAGTAACCTGGCGAGTTCCCCTGGCACTTCATAATCTTCCTCACCTTCGTCTTCGGCTTGGTAGATTATATTTTCAGAGTTACAAAAGGCCATAGCAGGATCGTTACCCATGGGATCCCGAGTAGATATAGATATGCAATTTGAATGTGAGTGTGTGTAAGAGTATAGCTATCTTTGAAAGAAATGAAAATGTAAAAAGAAAAACAATGAGCACAAAGTTTGTATGCAAAAACGTTCATGATTCATTGATGTCATATGTAAATGAGATAATAACCCTTACAAATGGACCATTGTGCCTCAGGTAAGACACAAGGTTTTAAGAGTCTGAATTGTTTAATATTACAGATCCGACAAAATTTAAAGACAAATTACTGTTGGATAAAAGTGACCGGAACAAAATATCTAGCTTCCCAGTTGCTAAGTCCTCCACTGGCAGTTGGGAAAATCCAATCCTCTAGGTCGTAGTTGTCTTCATCATCCTCCACGGTGTTAACTTCGCGGTTGCTAATCTTCAAGGGCGGTCCTCCGGCACGAGCACGGCGTACAACTTTCTGGGCTCCTGAAGTGAAACCCAAACCAAAATTGTCAGATTTGTATGGGATATCTGGGAGTTGGCTCCAAATAGTGCACCCATCTTCTTCTATCACTGCCTTGGCATCTTTCAAATACGACATCTTGAGCGAAGGCCTTGTAATCTTTGGGACTTGAGAAACAATCTTAGTTACTGCCACAGTTTGCGGGACTTCTTCAAAGTGCTGGAATGGAGTTTCGATAAATTCACCATCTAATTCCACATATCTGAAGGAATTTAGATGACTGGCCATATACTCGTCTTCTCCATGAACAGTGATGATTTTCCCCTGAATTAGATATTTCAGCATTTGATGCAATGTAGAGTTAACGACACCAGCATTATGAATCCACAGTCGGCCTAATAAGCAGGAATATGAAGGGAGAATATCCATTACATAAAAAGTTGAATCAAATGTTTGGGTTCCAACTTTTATGGTGATGTCCACTTCCCCGTGCACCATCCTTTTTGAGCCGTCGAAGGCCCTCACCACTATGTTGCTAGGTTTCAAAGTCAATCCTTCACAGTCAAGCCTATCAAGAGCCTTTTTAGGCAACAGATTCAGAGATGAACCGGTATCAACCAAAACATGAGCCAAAGTCGTGCCCCTGCATTCGACTGAGACATGCAATTCCTCGTTATGCTTCCTCCCCCTTGGCGTTAAATCAGCATCCAAAAAACCTAACCCATTATCTGCGGTCAAGCTGGCTACGCAGTCTTGGAATTGATCGGTAGATGTTTCTTGGGGTACATGGGCAGTTTTAAGGAATTTTACGAAGGCCTTTGCATGAGCCTCGGAACATAACAATAAAGCCAGCATGGAAATTTTTGATGGAGTTTGCCCCAGTTTTTCGAGTACGTTGTAGTCTCTTCTTTTTATAATCTTTAGAATTTCATCCATCTCTTTTCGGGAGGTCTCAGGGATAGCTATTGATTGTGCCTTCATCTGGACAGGCTCAACCAGAATATCTTTTCCTCGAGTCTCGGTTGACTCGGCAGTAGGAATGTCAGTAGGGGTGATAACGGGGAATGCAACAGTTTTGTCAACTGGAGTATTAGCGGAGATGATTGCAGGGCTGGGAATAGCCTTTGGAGGAGCAACAACAACAGGAATGATTACAGGTCCAGAAATAGCTTTTGGAGGAGCAATTTCTGGAGAGAATACCCTTCCACTTTGGTTTATCTTACTAGTCCCTGCAATATTACTGATATCAGAGTCAACTTTCTCAAAAATTGAATCTTCAGCAGCTGGCCAATCTTGCTTGATATTGTGATAGTAGACATTACCTCCATAATTCTATGGGACGGTTTTGTCTGATGAATACGGGATTGGTCCAGGCATTGTAATTATCAATAGAGATACTTTAGGAACTGATGTAATTCTAACGGGTCTTTTGGTGGAGACCCTGAAAGAATTGGAGGAAATGGTCACTATGGAAACATCATTATAAGAAACAATTGGAATAGAATTCTTCTCGAACAAAATCTCCTTGTCATATATTAGGCATTGAACGCATGCTTTTAACAAATGATAGTTGATTGGTGAGGATAAACAGAAGTGATAGCTTTCATTACAGCCTGGGAATACACCGGCATTCAACAAGTTCTTTTTGATAGTCAGGAGTGGGTTCACAAGTTTATCAACCAAAGTAACAAACACATCTTCCTCAACGGCGTTGACATTACGGTCGTGCTTGGGCATAGGGGCAGTGATAATATTGGGAATTTATGGCGCGTCTAATTCAATCTCTTTGGCTTCAAGAAGGTCTTGCACTTTGTTTTTCAGAGCCCAATAGTTGTTAGTGTCACGGCCGGGACTCTCAGAATGGTATGCACAGCGGGCATTAGGATGATAATGAGGAGAGGTTGTGTTAGAATTCTTTGGAGCTTCTTTCAAACTCACTAGATTGGATCTTAACAAATGCGGAAATACTTGAGATAGTGTCATATTAATTCGGGTGAACTGTCTGACTGGTCTTTCCGTTCTTGGCTGGTTGTTTCTTTGTTGAGCAGGTGCAGATTTAGGAATCATGACAGCCCCCACCATTGGACGGCTTTCATCCTTATCTTGATTTCTCTGAGGATATACAGCAACAACTTCTTTTTTTCTAATGAATGGTTTTCTTACAGCAGCAGAGGATGTGTCTCTTTGAATATTCCCATTCTTTATCCCGGCTTCCACTCTTTCTCCGGTTAATATCAATTCGGTAAAATCTGTCGAGGAACTCCCAATTAAGTTATTGAATAAAGGACCGGACAAGGTGCCCAAAAACATGTCTACTAACTCTCTTTCAGATAGGGGAGGCTGGACTCTTCCTGCTAAGTCCCTCCATTTTTGAGCATATTCTTTAAAGCCTTCACTTAAAACCATGGCTATATATCTAGAGTTGAGTACGGGTGGGAGCAAGTTTTGCATTATATTGGTATTGTTTGTAAAAGGCAGCGGCCATATCTTCCCAATTATGAACATTGGCTCTTTCTAGATGATAAAACTAATCAAGTTGAGTTCCGGACAAGCTGTATTGAAAGGAGTGTACCCATAAATCCTTGTTAGCAGTGTGAGGCTGTAATTTCCTCACATAAGACCGGATATGCATTTTGGGACATGAAACTCCATCGTATTTGGAGAACACCGGTGCCTTGAATTTTGGAGGAATGACAATCCCAGTTACTAAACCCAACTCCTCAAAGTCCAATCCAGGAACTTTTTGAATTTCCATTGCACTTAAATGCTCTTCCAGATGCTTATACTTGTCGTCGGCCGAAGGATATTGTTCTTCAGAATAATCTTTTTTTTCCTCTTCCTCTTCTGAATCTGGTTGGACAACTGCTTCCTTGCCTTTCCCATCTTGATTGTCTTTCTCACCAGATGACGTTGCAAAATCTAGGGTCCTTCTTGCTTGTCCTTGGAATCTTCTTCCCATATTTAGAACTCCGGTTATTTTCTTTGTTTTCTTTTTCTTCTCTTCAACCAGCAAGGTCTTCAACTCTTCCTGTCATATGGCTAGAGTTAAGAACATCTGTTGAAACTGAGCATTTTGTGCTTGGAGGTCCTTCACCGTCTGCTTGAGATCCATCTTACTGAAATAAACATTAGAAATGTGAGGAGACTTGTTGCAAGAAACCTGCTTATGTTATGATGAATGGTAGATGCATATGCAATGATTTCAAGGATTTTAAAGATTCAAATTTGTTTTAGGCAAAAAAGGAAACACATGTTATATTAATAAATTAAAGCTTGAGTACATCAATGCCTCTTTGGGCAAAATGATACAAAAATTATAAGATAAAAAGGTTGTACGCATCCTCTTTGGTGCGATGTAGGCATTCAGAGTCCGCTCCTCATGAAATTGTTTGGTTAGCTCCAGAACCTTCTTCTCGCCAGCGTAGAATTGGGATTCAAAAGTGTCTCGCTCCCTCTTGAGTTGTATCCAATCTCTTTGTAAGTCTTCAAGAGAGGTGGGCATGTCAGAATGCAGGACATTGTATGGAACATCTCCTTCCATAACAGGCTCAATGATTACCGGGAGAATGGAGGGATAAGGCATCATAAGACTCTAAGCAAGATTTCGTACCCATTTGAGGTAAGGCTTAAGAGGGATGGAATTCTTATGCCCCAATGTCTTACTATCTACCTTGTTCAACATCCTCTAAGCTCGGATAAATCTCTGGCGGTGACCTTGATCTTCGTTATCGTAGTCAAATACCAAACCTTGAATGAGAATCTCATGTGGGCCATCCCTTCGGGCGTAACCAAACTGTCTTAAGGCTAAGAAGGGGTTGTAGGTGATACCTCCCCTAATTCTAAGTAAAGGTACATTAGGGAATTCTCCATAACGGTCGATAATAGTAACATTCTCTATGGATCAGGAACACCAATGAATGTCTGAATGTTTGAGCGTCATTAACCTTTGTGACCACCTTGAACATTGCTCGTTCTTTAATACAAATTGGGCAAGAAGAGAAATAAACCATCTTTCCAAAAGAGGAGTACAAAACATAAGGATACCTCTTTTCCTCATAGTGCGAGTGTGAAAAGAATGTAGGATGTCTCCTAGCAAAGTAGGCACCGGGTTACGAGACATGAAGATCTTGACGGTGTTCACGTCTATGAGTTGGTCAGGATTTGGAAACAAAACCATCCCATAGATGAGGAGAGCCACAATTTCCTCAAAATCTTGCAGATCCAAAGAGTTCCAACGGCTTTGGGCTTTCTCAAACAAGAACTTTGCTAGGAAACCTTTGACACCACTCCTTGTTTCCCAATTAGTTATGATATTAGATGGTTGCAAGTGTATAACTTGAGCAATCTCTTATGGCTTTGGATTTATTTCCTTATCATTGAAAGGTAGTTGATTGAGAATGGGAATCCTCAAGAGTTGGGAGAATTCTTCCAAAGTTGGCATAAGTTGATGATCGGGGAATGTGAAGCAATGGTGTAAAGGATCAAAGAACTAGAAGAGCACCTTCAACATGTCCTCATCAGTGTTAGAGATGACCAAGTTTAGTAGGCGACAATGTCTTTTGGTGAATGGAGAATTTTTAGGAATCCTTGAAGCTAGCTCTTTAAGTTGAGGAGGTATCCTTACAAGATTGACTTGAATGGTTTTCTTGTGAATAGAATCCTTGTCCTACAAAACAGAACAAAGATAAATCCCAAGATCCTTGAAATGGTTAGTGAATGAGTATGATGTTATGATGTTCATGATGTTATGTACAAGTAAATATACACAAACAAAGCAAATAAGTTCTTAGGTTTAGGCTTACATAGAGTCTCATAGGTAAGTACCCTCTTGAAGTTTAGTTGGCTCAAACCTGTCCTAGGAATAGTAACCGGGTTCTAAGGAGCTCAATATCACTAGTTTGTTTCCTTTTCCATTATTTCAGCACAAGCCTCTTTAATGGCGACCGAAATATCCCAAAAAAACAAACCTCAATGAGTGTAATATCGAGTATCTACCAACCTCGGACTGCACCAAAGCCGGTCATCTCACTATGTCCTAATGGCCAAGTTGGTGAAGTAAAGGTTCTAAAAGTACATTAGTGCTTCATGACATCACTCAGTGGCCCTGTATTCTCCTTGATTAACTCAAAGGCTACTGGTACCCACAAATATGTCGCAATAACATAGCTATTATTTAGACCATGTCGGTATACCCCGCACAGTTTCCATAACGTATTGCTACTTACCTATAAGGTATCCCAAATCCGGGTAGAGGATTCAAACCCAAACAAAGAACCATAATTTAAAGCATACAAATCACACAAAGAAAGCAAGTAAATATGATCTAACCCTAAGGTAACCCTACTTTTAGAATTTTCCCCAACAGAGTCGTCAGTTCTGTGATACGATTGGAGAACTGACTTGGGTGTTTTGTGTTTGATCGCAAATGTTGTGGTTAGCAAGAGTCGCCACCGACTTTTCTTTTATCCAAAAAGAAAGGATGAAAAGAACAGGAAAGACCTTTGAGATGTTTTCTTGAGTTCGGGGGGTAGATTATGAAAAGGGAAGGTATTAGCACCCTTTTCATCCATGGTTTTCCATGGGCTCTTAGTTACTTGCTAGATCACTTGCTTTTGTTTGAAAATATGCTTTGTGGGGTTTTTGAAAGTATTTTGTAAAGATGCCATCTTTTAGGCAAACTTTGTAATGATTCTTGTTCGTAAGAATGTATACAAAGTGTTTGATCTTTTGAAAATATTTTCAAGTTTGGAAGGTGTTTAGAAATTGTAGGTGTTTGTTTTAAATAGCAAGGATGTTTTGTTTTAAAAGTGAGCAAGTAACTAGGAGCCTTCTACCTACTCAAAAGTCTTTCATGTTCATTTCCTCTTTCTTTTGACATTGTTATCTTACCATTGATTTGGCAAGTAACCCTATCTTTGGATGTAAATGGGACGGGCGTGGGTCATCGTATAACCATAATTAGAAATGTTTGCAAGGTATCTTAGCATTCTCTTTTAGGTACTAAGATAATTTGAAAGGAAACATAGATAGCGTCATCGAGGGACTATGATCTTATATTTTGCTTGTTTTTGCTAAGATACCTCACATGCATAATATGGTCATTTTGTAAGGCAACCAAGTGGATTTTACCCTAGGGGTGCTTGTGTGCAAGTGTATTGTTTTTCATGCTTGGTTTTGTCTTTGATTAGGGTTTTCTAATTGATTGATTTTAGTCTTTCCATACAAACCCTAATTACTAGCATTTGTATATAAAGCGATAAATTGCGGAATTTAAAATTACTACGCTATTACAATACTTGTGGGAGGGGGTGTACAAATTACAAATAGGGGTTGCAAGAAAATAAACCTAATTATCTATTACAACCTTATTGAGTTTGTACAAGAATTGAATAAATAATGTACAAAATTAATAAATATACAAGAATGTAAATGTAAAGAAAATAGATGTTTATTTGGATTTTTAGGGAAAAGGGATTTTGTTTTAAACTAATTAATTAAAAGAAAAATAATTAAGTAAATTAGTAGAAAGTAAAACCTAAATTTACTAGGAAAAAGAATTTAAATAAAACCCTAATCTATTAATTCATTGAAAAAAAAAGAAATTAAGTTTGTAAGAAGAATAGTTTTGGTATTTTTGGTCTTAAAAATAATTTATAGTATTATAAAATATTTTTGATCTTTTTTGTTTTAAAATAATATATTTTAATGGTGTAAAAGAAAATAACTAAAACTCTAGTTTTTTAAATTAAATTTACAAATCAAATTAGTAAAACAAATAAAGTATGATTAAATAAAAAAAATTGTGTAAAAAATAAATAAACTATATCAAAATATAAATCTAATATTTTTATTTTTATTTTTCTGATTTTTTAGTTTTAGATAAAATATTTAAGAAAACAAATAAATAAAAATAAGAAAAAGTAATTAAAAATGGTCCAGGGTGTGAATAGCCAGAAAGGGGGTTAGAAGTGAAAAAAATATCAGGCCCAAAGGATGAGGCCCGGCGCTGCCAAAAAAAGAGTCAGAATATGAAAAATATGAAAAAAAAATCCATAAGGGTACCACTGGGGCTTGAACCCAGGTCCCTATAGTCACAGGCGCGCGCTTCTACCACTGGGGTGGCTATACATCCGTTTATATAAATCAAACCATAAATATATATGGTAAACACGTTCCTGAGGCCAACTTCATCTTCAACCTCACGCCCAGCCATAACCTCTGTATCTTATTCAATCCTCAACAAAAATGAAAAATGTAAACAGGAAACTTGTAGCAAATTTCCTCACGATTTCAGAAATGCAAAGCAATAAAATTATAGATCAAAGATAAGCATGAATTTTAATGGCCCTAATCTGAACCCTAAAAATTTCAGAAACTTCAATCTTAAAATTCTCTAAGCTCAAGCAATATAAATGAAAACTATGGACATGGTTAGCTTTAGGGCAATGATATCTATATTTTTCATTCACAAATAAATCATTAATTATGCTTATATGAAAAGTTCAAAGTTGAGATAACTTACCTTTCAAGAGGGTATCGTGTTTTAAGTTTGAGAAGCTTTTAGTGAGTTCCAATGATTGGATTAGCTTCCTCAAGTTCCCAGGAAGTTAATGTGATGCTTAGCTTGAGCTGAAAGTGCCTGAGGAGTTCTGGAGGAGTCAAGGTGCAAGGTGTTGTTTTTTGAGAATGGTGGATGATGACGGAGGTGTTACAGTGGTGTTGCAGGTGTTGGGATTGTTTGTGTATGTTATTTAGAAGCTTTTGAAAGTAAAAGGCCAAGAAACGCACGAGCAAATTTGGAGATTGGATTCAAAACTCAGAAATGGCAAGTTTTAAGGTGTTTTTGGTGATTATGTGTTCTTGTGTTTTCAGGGGTCAAGCATGCGTGGTATTTATGGAAAATGACTTGTGTATGTATAAGCAAAAGGTCTTGAGTGCTTTGTAGAGTCAGGAGTACAAGTTACAAGCTAATTGCTATGTTTATTGGTTTTCAAGAAAAGTGGGAAAACAAGTAAGAAGAGGAAGTACAAGCATGGGCTGAGTGATTGTAAGTGTATAAACAAGTTTCTCTTGAATTATAGGACTTGTATGATCAGAAAAGAACAAGTGCAAGGCTCAAGAACAAGTTTTATGCAAAAAGCTACTTTATCAATATGGCATTGTGCACTTTCTTCCCAAAATGGATATAAAGTATGGCCTTGCATTAAATGCTTGAATTGAGACCTCTAACAGTTGTGCAAGAAATTAATTATGGAGTTCTTAACAAGTTTGATGCCTTCAAAGTAGATGTTATGCAGCATAAGTTTGAATTTTGAAACTTGTTCATCACAAAATGACTTGTAATTTAAGTGTGAAAACCCTAACTTCATCTCTTCGATTCTCCCTACTCAAAAATTATCTCAAGGATTTCTTGGATATTTTGGAAAGCTTGTAATGTTCTCTAAAACTCCTCTTTGAATCACTTTTGAAAATTCCTCTTGGAACTATATGAAAAAGTGCCATGAAGTTAGGTCAAAATCCTGACCAAATTAGGGGAAAATTTCACTAAGTGTTTTGTTTCATGACCATGTGTTCTTAAAATTACAACTTGAGATCCAAGCACTTTTGGAATGAGTTGTTTAAAGAAATGTTGTAGATTTCATGGAGATCTATAGCTTTCATGTTGAAAGTTTATTTTGAATCATCTTGCATCATGGTGAAAATTTTGCTTAAAGTTGTGAAAAAATAAGAAATTTCCAACACTTAGAAAAAAATTTAAGTTTAGAAATTTTAACTTTTCAAAATGAAATCTTGAATTTTTGATTTCTTGATGAATAAGTTTAATATTTTGACATTCTTTGATGAATTGTGATCTTTGACATTTGATTTTGACCAAAAAGTCAAAGTTTGACTTTTCAGTATACAGTTGACTTTTGATCAGTTGACTGAAAATTCATCTGTCAATCCATTGGACTTGAGCAATATTTTGAGCTATGTCATTAGGTCAAAGTGATTCAATTGGACTCTTGAGATCATTCTTTAGACCAATTGATCATTTGCTAGGTCAAAAATCAGAAATTGCCATTTCCCAATCAAAACCCTAATTTTGACCATTTTTCCCTTTTGAAGATTTGATCAAATTTCTTGAGGAATTATGGTCCAAACTTGATCAAATGATACATATGAGTTTAAAATGTTGATGTGGATCAAAAATTATAAAGTTTGACTGTAAACTGGCCATAGTTGACTTTTTCCCTAATATATCTAATTTTTAGGTCAACTGCTCAATTGACTGAGCAAAAGTGTGATTCAAAGCTTGAAACTTGACATGAGTAATCTTTAGGGTCCATAATTATCTATGAAATTCATATGGGGAATTGGAAGTTCAAATATCCTTGTGCAAACTCAAACCCAAATTTTGGTCATCAGTTCTTGAGCTGATCAACACTAGTGCAGTCTTGAGCCAAAGGAGATCTTGTGAGTAAATTCTTGATAAGTGAGAGGGAAAATTTTGGGGTACAATAGCATTTGATGAACAAAATAAAAAGGGAAAATGATTTTTAAATTGTTTTTAAAATGAAAATAAAAGGCACAACAGCAAACTATATTCAAAGTATCAAAGAAAAATTTTTAAAAAAAAAGACCATTGAAAAATTATAAGTGATCTCAAATATTTTTATAAAATTTTTGGTAATTTTTTAAAACAGAAAAGCATTTTTAAACTAATTAAAATCACTCAAATAAGTGGGGAAAAAGATCAAAAATAGTAGAAGTCAAAATAAAATTCTAGAAAAATTTCAGAAAGTCAAAAATAGGGAAAATGATTTTTGTGAAATTTGTTAGAATTTAAAAAATACCAAAAAGTATTTTTAAATAATTAAAAACAAGTCAAAATAAAGGAAAAATAATAAAAAATATCAAATCTGGAAATAAAATCATGAAAAAATAAAAATTAGAAAGAGAATATTTGAAAATATTTTTATGAATTTTTTAATAATTTTTTAGTCAGAAATGAATTTTCTATGATTTTTTGAAGTTTGTGTAAAACACAGAAAATAAAATAAATTTTAAAAAAATATGGACCATTGGATGATAGTCAAAACATGCTAGTAATCAGATCCAAATGTTTAGACATGATGTACATATCATGGTCAGCTTTGGAAATTGCACCAGATCAACTTTTAATATTTAAAAACAACTAAAATTTTGGCGCGTCAGATGGAGTTTGACTAATGAAAGTAATCAGATTCAAGGGTTCTCAAAGCGCATGTATGATAAAGAAAACACACCGGATCGGATTCAAAAAAAATACATGTCATGCCTTCATTGGTTGAAGCACGACACGTAGTCCATCTTCAACCTCCGGACGCCCTAGATTGGGGTTCCTCAAACTGTAAAATTAGAGGACCAGACTGGTACCATTAGATTCCTCTCTTCAAGACGATTCTAATGGCACCCTTACGCCAAATTTATATAAATTGAGCAAGGCTTGAATTGAGAAAAAGCATAAATAATAGCGAGCACGAAATTCTAGAATATCTCACTCAAATCTCAATGAAATCACAAATTGTAAAAAGCATGAGAATCAGAAGGATGAAGAGAGTAGATTAGTCTTTTATTTTAATTGATTTGACCAAGAAATATACCTGAACAAAGTGGCTCTGAAATTGGACTTCTGTAGATCAATATAGGTCACAGTTCTTGAAGGTAAGAGTATGGTTAGCTTCAGATAAGTTCAATGAAGCTAACTAAATGGAGCTTTTGGTGTTTTGGAGTGAGAATGAAAGAAATTAGAAATTCAAATCCAGAGTTCATGTGGGATCTGAACAGGGGTCAATTGGCTATCAAAAGCTTATGAAAATAGGTGAAATATGCATCTTATTTATAGGAGAGGATGAGGCAATGCTTAAGCGTGCGAATGAGAGAGTAATTGAGTGAATTCGTGTGAATATGCAGCATGAATAATGTGTGACTTGTTTAGCATCAAAACTCATCCAAATCCTGCGTTTCATGATGCTAAATGCTTTTGGAAAGTTGATAAACATGATTAGAAGCAAAAATGCATGAAAATTTTGTGTTTAGAGGGCACAATATGGATTTCAAATTCTGACTTTGGAGAAAACTTCAATTTCAAGGTACCAACTTTGAATCTGTGGTGTTCATAGCTCAAGGGGTCTTAGGGCATAACTCTTGAAGCATTTGAAAGATAAGGTCACCATATTTGCAATATGCCAAGAATAAGATCAAATGTATGCTTGAGCTAAGAGTTGTGATGAGTCAAAGTTGAGAAAAAGATGTTGACTTTTTGAACTTAGAAAAATTCTAAGTTTTCTTCAAAAGTGACCTATAGTGTTTTGATCCCAAACAAGACCTTCCTCAAAAATCCTGCTTTGATCATTAATTCTAGATTTAAGTAGACTTCTCAAATAGCATTGTGAAACTTGAATCACTCAAAAATACCAAGTATTGAAAAGGTTATGGCCTTGTGAAATTAGTGAAAATCCATGAGGTGACCTATAACCTTTTGAGTTCTTATGGTATCTTTCACCCATTTTCAAGTCTTGCACATAAAAGAAGAGTTGAAGTTCACATTCTTAAGATCATTGTGGGAAAAAAATGGGCTCAAGGAGATAAAATTAACAAAGTTGTGATCTTTTGAAGTCACATAAGGGGAATTTAATGGCCTATCTAGAGAACATGTAATCTTTCTCAATCATTAGGAATCTTCCACACAAAATTTGTTTGAAACTTTTGAAGTGATTAGTTGATAACCATTTAGATAGAACCATATCTTTATAATCACTCAAAAATCTCAAAATATGAACAAGATATAGCCCTTAGAAGTTCAAAACCCTAGCTCCTAAAGCACCAAATGACTTGGAAACCCCTTTCAATTTTGATAATCTTTCTTGCACAAAAACTTTTTCCATGTGAATAGAAGTTGTTGTGGATGATAATAGGAACCCACAAAAACAATAATTGCTTCCAAATATTAAGAATTGAGAGAGTTATGTACTTGTGATCAAGAAATCAAGAACTTGTCCAATTAGGTCAAACTTCTTTAATCAACCCTTGTATATTTTGACTTTCTTTGACAAATTGAGGCATGATGAATCATAATAGACTTTGTCATGATATTACTTTAAAGCATTCTCAATTATTAAGCTTTAACCTCAATGAAGTTTGTTGAAGAAGGCATGTAAATAAACTCATGAACTTATGAATCCACCTGATGAAATATGTTGTGCCCTCACCTATGGTATCATTAATTAGAGCAAACATTCATTGTATTTTTTAGTTAAAAGTTAATCAATACAAAACATATATGATCATAATATAAAAACAAAGGTGCTTGGTGATCCCCCATGAGCAAACCTAAATATAGGGAGAAGAACCAAACCCTAGTGTGATCTTGATATGATTGAGTTGATATGAGATGATAGAGGAATATTAGGGGGAAATTTTGGGGTATAATAATGAGATGTTTAGAATGCAACCCTATGAAAATATTCTTGATTTGTAAAATATATTTTCACACTTAATAAATCATTTGATGGCACTTGGAAAAATATTCACAAATGATGATTTAAATCTCAAAGTACTTAGATCATTGTCATGAGCATGGAAACCAAAAGTGACAATAATATATGAAAAGAAGAGTCTTTCTAAAATGTCATTTACTGCATCATTTGGGAAACTTTAAACCCCTCGAGTGCCTCCTTTAAACCCCTTGAGTTCCTAGGGTGCCTCGTTTGCCTCATGAGCCTTGGGTGCCTGCAGAGCCTCTGTGTCTCAGTAGTTGACACTTGTCTCCTACGGGAAGACTAAGGTGGAGATGCATGAGCCTCAGAAGTTAATGCCTCTGTATCAACTGGGTTAAAACAGGACGTTGTTTGTGATGATCGAGCTCTTTTCCTCCAAACTGATGTGTGTTACATAACTTTGTTATGCCTCAATCTATCTTTCTTATCAGCCATAACGCATATAATTAAACCACACAAGCAATATACAGATGAAACACAATGAAGTGAATTTAAACAATGCAGACAGATAAAATTTGGAAATGCAACTCTAAATTATGGAAACCAAAATGTTGAAATAATCCAAAGATGCATCTCTATAATGTTCTGTAACTCGAAATCATAAAAATGGCAGAAATGCATTTCATTCCAACACCCAAAATAATGCATTAATCATTTAAGTTACCTATCATGCATATTGATAATTTAAATAACATGTCTAAACAACCTATTACATAACCTAATGCTCAATTTATAAAAATGTATATAGAAATAAAATATATAAAAATAATTAAAAAAAACTTACCAAATGTGAGTTTAGTTTGATGTTGAGTGAGCTCTTTGATTGATTGGATGTTGATGGTAGAAACTTTGAAATGAGTTGAATGAATTTAAGAGAATGTGAGTTAAGAGAGTTTGAGAGTTGAGAGGTTTTGAGAGTTTATGTATTGAGAGAGTATTTTGAGAATTGAGGAAGAAGAAGGGTCTGGCATATTTTTATTAAAGCAGACTCCGAAGATGTATCTCCGTAAGCTACACGAAGATGCATTTCTGTATAATTTTTTGACATAGCCTTAGGGCCTAACTCAAAAATGAATGTGACGGGGTGTGTCTGGTGATGCATTTCTGGATTCTAGGGGTAATTTTTATTTTTTACTAGAATTGGAAGCAATGCTTAGGGTGCCTTAAGAAATTCCCTAAAAAAAATATCATTAGACATCAATATTATGTTCTCATATATCAGTGTGGGGGATTGTTTTTCCCACCCTAAGAATTGCTCCTCCACCCTTTTGAAAAAATAAAATTGCCTCTAAAACTCGAAAGTACACTTCTGAACGCACTCCAGTCAACACTCAATCCATTTATAAATGAGATACTTGTTAATTCATGAGGAGGAGCATCAACAATTTGCAAAGAGCAACACACAAGTGACATAGACACCATATATTCACCCAAAAACTTAAGATGATAGGTGTATGGGTTCTTCTACTTATAAATGCTCAATTCTCCATATTCATAACAAATGTGAGACTTCAACTCACATTTGACTTATTATTCTCAACACTCTCCCTCAAATGTGAGTCCACAATTCTTCCCCTCAAGTGGAAACTCTTTTATCCACACACACTTATATTGCCGTTGACACCTCTTTTTGGATATTTCGATACAAGTTAGTCAGTCCTTTTTACTCGAACATGTTTAAATATTATATTAGATTTGATTAGATCTAATATTTAAATATAATCCAAGTTTTGTAAGCCCGAGTCCAATTAGGGTTGTATATAAATAGTCACAGTGTGTATCCTTGTTTTGTACAATACAATTCAAGTGAATAATAGAATCCTTATTTCCTTTATTATTATCTCTTTCTCTCCTCACTAAAAGTGTCTCGCGCACTAACAAATTGGTATTCAGAGCTTTCAGTTATCGTTCTTGATCGAGTTTTCAAGAACTTCACGTCCGAGATTGTGTTTCAAGGGCAAGTGAATCAATCACTGTGAAGTTGGCTAGTGATAAGGGAATTCTGAATTCTCTTCCAATGCTTGACGGCAAGAATTAGATATGATGGAAAAAATAGATTCAATCCTTGTTTGGCTTCCACAAAACCCTAGAAGTGGTTACCAACAATGTTCCTGTGTTGGTTGCAAATGTAATCGAAGAACAGAAAAAAGCCCACAACAAAGTCAAGAAGAAAGGTTACAAGGCTTCTTATTGCATTCAGACGGCGATCGTTGCTGCTAGCTTCGAAAGAATCTCTCATGGTGAAACGGCGATGGAGGCATGGGATATTCTAGTGAAGTATTACGAAATATGTGAGAAAGTCAAAGTTGTCAAGTTGCAAAACTTGTGTCGATAATATGAGTTGTTGTTGATGGGAGAAGATGAAAAGTTGCAGAATATGTTTCAAAGGTTAAGAAACCCGTCCACCTCATGAAGGGTTGTGGTGAAACCATAACTGATAAGACGATAATTGAGAAGGTAATGAGAATGTTGACCTCTCACTTTTATCATATTATCATAGCTATTCAAGAATCCAACAATCTTAAAACCACAAAAGTGGAATATTTGGTTGGTTAGTTAGAGGCGCGTGAGATGAGGATTGTCGAAAGGAAAGGAGTTCAGGACTCGATACATGCGCTGCAAGCTCAGTCATGGAAAAGGAATGATGGTTCCAACAAGTTCAAAGGCAATTTCGATAAGACTCAGGGAAAGAAGTCTTGGTCAAACCCTCATAAGCATCAAGTCAAAGACAGAGCTTCTGAATCTTCGTAAAGAGGGGGAGGAAACTATCGAAAGGACAAAGAAGATAAAAAGTGTGCAGTGTTATAAATGTGAAAAGTGGGGTCATGTAACACCCCAATTCTACCCGACAATTATAAATGTATATCAGAGTTAAAATCATTCATGCAAACGAATCAGGATGACATAAATTCATCTTTAAAAACACATTGCATTTAACATGGATACATAACACTTTAAAACTTCGGATGAACCATCATCATAACAATTTAATTAACTGATTCAACAGCTTAAACATCCACGCAGCGAAATTCTTAATAACATCTTTATCCACGTTACAGTAACTTCAAAATAACACATACTTAACAACGATCAAATTAAAGTTCAACAACTGAAATAATCAACAATTAAAATCAAAAAGCATTCATCCCCCCGAGTGTTACATATCATAGCAATGACACCGACTCAAACTACTGAAGGTATACAACCTTCACTCTCGATTACCTGCATGTTACCAACGTAAGGGTAAAATTCAAACATAAGGGATGAGATATCTAACAATATAATAAAACGTATGATAATTAATATATTAAATTAGATCACATAACACCACCACTTATCATCTTATAAACAACAATAATCACAACAGAATACCAACAATAATACACATTCACTGCATCAATACACAACTTCTTTATGCAATCATATAATGCGAATCAATACTATGCAAATGCATGTGGTACCATTGGAGCAGAACTCCCATCTTAAAAATCTGCCAATAAATAGAGGCATCAACAAGGCATAAGCCTTCATCTTAATATTCGCCAATACAGGTCATCTTAACGAGCATAAGCTCTATCTTGAAATGCAATGTATGCTACACAATCATGAATGTAATGACAACACCAAAATCAATAACATCTCAACTCAAAATCATTGTTGTCCAGAAGCCTACATCTTAATAGCTTCCAGTTATTAGAGGTATCTTAACATCTTTCATTAACATCGTTCATCAACATCATTTATCATCATAATTCCTCAAACATCATTTATACATCATAATTCATCAAACATCATTTATACATCATAATTCATCAAACATCATTTATACATCATAATTCATCAAACATCATTTATACATCATAATTCATCAAACATAATCTCATTAACATCATTTTATCAACAACTCAGCCGTACAGCAATACAACAGTAACTCGCCAATCTCGCAACGTTGGCCATAGGCCTACAACATGATATTGCCTATAATTAATTAATCATATAAGGCTTAATTCTAAATTACCAAACCTCTACATATTACTAGTCTGTAATACTACATCGTTATCCTCATTAATCTTGCTGTTATGAACCAAACAGTAATCTATAATCATCTTATCCTCATCATTCTTCACAAAATCATCATAGAAAGTAACGCGGGAAGCTAACTCTAATCCTAATTTGGGTTACTAGGATTATCCTTCCTATTCTTAATTTTAATTCTTAAGAATTAAGTTCATCACGTTAGTTATTCAACGCTTCGAATGGCACCTCAAACGGAGTCCAAAAACTCAAGTTACAGCCTTTTCAAAAGGATTCTGTCAAAAACCAGACAACATGGATCGACACGTAATGCCTTGGGTCGACGCGTACTGGGTTTAACACGCTACATGAGCCGACGCATACTCTCTTCGTATCGACTCATACTAAGTCTACAACACTGCATGTATCGACACATGCTCCTATGTATCGACTCATCCTGAGTCTAAAAACCTTCATGTATCGACGCATAACATTTGGGGTCGACACATGCTGCTCTGTCATGGATATTTTCTGCGATTTCTCTGCGTTTTCACTACGGTTTCCATACTTTAGGCCCTAAAAACATCATCTAATCATAGATAATCATCAATTATAATTATCCTATAATTCTACATCAAATATACAGGGTTGGGGCGTCGTTATTCATCCATAACTCATCGATTTTCATCATACAGCAACGTATATAATTCGATCATAAACCAAACAATCTTTCACCTCTAACCACACATACCAATTATCATAAACTCTATTATAGAGTCAGAACCCCACCCTTACCTTGGGTTGAAGGTTGCTCTATAACTTTTTCGGTTGAATTTCCATTCTGCCTCGTTTCCTCCTTTCCAACAGCTTTCACGTTCTTTTCTTTCAAACCCTTATTTCCTCCTCTTACTGCTTCTTCTTTTCTATTATTTCTTACAATAATAAAATAACACTATCAATATGTTTATGCCTTAATGGGCTTAAAACTCCTACACTCCCTTTTTACTACTTTTATCCTTTAAAACAAGCCCACATCAAATAATATTATCCTTCTAATAATATTTCACCACTTAATAAAATAAATAAATTCAACTAAACACAACACATCAACTATCATCACAACATAACTTCACAAATATTCCAAAAATAATTTAATTAAATAATTAATTAAATTACGGGCGTTACAACTATCCCACACTTAGAATGTTTTTGTCCTCGAAAATTTACCTTAATCAAACAACTCAGGATTGGAGTCCCGCATCTTGCTCTCCAACTCCCAAGTCATGCTTTCTCCGGCAGCTCCTAGCCAAACCACTTTAACTAAGGCAGTCTCTTTTCCCCTCAGAGAGTTAGTTTCACATTCCGCGATCCGTACAAGAATCGTCTCCACAGTAAGATTATCCCTTACTTGCACATCATCCATATGAATCATATGAGATGGATCTAAAATATACTTCCGGAGTTGTGACACATGAAACACATCATGAAAATTTGAAAGATTAGGCGGTAAAGCCACTCTATAAGCCAGATTCCCCACTCTCTCTAAAATCTGATATGGTCCAATAAAACGAGAAGTGAGCTTCTTAGACTT
This sequence comes from Vicia faba, assembly GCA_948472305.1. Taxonomy (NCBI): domain Eukaryota; kingdom Viridiplantae; phylum Streptophyta; class Magnoliopsida; order Fabales; family Fabaceae; genus Vicia; species Vicia faba. The sequence goes on along the minus strand of OX451739.1, from coordinate 171,665,574 downwards.
CAATGCTTGCCCAACACCAGTCACAGGTGTAACTCTTAAAAACACATGGTCACCCGCTTGAAATTCTAAATCTTTCCTTTGCTTATCATGATAACTCTTCTGTCTACTTTGGGAAGCTTTCATCTTTTCTCTAATCAACTTCACCTTCTCAGTAGTCTCATGAACAAGTTCAGGTCCAAGTACTACACTTTCACCATATTCATGCCAACATAAAGGAGTTCTACATCTTCGACCATACAACGCTTCAAAAGGTGCCATCCCAATACTGGAATGGTAATTGTTATTATAAGGGAACTCTATCAATGGAAGATAAGTATCCCACGAACCTCCCTGCTCGAGAACACATGCCCTCAACAAGTCTTCCAACGATTGGATCGTCCGTTCAGTCTGACCATCTGTCTGAGGATGATACGCTGAACTCAACCTCAACTTAGAACCCAACTCTTCTTGCAAACTCTTCCAAAAATCAGAAGTAAATCTTGGATCTCTATCTGACACGATGCACAAAGGAACACCATGCATCTTCACAATCAAACTAGTGTAAATCTCAGCCAACTTCGACACTGGAAAACTGATGTTAATAGGAATAAAATGAGCCGACTTTGTAATCCTATCAACCATCACCCAAATCGAATCATGTCCTCTTATAGTATTAGGTAACCCCGTCACAAAGTCCATCGAAATGCTATCCCATTTCCATTCTGGAACTTTTAACGGTTGCATCAACCCTATAGGTTTCTGATGTTCAACTTTTGACTTCTGACAAGTCAAACATGCATACATAAACCGAGCCACATCACTCTTCATTCAAGGCCACCAAAACGAACCTTTCAAATCTTGATACATCTTTGTAGCTCCTGGATGAATACTCAACTTACTTCTATGACTCTCTTCAAGTATCACTTTATTTATCTCAGCATCATCAAGAATACAAATCCGGTTACAAAATCTCAACACACCCTACGCATCTAGCTTAAAATCATTATTCTTAAACTGATCAATTCCAACCATCGAATCTATCAGTTTCACGTCCAACTTTTGAGCTTCTCTGATACTGTCTAGAAATTCATTATTAATCTTCAACATACCCAACATAACACTCTGTGGCGTAACCTCACAAACTAAGCTCATATCTCTGAACTTCTCAATTAATTCCAACTCTTTAATCATCATTGCCGACATATGTAAGGTCTTTCGACTCAATGCATCAGCTACCACATTTGCTTTTCCTGGATAATAATTCAAACCGAAATCATAATCCTTTAACAGTTCCACCATCTTCGTTGCCTCATATTCAACTCCTTCTGATTGAATAAATACTTTAAGCTCTTATGGTCACTAAACACTTCGAATCTAGAACCATAAAGATAATGCCTCCAAATCTTCAACACAAAGACAACTGCAACAAGCTCTAAATCATGAGTAAGATAGTTCTTCTCATGAGTCCTCAACTGCCTTGACGCATAAGCAACTATCTTATCATTATGCATAAGCACACCTCCTAAACCCATCTTAGAAGTATCACAATACACCACAAAAGTCTCTCATGGATTAGGCAACGTCAAAATTGGAGCCAACGTCAACCTCTTCTTCAATTCTGTAAAACTTTCTTCCCACTGAACATCCCACACAAAGGCTCTACCTTTACAAGTCAACTTAGTCAACGGAAGTGCCAACTTAGAAAAACCTTCGATAAACCTTCTATAATAACCAGCTAATCCCAAAAAGCTTCTAATCTCAGTAGCTGACTTCAGAGTTTCCCATTGCAACACAACATCAACCTTCGATGGATCTACAGCGATGCCACTACCTGAAATCACATGACCAAGAAAACTAACCTCCTTTAACCAGAATTCACACTTGGACAGTTTTTCATACAACTTCTTCTCTTTCAAAACTTGCAATACTACTCTTAAGTGTTATGCATGCTTTTCTTCTGACTTAGAGTAAATCAAAATATCATCAATGAACACCACTACGAATCGATCCAAATAAGTATGAAAGATACGATTCATATATTCCATGAATACTCCCGGTGTATTAGTAACACCGAAAGGCATCACTGAATACTCATAATATCCATAACGCATTCTGAAAGCCGTCTTCTGGATATCTTCAGCCTTCACTTTAATCTGATGGTAACCCGGCCTCAAATCAATCTTACTAAACATATGAGCATCCACCAATTGGTCCATCAAGTCATCTATTCTTGGAAGAGGATATTTTTTCTTAATCGTCACTTTATTCAACTGTCTATAATCAACACAAAGCCTCATACTTCCATCTTTCTTCTTTACTAACAACACTGGAGCACCCCACGGTGATACACTTGGTCTTACAAACTTCTTTTCAAGTAACTCTTCCAATTGCTTCTTTAACTCTAACAATTAAGATACAGACATCTTGTATGGTGCCATAGACACAGGTCTCGTACCAGGTACAAGATCAATTGCAAATTCAACTTCTGACGGTACATCAGGAATTTCATCGGGGAAAACTTCAGGAAATTCACACACCACTTGCAATAACTCAATTATAGCTTGAGTCTCTACAGATAGCGACGCCATCAACGAGAACATTTGTGCTTCCTCTTGCATCAACTTTATCAACTGTTTAGCATACAACACACTATCTTCCTCTTCTTCAGGAGTAGAAAACCTCACAGACTTGTCATAACAGTTAATATGAACACAGTTATGCTCTAACCAGTTCATACCCAAAATCACATCCAAACCTCTTAACGGTAAAAAAACCAAATCAACAGCAAAGTCTCTGTCGAAGATCGACAAGGGACACTTTAAACACACAAAAGAAGTAGTCACTGACCCCTTGGCTGGAGTATCGACGACCATTTCTCCATTTATAGAAGACAACATAAGACCCAATCTTTCAACACAATAAGCAACAATAAAGCAATGAGTAGCACCGGTATCAATAATAGTAATTAAATGAGTACTATTAATGAAACATGTACCTCTGATAAGTCTGTCCTCAACAACTGCCTGATCCTTAACTAAAGCGAAAACTTTACCACTTGTCTGCGCCCTCTTTGGTTTCTGACACTGACTACCAATGTGCCCTTCTTCGCTACAGTTGAAACAAATCAAATCCTTATGCTTGCACTCAGGTACAACATGTCTGTTCTTACCACAACGGAAACACCTCTTTACTTCAGTAGTGCATACATTACTCTTATGCCCAGGTTTCCCACATTTAAAACGAACCACGCCAGCAGGAGCATCACCTCCACTAGTCCTCTGACTCTGAGCAACTTTCTGATTACCCTTACCAGATGGGGTATCATAAGGCTTACCATGATTCTGTTGGTGCTTACCCCCCTTCTCACTGATAATCTTGTAATGAGCATTATTATCTTCCTCATAAATTCTACATCTATCTATCAAATCAGCAAAGACACGAATCTTCTGGTATCCCACTGCCTTCTTGATCTCCGGGCGTAACCTGTTCTCAAACATGATACACTTCAAAAACTCAGCATCTGCCTCAGTGTAGTGCGGATAAAACTTAGCCAACTCAGAAAACTTTGCAGCATTCTCAACAACTGACATATTCCCTTACTTCAGCTCAAGGAATTCAATCTCCTTCTTACCACAGACGCCTTCAGGAAAATACTTCCTCAGAAATTCCCTATGGAACACAGCCCAAGTGACATTTTCACCTGCAGCTTCCAATATTTGACAAGTCTATAGCCACCAGTCATCAGCCTCGACTGCTAGCATATGAGTACCATGCAGAACCTTATGCGCTAGAGTGCAGTCCATCACACAGAAGATTCTCCCAATATCTTTCAACCAATCCAATGCTCCGTCAGGATCATACTTCCCCTTGAACTTAGGCAGATTCCCTCTCTGGAAAGTCACCAAGCTACGAGATCCAGCATTCCCGTTAGCATTCGGCTGATTCTCCATCACATGAGCCATTGCTTCTAAAGCAGCAGCAAGTGCATCATTCCTTCCAGCCATCTCAACTTATCACTACAACAAAAACAATGGTTAGAACTCAAATTAACAATACTCAATTGTTAGAAAACTACGACTCGATAACTTGGTCGGACGGACCAACCTTTGCTCTGATACAAACTTTTGTAACACCCCAATTTTACCCAGCAATTATAAATGTAAATCAGAGTTAAAATGCTTCATACAAACGAATCAGGATGCCACAAATTCATCTTTAAAAACACATTGCATTCAACGTGGATACATAACACTTTAAAACTTCATATGAACCATCATCATAACAATTTAATTAACTGATTCAACACCTTAAACATCCACGCAGCAGAATTCTTAATAACATCTTTATCCATCGTTACAGTAACTTCAAAACAACACATACTTAACAATGATCAAATTAAAGTTCAACAATTGAAATAATCAACAATTAAAAGCAACAAGCGTTCATCCCTCCGAGTGTTACATATCAGAGCAATGACACCGACTCGAACTATTGAAGGTATACAACCTTCACTCTCGATTACCTGCACGTTACCAACGTGAGGGTAACATTCAAACAGAAGGGGTGAGATATCTAACAATATAATAAAACGTATGATAATTAAAATATTAAATTAGATCATATAACACCACCACTTCTCATCTTATAAACAACAATAATCACAACAAAATACTAACAATAATACACATTCATTGCATCAATACACAACTCATTTATGCAATCATATAATGCGACTCAATACTATACAAATGCATGTGGTACCATTGGAGCAGAACTCCCATCTTAAAAATCTACCAATAAATAGAGGCATCAACAAGGCATAAGCCTTCATCTTAATATTTGCCAATACAGGCCATCTTAACGAGCATAAGCTCCATCTTGAAATGCAATGTATGCGACACAATCATGAATGTAATGACAACACCAAAATAAACAACATCTCAACTCAACATCATCATTGGCCAGAAGCCTACATCTTAATAGCTTCCAGTTATTAGAGGCATCTCAACATCTTTTATTAACATCGTTCATCAACATCATTTATCATCATAATTCATCAAGCATCATTTATACATCATAATTCATCAAACATAATTTATACATCATAATTCATCAAACATAATTTATACATCATAATATCATTAACATCATTTTATCAACAACTCGGTCGTACAACAATACAACAGTAACTCGTCAATCTCGCAACGTTGGCCATAGGCCTACAACATGATATTGCCTATAATTAATTAATTGTCTAAGGATTACTTGTAAATTACAAAACCTCTACATATTACTAGTCTGTAATACTACATCATTATCCTCATTAATCATGCTGTTACGAAACAAACAGTAATCTATAATCATCTCATCCTCATCATTCTTCACAAAATCATCATAGAAAGTAACGCGGGAAGCTAACTCTAATCGTAATTTAGGTTACTAGTATTATCCTTCCTATTCTTCATTTTAATTATTAAGAATGAAGTTCATTGCGTTATCTATTCAACGCTTCGAACGACACCTCAAACGGAGTCCGAAAACTCAAGTTACAGCCTTTTCAAAATGATTCTGTGAAAAACCAAACAACATGGATCGACGCGTAATGCCTTGGGTCGGCGCGTACTGGGTTTAACATGCTACATGAGTCGACGCATACTCTCTTCATGTAGACTCATACTGAGTCTTCAACACTGCATGTATCGACATATACTCATACGTATCGACTCATCCTGAGTCTAAAAGCCTTCATGTATCGATGCATAACATTTGGGATTGACACATACTGCTCTGTCATGGATATTATATGCGATTTCTCTGTGTTTTTACTACGGTTTCCATACCTTAGGCCCTAAAAACATCATCTAATCATAGATAATCATTAATTATAATTATCCTATAATTCTACATCAAATATACAGCGTTGGGCGTCATTATTCATCCATAACTCATCGATTTTCATCATACAACAACGTATATAATTCGATCATAAACCAAACAATATTTCACCTCTAACCCCACATACTAATCATCATAAACCCTATTATAGAGTTGGAACCCCACCCTTACCTTGTATTGAAGGTTGCTCTATAACTTTTCCGATTGAATTTCTGTTCTGCCTCTTTTCCTCCTTTCCAACAGCTTTCACGTTCTTTTCTTTCAAACCCTTATTTCCTCCTCTTACTGCTTCTTTTGTTCTATTATTTATTACAATAGTAAAATAACCCTATCATTCTCTTTATGCCTTAATGGGATTAAAACTCCTACACCCCCTTTTTACTACTTCTATCCTTTAAAACAAGCCCACATCAAATAATATTATCCTTCTAATATTATTTCACCACTTAATAAAATAAATAAATCCAACTAAACACAATACATCAACTATCATCATAAAATAACTTCACAAATATTCCAAAAATAATTTAATTAAATAATTAATTAAATTACGGGCGTTACAGGTCATGTAGCCAAGAATTTTTGGTACAGAAAAGATAAGGGATCGGCAGGGAAGGACGAAGGAACAAACCTTGTACGTCAAGATTTAGATGATTCTTAAGGTGGTATGGTGGTTATGGTTGCAGTTGCAGATAACCATATCGAATCCAAGATCTAGTTCCTCGACTCAGGCTGCTCGAATCATATGACTGGTCGAAAGGAGTGGTTGGCAGATTTTGACGAGTCGAAGAAGAGCAAGGTAAAACTTATTGATAATAGTTCGTTGCAAGCATAAGGTACTGGAAACATAATCTTTTGAATGAGTAATGGAGGGAAAGTTATGATCAAATATGTGCTCTTTGTACCTGGAATGAAGTGCAACTTGCTAAGTGTTGGACAACTAGTCAAAAAAAAAGGTTTTTTAGTTGTCATAAAAGATAGAGTTTTCAAATTATTCGACACCCGGAACAATTTGGTCTTAAAATCTCCTCTATCGAAGAACATGATGTTTAAGACCATGATCAGTTTGACTGAAGTATAATGTCTAAAAATTATTGTCGACCACTAGTATAGTTGGTTGTAAAATTTGAGGTTTGGACATTTGAAATTTCGATCACTCAATCAGCTTATTACTCAAGATATGGTATCTGGTATCCCAAGTCTTGAGATGCTCGATAAACTCTGTGAAGGTTATTTAATCGGAAAGTAATCCAGAAACTCTTTTGTTTCGATTATGCCAATGAGATCATCATGCATACTCGAAGTGGTACATTTAGATGTATGTGGTCTATTCGAAGAACATATCATTGGTGGAAACAAATATTTTGTTTCGTTTGTCGATAAGTTTAGCCGAAAGTTGTGGATCTATGTGATTAAGAGAAAGGACAAAGTATTCGACATCTTTAATAAATTCAAGATACTTGTCGAAAACCTAAGTGATAAGAGGATCAAAGTTCTACGAACAGATAGAGGTGGAGAATACACATCCAAGATGTTTGAAGATTTATATGCTGCACATGGTGACGATCATGAGGTAACTACTCCTTATACGCCTCAACATAATGGAATTGCTGAAAGAAGAAATAGAACCATATTGGATATGGCGAGATGCATGCTGAAACAAAAGAATTTTCCAAAATCCTTATGGGGTGAAGCTGTTTAGACTATAGTTTATACTTTGAACAGGTGCCCACCAAGATATTTAAGAACAAGGTTCCTGAAGAAGTATGGAGTTACAAACGACCATCAGTGAGTCATTTGAAGGTGTTTGGCTCTATGTGTTACAAGCATGTTTCTGATGCGAGAAGAAGGAAGCTTGATGACAAGAGTGAATATATGATTCTAGTAGGATATCATAAAATGGGTGCATACAAGTTATTCAATCCAGTTAATGAGAAGATTGTGTTGAGTAGAGACATTGTGATTGATGAAAATTCTGACTGGGATTGGAATTCTGATGATGCAATTAACAAGACATTGATGAGCTATGGTTTCGATGAAGAAACTGATGAAATCGAAGTCGAAGAAATTGCAAATATTTCAGTCAAAGTCAAAGAAAATGTTGAAATTCCAGAGATGGTCGACGAGGATGTGGCTGAAACAAGCCAAAGACCTAAAAGAAATAGATTTCTTCCAACAAGACTCCGTGATTATGAAGTGGTAGGTGGTGATGAAGTCCACCAGATGGAGAATTAGTTCATTTTTCTTTACTTGCGGGTGCTGAACCAATCAACCATAAGGAAGCTTTAAAGATTCAATAATGGAAGTTGTCTATGGTCGAAGAGTTACAAGTAATCGAAAGAAATAACACATGGGAGTTAGTCGAACTTCCAGCATAAACAAAAGTTATCGATATAAAATAGGTGTTCAAGTTGAAACACAATGTTGATGGATCGATAACAAGACATAAATAAATATTGGTAGCTCGAGGGTTTCTTCAACGAGAAGTGTTGTACCCCAAAATTTGTCCTCTCATTCTTCAAGGCCTTTCTCACAAGGATTCTCAAAGTTCAAGCTTGAACAAGTGCATTGGGATTTTCTAGTACCAAAATTAAGAGGAAACTGTCAAAAAGGGAGAAAACAGATAAAAATATTATTTTGACAAAAATTGGAGAAATACAAGTGTTCTTCGTTTCAGCTCTTTCGATTGGCCTTTTGGACTCTTTCGACACAAGCTTGACTTGCATCCTTCGATTGGACTTTTGGCCTCTTTCGACACAAGCTTGACTTGCATCCTTCGATTGGCCTTTTGGCCTCTTTCGACACAAGCTTGACTTGCATCCTTCGATTGGCCTTTTGGCCTCTTTCGACACAAGCTTGACTTGCATCCTTCGACTGGGCATGGGCCTCTGACACAGTTTGGTTTGGATTCACAAGGAAAACAACCTCTTGTAATCTATTTCATTTCCAAGGCAAAAACCCTCTTGATGATGTCCTTCGATCCAGGAGGAAAAAGCCTCTCTTTTGCCCTCTTTCGATCACACATCCTGCCCTTGCACGCCCTTTTCGTTTGGGGGAGTGACTTCTCCAACGTTGCAAGCTTTGATTGAGCCTTTCATCCCTGGCACACATCCTTCGCTTGGGGGTGTGAATCCTTGGGCACAAGTGTTTTGTCATTCTTTCGTTTGGCCATATGGCCCCTTTGTAGGTAAATTTGAGTGGGAAGGATTTCCTGTTAGAAATGGCCTGTTCCAAGCATACAAACTCTTCACTATGTCATTGCCTCAGGCGAAGAAAGCATCTTGGTGGTGCATTCGAAGAGTTTTGTCAGGCATGTTTGGATGTCCCCATTCGAAGGACATGTATTACTGATCCATCCCAAGAGCATTAATTTGGCCCATTCGAAGGATTGTCTAGGGAAGTCATTCGAACGTCACTTCGATTGAAAAAAGGAGATGGTTACTGAAAGTCTGGTCGAAAGGTGAGTCTAGGGAGTCAAGACAAAAGGACGAGAGGCCAAAGGCATTTGTCGACCAAGTCACATGCGCTGCCAGGCTCGGGCCTGATTCACTGGCCATAAAACTCCAAAACTGCTGCACAGCAGTCCTGCACTGCCGCCCAATTCCCTGCACCAAAATGGAAATAAAGCACTGTCCCTCAAAGGCTACAAAGAGCATTTTACTCAAATTGTTCAAATTATTTTGTTTTCCCTCCAAAAGCTTCAGCTAACTTTGCCTATAAATAAGAGGCTCCAACACATGTTTAGGAGGACTTTTTGGGCCAGAGGAACGAATATTCAAAAAATTCTCTAACACCATAAAGCTCTCAAACACTTAAACACTCATCAAACACATACCCAGAATCCAAACACTTATCCCCTTAGAACCTAAAACATCCCTATACCTTGTTACCCTTCGAATCCAGTAGGAAGAACCTCACACTTGTTCTTCTCTTTCAAATCCAGTATCAAAGACATAACCCCTGGTTCCTCCCTCCGAATCCAGGAGCATTCAAGGAAATCACTTAAAGGCCCAGCACACGTTCCAGCCTCAAGCAAGGTAAGTCATTCTTAACTTTGAACCCTTCATTTCTAGCATAACATGTAAATAAGCTTCCTTTTCATTTCAAATATATACGTAGTGTTTGTTACCTTTTCGTTTCCACCCTTTAGTTTGTTTTTATTACTTCTCCTTTTGGTTTGGTTCTTTGGATGGTTACAGATGCTTTAAGAAATAACCTGGCCCTGAGGTAATGATAGTGTGGCCTTAGGTCATGTTGCTATTTAATATCTCAAACGAAATAAACAGGAGACAGGAATATGAAATGAAGCCTCAGGCTTCCTCACTGACTCCAGGCCTAGTCGAAGGAGGCATAAAGGAAGATTACATCTTGCACAGATTCCAGGCCTAGTCGAAAGGCACAACATGCTGTCCCACTTGTCCCAATCGAAAGGCACAATATGCTGACCGTGAGGCCTCAGTTGAAAGTCATGCCTTCACCCTTTTCAGGCCAAATCGAAGAGAGCCAGAAAGTGCAGAATCGAAGGGTTTTCTGCCTCAATCGAAAGACCCTCTTTTTTTTTGCTTTTATTTTATTTTTGCCCTTATATTTTCATGCAATTCAATATGGTTGTAATAGTGTAGGATTTTATCTTTCTGCGCTTTATTACTTTTATATGCTTGCTAGTAAATAGGCGATGCATGACAAGATTAACCTTTAATTTAAAATCAACCGTAGCTCACCATAATATGTACAAAGATAATATAACTGAAAAACAATACACTCGCACATGCCACTCTTAGGGTATGCCTCACTTGGTTGCCTCGAACGTGGTCATTGAGTATAGGGTGTTTTAGAGGTCGCCCTCTTGTCCAAAGATCATAAGTTGCCTCGAAACGATTGCCTCGGATAAAATGATCTAAGACATTAGGGTTACCGCTAAGGCGTCCTAACATTGCTTTAGTGACCACACGTCCCTTAATCGAATTGACCCGAAAACTCCAACGACGATGCTACCTGCTCCTCAATAGTGGGATAGCATTGTCTAAAGGAAACTTGTACAGTTTAATTCCTTTTTGAATAGGTAGATGGTTCTTAAGTACTTGCTCCTTTTAAAACAAAACAAAACTTTTCACACTTACACTCTCTTCAAAACAAAAACCCTTTTCAAACCCACAAACACAAAGAAAAGCAAACTTTTGAAAACACAATGAGCAAGTACCTAAGAGCCCGTGGATAACCACAGATAGAAAGGGTGTTAACACCTTCCCTTTCTATAATCTACCTCCCGAACTCGAGAAACATCTCGAAAAGGAATTTTTCTGTGCTTTTGTCCTTTCCTTGTTGGATAAAATAAAAGAGGGTGGCGACTCTTGCTTACCGCGACATTTTGCAAAAATAAACGCAAATGTGAACCAGCATTCCAAAATAGTCAGTTCTCATTCCCACCGATCACAGAACTGGCGACTCTGCTGGGGATAGTTAATAAGTGGGGTGTACCTTAGGATTAGATCACTTGTGTTTTCAATTGTATGCTTTGTATGCTTTAAATTTTGTGGGCTTGTATCGGAATTCTATAGATCCTAACCTGGATTTGGGGATACCCTTTAGGTAAGTAGCAATAAACTGTGAGGGATCTGTTCGGCGTAGACCGACACGGATGAAGCAGTAGCTACGTTGGTGTGACACCTTAGTCTGTACCGATATCCCTTGTGTTGGAACGAGGAGAATATGGGTCTTCTAAGGAGTCATTAAGCACCAACTGACCTTAGAACCTTAAATTGACCAACTTGGCCATAGAACAGTAGCAGTATGCTACACTCATTGAGACTAAACTCTCGCGATGATTCCGGCCGCAAGAAAAGGTTGCTAAACTGGAATTATGACTGATTGAGGGTAGTCAGTGATATTGAGATCCTCTAGAACCCGATTACTATTTTTAGGACAAGTCTTAACCAACTGAACTGAAAGAGGGTAATACCTAAACTATATGCCAGCCTAAACTTAAGGTTGTTTGTGTGACTTGTGTGCCTTCAAACTTGAACTACTTGCACATTCTTGTTATCTGACAACATGTGTTCCTTGCAGGTTTTGTTTACAGTCCTTATCCGATAATCTGGATTTATTGCAGGGTTTACTTACATCACTTCACACTTTTGCTTAAACGCATAGCATCCACATCATAACATCATGCCTTAACATTTCCTTAACCATTTCAAGGATCTCAAGGGTTTGTGATGCAGGTTATGGTAAATCAAATGTCTAGCAAGGGGCAAGGGGATTTATTTTCCTCTAGCCAATGTCGTCTAGAGATCAAAACATGATAACTTGATTCAGGGGCTATGACCCACCCGATATGGTGAGCTTGACTCTTGAAGAAGGACTCTTAATGACACGAAGGTTATTCTATCAAATTCTAACAAGTTTCTTGTTTACCCCGTGAGATCCTTGAAAACATTACATACATATATCATATATATCATTGCATAACAGGTCATCCGATAAAGGTCTCTCATGTTCTCGCTGTTTATTTCAGCAATGGCTTTCCAACCAGACAATCAAGATCTTCAAACTCGAGAGACTCAGTTCAAGGAAATCTTCCTAAACCTATCCAAGGGGCGGGAAGAGTTGAAAACACTCCTCGTTGGGCACTTGGTAAAGAAAAGTCCTGAAGACAATAAGGATGAACGGTTGGAACAACTGCAAGCTGAGTTCAGTACCATGAAAACCCAGATGCTGGGGCAGATGGCTCTTATCCAAGGCTTAGCTCGGGAACAAGAAGAGTTGAGAACCATGATCAACCAGCTTCATCAAGACAGATACAACAACATGAGGCAAACGGTCAAGACCGGGGACCAAGTCATTAATCAACTTCCGAGAAGTCAAAGGTTTGGTTTGACGAAGAATAGACCTCTCCAAGTTGTTACTACCTCACAGGTCCAACAAAGACCTTGCCAAGAACAATGGTTTGATCAGAGTAAGCCAAACATGCCCAGGAAGCAATTTACCAAGCTCAACATGCCGCTGTCTCAAGCTTTACAACACCTGTTAAGATTGAATCTGGTGACGTTAAGGGACCCTCCTAAGAATCCCAACACAACCTCCCCAAAGTACAATCCTGATGCAAGGTGTGCATATCACTCCAACAGCCCGGGGCATGATACTAACATCTGTTGGGCGTTGAGCAACAAAATTCAAGACCTGATTGATGAAGGAGCATTGGAATTCACACAAGATGGTCAGGCTGAGTTCTTTTACCATCCCTCCAAGGTTCACCATTTGAAGTGACAAGTACCGAACGAGAAGACTTTTGTTCATTAGGATTTTCAATTTGTAATTTTCTTTTGATTGTTCGAACATTTATTCATGTCAAACTTTATTACTTTATCAATGCATTGCATATTTATGTTTTGAATCAATCCATTCGTATTCACTATATTCAAATTGCTTTCATTTTTGTGATGATCAAATCTCGAAAAAAAATCTAAGCCTTTAGAGGGAGGATGACGAAAATGATACCAAAATCTCTACAGTATGCTTTTGAATAGACCCCGCTGATGAGGTACAGGCATTGTTTCAAATCCTAAACAGTGGAGTTATAAGGAAGATAATCCCTAGTCAACCCCTTTAAGCCAAAGAAGTTGGAGTTTTTCTTTTCATGAATTAAAACCCTTAATTATAACCTGGGGCAGGGTAGTTTTCTCAGTTTAATCCAGGTGCACAATGAATGGCATCAAAGAAATCCTTCTGAAACAAAAGACGGTGATGGTTCCATATAATCGTAAGGACAGACAGTCATTATCTTTTGAAATAAAAGCCCACTAAGTCAAAACCTATGAAGGAGACTTACAAAAAACACTGGGGCATCCCGCTGACTGTAATCACAAAAGAAACAGTTTAGGCAAAAAGACAGGGATAACGAAATAAAAAAGAAAGAGGTCCTACAAACTCTCAACAAAATGACTTCCTGTTCAAAATAATATGTCAGTATCCGAACCATCACCGGAATATCATAGCAAAGACTCAAACAGGATCTAAATGCACGATTAGCTGAGTTTAAGATCGAAGAACATCACGAAGAACGGGTGGGTACAAATAAAATTTGAGCCTTTATCCTTTGTTTCTTAAACCGTGAACCAGGCCACGTTATAACCCTTAAAAGTCCTAGCTGAAGCACGGGTTAGTTCGAAAGCATACTGTTGCAAAGGGTATCCTGACTCCTGTAGGGCTCGCTGTAAAATCCTGAGTTGACATCACATTTTACAAAAATTCGCTTGTTTTACTGGAAAAAGGCATTTTCAAAATTTTCAAAACAGACATAAGCATTGCATTCTTAAAATAATATTGTTTGCATATGACTATTTGTTCAACAGCAGAGAAATTCGCACAACGAATATCTAGTGAACAAAAACCTTCTCAATAAAAAGGATCACCTCAAGTGGAAAAACACTTCCAATCAAGGGGCACGGTATGATCATTGTCCATCATCTGGGGCAGTCAAGTCAAGATTCAAGGAATCTCTCAAAATGCCAAATAGCCAGGGGCAAATCTCCATCAGAATCAATTGGGGCATTGGACATGAATTCCAGCAACGAATCTTGCATGATCAAACGAAGATCTTCTGGTAGTATGGCAACACATCCTGAGGGAATGGACATAGTCAAAAAATACCGCGCGTGAATCAAAGACCCGCTAGGTTGACTGGCCTAGGCAAAAATAAGGGCTTCCCGGCGAACCAAAAGGGTTCGGGCAAAAATAAGGGATGAAAATGAAAAAAGTCTGTACACCCGGCAAGTCGAAAACCTGAAAAGGCGGCTTGGGCAAAAAGGGGTATCCCGATGGACTGAAAACCCGAAAGGGCGGTCCAGGCAAAAATTAGGGATCAAAGCGTACGACTATGTCCCGTCATCTCGTCACTTGCCTACCAGAAGAAGACTTGTCATTTCAATCGAAAGATACCAAGCACCTCATAGGTGGGGATAATACTCGATCCACAGGGCCTCCGCAGGCACCTTCTCCCACAAAAAAACAGGGGCAAATAAGAATTGTCCGAACTGTACAAGTTGCTCTGTCCACCAGGTACCAAGGTATATATTCAGCTGAAGAATATGGCTAAGATACTTTCACTCCCCGCAGAGTAAGACAGTAATGATAGCTCTCTCAGCTGAGACTTGCAACTATGAACGAATCAGCAATACTCTCCCCAAGCAGAGTTGGTCTACCATCAGCCCTAAAAAGGTTGGGTATCCCCAGAAGGTCTTAATATTCCCCAGCGGAGTATAAGGATATTCCCTAACAAGCATAAGAGTATCCCTGGCAGTCTTAATATTCCTCGACCGAATATAAGAATGTTCCCCGGCAGAATGCAAGATACCCCCAGTGGAGCCATTTCCCCAGCGCAGTCTAAAAAAGTTTCCCCAATGGAGTTGAATCATCTTCCCCGGTAGATTCTGGAAGCTTATCCCCTGCGAAGCACAAATAAGTCTCCCCAGCCAAATTCAGAGGTTATCCTTACAAGAGTCTAATCGGGTTATGCTCAGCAAGTTGCAACTGAAAGATCATCCCCAGCGAAGTTCTTTCTATCCCCAGCGGAGTTCATCATCAAAATCCCCAACAGAGCTTATCAACGGAATCCCCAGCGGAGTTTATCATTAAAATCTTAGCAAAGTATCTCTTCCCCACAGAGTAATTCCCCGCAGAGTAATCTCTTCACCATGTTTATTCCCCAACAGAGTTATTTTCTCCTACAGGTTTATTCTCACAACCATCTTCATTCGTCATCCCCATCAGAAACATTCTAAGCAAAGTTGGAAGACACCACATACTCTTCAACAGCAGTCCAAGATTTAACAAACTCCCCGACATTTGTCAAGGATTTATTTTCCCAGACGAAAATACATTCATAAACATTTCACATTTCATATCTCCTATTTACATACATGATAAAGTGCATACGACACGATCTCATTTATTTTTGAGAACATCATGACATCATGCATTTCATACATCATGACATTGCATACAGCTAACGTTTTACCTTTTTCAGGAAAAGGTCAATCAAAAGATGGCTACGACCAACCTTTTCAAGTCCCAGTTTAATACCTGTAGCAAGCCAGGAAAACTATCTGTGGACGACTGATTGTAGATTAATACCTGTAACAAGCCAGAAAAACTATCTACCCGAAGAGATTGAAGATTAATACCTGTAACAAGCCAGGAAGGCTATCTTTCTTTCTCATGTCAGAGATTAATACCTGAAACCAGCCAGGACAACTATCTCATCGGCCAACCTTTTTAAGTTCCAGATTAATACCTGTAACAAGCCAAGAAAACTATTTGTGGACGACTAATTGTAGATTAATACCTGTAACAAGCCAGGAAAATTATCTACATGAAGAGATTGAAGATTAATACCTGTAACAAGCCAGGAAGACCATCTTTATTTCTCAGGTCAGAGATTAATACCTGAAACCAGCCAGGACAGCTATCTCCTCGACCAACCTTTTCAAGTCCCAGTTGAATACCTGTAGCAAGCCAGGAAAACTATATGTGGACGACTGATTGTAGATTAATACCTGTAACAAGCCAGGAAAATTATCTACATGAAGAGATTGAAGATTAATACCTGTAACAAGCCAAGAAGGCTATCTTTCTTTCTCAGGTCAGAGATTAATACCTGAAACCATCCAGGACAACTATCTCATCGGCTAACCTTTTTAAGTTCCAGATTAATACCTGTAACAAGCCAGGAAAACTATATGTGGATGAATGATTATAGATTAATACCTGTAACAAGCCAGGAAAATTATCTACATGAAGAGATTGAAGATTAATACCTGTAACAAGCCAGGAAGACCATCTTTCTTTCTCAGGTCAGAGATTAATACCTGAAACCAGCCAGGACATCTATCTCCTCGACCAACCTTTTCAAGTCCCAGTTGAATACCTGTAGCAAGCCAGGAAAACTATCTGTGGACGACTGATTGTAGATTAATACCTGTAACAAGCCAGGAAAATTATCTACATGAAGAGATTGAAGATTAATACCTGTAACAAGCCAGGAAGGCTATCTTTCTTTCTCATGTCAGAGATTAATACCTGAAACCAGCCAGGACAGCTATCTCTTCGACCAACCTTTTCAAGTCCCAGTTTAATACCTGTAGCAAGCCAGGAAAACTATCTGTGGACGACTGATTGTAGATTAATACCTGTAACAAGCCAGGAAAATTATCTACATGAAGATATTGAAGATTAATACCTGTAACAAGCCAAGAAGACCATCTTTCTTTCTCAGGTCAGAGATTAATACCTGAAACCAGACAGGACAAATATCTACTCGACCAACTCATTCTTCCAAATTACAAATTACAATTCAACAGGAATTCTTGGATGGCATCTATAAGCCCATCTCCAACAGGATTCTATCACCTCTCCAAATGGCATCTTTAAGCCCATTCCCTCTACCATCACGTCACCGAATGCAAATTTCTTGGCACTCTAGTGTCCAATCATCTTCCACCTTCGAGTCACGAATGGAAAAACTCACCAATCTAACTCTTCAGGTTTAAGAAGATTGAACAGGGGCAACTGTTGTACCCCAAAATTTGCCCTCTCATTCTTCAAGG
This sequence comes from Vicia faba, assembly GCA_948472305.1. Lineage (NCBI taxonomy): Eukaryota > Viridiplantae > Streptophyta > Magnoliopsida > Fabales > Fabaceae > Vicia > Vicia faba. The sequence continues at coordinate 171,648,097 of OX451739.1, read as the reverse complement.
CCTTTCTCACAAGGATTCTCAAAGTTCAAGCTTGAACAAGTGCATTGGGATTTTCCAGTACCAAAATTAAGAGGAAACTGTCAAAAAGGGAGAAACCAGATAAAAATATTATTTTGACAAAAATTGGAGAAATATAAGTGTTCTTCGTTTCAGCTCTTTCGATTGGCCTTTTGGCCTCTTTCGACACAAGCTTGACTTGCATCCTTCGATTGGCCTTTTGGCCTCTTTCGACACAAGCTTGACTTGCATCCTTCGATTGGCCTTTTGGCCTCTTTCGACACAAGCTTGACTTGCATCCTTCGATTGGCCTTTTGGCCTCTTTCGACACAAGCTTGACTTGCATCCTTCGACTGGGCATGGGCCTCTGACACAATTTGGTTTGGATTCACAAGGAAAAGAGCCTCTTGTAATCTATTTCAATTCCAAGGCAAAAACCCTCTTGATGATGTCCTTCGATTCAAGAGGAAAAAGCCTCTCTTTTGCCCTCTTTCGATCACACATCCTGCCCTTGCACGCCCTTTTCGTTTGGGGGAGTGACTTCTCCAACGTTGCAAGCTTTGATTGAGCCTTCCATCCCTGGCACACATCCTTCGCTTGGGGGTATGAATCCTTGGGCACAAGTGTTTTGTCATTCTTTCGTTTGGCCATATGGCCCCTTTGTAGGTAAATTTGAGTGGGAAGGATTTCCTGTTAGAAATGGCTTGTTCCAAGCACACAAACTCTTCACTATGTCATTGCCTCAGGCGAAGAAAGCATCTTGGTGGTGGATTCGAAGAGTTTTGTCAGGCATGTTTGGATGTCCCCATTCGAAGGACATGTATTACTGATCCATCCCAAGAGCATTAATTTGGCCCATTCGAAGGATTGTCTAGGGAAGTCATTCGAATGTCACTTCGATTGAAAAAAGGAGATGGTTACTGAAAGTCTGGTCGAAAGGTGAGTCTAAGGAGTCAATACAAAAGGACGAGAGGCCAAAGGCATTTGTCGACCAAGTCACATGCGCTGCCAGGCTCGGGCCTGATTCACTGGCCATAAAACTCCAAAACTGCTGCACAGCAGTCCTGCACTGCCGCCCAATTTCTTGCACCAAAATGGCAATAAAGCACTGTCCCTCAAAGGCTACAAAGAGCAGTTTACTCAAATTGTTCAAATTATTTTGTTTTCCCTCCAAAAGCTTCAGCCAACTTTGCCTATAAATAAGAGGCTCCAACACATGTTTAGGAGGACTTTTTGGGCCAGAGGAACGAATCTTCAAAAAATTCTCTAACACCATAAAGCTCTCAAACACTTAAACACTCATCAAACACATACCAAGAATCCAAACACTTATCCCCTTAGAACCTGAAACATCCCTATACCTTGTTACCCTTCGAATCCAGTAGGAAGAACCTCACACTTGTTCTTCTCTTTCAAATCCAGTATCAAAGACATAACCCCTGGTTCCTCCCTCCGAATCCAGAAGCATTCAAGGAAATCACTTAAAGATCCAGCGCACGTTCCAGCCTCAAGCAAGGTAAGTCATTCTTAACTTTGAACCCTTCATTTCTAGCATAACATGTAAATAAGCTTCTTTTTCGTTTCAAATATATACGTAGTGTTTGTTACCTTTTCGTTTCCACCCTTTAGTTTGTTTTTATTACTTCTCCTTTTGGTTTGGTTCTTTGGATGGTTACAGATGCTTTAAGAACTAACCTGGCCCTGAGGTAATGATAGCGTGGCCTTAGGCCATGTTGCTATTTAATATCTCAAACGAAATAAACAGGAGACAGGAATATGAAATGAAGCCTCGGGCTTCCTCACTGACTTCAGGCCCAGTCGAAGGAGGCAGAAAGGAAGATTACATCTTGCACAGATTCCAAGCCTAGTCGAAAGGCACAACATGCTGTCCCACTAGTCCCAATCGAAAGGCACAATATGCTGACCGTGAGGCCTCAGTCGAAAGTCATGCCTTCACCCTTTTCAGGCCAAATCGAAGAGAGCTAGAAAGTGCAGAATAGAAGGGTTTTCTGCCTCAATCGAAAGACCCTCTTTTTTTTTTTGCTTTTATTTTATTTTTGCCCTTATATTTTCATGCAATTCAATATGGTTGTAATAGTGTAGGATTTTATCTTTCTGCGCTTTATTACTTTTATATGCTTGCTAGTAAATAGGCGATGCATGACAAGATTAACCTTTAATTTAAAATCAACTGTAGCTCACCATAATATGTACAAAGATAATATAACTGAAAAACAATACACTCGCACATGCCACTCTTAGGGTACGCCTCACTTGGTTGCCTCGAACGTGGTCATTGAGTATAGGGTGTTTTAGAGGTCGCCCTCTTGTCCAAAGATCATAAGTTGCCTCGAAACGGTTGCCTCGGATAAAATGATCTAAGACATTAGGGTTACCGCTAAGGCGTCCTAACATTGCTTTAGTGACCACATGTCCCTTAATCGAATTGACCCGAAAAGTCCAACGACGGTGCTACCTGCTCCTCAATAGTGGGATAGCATTCTCTAAAGGACACTTGTATAGTTTAATTCCTTTTTGAATAGGTAGATGGTTCTTAAGTACTTGCTCCTTTTAAAATAAAACAAAACTTTTCACACTTACACTCTCTTCAAAACAAAAACCCTTTTCAAACCCACAAACACAAAGAAAAGCAAACTTTTGAAAACACGATGAGCAAGTACCTAAGAGCCCGTGGATAACCACGGATAGAAAGGGTGCTAACACCTTCCCTTTCTATAATCTACCTCCCGAACCCGAGAAACATCTCGAAAAGGAATTTTTCTGTGCTTTTGTCCTTTCCTTGTTGGATAAAATAAAAGACGGTGGCGACTCTTGCTTACCGCGACATTTTGCAAAAACAAACGCAAACGCGAACCAGCATTCCAAAACAGTCAGTTCTCATTCCCACCAATCACAAGAAGGACTCGACTACTCTGACGTATTTTCTCCAGTAGCAAGATTGGAGACTGTTCGACAAGTGGTAGCATTGGCATGTAATCAAGGCTGGTCGACATTTCATTTAGATGTGAAATCAACATTTCTGAATGGTTCGTTAGACGAAGAGGTCTATGTCACACAACCTTATGGATTTGTGATTCAAAAGGAAGCGAGTAAAGTATATAAGTTGCATAAAGCACTCTATAGTCTCAAGCAGGCACCTAGGGCATGGAACAATAAGATCGACTCATACTTAATCGAATTAGAATTTGTCAAAGGAAAATCAACGTATGGTGTCTATGTTTAGGTTATAGCACAAGATATAACAATCATCTGCTTGTATATCGATGACTTGTTGGTAACTGGGAATAGCTTGAAAAACCTGTCGAAGTTTAAAGAGTTGATGATGTGAGAATTTGAAATGTGAGGTCTGGGAAAATTATCTTATTTCCTAGGTATGGATTTTCAAATATTGAAGCAAGGTATAGTGCTACATCAGAGGAAGTATATCAAAGAGATACTCAAGAGATTCATGATAGATTATTCAATCCCGCATCCTCACATGTCGAACCAAATGTGGAGTTAGAAAAAAATGGAGAGGAAGACAAATTCGATGTAACTTTGTTCAAACAAATCGTGGGATCTCTAAGGTATGTGTGCAACAGTCGATCTGATATAGATTTCACAGTCGGATTAGTGAGAAGATAGATGAGTGAACCAAGGGTGTCACGCATGAAGGTTGTAAGAAGAATCCTAAGATACTTAAAAGGATCAATAAACTATGGAATACTATTTCGATGAGACTCTGAAAGCAAAAAAGCAACGGTTAATTATTTTTCAGATGTTAAATAGTGTGGAGATAAGGAAGATCGAAGAAGCACAACTGGATATTTCTTTCAAATATTTGGTGCTCCAATTTCATGGTGTTCGAAGAAGCAATCTGTTATAGAATTATCATCGTGTGAAGCTAAAAATATAGTAGGATCATATGTTGCATGTCAAGCAATTTAGATCAGATATGTATGAAGAAATATTTGTCAAAGTGAAGAAATATCTTGTATTACGAATCGACAACAAGTCAGTCATAAATCTGATAAAAAATCCAGTAGTTCTGCATGGAAGAAGTAAATATATCGAAGTTAGATTTCACTTCGTGAGGGAAAAGGTAAATCGAAGTGAACTTGAAGTTAGGCATTGCTCAAGTGAAACACTGTTGACCGACATTTTCACCAAAGAAATAAAGATCGACAAATTTCTGAATTTAAGAAAGAAATTAGAAATAGTTCAGATTGACTATTTTTAAGTATGTTTGACAACTTAGATTAAGGGGGTGTGTTGAAATATTAGATTTGATTAGATCTAATATTTAAATATAATCCAAGTTGTGTAAGCCCAAACTCAATTAGGGTTGTATATAAATAGTCATAGTGTGTATTTTTATTTTGTACAATACAATTCAAATACATAATAGAATCCTTATTTCTTATATTATTTTCTATTTCTCTTCAAACTAAAAGTGTCTCACACACGATACCATTTGTTAGTTCATAAGGGGGATCGAGACACCACTTTTTTAGGTATTTTATTGTTAGTTCATGAGAAGGAGCGTCAATAATGGGTCAAGAGCAACACATAAGTGATAGACACCACATATTCACCCAAAACTTTAAGGTGATAAGCGTATGAGTTCTTCCACTTATAAATGTTCAACTCTTCACATTTATAATTAATGTGGGACTGCAACTTACACTTGACTTATTATTTTCAACAATGCACACTTTTTATCAAAAAATAGTTCAGAAATATACTTTAAGAATAAATTTAAAAATATACTTCCAAAATAAATTCGAAAATATACTTCTGTAAAAAAATATTTTTGCTTTTGTATTATTTTTGTATTCAGTCCAATATTTTTACAAGGTACTCTTCCGTAGGGAATATTGAAAATATAATATGTAATAATAATGTTGTTGAAATGACAATGTCCTTAAAGATATCAAGTTATATCGGTATTTTCATGTGGCATGATAATTTTTCAGGATTATTAGTTTCATTCGTTCGATATTTAACCAACATAATATTTTTACAAGGTATCCTTCCAAAATAAATCAAGTTATAACAAAATGGACTATAAACTGACTATGAAGTATAAATCCGAAAATGATTTGCTTTTGTGTTCTTTAGATGTTCAAAAGCATAGAGATTTGGCATTTTGAGAAGAAAGTGCAGGAGACTACTTGGCAGCATATGCAGTTTTCATGCTTGCAGTAGATTTTGCTTTCACCACTACCTTTAAGTTCTTTTTCTTTTGAAAGGTGAGACAAAATGAAACTAGTAGGCTTCACTGTGGTTTCAACTCCTTTTGGTTTCAACTCCTTTTGAAGATTTGGTGGTAGCATTATAGATGGTTATTCCACAAACTTTAAGGAAGATGTATTTAAATAAATTGATATATTTTGAAGTAAATGTTTGGCTAGACAAACTATTTCTTATAGTCATTGTTTTTGACAAAATGAAGATGTGATTCACTAACGAAAGAATGTATATCCTCCGAACACATTTATAAACAAAAATTTTTTTAGATTCATTGAATAAATTATACATTTAGTCATTATTTTATACTAGATACATCAATTATGCAATAAATCTAAAAAAACTTTTTGTTGCTTATAATTTTGTCCAAAGGATATAATTTATATCTGAAAGTGCATATCCAAATTAAAAAGACAATTTTTTTTTCCACAAAACTGTGCAAGAACCACTAAGGGCGCGAAAAGTAATGCCCTAAAATTAAAGGGTTGTGACTTGTTGATGCCCACCCAGAAGATCCCACAAGACTAATGAAGGACCTGAAAGACCAACCTAACTTGAGAGTGCTTTGTCTTGGCAAACAAAACATCCTCTGAAAAATGAGAGAGTAGGCTAACCATTCCCTGCCCTTCAGGCTCCACTGCTTAGAAAATCATGTTGATATGTCTCTACATACAAAAGACCATGCAATGCAAGTCTCTTCACTGCTTCAGAACATTTATATGCTTGCTAATCTAAAAAAAGCAAACCAAAATGTTAAAAAAAGTGTTTCTCTTTCAGTATCACAAAATCAGTATTTAACTGCTGAGATTGAGTTTGATTTGGACTAGTGTAATACACAAAATCACGTTGACATTCTCCAAGTTATAATACCATCTCATAGCCTGAAATCAGATTCAGTCAGGATCAAGCTCAAGCTCAAACAAGGATATAACTCAAATTATTATACATATAAAATCAGACATTTTAGCATATAACTTGGTGACCATGCATATCAGTCAAATCATCTTTCTCAAGGAAAAACCACAAGATGTTAATTAGTAAGGACATGTTCTGAATCTGATGAGCGAAGAACCAAGTGTTATTATCATCTTTACATCACAGCTTGGGTTGGGGAAAAACAATCAATAGTATAATGAAACGTCTCATATTTCGTAAAACAAGCATGCATATAAACTCAGTTATAAGAATACTACAACATTCTTTCAAAAAAAAAGAATACTAAACATACTTTTCTTCATGAAGTTCCAAGCTCCCTATTCAAGTAATCAATAAACATCCTTTTAGCACTATCAGAATCAGAAGGAGGAGCTCTCCCACTCAAACTTGTTTGCCCTGTTAATTTCATGAACGTACGCCGCAACCTACGAAGCTCAGGCAACCCAACCGATCTTGAAAGATTAATCGGAGGCAAATCTTTCCCTATAGAAATCCCATTAGCCGATAACATACCAAGATCGCGAGATTGCGCTTCTGCTATAGCATTAGTAACCTCTTGCGTTGCTTTATCCAGCTCATAGAGAGAATTCGCATCAGAAAAACGCGAAGTTTGAGTTGCAATTGTCGGTTGCAATATCTTCACATCACGTGTTTTCGAGTCCACTTTTTTGGTAATATAAGAAACAACATCATCTACAATAGAACCAAAATCAGAAGATCTCAACTCAAACAAAGGCGAATCCCACCGGTTTCTTCTCTCCGGTTTCTCAAACCTCCTCACCAAATCTTCAAATATTACATCATCGTAACCATCTTCACCATTCTCCCTACGCTCTTGATTCCATTTTCTACAATCATTATCTTCAACATCACAATAAACAACACAGTATCTTATCCCCGCAGCACGAGCCAAACACCATAGCTCGTATCGATAACCCTTAATGCTATTCAAAGAATCAACAATAATAATAGTATCTTTTGACAGAGACCTATCGACTTCTGACCTAAGAACTCCTCTTAAATTCTTCTCCGATGGCATATTCGCATAACTTTGATTCCGATCGAGATGAAAACAAGCTTCATCGATGATTCTCACTTGATGTTTCAACTCTGGTGACTGTTTAAGAGCTTCAGCTAGACTTAATGCAGCTTTAGATTTTCCACTGCATGGTTGACCACAAATTACAACCAGTGCCATTTGACGCTATTGTTTGTATTCTCAGTTTATAAATGATCTCTTCAAAAATACTACCTGCAATATATTAATCCATAATAATGTAAAGTTTACAACATAAAATAAAAAACACCAACGGACAATGAAAACAAATTAAAACTTCAAATAAGGATCAAAGTCATATTTTGGATAGACAACTTAGGCGCATGGCATATTTTGAGCTTATAGCTTATAAACTCATATGACAATAGAAGACCAGTTTGACAATGGTCTTTTCATGACAAATTTATTGCTTATTTTATTAACTTATAGCTTATTTTTCAGACACTATTTCAAATAACATTTTAGCTTATAACTTATCATATTTTTCTTTCACTTACCCTTATTTTTTAACTACAATCTACTTTTACCCATTATAATTTATTTAAATTTAAAATAAAATAATTATGTATTAAATGCAAAGAATACCAAAGTTGAATAGCTAATTTTAGCGAACAATTCAATTAACTTATAAGCTATCGGTCATCAATAATTAGCTATAAGCTATAAACTGTTAGTTATCAATAATTAGTTATAAGCTATCAGACATCAGTTATAAGATATCAGTCAACAACTATTTTTAGCAAACAAAGCTTTAATTTGGCGCTTATAGGATAAACAGTTATGTGTAAGCTATTTCTATAATAAAAGATAAAATACAGTTAGAGTTGTTTTTCATATAAGGTATAAACAGGTTACAAACGCGATTGTGTAAATAAGCTGAAAACAGCTTATGTGTTTTGACAGTTCTGTCAGACAGTGTAACAAAAGATAAAAAAATCAATCGAAACAGTAGTGTTGAAGAATAACTATTCAATCGCATCTAAAATTCTTCTGTAAACGAATCGAAATCAAAATCAAACGGTTACACGGATTAGGGCTAACAATTGGAAGAAAAATAAACAAACAAACCTAAGTTACCTAACAGAGGAGGGAGATGCGGCGGAGAGGGAAAGAGAGAGCGAGTTGAGTCGAGGGAGATGCGGCGGAGAGGGAAAGAGAGAGCGAGTTGAGTCGAGGGAGATGCGGCGGAGAGGGAAAGAGAGAGCGAGTTGAGTCGAGGGAGATGCGGCGGAGAGGGAAAGAGAGAGCGAGTTGAGTCGAGGAATCGAGTTCTGAATTCTTGTGATTTCTCTGAAAGATTGTGTGAATGTTGGGAAGGAGCCAATTAGGGCTTTTCAGGGAGAGACCACAACTTTTGTTATTTTATTGAATTATTATTATGAGTTTAAAATTAGAATCAATAAATTAAATATAATTAATTAATATTAATATTAAGAATGGACTCATTTTCAAATAGTGGTTAATCTACTCAAATATAGTGTGGTTACACCATAAAACATATAACTTTAAAATAAGTAACCTTCATTTTGTCATACCTTTAAAATTTATCATTAAATAGCATTAGGGACATTTATAGAAAATTCATATTTTGATTATTATGTGAATATTTAAAAATATTTAATATACAAATAATTATAATATCAAAATAGGCCTTGAATGAAAAATTTATAATAATATATCACTCAATAATATATAGTTCACTTTTTCATATATTATCTTAACAAATTTACATCTTAAATTAAAAATATCTTCAAATTAAAAATATTAGTAAGATAAAATAATTTAAAAATATTAGTAACATAAAATAGATTAAGAATGAAAAGATTTTTGATCGGTTTTGTGAAAAGAAGAAATGGTTGATAAAAAATTGACAATGTCGGTTACTGTTTTAAACATTATGAATTTTCTATAATACCGAAAAATATACTTCTGATTATGTACGAAGTGACAAGGTGACAGAAAAATCAATTTTTTCGTTCTAAAAACCGAAAACATAATACCGATACATAATCGAAAATATATCTCCAATTTTATTTTTTACATTTTGAAAAGTGAAACCTCATTTGACCTGATTTTATAAAATATAATACAAACCAGAAATGCATTTTCGATTTTTGAAGGGCATTTTCAAAATTTCAAAAGGTCCTTCTTTTATGCATGGGGTGGAATAAGAAATGTCCAAAAAAAAATTCACTTTCAACTAAACAATTAAACTAGTCAAATTTACTTTCAAAAAAACATGACAATATCACAAATAAGTTTGGCCCATCCAATATATTCACTTTCTATATGACAAAATTTATCCTCATTTTTCTGCTGAATTTGAATAAGACTAGCTAGCTATACATTGAAGATAAACTGCTGCTTTTAATTTATCTAGTTCTAGAGTGATGGAACCAAGAGCCTTTCCCATTGGACAATCTTTGGCCATATTCAACAATAAATCCTCCAAATTCACATCATTACAATTTCACAAACATGCTCCTCCCAATGTTGTTCCTTGAATACTTGGGAGATTTGCATATCATCATCAACCACCATTTGTGTAATTTTTTGGTTATAATGTTAGTTTTCACATATCAGAGACAGACCAAAGATAAGCCTCTTTATCTTTAGCTTGTCTCTCGTTTGTTCTCTTGAACATTCCCTTCTCGAATCCTACAAACAGGGAAAGAGCTTAAGTCAGTAACTTAGAACAGTTTTCCAATCTTTCTAAGAGGAATGTGAAAATAAAATACAGGTTTAGAAAATACTGCTAATATGAAACTAACCATTACTACGATCAACACCATCCCAATGTCGTCCCGGCCTAATCCCATACCGATTAGTAGCAGCATCTAAACCTCTCTTCAACCAGCTGTGATCTGGAATATCTTGAGGGACAACAAAACCAGATGCCCTCATTTTATCGCTATCCCCCAAGTTCGGCAGAACAGGCTCTGGATATTTCTTCTGTACAAACGTTAATTGACACGAAAAAAAACATTTTAGTCATCAGAACAGACCAATTTCTTTCATCGGAAGTGGCCACAAGTAACAGTTGCATAACATTACCTTTACAAGATGTGCCATAGGATCACCCCATCTTATCCTCTCCTTCAACGATTTGTCAAGCTCAGGATCATCTCTATAAGAAAACAACAAATGCAATATAAGAGATAGGGACAAGAGAATGAAAAAGAAACCTTCAAAGAGAACAGAGTACTTGTAGAGATTAACTACACGACACTCAAGAATAAAGTAATAAGTTAATGCAGTAATTAGAACAAATTTAAGACAGTCCACAATACTAGTTCCTTTCTGTATACCTGGTCCGCGCAAAAGGCTTTTCCTTCTCGACTTCTAATTCCTTTTGCTTAGCCTCAGCTTCCCGCTTTTGAGCCAATCCCTTTCCCCATTCTATTTCAATCTCCTAAAAACCAAGAAGATAGCCAATAACTCAACTTGCCATTTTTCTTAGGAAAACATGAATAACATCAACGTTAAGCATCTACACAAATAACTTTCATACCTCAGTTACAGCATAGGAACGAAATGACTAAACAAATATAGATGGTTTCTTATCCTCTAGATGCAATTATCTTTCAGCATTAATAATATCATCTTTCAGCAAACACGTGTGTACATAGAAAAGCTAACTTATTTTATATATCAAATTCATCATCTAGCGCTAAATATTTTGATTAAAAAAAAGAGAATTTAAGAGATTTAAAGTGAAAGAAAATGGATGATGTGTCCATATTTGATTAAATTTTAATAGAGAGACTAAAAACACTGGAAAAATGTAATTAAGCCAAGAATATTCATATTTTGCACCTATATAATATGCAGCCCATTGCATATAGAAAGCTACAACCAGATAATAAACATAGTGGAATATGCAGTACCCAACATACCTTGGGCTTTTCTTCTACTTTCTGTTTTGACTTTAAGTATTCCTCTTTGGTAATGACTACTCCTGCAAAATACAGGTTGATTCAATAATTCAAGTTATTGCAAAATTCAGCTTGACCCAAAGAAAAGGTGTACATATATTTTTACTGAAACTAAAAATTAACTTGATGTAGAAAAGCATAGCGTCCAGTAGATTGGACAAACATAAGCTAAAAATTAACTTCAACTCCTTTACCTTTGTCACGAAATACAGGTTCAGCACCACGCCCACTGATGACAGGGTCCATCTGTTTAAGTCTGCATAAAGGAATAGATACTCAAAACAACATTTTATTGGGCATATTAGCGATAAATCTATTCTGGAAACTCTACTTGATATCTTAAGATTTAGAACAATTAGTTCTTGACATGTATATTTTTATTGGCTTTGTATTTCTTGATTAATGAATTATAATATTCATAGTTGAACAGAAAAAATTAGGATTAGTACATGTCACAGTAAACCAGTTATAAACAACTAACAAGAAAAGGAAACAAACTTTATGAATGAATTACAGCTTGGAAATGTGATTGCTTTAGTTGTACCTCTTTTTCAAAAATTAAAGGAGCTAATTTAGATGTTGCTCCTGTTGATATTTAGTCTATATATCTTTTGCAAATAGAATCTAGAACACATCGCAAACTTGTTTTTAGTTTAGCAATCCCTATAAGTATGGAATTTAATTGTGTATGCTGCAAATTGTAACTATAAACTGATGACTCGTGAGACTTAGCAAGGATTACTCTTACATCATTCACACCAGAAAAACACCTATTTAAATGTAGCCATAACCACCTAAAAAACCTGTTCATTTCAGCACTAAACAAGAAAATAAAACAGAATCACAGGATTACGGCATTAAGTATGAGTATTAAAGAGAATTCATCCAGTACATAAGAATATGTGGTTTTGAAAAAATCATAAAATAGTTGAACATTTACTTACATCAACAAATCATCCTTCTTCTTTCTGTCAATCTCTTTTCTGATATCTTTACCAAAAATCAAACCTGTTTTTTCATTAACAGATGATGGAATGGACAGCTCCTTCCCATTCTTCCTTGGTGGAGAGAGGTCACGGTCCAAAGATGGATGTGAACCACGATGAGAAACATCAGATAAATTTGATCTTGCACCACTATGTTGGCGTTTCCTCAGTGGTGAAAGATCAGATGACATTGATCCATGTAAAGTATCTTGAGAGGGAGAATCATGTCGACCTCGTCTAGGAGGAGAAAGATCTTCCAAATCAGGAGTGTCATATTTTTTTCTCCCATTGTATTCAAATGTTTGACGACTACTACGGCGAGGGGGGGAAATATCTGGACTCGGATTAGAAACATGTTTCCGTCGAGGAGGTGACATGTCACTATCCCTTCGTTTACGAGGAGGAGATAAATCAGGGCTCGGTCCCTCAAAAAGTGCAGGCTGTGAGTCACGTTCAGGTGATGGAGTGTCATTGCGCTTCAACTGCCGGCACGAAGGGGATAAATCGGCATTGATTCTATTAGAGTCGCTGAGGTTTTCAGATTTGGAAGAAAGTGGAACCCAACCACTTCCATCCTCAGATATATCATGATAAGATCGTCTGGCCTTGAGCTGCTCAAGCCTCTTCATACGCTTTACTTCAATGTCTTCATCAACTATTGGCTTCTCCCCATCTACATTGACAAATAAAATAAGGTTACCGTGGATAAATATCATACTACAATATAACACTTCCTTAAAAAAAATATATATTATTGGAAGCCAAATATCGTAAATTGAATTACACTGAAACCAAACACAGTATGTTGTCTATATTATTTACCTGACAAGTTCTCATCATCTTCTTCTACCAGATCTATGGGTTTCTGCCAAGCTGGGTCTTCATCTACAACTAACAAACCAGTTGCTTGTGGTAGAGTTTTCTTCTTTCTCTTCTTCTTTTTCTTGTCTTCTTCAGGGTTACTCTCATATCTCTTAAGATAATCCTTCAATGAGTTAGATCCCATTGTTTAAGCCACCAATAGCTACACTTCAACCTTAGTACTTACCTACAATAATGTTTAAGTTCAATTAGGTGATGCTTAATAGATAGAAAGTTTGTTATAGAAAAAAATGAAGCAACATTCTATGTAACATCCAAACTGAACAAACACATAAATGAGTTCATAGCATAAATACTCATGTTTAAGCTATTTCTATAAAATTTAGATTGTGAAGGTTATATTACTGAACTATTTTCTCAATCGTGCTTTTCTAATTAGGAATCTCGGTGCGACGTGAAGTCGACGTGAAGTTCAGCTCTGCAGTGAAGTAATTATCATTTGCAATGGCGTACTCACGCAGTACAGAGAGGGGAAGTAAAATGCTATCTCCTATGTTAACTAGATTGTTAAGTTTGTTGAATAGATTATTTACGTTACTCTATGTTTGGAAATTGACATTACTTTACATCAGGGTTCTTTCTCTGTCACGTGTTTGTTCAATTTAAATTAGAATAAATCATCAATTTAGTCCATAAAGTATACAAAATTAATAAGCAATCCTTAAAATATATGAATTCTTAATGGTATAAACAGGTTACAAACGCGATTGTGTAAATAAGCTGAAAACAGTGTAACAAAAGATTAAAAAAATGAATCGAAACAGTAGTGTTGAAGAATAACTATTCAATCGCATCTAAGATTCTTCTGTAAACGAATCGAAATCAAAATCAAACGGTTACACAGATTAGGGCTAACAATTGGAAGAAAAATAAACAAACAAACCTAAGTCACCTAACAGAGGAGGGAGATGCGGCGGAGAGGGAAAGAGAGAGCGAGTTGAGTCGAGGGAGATGCGGCGGAGAGGGAAAGAGAGAGCGAGTTGAGTCGAGGGAGATGCGGCGGAGAGGGAAAGAGAGAGCGAGTTGAGTCGAGGAATCGAGTTCTGAATTCTTGTGATTTCTCTGAAAGATTGTGTGAATGTTGGGAAGGAGCCAATTAGGGCTTTTCAGGGAGAGACCACAACTTTTGTTACTTTATTGAATTATTATTATGAGTTTAAAATTAGAATCAATAAATTAAATATAATTAATTATTATTATTAATAATAATAATAATAATAATAAATAATATTAGTATTAATAATAATAATATTAATAATAATAACAAATATTATGAATCATGAATGACACGTCAATGAAAATGATCGTGAGGCAATATTGACAAGAATTATTGTTAGTTTAATTAATCTTGCAAACTGCAAATTTTAAAGACTAAAATTTCATAAAAAGGATGTTCAAACTCATAAAGTGAGACTCTAAGTCTCTTTTCTATTTCTTAAATTCAAGTTCAAAAGGAGATTGTTTTGGTGAGACAAAGAGGAAGGAAAGATTGTAAGATTTTAGATCGAAAAGATCTTAATTCATTTGAGAAGGATTTTTTATCTCAGTTTTTTTCTTTGTGAGGTTCAATTTAGTGAAGAGAGTGATAGGTGGATTTAAATTCATTTTAGAGATGAGATTTAAACCACTCTTATTTCTAAAAGTGTTTCAACAATATAATATGATTATGTACATTAGAAGTCATGTTGAGAGTTGAGAAAATTGATATGTTGTTTTATTAAATTAACACAACTTTTAGATTACTCCAATTTTTATTACAGAAACTAATGACTCAATTAGAGAATCTTGTAATCAAAACTTTGCATATTCTAGAGGTATGAGAACTCAACTAACATATAAGTATGCACATATTCTCTTTACATTATTAACACCTCTAATACATATACAGATTTTCCACAAAAATCAGTCATGGATGAAATTTCAAAATCTAGTTGGAATTTCTTTCTTCTGATTTGAGTTGTTGGATTCTTTGTCGTAGTTTTCCGTGTATCTTTCAAATGACATGTCCTATTATAACAGTAGAGTAAATTTCATGTGTGATAATGGGAGAAAGAATATTATTTGCCTGTCAAGTAACACAAATTAGTTTAGTTGCTTAGAAATCATAGACAAAAGATAATGAATATTTTCCAATGATGAAATCATTACTTGGATCCACTTGAAACGGAGGTAGAGAGCCAATAGTCCTTCCAGAAGTGGTGAATATATTTTCGTCATTTGTTTTTTCTCATACCAGGCTGCAAACCAAAATGAAATAGATTATCGGGTTGATGTATCACAAGCACAAAAATGTGCAGGTATCAAGACGACATATATAATTACTCGAGACTTTATTTTACATATAACACAATTCTATGGATGAATAACTGGAACATAGATATGAAGTGAATATAATATTCAACAGTTTGAGAAGAAAAAATAGAACCTTCGAAGATCTTTTTCAAATCTTGACGACTTGCGGGAGATTGTAAAACTGGCGCAACAATATAGATAGGATATGTAAGAGCGCGAGAAAAAAGATGGTTATTATTAATCAGGCTGAGAACAAACTTGGAAAAAAAACAGTTACATAAAAGAGAAAATGTAAAATGGGATATACGAAAAAGTAATCTTTAGGAGAGGCAACGACGCAATAGAGAGAACTAATAAGGATAACGGTAAGTACAGATGCAAGTGCTTAAGCAAATATAACAAATGGTAGTATAACTCTTGTCTGCATATTACTGTATAAATTGCGAGTTAGTTACCAAAATGAAACTTAGTTTCAATTATTTGAAACATAAAGAAAATGGTAGATGTACCTAAGACGCCATTCCTCGTACATCTTGAATAAGATTATTGCCTCATAAAAATATATCAGCCAGTGACCCTTGTAGAATTCCAATAAGAATTTCAATATAGATTGTTTTAAACATACAATACAAATTTGAAGCAAATCTTACTATATTTCTCAAACATCTCTAGGCAAATACGATAAAGTTCAGGCATAGAAGTTCTGAAACAAACTTGAACTGCAACTCTATAGAAGAGTTCCTCTCCCACTGAACTTGCAGCAACCATCAGTATAAACTGTAAATTAAAATCAATTCCATCAATTTTAACGATTGCAATAGACCGACGATAATTCATCATACAAAAAGTACCAAGTTATATTAAATCACCTGTAAAGGAGACATGCCATAGAAAAAACTCTATAGCTCTTCATGTTCTAAGTCTCTAATGGCATGAGCATGGGGCGATAGCTTCACAACTTCATCCTAATAATAACCATGTCGACGAAAGCTCAAATCAAGTAAACAAATAGAAACACAACCTTGTGATAATTGTATAAACAAAAGAGCTTACATAAAGTATAAAAAGAAGATTCATTTTTCATAAAAGTAAACAAAAAGGTATCTATAAAGTTCCACACTAAAAGATATGAATTCCACCAACATGAATTGTAAATGGACGATTAGCAAAAGTAAATAAATAACATAACATGTGACATGATGGTCTTGAACAGAACATGGACCAAATCTCCATGTTAACATATTTTTAGTTATGACAATATATATGATATAAAGATATTCACAGTATAAAGGAATAACGAACATGGATATTTTCTTGGCGGTCAACTCTACTCTTACCAACGACAAGATATGATGTTTGTCATTATTGTGGTAACCGGCATACCTCAAGTTTTTGCTAACAGACTCGTTGACTTTAAGAAGTATAACACCAATATTCAAATTCCAGCTCGTAGAAACTTCTCATATATTACGTTTGTGGCCACTATTTAATTATTTCTCTGAACCATTTATGCACATTTCTTGATCTGCTACATGACAATTATGAAGCTTTTAGAGTTGAGGCCCCTTTTTGTGACTTTGTTTAATAGTAAACCATAAGAGAAGTGATATAATATGGAATTCCATTTGATTCTCGACGTCACTTTTTTGTACTCATTGATTGCATAATTCAGTTCATATTCTCCATTCTACATTTCAATTATTTCATGTTTTGGATATTGTAACTAAATAAAATAAGCTGACTTTGTAACCAAGGATAACTGTTTGCAATCAAATTGAATATGTGATGTTCATAATTCATCTTTTACATGTTCATCATAGGATGCATATGCCTTAATAATTGACTCATATATTTTGATTCCTTTCAAGTATTCATCTTTGTCGAGATACTACACAAAGAAGAAACAACACATAAGTCGAAGTTAAACTCTAAACTAAGGTGCATGACATTAGGATACAACTTAAAAAACTTAAGGGGCAAAAAGTGTCAACGCAAATCAAATATATAATCGCACGGAAAGTGACGTGATCTATAGGCATGCAAGCACGACGTCAAATAATTAAATAAGCACAAATATATTATAAGAATCACCTCATTATGGTCATGGAGTAGAACATGAGTGTTTTCCACAGGTGAGAATCCAATAGCTGGCAGTCTAAGATTGCAGAAATAGCATGCATCTGTGGATGCAGGATTTTGGCTTTCCAAGTTTCCCACCGGCCTTTTAGACAGCATTTTCTAATAATGCCCACCAAGGATTGGAACTGTCAGTTTTGGTGACGACTGGTTTTCCAGGTGCATCACGCACAGACACGTTATATTTGAACTGCCTGAGCTAAAATATATTAGAGGGGGAATCTAATAAGATGTAATTTATTTCCCAACCTTAACATTAACCTTTTCCAATAGAAAAGATGATAAAGTTGCAGAAGATGAAGGCCATGATGTGAGATTACATATATTTTACTAAGATTATAGACATGAAAAGAATTAACTCACTTGGAGTTTTATCTTAACAACCCATAATGGATATGTAGATATTGTTGTTGCAGCCCCAGCAGCAGCAACTATAATATTTTCCATAGTTGTGAGTTCGTTGCAACCCTCTAAAATAACATTACCAACAAATATCGTTATAAAAAGTAGTAAATTGATGGTTTAAATTCTCTAGGAATTTAGGTGAAAGAAAGAATCTACTATAATGAATTGAAGGTAGTGGTCTTTTTTTTTAACTTGAATAAAAACCATGCTTAAGAATCTTGAAGCAGTAAAGTATTATATTAGTCAAGCTTATGTACCCTTGTTTGCCATTTTCTGGCAGTATTGGGCTATTTCTAACTATAATAAGACTATAACCATGTATTTGATTGTCCGATATATGATTTTTCCCATGTCACCTTTAAAACATCTCAAAGTTTCAACTCAAAAGGATAAATTTCAAGTTCTATTGGGTTCTATAATGCTGAGGGAGTTATTGCAGTGAAGAGGGAATGTAACGTGGTGGGAGAACTGACTTGGTTGTTTTGCGTTTGATCATAAATGTTCCGGTTTAGCAAGAGTCATCACCGACTTTTATTTTATCCAAAAGGAAAGGCTGAAAAGAACAGGAAAGATCTTTGAGATGTTTTCTTGAGTTCAGGGGGTAGATTATGAAAAGGGAAGGTATTAGCACCCTTTTCATCCATGGTTTTCCATGGGCTCTTAGTTACTTGCTAGATCACTTGCTTTTGTTTGAAAAATGTGCTTTGTATGGTTTTTGAAAGTATTTTGAAAAGGCGTCATCGTTTAGGAAAACTTTGTAACGATTCTCGTTCGTAAGAATGTATACAAAGTGTTTGATCTTTTGAAAATGTTTTCAAGTTTGAAAGATGTTTTGAAAGTGTTGGTGTTTATTTTGAAAATAACAATGATGTTTTTGGTTTTGAAATTGAGCAAGCGACTAGGAACATTCTACCTACTTAAAAGTCTTTCATGTTCATTTTCTCTTTCCTTTCACATTGTTATCTTACCATTGATTTGGTAAGTAATCCCATCTTTGGATTTAAAAGGGATGGGAAAGGGTCATCGTATAGCCATGATTAGCAATGTTGTAAGATATCTTAGCATTTTCTTTAGGGACTAAGATCAATCATAAGGTAACATTCGAAGCGTCATCGAGGGACTATGATCTTGTATTTTGCTTGTTTTTGCTGAGATACCTCACATGCATAATATGGCCATTTTTGTAAGGCAACAAAGTGGATTTACCCTAAGAGTGTATGTGTGCAAGTGTATTGGTTTTCATGCTTGATTTGTCTTGAATTAGAGTTTTCTAAGCATTAGTTTTAATTTTTCCATACAAACCCTAATTACTAGCATTTGTATATAAAGCATTTAAATTACGGAAAATAAAAATACTAAGCTATTACATCATTTAGGGGGGGGTACAAATTACAAATGGAGAATTGCAAGAAATTAAATCTAAATAATTATTACAACCATACTGAATTTGAATAAATGTACAAAAATGAAGATAAAATGCAAGAATATAAAATGTAAAAAAGAAATATGATTTTTGTTTGGTTTTCATGAAAAGGGTTTTTTTACCTAATTAATTAAAATAGGATAATTAACTAAAAATAAGAAAATTAAGATTAAGTTAGATAAAAGAAATTAATTTATTAATGAAAAAAAAAAGTTTTTAGGGTTTTTGTGAATTTAATTAAACTAGTAAATAAAATGAAAGTCCTAAGTTCTAAATTGATTTTAATTTACAAGAAAATAATATAATAGTAATTAAGATTTGTTATCTAAGTATTTAAAAAAGGAAATTAATTTATTAAAGAAAATGTTTTTGTTCTTTTAGTTTTATGAAGAAAAAATAAACTAAATAAAAATAAATAATAAAAATATAAATGTTTTTTTGGATTTTTATTGATAAAAATAATAATAATCAAAATAATAATAAAGAAAATAAAATAAAAATAAAAGTCAGGAGGGTGTGAAATCTATTTAAGGTGTATGGAAGTAAAACAATTTTGTTTTTTAGTTTGGGCCCAACATGATTTTTGGTCAGGAAAAATAAATAAAAATGTGAAGTGGACTGTGTTGTTATGACAATCAGGGGGGTTAGATTGAGTAAATAACACAAAGCCCAAGAGGGGAAGGCCCAAGCGCTTCCTGTAACACAAAATGTCAAAAAATGTGAAAAAATGCAAAAGGCAGCGCGCTGAGGTTCAAACCCATGACCTCTACCAATAACGTGTGCTGCCTTACCACTTGGGTGGCTGTACATCTGTTAACTTATGTGAAAGAATAAATATATAACACAAAATAAGTTCTGAATACACTTCATCTTCAACCTCCAGCCAGACCACCTGTATCTCATTCATTTCTCAAAAAAAATGGAAAATACAAACATGAAAGTTGCTCCATTTTTTCATACGAATTCAACCATATAGATATCATAAACTATAAATCAAGTATGAATGAGAATTTTTGAAAATACCAAATTCTGACCTAATTATTTTCAAAGATTCAATCCTAAAATTCTCCTAGCTCAATCAATATAAATAAAATCTATGGACATGTACAACTTCAGGGCAATGATGTCTATATTTTATCTTCACAAATGCAAGCCTAACAATGCCTAAGTAATGAGATAGAAGTTCAAGAAAAATACCTCAAAACTGGAAATCGTGAAATGCAAATGAACTTGATTCAAGGTGCTGCAATGATCAGGTTAGCTTCCTCAAGTTCCCAGGAAGCTAATGCAATGGTTAGCTTGAGTTGAGAGTGACTGAAATGGCTTGGAGAAGTCAATGTGTAGTGCACTATTTTTGGCTATGAAGGATGATGTAAATGGAGTTACAGTCGTGTAACAGGGACAGGGATGAGTTGTATTTGATGTTTAGAAGCTTTAGGAACCAAAAGGCTTGAAAACGCACGGGGGAAATGTGAGTTTCAAGTGTTTGGTCAGAATGTGCAACAATGGTGATTTTTGATTCAGTTCTGAGTTCTTGTGTGTTTTAGGGCTTGTGTATGCGTGTGTTTTCTTGCAAATGACTTGTGTATATGTATGGAAAAGGTTTGGATACTTGAGGTGGTCAGAAGTACAAGATCACATATTTTGGCTTCTTGGCTTGTTTTTGAAGTAAGGTTGACAAACATGGTTTCAATGCATAGTACAAAGATATCTAGAGTGGTTACCAACTTTAAACATGTTTATCTAACTTTGTAGAGGAAGTTTGTGTAGAAGGAACAAGTGCAAAGCTCAATGCAAGTTGACTTTGCATAAAGCTTGCTTTATGTAAATGGCAATGGTGCCTTTGTGCCATTAATGGAAAATTATCTTGGATAAAGCTTGAATCAAATGGATAATAGCTCAAAAGCAAGTGTAATCTTCTGTTTAAGGAGAGATCTTGAGGCTTAGAGGCCTGCAAAGCAAGATTGTGCAGCATGGCTATGGATTTGGTTCATGTTGCATCACAAATTTTGCCTTGCAAAACAACTTGAAACCCCAACTTCTGGAATTCGATTCTCCTTGCTCACAAATGATCTCAAGGAGTTATTGGACATTTTGGAAAGCTTGTAATGTGCTCTACAACCCCTCTTTGAATCACTTTTGGAAAATACAAATGTAATTATGTGAAACTTGGGTCATAAGTTAGGTCAAAATCCTTACCTAAAATGCTCAAAATTTCACTAAGTGTTTTAGTTTCACGACCATGACTTCATAGATTAATAACTTGAGATACAAGAATTTATAGGAGAAGTTGTGTAAAGAAATATTTTATATCTCATGGAGATCTACAACTTTCATGTTGAAAGTTTCTTTTGAATCATCTTGCATCATGGTGAAAAAATGGCTCAAAGTTATGAAAAAATATGAAGTTTTCAACACTTAGAAAAATTCTAAGTTTGAAAACTTTGACTTTTCAAAATGAAATCTTGACTTTTTGATTTCTTGATGAGCAAGTTTCATATTTTGGCATGTTTTGATGAATTGTGATCTTTGACACTTGATTTTGACCAAAAATTCAAAGTTTGACTTTTTAGTATACAATTGACTTTTGATGAGTTGACTGAAAATCAATTATCAATCAATTGATCTTGAGGGATGTTTTGAGTCATGCCATTAGGTCAAAATGATTTAATTTAACTCTTGAGATCATGCCTCAAACCAATTAACCATTTGCTAAGTCAAAAATCAGAAATTGCCCTTTCTCAGTCAAAACCCTAATTTTGACCATTTTGCCCTTTTGATGATCTGATCAAATTTCTTGAGGAATTATGGTCCAAACTTGATAAAATGATACATATGAGTTTATAATATTTATATGGATAAAAAATTATGAAGTTTGACTGTAAATTGACCGCAGTTGACTTTTTCCCCAATACAATTAATTTTTAGGTCAACTGATCAATTGACTGAGCAAAGATGTGATCCAAGACTTGAAACTTGACATGAGCAATCTTGGGGGTCCATAATTATCCATGAAAGTCATATGAGGCATTAAAAGTTCAATTATCCTTGTGCAATCTAAAACCATAATTTCAGTCATCAGTGCTTAAGGAGGTGTCTTAAGCTGATCAACCCTTGTGCAGTCTTGAACCAAAGGAGATCTTGTGAGAAAATATTTGATAAATAAGAGGGTAAATTTTGGGGTACAACAGGGAAAATCAACTAACATAACATTCAACCTAAAATCGAGATTCAACAACAATAAGAAAACTCCATAACAATAAGAGAAAAAGCAAACCCTAAGTTACCTGACAGAGGAGGGAGATGCGCCGGAGAGGGAAGAGAAAACGGCCGACAGTTGAGCACTGGCAAACGTGCATTTGGTTTCTTGTTGCAGAAATCCCTATTTCTCAAGGTTAGGGATGAAAGGGTAGAGTGGGTAATTAAATTGTTTAATATATCGAGTAATCTATTATTAATATAATAAAGTAATATCCTACCAAAATTATTTTGATATTCTTTGAAAAATTTAATAAGAAAGGCAAACAATAATGATTAATAAAAAATAATAATAATAATTAATAGTAGCTCAATTTAATTTAACACGTGCATATTTGTAGTGATGGACATAAATGTCTTTTCTATGACATATATGTTTCTTATATTATACATAGTAGACGATTAAAAATAAAGCATTAAAAAATTGAGTTGTGCTATTAGAGAGCTTTTATGAACACTTTTGATTTGAGACACAAGAATAGAAATATATGAGAAGAATTTACCTGCGAAGAATTTTCAATTTATTTGTTAGACTTTGTCTTGTTCAAGCTACAAATCTAGGTATGGTTGTGTTATTGATTGTTGTTTTTCTTGTGAAAACTGAAATCAAATCTATAAAAGCTTTGTAACTGAACAGAGTCAAAACTGAGAGATGATTATTGAAACAGAACCGTAATAAACGACTTACGAGAGATAAAAAGTTTAAATTCGAGTTTTGAGGTTATGCAAACGAAATCAAAATTGTGAAAACAATATAAGGAACCGTGAGAATGAAAGCAGGATTGTTGTTGTTTGTTTTCATGAGATTTGAAAAGAACAAAGAGTGAGAGAGCGAGTTTGAGAACAAGGAGAGAAAGATGAAAAGAGAAACAATGACGAGAAGAAATCAACGGTGAACAGAGAGATGAAAAAAATGAAAGTGTGACAGGCAGAAGGAGGTGGTGTGTGATTTATTCTACATATATTGCTTTTAATTGGTCATTCTAATGGGCCTTACAACATCATTTAGGTCCATTTTTTGTTTTTAAATTTTGTTTTTTCTTCTGATTATTATTTTATTAAGGAACATCTTAAGCATTTTAAACTACTAAAATATACATTTTTAACGGGTCAACACTATTTAATTTGTATATCTTTTATATACATTTCTTAACCATCTTATATTATATTTATTTGCTATTTATAACGATATTGCAAAAACATGCAAACACTCGAGTAGATAATCAATTTTATATATGTATGTGAAGTGTATTAGAACATATACTCATATTTTTCAATATAATTTCTATGTATATCTTGACAACTACTACAACTTAATAAATTAAATTAAAATTTATGTGATAATCATTATTTAAACCTTTTTTTCTCTTAATTCGTATATATTTTTATATATATTTCGTAACCATAACTATATAATCTTTATTTAATATTTATATCAACTTTACGCAATCCATGTGAATGTACATGTCCTTTATTAGTACTAATTTTAAAAAATTGTAACAACATAAATTTAATTGATTATCTAAAATAAAATAAAAATCTAGTTATTATACATTTAAATTTATTTTAATAATTGCATATCAATTAAAAAAATTATTTAAATTATTTATTTTATTTTAAAGGTAAATCAATTTTAATCAAAATATGTCAAACCAAATATATTAGGTTCGTATCTCCCGGCTTTGAGCATTTTTCAAATTTGATTTTTTTTAATAGATATAGGTTAGATTTATTAAAAATTTAAATTTTAAATAGATTTTATCAAGTTAAATTATAATTAAATTTAATTATTAAAATGGGTATAAAAAAAATACTATATTTCTTTTTATTAAATAGTGTTTTGACCATTTTGCAAGTATTAAAAATAGAAATTAATGGTATGAGAAGATTATAAATTAACTTTTATAAAATAATTTTATAAAAAAGATAAATTAAAGTAATAAAAAAAATGATAAATACATAAGAATATAATAATTAAATATATATTATTAATGAATAATTTGTATTGTAAAATAATTTATAAGTTTATGTATAAGTTTAATGAATTATTCGTATGAAAGAGTATAGATGAAAAGATTGGGCTCTCTTAGGGTTCTTTGTAAGGCGATTTCTGATTAGTGATTGACGGTTATTGCCGCGATGGAAGAGTCTCCTATGTAGTGGTCCTTGGGTTCAAATGACGATTCTAATTAGATTTGTAGGGTTTCTTTTGTGTGTGAACTCTTGCATGAGGGTTTAAAGTCTTAATTTTCGAATTAGGGACCAGATCGGAAGGGATTGCATATTGGTAGTCTACGGTGGGGGGAAACATCGATTGGAGCTTAGGCAAGGACTATGACAAATCCACAGGGGAAATCGAAGAAGAAGAATAAGAAGAAGAAAGGACCTTCGGGATCTGGGGAAGGGAAGAAAACAAAATCAATTGAGGAAATTCTAAGGATTGAACCATTGGAGGTCATGCCGGAAGAGATGGAGAGTCCTATGAAAGATGAGCGGGAATTAGGTTTCAATATGGAACATGGAATTACAAGCTTCTACAATGTGAATATTGAATGTACTCGTGGAATAAAGCAAGGTAAACCTGTAACTCCCCCTAGTTTACACGCAATAACACAAAATCTTGATAAAGAGTTTGAAATTGTTGCAAATGATATTCTTGAGCGTAAACCTATAAAAGTCAAAATAGATATGGAAGATATTGAAGATGAAGTAGCATACTGGAATTCCTCTCTAGTATGCTATGTTCTAGGTGCAAATCCTCTGTTATCTTTACTTGAAGGGTTTGTTAGAAGAATCTGGAAAGGGAAAGGAGTAGACAAGGTTGGAGTGATAGCGTATGGAGTTTTCATTGTCAGATTTGCATCCCTACAGGAACGTGATAACGTCTTGAATAATGGATATATGTTCTTTAATAACAAGCCAATTGTTATGAAGCCATGGGATCCGACTACTGATTTCAAGAAAGACAATATCCACTCAATCCCGATATGGGTGAGGCTTGAAGGTCTGAATTTAAAGTACTGGGGTGAAAGATCATTGTTCAAGATAATAGGACAGATGGGAAAACCAGTCATGATGGATAATGCAACAAAGTTCAGGGAGAAGTTGCATTTCCCTATAGTCATGATATAGGTATCTATGGAAGAGGAACTCCTAGATGTAGTTCAATTTGAAGATGAAATAGGGAGGCTGATTAAAATCATAGTTGCATATAAGTGGAAACCAGTCCTTTGTAAGAACTGTAAAGGATTGGGACATAAAACTTCTGAATGCATAAAGCATAAAACTAAACAGCAACATTGGACAACTAAGAAAGTAGAGGAAAAAAAGGTTGAGGTAGGAAAAAAGAGTGAGGATGGTGCATAATGGAGTGAAACAAAAAGAGGTGGAAAGACATAACCCTAAGGGATCAACAATTTGGAATCCATTCCATATGTTAAGCAATGAAGGTGCGGAAAGTTCAAAGTACAATGAAGTTGTAGAGATTAAGGGGGAGGGAGGAACCCCCATTTCTCAATGGATAAAGTTGTAGCTTGGAATATTAGGGGGATCAATAACCATAATAAACAAATGCATGTGAAACAAATTATCTACAAATATATGGTTGGGATTATTGGTCTTCTTGAAACAAGAGTGAAAGCTCATAACCTTGGAGCTTTATATACTACTATGTTATTTGGGTGGTGCTTTACCACCAACATTGCATGACATGAGGGAGGGAGAATAATCATTGGTTGGAATCCTAAGGTTTATGTTGTGGATATTTTTAGATGTACCAGCCAAAGTATGCATCTCAAAGTGTAACATATTAATCTGAAAGTATAGTTCCTTGTAACTTATGCTTATGGATTTAATGATGATGTGAGTAGAAAAGATCTTTGGGATGATTTCGTTGCCTTTTTGAAGGGAGATTCCGTTGTATAACAACCACCTATTTTTTTGACCGAATCAATGCCTACTGAAGAATACAATCAAGTTCAAGTTGAAAACATAGAACTTTTCCAGAAAGACCACGAGTCGAGAATGAAGCTTTATGAAGCTAGATCAGATAGGTTGGACTTAGTTCACAAACTCAAAATGGTCAGCGAGGGGACTTTTGAAGTTAGAAAGGCTAAAAGAAGACTTGAAGTGGAAGATGCTTTTGTTTCTATAAAAGAATATCAAAAAGCACTTGAAGATGCAGAGAACAGGTGCTTAGAATGTGAAAGCTTCAGGTGTCTAGCAACAAGTACAAAGGGAAGGTTAGAGAGCTAGAAGTGCAACTCTGAAGTGCCAGATCAGACGGAGATGTGAAGGAATCTCAAATGACTTGGGTGATAAAGGAAAATGCAAGGCTCAGAGCTCAGATAGAGCAGATATAGAATGCACCTGTACCCATCCCATTGCCATAATGTAAGGAATGTGATAGGTTTCTTGAACAATGTCGATATCTTGAAACTCATCTATACATGAAGGATGTGGTGATTGATAGTTACGCTCGAGGACGTGATCACGAGAAGACGAAGAGACTATTCAAGGAAATTGAAGATTGGAGTTAAGAATACTTCAGACATGGAGGACCTTTGTATTACACAGGGATGAGGGATCCACCTCTTTGATTTGTTGCTATCTTTTTTGTTGTATGATCACCACCAGCCTTGTTGTATGGGATCCTTTATCTTTTATGATGCATTATGGTTTATTTTTGTATGAACTCATTTGATCCCGAGGATCTTTATTATCAATGAAAAGCATTTTTGTCACTGTATCTCTTCTTATTATTGCATATTTATCTTATCATATTTGTTTGTTATTCTCGATGTTTGACAAAACTCTTGAAAACACTGGAGATGACAACACATATCATTCATATCATGCATTTCATGCATTACAAGTTTTTCAGGTCAATATTCTTATCTCTTGGTTCTACTTTTTTCATCAGAATTTAATACGACTATTCGCCGATATTCAAATAGAAGCAATCTACCTTGAAAGATGGAACAAGTACTTGTAGAGCTAGTTGAGATAAGGGCACAGATGGCCACTCAAATAACCCTGTTCATGGAGGTGATCACCAACGTGAACATACGATGGGATAAGCTAAGGGATCTTGTTGAGAACCCTCAGAGGAATCAAGACAAAGATGGTAATCAAAAGATATATGAAGATATCTCTGTTGGACTCTGGAATGGACTCGAGAATAATCATCATGAGCAGGCTATCCAGCATCTATATAATTCGTTCCACAACAATCATGGTCGTTTTCCACTACCCCCTAGATCTTAACTTATTATGGGAGAAAGGGGATGAAACAGAAGGAACCACTAGTTGCTAGAGTATGACTATGACAATGAAGACCAATATTATGTGCAGAACTCTGACCAAGGTTTCCCTGTTGAGGACCAGAAGTATTGTATGCTCGAGGAGCGTTTGAAGGTAGTGGAAGGTCAGGGTGTCCTTGGAATGAATGTCAATGACCTAGGACTGGTGGACGGGGTAAGGGTTCCCCATAAGTTCAAACCTCCTGTTTTTGAAAAGTATAATGGGCTCACTTATCCAAGGACGCATGTTAAAGCTTATTATCGCAAAATGTTTGTGCACACATGAGAGAAAGGGTTGTTGATTAATTACTTCCAAGATAGCATGTCTGAGGCATCTTTAGAATGGTATATGTATTTGGAAAGGTCATATATCCGAAGATGGAGAGACTTGGCAGAGGCCTTTGTCAAACATTACCAATACAACATCGATATGGCACCTAACCGTACTCAATTGCAGAATTTGGCTCAGGGACTAAATGATTCCTTCAAGGAATACACCTAGAAATGGCGTGAACTAGTTGCTAGAGTTCAACCTCCATTGATGGAGAGAGAAATTATTGATATGTTCATGGGCACTTTGCAAGGGTCGTATTCTGGTCGCATGATAGGAAGCACTTGCGGGTTTCTCTGAATTGCTTATGACCGGTGAAAGAATTGAGGTTGGTTTGAAGATGGGAAGAATCCATATTGGAAATTCCAGTGGCTCCCGATGTGGAGGTAACAAGAAACTGTTAAATGCACACCCTATAAAGAAAGAGGGTGATACTAGCGTTGTCCATTCCTATAGGGGAAGAGGAAGGAATCATAAACATCGGCAAGTCAATGTTATATTTATCCCAGTGAACGCTCCTCAACAACAGCGTCTGCAACAACAGAGGCAACATAATGCTCCTCGATAAAACAATAATAATTATCAGCTGTTGTACCCCAAAATTTTCCCTCCCATTTCATCAATATTTTCTTACCACAAGACCCTTGGAGCTCAAGATCAAGTTAGGGTTTGCTCTGCTCAAGACTCCTCCTTGCACTGTTGACCCAAATTAGGGTTTGAGTTTGCACAAAGATGTTTTGACCTAAAATGCCCAAAATGACTTTCATGCTTCATGTTGGACTCATAAGTTTATCCATACCAAGTTTCAAGCCTTGATTCCAATATTTGCCCAGTCAATTGGACAGTTGACCTATAAATCAACTGTATTGGGGAAAAAGTCAACTGTGGTCAATTGACAGTCAAACCTCATGATTTTTGACCCACATCAACATTATGAACTCATATGGACCATTTGATCAAGTTTGGATCATAATTCCACAAGAAATTTGATCAGATCACCAAAAGGGCAAAATGGTCATTTTTAGGGTTTTGACTGCACAAAGGCAATTTTTGACTGTTTGACCTGGCCAATGGAAAACCATGCTCACATATGGACTCAAGGACTCAATGACATGGTCTTGACACATTCAACAAGTTCAAAAGATCCCAAATGCACAAGATTGACAGATGAATTTTCCAATCAACTGATCAAATTTGACTGTATACTGAAAAGTCAAACTTTGACTTTTTGGTCAAAATCAAGTGCCAAGATCCATTTTTCATCAAGACATGTCAAATTATGAAACTTGTTCATCAAGAAACCAAAAATTACAAATTAGGGTTTGAAATGAAGAAATTTCATAACTTAGAAATTTTCTAAGTTATGAAATTTCCTAATTTTTTCTTAACTTTGTCCCATCTTTTCATCAAGATACATTTGGATTCAAACAAAACTCAAAACATGAAAGTTATAGTCCATTGCAAAATATACAACTTTGATTCACAAAGTTTCCTCAAAAGAAGCTTGTAGCTCAAGTTATGATTTTTTGGAATAGGGGTGCAAAACATTCTTAACTTAGAATTTGTTTGACCTATTTTAGGCAGGATTTTTGCCTAACTTCATGGCCACTTTTCACATGCTTCCACTTGGAATTTCAATTTGCATTACAAAGATGGATTGTATTACACATTCCAAGCTTTCCAAATTGTCCAAGAACTCATCAAACACCCTTGTGGTTAGGGAGATTCGAATTTGTCAAGATGGGCAAAAGTCACTTTGTTCATGGCCAATTTCATGTTCATAACACTATGCATTTTCAAACTCAGCTTGCACAAGCTAGGTTACAGGACTCTAATCCCATTAAAACTCAATGATTCAATGTTAAAACATTGTGCCAAGATGTTATTTTATGCATTTGGTCATTACATGAAGG
This sequence comes from Vicia faba, assembly GCA_948472305.1. Lineage (NCBI taxonomy): Eukaryota > Viridiplantae > Streptophyta > Magnoliopsida > Fabales > Fabaceae > Vicia > Vicia faba. Next base: position 171,617,996 of record OX451739.1, on the reverse strand, counting down.
ATTAGTCTTAAAATGGAAAAAGCATTTTAGCCATTTTTGAAAAGAAGCACTTTATGTCAAAAGCAAATCAAAGAAGTACCAAAGCAGATCTTTTAGGCACAAGTTCATGAACTAATTCCACTGATCAAGAGTGATTTGTGCAGCATGTTTGAGGGGCCTGTAGTAGCCTATAATCAAGTTTGACAAACCTTGCTTATCTAGGAAGAAACTTTGCAAAACTGATCCCATCTCTCATTCCTGAAACAACTAGCCAAAGCAAAGTTTATAAACACTTTCCAGACATCATAACTGACCGAAGGCACGACCTAACCACCTTCAATACCTCCTCATTCACAGAAATACCTTCTTGCTGCAAAAAAAGAGTCTTTTCTGCAACTTGAATCCCACAGCATCATTCCATCGTGCGCTTTCATCCAAACCAGCTCAAACACATCCCATAACATCCATACAAACTATCCCAAGCCCTAGCTACAGACTGTAACACCTCTAACTAAGTTCACCATTTTCATTTTTTCAGTTGTGCAGGTTGAGTTACATAGCTAGTTTTAGTTAGTTTCAAAGCAAGCTAGAGGTTGGAAGAGCATCCTTGGACCTCAAGCAAGTTGTACAAGTCCTCACATTGCATTGAAAGTGCCTCCATTGTTGTACACGATTCAAGCTGAACAGGTAAGAGTTTGAACTTCTATCTCTCTATCCAAGCATATCTAGGCTTAGGTTTGTGAAGAAGTTATGTCCTACTCATGGCCCTGAAGCTACCTGTATCCTCACTTTTCATTTATATTGTGTGTGTTAAGAGAATTTGGAACCTGAACATTAGAAAAAAGTTAGGTCAGGAATTGGGGGAGAAGAAATTCTCTCTCATTTCTGAGAGTTAGATCAACTTCTTTATATGTTTAGAATTGTGACATGATGCTCTATAACTTTGATGTTGTAAGTTTTTGTTGAAAATCAAAGGATCAAGAGATAGCAGGGACAAGAGAAAACGCGCGTTTTTGTTTGAAAATGGCTGGAGGTTGAAGACAAAGTCCTTTGGGCTGGGCCTGATTCATTTTTCTGTTTGCACCCTCACTTTTTCACATACACCCCCTTGGCCCATTGTGTGTTTTAAAATTATTTTTGACTTTTTATTTTTTCTTCTGACTTATTATTTTTTGTCAAAACATAAAAAATATTAAAAATATTTTTTCATACATTTTTGCATTTATTTTGAATTTATTTGTTTTGTTTACACTTGTATATATAAATAAATGTAATACCTTTTATTTAAAATACTAAAAAAATAATACAAATACATTTTATTTTCTGATTTTATTTTATTTTATCTTTTGAAAACATTTCCTTAAAATATACTTTTTATATATAAATAATAAATATTTTATTTTTGTATATATTTAATATATTTAATACATAATATAAATACTTATATATTTATTAGAATATTTAGGATAAAAATACAAAAATAATACATTTTTATTTTTATTAATATTTAACCTCAAAAATTACTTTTTTACAATATACTTCCTTTTTATTTACTTTTTGTATATAATTAATAAATATTGTATATAAAATAATTCATAAATACCATTTATTAGGAAATTAGGGTTTTACCCTAAATCATGAAAATATCTAAAAATTAACCTTTTTTTTATTATTATTTTTATTTCACTTGTAAATAATCACATACACTCACACAAATACATTTACACATACACATTTACTTATTCCTATACATTGATACATTTTACATTTTGCGATTGATTCGATTTGGTTGTAAATATTGGGATACCACTCTCCTATTAAAGTCTCATCCCCATTTGAACATTTGTACCCCCATCCCCATGATTATTTTGTAATAATTTAGGACTTTAAATTCCGCATTTTAAAGCTTTCTAAATATGCCATGATAGACTTAGGGTTTGTATGCAAATAACAAATAGCTTGACCTAATTCAAAGACAAAAAAGCATGAAAATGGACCACACCAATCACACTTGCACCCCTAGGGTTACTCCACTTGTTGCCTTCAATAATGGGCCATGTTGCATGTTGGGTGTCTTTGGCAAAACAAAACAATTCAAATGATCATAGTCCCTCGATGACGCTTTCGAAAGTTGCCTAAAAATGATCATAGTCCCTTAAAGGAAAAGTTGCCAAATACACTTGGCACTATTGCATTCATGGTCTAAACGATGACCCGCGCCTGTCCCGTTAACATCCTAACACAAGATTGTCCACCAAATACAATGGTGGAACAAAATTGTTAAAAGGGTTAAAACATAGGAAATACCTTTGAGTTAAATTTAGGGGTAGACAATTCTTAGTTACTTGATAAACTTGCAAAACACACTTGCCTACTTTTCAAAACCACACTCCACAACACTTTCAAAAACATTTTCAAAACAACTTCCAAAAAAACATTTGAAAACTTTTCAAAAGATACACACCTTTGTATACATTCAAACATAGATCATTACAAAGGTTGCCACAACAATGGCCTCTTTTTCAAAACATTTTCAAACCCACACACAAAGCACCATTTCAAACAATTGAAAACACAAGGCAAGTGATCTAAGCAAGTAACTAAGAGCCCATGGATAACCATGGATAGAAAGGGTGCTAATACCTTCCCTTTCTATAATCTACTCCCCGAACCCAAGAAAACAGCTCAAAGGTTTTTGCTGTGCTTTTTAACCTTTCCTTAGGATAAAATAAAAAGTCAGTGGAGACTCTTGCTCAACCGAAACATTTGCGAAAACAAATGCAAAACCTCAAGTCAGTTATCCCACCGTATCACAACAGCAAAGGCAACCTAGAAGATTTGATCCTCTGCCAATGAGTTATTCTGAAGTGCTTTAACGCCTGCTTGAACAAAAGTTGGTCAACTTAAGAAATATGTGAGCTCCTCCGGAGAGGCTTCCAGCCAACTATGACACTAATGTTAGATGAGAATTCTATTCTGGTAGCATAAGCCATGATAGTAAGAACTGCTATGCATTAAAGTGCAAGATACATAATTTATTGGATGCCAGAATTATTCAGTTTACCCCTAATAATGGTCCTAATGTTATCCAGCATCCTATGCTACCTCGTGGAGGCCCAACTATTAATGCTATTAATGTCGAGGGTGAAGTTTTGGACTTGGTTATGGATATGGATTTAGTGACTACCCCTTTTCCATTTGTTAAAAGGTATTTGATTGATAATGGTATCTTCCCATGCTGTGTTCCTGATTGCTGCAAGTGTAGAGATCATCCAGAAGGCTGCGTTGAATTGAAAGCTCGTATTCAAGGTTTAATTAATGATAGTTCTTTACAGTTTGACAGAGATCCAAGATACATAAAGGTTACTGAGGAAGACATTGCAATAATTTTTATTCCCTGCACTCCAAGAAGCATTCATGCTCCTGCCAAAGCAATTCCTCTAATGATTACTTTACCTGGTATGATACCTTATACTAGTGAAAAAGTTGTCCCACGATGTTATGGTTCTGATGTCTATTCCCATGGGGTAAATAAGGTGGAGGGTACTTCAGAAGAAGAGCCTATTGATGATGACAATGCAAATGTTGACAACTTTTATGATGTTGATCGTATGATAAGAAGTGGAAGGTTGTTCGGTCCTTATAATGTACAAGATGTTGTTGATGCCTTGGCAAGAACCAAGGGCAAACAAGTGATAATTGGTAATCAGAAACCTGTGCATATTAGTGCGCCTAAATAGATTTTTGTGCCTGGGACTTCTTTAGCTCCCGACGATGAAGTTGAAGAGTTAATGAGGATCATAAGGAAGAGTGATTACAATATCATAGAGCAGCTTCACCAGACACCTTCTAAGATGTCTATCTTATCTTTGTTGATATATTTTGAAGCTCACGGGAATGCCCTAATGAAATTGTTGAAAAATGCTTTATCACGTGTGTTGGTGGACATCGGGTCTTTATTGAATGTATTACCAAATATTGTGCTAATGAAGATTGATTATTCTGGTTTGGAATTGTGTCCTAGTGATTTAATGGTGAAAGCTTTTGATGGATCCAAGCAATCAATATTTGGTGAAGTGGACTTGCCTATCAATGTCAGAGGAAATTACCTCTACCCTTCATCAGAAGCTCAAGTATCCTATGGATGGTAAGATAATCATTATTTATGGTGAAGAAGAGTACATTGTGAGTCATCTGACTTTATTTTGTTACGTAGAAGTTGAAGGAAAAGTACATGAAACTCCTTTCCAAGCATTCGAAATAGTACAGACAATCAATATTCCTCCATCTGAGCAAAGGAAGAAACCTACAACTTCTATGTCTTCTTTCAAGGATGCTCAAGCATTGGTCGAGGCTGGTCACCCAGAAGGTTGGGGTCAGGTTGTGGATGTTATTCCCAAAATTAACAAGTTTGGATTTGGTTTCAATCCCGGTAAGTAGAGTGCAGATCCCAAAGTTCCAAGTTTGTCTACTCCAGTGAAGTTTCCTAGTTTTAGTTTTGCCCAAGATGGTTGCACCAATGCGATTGGTGATGATGAAGACAACGCCTACATCATTGATGATTGGATCCACCCAACTGTTCTAGGTCAAGAGATTAACAATTGTACTTCTGTGATACCATCCAAGTTACAAGCGCTCAGGAGTAATTTTGTTGTTTTCTTTTATCATGTCATAATTCCTACGTTCTGTCCAAGGCGTAGTGGATCATTGTGTAGGGTCACCATGTTTGCTTTTTCCAAAGTTTAGCATGAAATAAAAGACATTTTTGCATTTAAATATTATGTTCCTTTTCTTTCCATTTTTATTTTTTCTTTAAATGGCTGTGATACGGGGGGAGAACTGACTGTTGTATTGGTTTTGCATTTGTATTCGCAAATGTTGCGGTAAGCAAGAGTCACCGCCGACTTTTCTTTTATCCAAAAAAGGAAAGGGTGAAAAGAACATAAAAAGACCTTTCGAGATTATTTCTGAGTAAGGGGGATAGATTATGGAAAGGGAAGGTGTTAGCAGCCTTTCCATCCGTAGTTATCTATGGGCTCTTAGATGCTTAGCTCATTTTGAAATACCTTGTGCTTTTTTGTGTTTTTGAAAAGTATTTTGAAAGCGTCTTAGTGCAACGAACTTTGTAATGTTTCTCGGAATGGTAGAGAACGTATACAAAGTGTTTGAAAATGTTTTTGAAAGAATTTTTTGTGTAAGTGTAAAGATTGTTTGAGCAAGCATCTAACAACTATCTACTTTACTCGAAAGGTTGTTCTTTTCCTCTTTTCCTTTAGGCAGTGCTATCCTACTATTAGTGAGTAGGTAGCCCTAGTCGTTGGATGTTTGAGGGACATTCGAAGGGACATTTATACAGTCACAAAGGCAACTGGGCAAGAAACTTTAGTAACTACCCTAGGGTTTTTAAGATCATACTGAGGCAACATAGAAAGGGTCATTGAGGGACTTATGATCTTTAAATCGGAGGGTAGCCACTAAAATCTCTCATGTTCCGAGAGATGTGACTGTTTTTCCAAAGGCAACCAAAGTGGGATACCCTAGAGGTGTATATGTGTGATTGTGTTGTATTCAGTTATTTTTGTCTTGTGTTAGGTTTGCTAGCGTTTGATTATTATGTTCTTGCCATACAATCCTATTAGTCATGCATCTAGACTGTTAATAGTGTACGGGAATTTAAAGTGCAGAAGTGTAAATCCTAAACTATTACAAGGTTTCGGGGAGGGGGATTATTACAAGTCCAAAAATGGGGGAAATAAAAGCAGTAAATATAAAGTCCTAGTTTAATTCTATTACATCCCATAAGCAAGTACATTAATATAAAAATGAAGTAGAAATATCAAACACGCGCGAAATGGAAAAAACGTCTAAACCCTAAAAAGGAAAATCTTTTTGTTTGTTTTCGTTTTATGTAAGAAAATGTTTAATTGATAATTAATTAAATAATCTAGATCTAAAGAAAAAATAATAATTATTAAAGAAATTTTAAATTTAAAAAGAAATTAATTCTAAGTTTTTATTTTATTTTTATTATTGAGAAAAAGATTTGAAATGATTAAATCTAAGTTCTAATTGATTTTAAATTACAAGAAATAAATCAAAATATAATTAATTAACTTGCACAAATTAAATTTAATTATATATAACAAAAACCTAAACCTATTTTTTTTTATTTTATGATTAAATAAAAATGATTTTGAAAAAGTAAATATAAAAAGAAGTAAATAAAGAAATCTGACGTTAGTTTTGGCTAAAGATCTCTGAATTTTGCATTTCGAAGCCAAGCTTCCGATCGGGGTTGAGAATGGCATCTCATGAACCAGGCCTCAGAACTTACATGCTTCACGTCTAACCTACTCTATATATGACTACAAACATGTATGCAAACATCAAATGGATTAATAAATGCAGATTGACAATATTAGATTTAAATAAACTATATCGAATGGTGCAACTTGTATGGACGACTCGAGCGTGCTCTAGGCTAAGGTGAGGATTGGAAATGACTCCTAGGGACCTCAGGAGTGCAAATGTGACACGAGATTGGATGGAGGAAAGCTGGAGATCAGGTTTTGAATTTTCACAACTTTTGAACGATTTTGAGAATTTTGAGAGAGCTTTGTGAAGAGCTTTTGAAGAGATTTTTGAAGAGTAATTTTGTGCCCCTTTGCACATAGTTTGCTTATGCTTATATAGAGGTATGAATGAGGCAACATACATGACAAGGAATCAAGTGATCAAACCATGATAAAACAAAAATCAAACATATTGAAAACTTTCCATTTTTTGAGTCTGTTCTTGCCATTTTTGAAGATCCTTGCCTCTTTTTGAATGTGCAATAAACCTGGACCATTTGTGGCTGGTTTCCACGAATTATTGGGCTTCAAGGCTGACCAAATCAAGCCCATATGCTTTAGCCCATGATTTTTGTGATTTTATTTAATTTATTTTGCATTTATTTGAATAAAAACAAAATAAATATAAATAAAATAATAAGAAAATACAGGACAAGGTAAGAGTGAGTTTAGGAGTATTTTTCAAGGTCATGGACATGTTTGAAGTCCAAAAAGTTAGGTTATACATCCAAAATTTCAAGTTTGCATATTTAGCATTTCATGCATTTCTTTAAAAATTTCCCAACTTGTGAAATTCATAATTTGCTCAATTTTTATCCTTTGAAGATAATCTTGGACTTTTTGGAAATCCCAATATATCCTCTACAAACTCTATGTTAACCGTTTTTGTATTTGGAGAAATTATCTTAATGTAACTTTCCTTGGAAAAACATGCCTTTTTGTTGACTTTCAAAAAGACTTGTAATGTATTGGCTCATATCTTTCCAATGAAGTATTTTTTGAACTTGAGGACAAAAGGAAATTATAGGGAATTGAATTTTTTTTCACAATGAGCTTTGGTTGGGGCAAAATTCATGAAGCATGTGAAAGTTATGCCTGGTCAAAGTTCAGTTGACTTTCTCTAGGAAACCCTAATTTAACAATTTTTGATTCTTGATGATTTGAGAGTATTCCTTGAGGAATCATGATCAACCCTTGATCAAATTATGGATATCACTTAAAAATGTTGATGTTGACAAAAAATATTGAAGTTTGATTGTATATTGACCATAATTGAATTTTGACCTAATACAATTGACTTTCAAACATTTGAGCAATTGACTGAGCAAACTTGTAGTGTAAGGCATGAAATTTGGCATGGACATTCATGAGGATGTATTAGGGACCATAGAAATCAATTGGAGCCTTTTCAACCCAAACATATTGGTAAAAAGTGAAACCCTAATTGGAGGTTCATTACTTAGGAGGAGAATTTGTCTGATCAATTCTTTGGTCAACCTTGAGCAATTGAGGACCTTAATGAGCATGTATTAAGTAAAAATGGGAGGAAAAATTTTGGGGTACAACAATGGAAATGTTTTCTTTTTCACACACTATCACTAAAACATAAAAATATCACTCATACATATTCACCCCGGATTCCATCAATAACGATTATGTTATCGCTCACTATGACTTTGATAATCTGATCTACCAAGCTGAAGAAGAAGGTGAGGAAGATTGTGAACTCTATGAAGAGTTGGCAAGATTGTTAAAGCAAGAGGAAAAGGTCATATAGCCGCATCAGGAATCTCTGGAGGTAATTTTAATTTGGGCACCGAAGGTATAAAGAAAGAGGTCAAGATAAGGGTTGATTTAGAGGAAAGTGCGAAGGCAAGACTAATTGAAATGCTCCGTGAGTATGTTGATATCTTCTCCTGGTCCTATAAAGACATGCCTGGTCTGGACACAGACATTGTTCTGCATAAATTAACTTCCAAGAAGACTGTCCCCCCAATCAAGCAAAAGCTTCAGAGAACTTATCCTGAGATGTCCAATAAGATTAAAGAGGAGGTTAAAAAGTAGTTTGATGCATGTTTCTTAAAAGTAAACTCTTGCCCACCATGGATCACAAATATTGTGCTGGTACCGAAGAATGATGGAAAATTTAGAATGTGTGTTGATTATAGGGACTTGAATAGAGAAAGCCTTAAGGATGATTTCCAGCTTCCCTATATTGATATTTTGGTGGACAATACTGGTCAATCAAAAGTGTTTTCCTTCATGGATGGCTTCTCCGGTTACAATCAGATCAAGATGGCATCGAAAGACATGGAGAAAATAACCTTTATTACACCATGGGGAACTTTATGCTACAAAGCCATGCCCTTTGGTTTGAAGAATGTAGGGGCAACGTATCAACATGTTATGTTCACTCTCTTTCATGACATGATGCATAAAGATATTGAAGTATATGTTGACGATATGATTGCCAAATCTCAAACAGAGGAAGAGCATCTGGTTAATTTGTAGAAATTGTTTGAAAGGCTGAGGAAAATCTGACTGAGGTTGAATTTTAACAAGTGCATCTTCATCGTGAGATCCAGAAAGTTGTTGGGCTTTATCGTAAGTGAGAAAGGTATCAAGGTTGATCCTGCTAAGGTAAAAGTAATTCAAGAAGAGCCTGAACCAAGAACAGAGAAAGAAATTTGTGGTTTCTTAGGGAGATTTAACTATATTTCTAGATTTATCTCTCATCTTACATCCATGTGTGAACCATTGTTTAAACTGCTAAAGAAAGATTAAGCGGTCAGGTGGAATGACAATTGTCAAAGAGCATTCAACAGAGTAAAAGATCATTGGCATGAACCTCTGATCCTTATGCCTCTAGTAGAGGGAAAGTTGTTAATCATGTATCTAACAGTTCTAGAAAATCTCATGGGTTGCATGCTCGGTCAACATGACGAGACATGAAAGAAAGAACAAGCCATCTATTACTTAAGAAAGAAGTTTACAGAGTGCGAGTCAAGGTACTCTTTGCTTGAAAAGACATGTTGTGCACTTGCATGGGCTGCCAAACACCTGTGATAATATATGTTAACACATACCACCTACTTGATATCCAAGATGGATCTTATCAAGTACATATTTGAGAAGCCAGCCCTCACAGGAAGGGTAGCCTGATGGCAGATGATTTTGAATGAATATGATATCCAATATACTACTCAGAAAGCCATCAAGGGTAGTGTATTAGCATACTATCTTGCTCATAAGCCCGTGGATGATTATAAACCGATGAATTTTTAATTCCCAGATGAAGACATCATGTATATCAGAGATTACAACATTCCTGGCCCAGAAGAAGTACCCAAATCAGGATCGTGATGGACGCTCGTGTTCGATGATGCCTCAAATGCTATAGGAAATGGTATTGGAGTTGTCATTACTTCTCCAGAAGTTTTTCATATTTCTTTCACAGTCAGAATTTGTTTTGATTGTACCAACAATATAGCCGAATATGAAGCTTGTATCTATGGGATTAATGCTGCAATTGATCTGCAAATTAAGTTTTTGAAAGTTTATGGAGACTCAGCTCTTGTAATCAACCAAATTAATGGAGATTGGGAGACTTGTCACCCAAATCTGATCCCTTATAGAGAACATGTTATGAAGTTGATTCCTTACTTTGAAGAAATCACATTTGAACACATCCCAAGGGAAGAAAATAACCTCGCAGATGCTTTGGCTACTCTATCATCCATGTTTAAAGTGAAGTGGGCTAATGATGCGCCTTTGATCACTATTATGAGACTGGATGAGCCAACATTTTACTTTGAATCTGAGGTGGAATTGGATGGTAATCTGGGGTTTCAGTATATCAAAAAGTACCTTGATACTCAAGAGTATCCTGAAGAGGCGTCTGTCACTGACAAGAAGTTTTGGAGAAAAATGTCAGCTAAGTTTTTCCTCGACAATGGTCTATTGTACAAAAGAAATCATGATGGTATATTGCTCAAATGTGTGGACAAGAATGAAGTAGCGAAAATCATTGAAGAAATGCATGAGGATGCCTTCGAGACTCATTCAAGTGGACACACCATGGAAAAAAAGATCTTGCAAGCTAGATACTATTGGTCCACCATGGAAAATAATTGCTACAACCATGCAAGAATATGCTATAAATGCCAAGTGTATGCTGATAAAGTGCATGTGCCTTCCGTTCCTCTGAACGTCTTGACCTCTTAGCAGCCTTTTGCAATGTGGGGAATTGATATGGTTGGAAAGATTAAGCCAACTGCTTCCAACGACCATTGTTTCATTTTGGTTGCCATTGATTACTTCACCAAGTGGGTCGAAGCGACATGTTATGTGAATGTTACCGAGCATGTGGTTGCTCATTTGATCAAGCACAACATAATCTACCGTTATGGGATTTCTGAAAATATCATCACTGATAATAGATCTAATATCAATAACAAAATGAAGAAAGAGCTATATGAAACCTACAAGATCAAACATCACAATTCTTCTCCATAAAGCCCGAAGATGAATGGCGTTGTTGAAGCGGCCGATAAAAATATTGAGAAGATTGTGAAAAATATGGTGGTAATTGTTGTACCCTAAAATGTTCCCTCTAACTTATCAATAATTTTCTCACAAGATCTCCTTGACTCAAGACTGCATTAGGGTTTGATCAACTCAAGACACCTCCCTAAGCACTGATGACCAAAATTAGGGTTTGAGTTTGCACAAGGATTTTTGGACTTCCAATGCCCCATATGACTTTCATGGATCATTATGGACCCCCAAGATTACTCATGGAAATTTTCAAGCCTTGGATCACACTTTTGATCAGTCAATTAAGCAATTGACCTAAAAATTAGCTATATTAGGGAAAAAGTCAACCATGGCCAATTTACAGTCAAACTTCATAATTTTTTATCCACATCAACATTTTAGACTCATATGTATCATTTGACCAAGTTTGGACCATAATTCCTCAAGAAATTTGATCAAATCTCCAAAAGGGCAAAATGGTCAAATTAGGGTTTTGACTAGGAAAAGGCAATTTCTGGTTTTTGACCTAGCAAATGATCAATTGGTTTAAGTAATGATCTAAAGAGTCCAATTGCATCATTTTGACTTAATTACATGGTTCAAAACATTGCAAGTCCATTGGATTGACAAATGAACTTGTAGTCAACTAATCAAAAGTCAAATGTATACTGAAAAGTCAAACTTTGACTTTTTGGTCAAATTCAAGTGCCAAAGATCACAATTCATCAAAAAATGTCAAAATATGAAACTTATTCATCAAGAAATCAAAAAGTCAAGATTTTATTTTGAAAAGTCAAAATTTCTAAACTTAGAAATTTTTCTAAGTGTTGGAAATTTCATGTTTTTTCATAACTTTTAGCCAAATTTTCACCATGATGCAAGATGATTCCAGAGAAACTTCCAACATGAAAGTTGTAGATATCCATGAAATATACAACTTTTCTTCACACAACTTCTTCCGAAAATGCTTGGATCTCAAGTTATAATTTTATGAACATGAGGTCATGAAACTAAACACTTAGTGAAATTTTGCCCTAATTTGGTCAGGATTTTGACCCAACTTCATGGAACTTTTTCATATAGTTCCAAGAGGAATATTCAAAATAAATTCAAAGATGGGTTGAATTTCACATTTCAAGTGCGATCGGTGGAAATAGAACTGACTGTTTTGAAATGCTGGTTCGCGAAATGTCGCGGTAAGCAAGAGTCGCCCTCGTCTTTTATTTTCTCCAAAAAGGAAAGGACAAAAGCACAGTAAAATTCCTTTTCGAGATGTTTCTCGGTTCGGGAGGTAGATTATAGAAAGGGAAGGTGTTAGCACCCTTTCTATTCGTGGTTATCCACGGGCTCTTAGGTACTTGCTCACTATGTTTTCAAAAATGTTTGCTTTTCTTGTGTTTTGGTGGGTTTTGAAAAAAGTTCGTTTGAAAACTTCATTTTAACTCTTGTATCAGTCCTCAAGAGTGTATAAAGTATTTGTTTGAAAACTTTTGTTTGGAAAAGTGTGAGTGTGAAAAGTTGTTTTTGTTTTGAAAGAGCAAGTACCTTAGAACCTCTACCTACTCAAAAGGAATTAAGCTGTGTAAATGTCCTTTAGACAGTACTATCCTACTATTGAGAAGTAGGTAGCACCGTCGTTGGAGTTATTCGGGTCAATTCGATTATATGGCACATGTGTGGTCACCAAAGCAATAGTAGGATGCCTTAGCGGTAACCCTAATGTCCTAGATCCTTTTTGTTCGAGGCAACCGTTTCGAGGCAACTGGATCTTTAGACAGGAGGGCGACCTCTAAAACACCTTATACTCAATGACCACTTCGAGGAAACCAAGTGAGGCGTACCCTAGGAGTGGCATGTGCGAGTGTGTCAGGTTTCAATTTAATTATCTTTGCACATGTTAAGGTGAGCTACAGATTGATTTTAATTTCATACAAGTCTTGTCATGCGTAGTTAACAGTTAATAATTTGCGGAAAGTAAATTGCGGAAAGTAAATCTACGCTATTACAAGGTGTCGGGTATTTACATCGCCAAAAACAACCCTTGGAAAAGTAAATGCGAGAAATTAAAGAAAGCGATAAAGAGTCCTAATTATCTATTACATCCTCGGAGCAATTACATAAATATGATCAAAAAATAATATGCGCGCGATAAAGTTGAACCAGAGAAGTCCTTAGGGTTTTGACCCTTTTTTTTAGAAGAGAATGAATTTTGGTTATTTTGCATTTAATTAAACCTAATTCTAATTAATTAAATAAAAGAAATGTTTTTTTAAGTTTTTTATGTTTTAATGAAATAAATAAAAAGAAATCAAAAGTGTCAAGAAAACCCTAATTTTATGTTGATTTTATTTATTGTGAAAAAAAAGGTCAAAGTTAACCTAATTAACTAAATTAATTACATTAGAATTTATTTACAAAAAATAATAAAGTGAACTTAATAAATAATAATAATAAAAATATTTACATTTTTTAGTTTTCTGAATTTATTATGAAAATAATAATTATGTTAATTAAATAATAATAATAATTATAATTAATAAAAGAAAATAAAAAAAGGAAAAGAAAATAAAAGAGGAATAATAAACCAGGGGGGGTGATGGCCCAATATGGAGGTTAGAAAGCAATTCTGGGGCCCATTAATCTCTCAAGCCTGTTGGACTTTGGCAATTGTCTGCACGTGCATTGACCAGTATGATGGTCATCCAGCTTGGGACCATTGGATCTATGCTGGCAGCCACATGGCGCTTGGATGATTGGAGGCATATGGTGGAACGCCTTTGGGATTCTGCACATGAACATGTTAAGAAAAGAAATAAATGAGTTTTGGGTGGACCTGGGATTCGAACCCAGGTCCCAATGATTACCAGCCAACGCATCAACCACCAAGCCAATTGCACGCGTTTGATAATATAACAACAAGTGAATATAATATATGAAAATTAGTAAATATGTTGTAAAGCAAAACAAACACGCGCGCTTTTTGAATAGACCAACCATGCATCACCACATATTCATCTTCTTCGCTATGCCTGTAAAAAAACAAATTAGATAGCGGGGGTTTTTAACCCCCACAAACTGCAACCACGAAAAATAGCGAATAACTCTATGCTTAACATAAATATTTCGCGAGTATGGCTTTGTGTTCGTCTGGATTCAACGGTTCCAACCATGGGTCTCTCAAGGCTTGATTTTTCCTGTACTGTAAAGCCCCAATTTGGAAGCTCAAGAACCCTAGATTTTGTCAATGGCAACTTATGATTATGTACACTATAAGTCAATTAATTTATACCATTAGTTTCATAAGGATTCAAGCAATGCAAAACGAACCATAAATCATGTTAAATGCTTATGAATCATGAGTTTCGATTATGAGAAAAAGCATCAAACCGTGTGACTGTAAATGATAATTTCTTGAGCTTTAATGCTTGGTTTTGATTGCAAAACGTCCCTGAGAGTTCCTGCAAGGTATTAGAAACCACAAAAGCCCTTGAATCGTGCTAGAATGCAGAAAACAGTTTTGAGTTTTCTTTGAATTTTCTTGAATTGGTTATGGCCTTTTCTGCAGTGAATTCACGTATGCATGAGTAGGATTAGCTTTTGTACTTATAGGAGAATGAAACTAGGTTAAATCTTGCACAAAAAATCCATGGAATGATGGTTTGAATATTTGATTGAAAATCAAATATTTTTTAATCTTTTTGATTGGAAAAACTTGCTAAATTTGGAGATTCTTGTCCCTTTGATTTGCACACGAAATTGCCAGCATGATTAGGTCATCTTTGCTTCACAAAAAGATTGAAAAACCATATCTTTATATTTTCCTACAATTTAAATCAATTAAATGAATTAATATTAATAAAAAAATCCAATTAATTAATAAAAAATAATAAAATAAATTCATTAGGCTTTATGGGTCGTGCATAGGCCTTGGATAAAGTTTCAAGAAGAAATTTGAGGCCCATTAGCAAAAACAAGGTGTTTTGAGCAAAGTTGACTTTTGCAAATTCACAAAAATTTCCCAACTTCTCCAATGCATATCTTGCTCAATTTTGATCATATGAAGACGTTCTTGGACATTTTGGAAAGGTCTTGAAGTCCTCTAACCAATGCTTTTGGTCCCATGTCATTTGGACTTACCAATATCAAGTTATGGTCTTTGACTTAAAGTGCATTTTTGTTGACTTTTGAATTTGACCTATAATGTAGAAATTGATAACTTTTTGTGAGAGCATTTATTGAACTTGGAATGTGAAGATGGATTGTAGGAGATGTCATCCCCTTCAAAATGAGCATTGGATGGGATTTTTATGATGAACCATGAAAAATTTATGCCTTGGTCAAGATACAGTTGACTTTTCTGCTGTCCAAAAATAGTAACTTTTGCATCTTGATGATTTTTGAGCCATCCTTGTGGAATCATGATCAAGACTTGATAAAATGATGATTGTGGACTCAAAATAAGATGTTGACCAAAAATTCTGACTTTTGACTACAAAATGACCATTTTGCCCCTGCAATTGACTGTAGATCAAATAGGGCTTTTGACTGTGCAACTTGGGACTGTGAGTCTTGAAACTTGACATGTGGGTGCTTGAGAATGCATATAGGCCTTTGAGACTTGATTGAGCCATTGAAAACCTCAAACTCCTTGAAAGAACAAAACCCTAATTTTGACTGGCTTAAGAGGCATTTGGACTGTGCAACCCCTTGAGAAATCTTGAGCCATTTGAAGATGACTCTTGACAAACATTGAAGAATATGGGAGGGAAAATTTTGGGGTACAACAGTTTCCCCTGTTCAATCTTCTTAGACCTGAGGATGTAGATTGGCTTGCGTGCCTTTCGTGATCCGAAGGTGGAAGATGATTGAACACTAAAGTGCCCAGAAATTTGCACTCACATAGTGGAGTATCAGCAATGTGATGTCGGGAATGGGCTTACAGACGCCATTTGGAGAGATGATGGATAGGAGGATGGGCTTATAGATGCCATTTGGAGATTATTTGTTGAAGGATGGGCTTAAAGATGCCATATGGGGTGTCGATCGCGTAAGAGATTCCTTAGCGAGAACTTGCATACCTGAGAAAGAAAGATAGTTTTCCTGTCTGGTCTTAGGTATTGGTCTTTAATTTCTTCATGCAGATACTTTCCTGGCTAGATACAGGTATAGATCTACAATCAATCGCTCACAGATATGCCCTGGCTAGATACAGGTATCGAATCTGGAACTTCAAAAGGTTGGTCGAGATAGCTTTCCTGGATGGATACAGGTGTAGACCTCTGACCTGAGAATGAAAGATAATTTCCTAGCCTGTTACAAGTGTTGATCTTCAAACTCTTCATGCAAATACTTTCCTGGCTAGATACAGGTATAGATCTACAATCAATCGCTCACAGATATGCCCTGGCTAGATACAGGTGTCGAATCTGGAACTTCAAAAGGTTGGTCGAGATAGCTTTCCTGGCTGGATACAGGTGTAGACCTCTGACCTGAGAATGAAAGATAATTTCCTGGCCTGTTACAGGTGTTGATCTTCAAACTCTTCATGCAAATACTTTCCTGGCTAGATATAGGTATAAATCTACAATCAATCGCTCACAGATATGCCCTGGCTAGATACAGGTGTCGAATCTGGAACTTCAAAAGGTTGGTCGAGATAGCTTTCCTGGCTGGATACAGGTGTAGACCTCTGACCTGAGAATGAAAGATAATTTCCTGGCCTGTTACAGGTGTTGATCTTCAAACTCTTCATGCAGATACTTTCCTGGCTAGATACAGGTATAGATCTACAATCAATCGCTCACAGATATGCCCTGGCTAGATACATGTGTCGAATCTGGAACTTCAAAAGGTTGGTCGAGATAGCTTTCTTGGCTGGATACAGGTGTAGACCTCTGACCTGAGAATGAAAGATAATATCCTGGACTGTTACAGGTGTTGATCTTCAAAGTCTTCATGCAGATACTTTCCTGGCTAGATACAGGTATAGATCTACAATCAATCGCTCACAGATATGCCCTGGCTAGATACAGGTATCGAATCTGGAACTTCAAAAGGTTGGTCGAGATAGCTTTCCTGGCTGGATACAGGTGTAGACCTCTGACCTGAGAATGAAAGATAATTTCCTGGCCTGTTACAGGTGTTGATCTTCAAACTCTTCGTACAGATACTTTCCTGGCTAGATACAGGTATAGATCTACAATCAATCGCTCACAGATATGCCCTGGCTAGATATAGGTGTCAAATTTGGAACTTCAAAAGGTTGGTCGAGATAGCTTTCCTGGCTGGATACAGGTGTAGACCTCTGACCTGAGAATGAAAGATAATTTCCTGGCTAGATACAGGTATTGATCTTCAATCTCTTCATGCAGATACTTTCCTGGCTAGATACACGTATCGAATCTACAATCAGTCGTCCACAGATATTTCCTGGCTAGATACAGGTGTTGATCTGGAACTTAAAAGGTTGGTCGAGATAGCTTTCCTGGCTGGATACAGGTGTAGACCTCTGACCTGAGAATGAAAGATGGTTTCCTGGCTAGATACAGGTATTGATCTTCAATCTCTTCATGCAGATACTTTCCTGGCTAGATACAGGTGTAGATCTACAATCAATCGCTCACAGATATGCCCTGGCTAGATACAGGTATCGAATCTGGAACTTCAAAAGGTTGGTCGAGATAGCTTTCCTGGCTGGATACAGGTGTAGACCTCTGACCTGAGAATGAAAGATAATTTCCTGGCCTGTTACAGGTGTTGATCTTCAAACTCTTCATGCAGATACTTTCCTGGCTAGATACACGTATCGAATCTACAATCAGTCGTCCACAGATATTTCCTGGCTAGATACAGGTGTTGATCTGGAACTTAAAAGGTTGGTCGAGATAGCTTTCCTGGCTGGATACAGGTGTAGACCTCTGACCTGAGAATGAAAGATGGTTTCCTGGCTAGATACAGGTATTGATCTTCAATCTCTTCATGCAGATACTTTCCTGGCTAGATACAGGTGTAGATCTACAATCAATCGCTCACAGATATGCCCTGGCTAGATACAGGTATCGAATCTGGAACTTCAAAAGGTTGGTCGAGATAGCTTTCCTGGCTGGATACAGGTGTAGACCTCTGACCTGAGAATGAAAGATAATTTCCTGGCTAGATACAGGTGTTGATCTTCAAACTCTTCATGCAGATACTTTCCTGGCTAGATACAAGTATAGATCTACAATCAATCATTCACAGATATGCCCTGGCTAGATACAGGTATCGAATCTGGAACTTCAAAAGGTGATGGTAATATCTTTTGATTGACCTTTTCCTGAAAAGGCAAAACATTAGTTGTATGCAATGTCATGATGTATGAAATGCATGATGTCATGATGTTCTCAGGAATAAATGAGATTGTGTCGTATGCATTTTATCATGTATATGAATAGGAGGTATGAGATGTGATATGTTTATGAATGTATTTTCGTCTGGGAAAATAAATCCCGGAGCTGCTGGAGAATAGAGTTGAGTTCTTCGTTTCCACTGGGGATGATGAACGAAGATGATTGTGAGAATAAACCTGCCGGAGAAAAGAACTCCATTGGGGAATAAACTGGTGAAGATATTACTCTGCGGGGAATTACTCTGTGGGAAGAGATGCTTCGCTGAGATTTTAACGATAACTCCGCTGGGGACTCTGTTGATAAGCTTTGTTGGGGATTTTGATGATGAACTCCGTTGGGGATAGAAAGAACTTCGCTGGGGATGATCTTTCCGTTGCAACTTGCTGAGGATAACCCAGTTAGACTCTGGTGGGGGATAATCCTTTGAATATGGCTGGGGAGAGATTTTTTGTACCCTGCAGGGAATAAGCTTCTAGAATCTACTGTGGAAATGATTCAACTCTCCTGGGGAAACTTTTGGACTGTACTGGGGAAGTGGCTCCACTGGGGTGTCCTGTATTCCACCGGGGAACAATCTTATATTTCTGTCGAGGAATATTAAGACCGTCGGGGATGCTTGCTGAGGAATATCTGTATACTCTGCTAGGGAATATTAAGATCTACTGTGGATACCCAACTTCCTTAGGGCTGACGGTAGCCTAACTCTGCTTGGGGAGAGTGTCGCTGACTTGCTGGGGATACCGTGCCTTTTTAGGACTGATGGGAGACCAACTCTGCTTGGGAGAGGGTATGGAGGATTCATCCGTAGTTGCAAGTCTCAGTGGTGAAAGCTGCCATTGCTGTCTTTTGTTGCGGGGAGTGAAGGTATCTCGGTCATACTCTTCAACTGAATCCACCTTGGTACCTGGATGGACAAAGCAACCAGATCGCTTATACAGTTCAGACAATTCTTATTGCCCCAGCTTCTGTGGAGGTCTTGATAACTGTCGATTGATAAATCCTCTTCTGGTAGGTAAGTGACGAGATGACAGGACATAGTCGTACGCTTTGATCCCTAATTTTTGCCTGGACCGCCCTTTCGGGTTTTCAGTCCACCGGGATACCCATTTTTGCCCAAGCCGCCTTTTTAGGTTTTCGACTTGCCGGGTGTAAAAATTTTTTCATTTTCATCCCTTATTTTTGCCTGAACCCTTTTGGTTCGCCGGGAAGCCCTTATTTTTGCCTAGGCCAGTCGACCTAGCGGGTCTTTGATTAGGCGTAGTATTTTTTTGACTATGTCCACGCTCTCAGAATGTAGGGAGTTGTCACTGTCAGTAGTGTTGTGTTGCCATGCTACCAGAAGATGTTTTATCGTGCAAGATTCGTCGATGGAATTCATGTCCAATGCCCCAAGTGACTCAGGCGGAGATTTGCCCCTGGCTATTTGGCATTTTGAGAGATTCTCTGAATCTTGACTTAACTGCCCCAGATGATGGACAATAATCACGCCTGCCCCTTGGTTGGAAGTGTTTCTTCCACTTGAGATGACCCTTGAGAAGATTTTTGTTCACTAGATATTCGTCGTGCGAATTTCTCTACTGTTCGAACAAATAGTCATATGCCAACAATGTTATTCTAAGAATGCAAAGCTTATGTCAGTCTTGAAGTTTTTGAAAATGTAGTTTTCAATAAAACAAGTGAATTTTTGTAAGACGTAATGTCAACTCAAGATTTTACAGCGAGCCCTACAGGAGTCAGGATACCTTTTGTAACAGTATGCTTTCGAACTAACCCGTGCTTTAGTTAGGACTTTTGAAGGGTTGTAACGTGGCTTGGTTCACGGTTTAAGAAACAAAGGATAAAGGCTCAAATTTTGTTTGTACCCACCCGTTCTTCGTGATGTTCTTCGATCATAAACTCAGCTAATCATGCATTAGATCTTGTTTGAATCTTCGCTCTGATATACCAGTGATGGTTCGGATACTGACAATTTATTTTGAATAGGCAGTCATTTTTGTTGAGAGGTTATAGGACCTCTTTCTTTTTTGATTTTGTTATCCCTGTCTTTTTGCCTGAACTGTTTCTTTTGTGATTACAGTCAGCGGGATGCCCCCGTTTTTTGTAAGTCTCCTTCATATGTTTTGACTTATTGGGCTTTTATTTTGAGAGATAATGACTGCCTGTCCTTACGATTGTAGGGAACCATCATTGTCTTTTGTTTTGGAAGGACTCCTTTGATATCATTCATCGTGCACCTGGATCAACTGAGAGAACTACCCTGCCCCAGGTTATGATTAAGGGTTTTAATTTTTTGAAAAGAAAAACTCCAACTTCTTTGGCTCAAAGGGGTTGACTAGGGATTATCTTCCTTATAACTCCACTGTTTAGGATTTGAAACAATGCCTGTACCTCATCAGCGGGGTCTATTCAAAGCATACTGTAAAGATCGTGGTATCGTTTTCGTCATCCTCCCTAAAAAGGCTTAGATTTTTTTAATCGAGAGTTTGAACATCACAAAAAATGAAAGCAATTTGAATATAGTGAATACGAATGGATTGATTCAAAACAGACATATGCGATGCATTAATGAAATAAAAAAGTTTTCCATGACAATAATTGTTTGAACAATCAAAAGAAAATTACAAATTGAAAATTCCAATGACCCAAAAGTCTTCTCGTCTCAGGACTTGTCACTTCAAATGGTGAACCTTGGAGGGATAGTAGAAGAACTCAGCCTGACCATCTTGTGCAAACTCCAATGCTCCTTCATCAATCAGGTTTTGGATTTTGTACCTCAACTTCCAACAGTCGTTAGTATCATGCCCCAGACTGTTAGAATGGTATGCACACCTGGCATTAGGATTGTAGTTGGGTGAAGAAGTCTTAGGATTCGGGTGAGGTCCTACCAACGTCACCAGATTCAAGTTCAACAGGTGTTGCAAAGCTTGGAACAACGGCATGTTGAGCTTGGTAAATGGCCTCGGAGTAACCCGTTGCTTATGGTCAGGTTGTTGTTGGACCTGTGAGGTAGTGGCACCCTGGAGAGGTCCATTCTTCATCAAACCAAACCTTTGACTTCTCGGGAGTTGGTTAATGACTTGATCCTCAGCCTTAACTATTTGCTTCCTACTGTTGTATTTGTCTTGTTGAAGCTGGTTGATCATGGTTCTCAACTCTTCTTGCTCCCGAGCTAAGCCTTGGATAAGAGCCATCTGCCCCAACATCTGGGTTCTCATTGCATCTACCTTAGCTTGCATATGTTTCAGCCGTTCGTCCTTACTGTCTTCAGGACTTTTCTTGACCAAATTCCCCATGAGGAGTGTTCTCAACTCTTCCTGCCCCTTAGATAGGCTTAGGAATATTTCCCTGAACTGAGCCTCTTGAGTATGAAGATCCTGGTTGTCTTGTTGGAAAGCCATTGCTGAAATAAACAGCGAGAACGTGAGAGACCTGTAAAGGGTGACCTGTGATGCAATGATATGTATGATATATGTATGCAATGTTTTCAAGGATCTCGCGGGGTAAACAGAGAAACTTGTTAGAATTTGAACCCGGTAGCTTGATTGAAGGAACTTCGTGTTGTTGAGAGTCCTTCTTCAAGAGTCAAAGCTCACCATATCCAGTGGGTCATAGCCCTTGACTCAAGTCATCATGTTTTGATTTATAAACGCCTCGGCTAGAGGAAAATAAATCCCCTTTGCCCCTTGCTAGACAGTTGGTTCATCATGACCTGCATCACAAACCCTTGAGATCCTTGAAATGGGTTAGTCCTTATGCAGGATGTATGCAATGGTATGATGGTATGATGTTATGCTATGCGTGGAGTGATGTAAGTAAACCCTGTTATAAGCCCAGATTGTAAACAAAACCTGCAAGGAACTCATGTTGTCAGATAACAAGAATGTGCAAGTAGTTCAAGTTTGAAGGCACACAAGTCACACAAAAGAGCCCTTAGATTTCAGGCCGGCATGAAGTTTAGGTACTACCCTCTTTCAGTTTCAGTGGGTTAAGACCTGTCCTAAAAATAGTAATCGGGTTCTAGAGGATCTCAATATCACTGACTACCCTCAATCGATCATAACTCCAGCTTCGCAATCTTTTCTTGCGGCCGGAACCATCGCGAGAGTTTAGCCTCAATGAGTGTAGCATACTGCTACTGTTCTATGGCCAAGTTGGGTCAGTTTAAGGTTCTAAGGTCAGTTGGTGCTTAATGACTCCTTAGAAGACCCATATTCTCCTCATTCCAACACAAGGGATATCGATACATACCAAGGTGTCACACCAACATAGCTACTGCTTCACCCGTGTCGGTCTACGTCGGACAGGTCCCTCACAGTTTATTGCTACCTAAAGGGTATTCCCCAGATCCGGGTTAGGATCTATGAAACTCCTATGCAAGCCCACAATATTAAAGCAAACAAGGCATACAATTGAAAACACAAATGATCTAATCCTAAGGTACACCTCACTTATAGAATCCCCAACAGAGTCGCCAGTTCTGCGATCGGTGGAAATGGAACTGACTGTTTTGAAATGCTGGTTCGCGAAATGTCGTGGTAAGCAAGAGTCGCCACCGTCTTTTATTTTCTCCAACAAGGAAAGGACAAAAGCACAGCAAAATTCCTTTTCGAGATGTTTCTCGGTTCGGGAGGTAGATTATAGAAAGGGAAGGTGTTAGCACCCTTTCTATCCGTGGTTATCCACGGGCTCTTAGGTACTTGCTCACTATGTTTTCAAAAATGTTTGCTTTTCTTGTGTTTTGGTGGGTTTTGAAAAAAGTTCGTTTGAAAACTTCATTTTAACTCTTGTATCAGTCCTCAAGAGTGTATAAAGTATTTGTTTGAAAACTTTTGTTTGGAAAAGTGTGAGTGCGAAAAGTTGTTTTTGTTTTGAAAGAGCAAGTACCTTAGAACCTCTACCTACTCAAAAGGAATTAAGCTGTGTAAATATCCTTTAGACAGTACTATCCCACTATTGAGAAGTAGGTAGCACCATCGTTGGAGTTATTCGGGTCAATTCGATTATATGGGACATGTGTGGTCACCAAAGCAATAATAGGATGCCTTAGCGGTAACCCTAATGTCCTAGATCCTTTTTATCCGAGGCAACCGTTTTGAGGCAACTGGATCTTTAGACAGGAGGGCGACCTCTAAAACACCCTATACTCAATGACCACTTCGAGGCAACCAAGTGAGGCGTACCCTAGGAGTGGCATGTGCGAGTGTGTCAGGTTTCAATTTAATTATCTTTGCACATGTTAAGGTGAGCTACGGATTGCTTTTAATTTCATACAAGTCTTGTCATGCGTAGTTAACAGTTAATAATTTGCGGAAAGTAAATTGCGGAAAGTAAATCTACGCTATTACAAGGCGTCAGGTATTTACATCGCCAAAAACAACCCTTGGAAAAGTAAATGCGAGAAATTAAAGAAAGCGATAAAGAGTCCTAATTATCCATTACATCCTCGGAGCAATTACATAAGTATGATCAAAAAATAATATGCGCGCGATAAAGTTGAACCGGAGAAGTCCTTAGGGTTTTAACCCTTTTTTTTAGAAGAGAATGAATTTTGGTTATTTTGCATTTAATTAAACCTAATTCTAATTAATTAAATAAAAGAAATGTTTTTTAAGTTTTTTATGTTTTAATGAAATAAATAAAAAGAAATCAAAAGTGTCAAGAAAACCCTAATTCTATGTTGATTTTATTTATTGTGAAAAAAAAGGTCAAAGTTAACCTAATTAACTAAATTAATTACATTAGAATTTATTTACAAAAAATAATAAAGTGAAATAAATAAATAATAATAATAAAAATATTTACATTTTTTAGTTTTCTGAATTTATTATGAAAATAATAATTATGTTAATTAAATAATAATAATAATTATAGTTAATAAAAGAAAATAAAAAAAGGAAAAGAAAATAAAAGAGGAATAATAAACCAGGGGGGGTGATGGCCCAATATGGAGGTTAGAAAGCAATTCTGGGGCCCATTAATCTCTCAAGCCTGTTGGACTTTGGCAATTGTCTGCACGTGCATTGACCAGGAGTATGATGGTCATCCAGCTTGGGACCATTGGATCTATGCTGGCAGCCACATGGCGCTTGGATGATTGGAGGCATATGGTGGAACGCCTTTGGGATTCTGCACATGAACATGTTAAGAAAAGAAATAAATGATTTTTGGGTGGACCTGGGATTCGAACCCAGGTCCCAATGATTACCAGCCAACGCATCAACCACCAAGCCAATTGCACGCGTTTGATAATATAACAACAAGTGAATATAATATATGAAAATTAGTAAATATGCTGTAAAGCAAAACAAACACGCGCGCTTTTTGAATAGACCAACCATGCATCACCATGTATTCATCTTCTTCGCTATGCCTGTAAAAAAACAAATTAGATAGCGGGGGCTTTTAACCCCCACAAACTGCAACCACGAAAAATAGCGAATAGCTGTATGCTTAACATAAATATTTCGCGAGTATGGCTTTGTGTTTGTCTGGATTAAACGGTTCCAACCATGGGTCTCTCAAGGCTTGATTTTTCCTGTACTGTAAAGCCCCAATTTGGAAGCTCAAGAACCCTAGATTTTGTCAATGGCAACTTATGATTCTGTACACTATAAGTCAAATAATTTATACCATTAGTTTCATAAGGATTCAAGCAATGCAAAATGAACCATAAATCATGTTAAATGCTTATGAATCATGAGTTTCGATTATGAGAAAAAGCATCAAACCGTGTGACTGTAAATGATAATTTCTTGAGCTTTAATGCTTGGTTTTGATTGCAAAACGTCCCTGAGAGTTCCTGCAAGGTATTAGAAACCACATAAGCCCTTGAATCATGCTAGAATGCAGAAAACAGTTTTGAGTTTTCTTTGAATTTTCTTGAATTGGTTATGGCCTTTTCTGCAGTGAATTCACGTATGCATGAGTAGGATTAGCTTGTGTACTTATAGGAGAATGAAACTAGGTTAAATCTTGCACAAAAAATCCATGGAATGATGGTTTGAATATTTGATTGAAAATCAAATATTTTTGAATCCTTTTGATTGGAAAAACTTTCTAAATTTGGAGATTCTTGTCTTTGATTTGCACACGAAATTGCCAGCATGATTAGGTCATCTTTGCTTCACAAAAAGATTGAAAAACCATATCTTTATATTTTCCTACAATTTAAATCAATTAAATGAATTAATATTAATAAAAAAATCCAATTAATTAATAAAAAATAATAAAATAAATTCATTAGGCTTGATGGGTCGTGCATAGGCCTTGGATAAAGTTTCAAGAAGAAATTTGAGGCCCATTAGCAAAAACAAGGTGTTTTGAGCAAAGTTGACTTTTGCAAATTCACAAAAATTTCCCAACTTCTCCAATGCATATCTTGCTCAATTTTGATCATATGAACATGTTCTTGGACATTTTGGAAAGGTATTGAAGTCCTCTAACCAATGCCTTTGGTCCCATGTCATTTGGATTTACCAATCTCAAGTTATGGTCTTTGACTTAAAGTGCATTTTTGTTGACTTTTGAATTTGATCTATAATGTAGAAATTGATAACTTTTTGTGAGAGCATTTCTTGGACTTGGAATGTGAAGATGGATTGTAGGAGATGTCATCCCCTTCAAAATGAGCATTGGATGGGATTTTTCTGATGAACCATGAAAAAGTTATGCCTTGGTCAAGATACAGTTGACTTTTCTACTGTCCAAAAATAGTAACTTTTGCATCTTGATGATTTTGAGCCATCCTTGTGGAATCATGATCAAGACTTGATCAAATGATGATTGTGGACTCAAAATAAGATGTTGACCAAAAATTCTGACTTTTGACTGCAAAATGACCATTTTGCCCCTGCAATTGACTGTAGATCAAATAGGGCTTTTGACTGTGCAACTTGGGACTGTGAGTCTTGAAACTTGACATGTAGGTGCTTGAGAATGCATATAGGCCTTTGAGACTTGATTGAGCCATTGAAAACCTCAAACTCCTTGAAAGAACAAAACCCTAATTTTGACTGGCTTAGGAGGCATTTGGACTGTGCAACCCCTTGAGAAATCTTGAGCCATTTGAAGATGACTCTTGACAAACTTTGAAGAATATGGGAGGGCAAATTTTGGGGTACAACATCAAGGTTTATAAAATGTCTAAGAACTCTTTGAGATTATTCTTGAGTAGGGAGAATCGAAGAGATGAAGTTAGGGTTTTGTCACTTGAATTACAAGCCATTTTTGATGACCACATGAACCAAATCCATGCTAGGCTGCATAATCTTTGCTTTGCAGGCCTCAAACTTTTTTTTTACTCCATAATTAAATGTTTACACAGCTGTTAGGGCTTTGATCCAAGCAATTAAGCTATTATCCAAGTTGCATTTCCATTAATGGCACAAAGTTAACATTGCCATTCTTGTAAAGCAAGATTTTTGCATAAAGTCCATTCTTGAGCCTCTAACTTGTTCACTCTGATCACACTCCATCCACAAAGTCAGAAGCAAGCTTGTTTAAAGTTTAACCACTCTATCTTAGCAAGTACAAGGCATGGAAACTTGTTTTGTCAAAAAATCACATGTTTAACTTAAACATGTAAATTTGAATTCTGATCAACTAGAGCACTCCAAACTTGTTGCTTATAAATAGAGTCACTATTTATGAGCTAGAACACGAGCTTAAGCACCCTGAAATACACCAAAACTCTCACAAATCAGAAATTGCCCAAAAACTTCATTGTTGCATAATTTTTGACCTTGAACATCAAACTTACATTTCCTTCGTGCGTTTCTTGGCCTTTTAGTTTCTAAAGCTTCCTTACATCAAGTATAACCTATCCATGTCCCTATTTAATTACTGTAAAATCATTTACCATATCCTCCATAACCAAAAATAGAGCATTGTATATTGACTTCTCCAAGTCATTTCAGCCACTCTCAACTCAAGCAAACCATTGCATTAACTTCCTAGGACCTCAAGGAAGCTAACATGATCATCACCATCATTTGAAACAAGCTCAAAATCCAAACAATATTTCTAGTTTTGAGGTAAGTTTTCTCAACTTGGAACTCTTCATACAGGCATCATCAATAGTTTATTTGTGAACAAAACATGTAGATATCATTGCCCTGAAGCTAACCATGTCCATAGTTTCCATTAATTTTGCTTGAGCTTAGAGAATTTTGAAACTGGAATTTCTGAAATTTTTAGGGTTCAGATTAGGGTAATTAAAATCCATGCTTATCTTTGATCTATAATTTTAATACTTTACATTTACGGAATCGTGAGAAAATTTGCTACAAGTTTCATGTTTACAGTTTTCATTTTTGATGAGAAATGAGCAAGTTACAGTTGGTCTGGCTGGAGGTTGAAGATGAAGTCTTCAGGGCGCATTTTGTCTTACATATTTATTTTTTTGTTTGTATTAACGAATGTATAGCCACCCCAGTGGTAGAAGCGCACGCCTGTAACCTATGGGACTTGGGTTCGAGCCCCAGTGGTACCCTTTTCATTTTTTACATTTTTACTTTTCTGATTTTTATGTTTTTGGCAGGCGCTGGGCCCCTTTGGGCCTGGCTTGTTTTTGTTTTAGCTAACTGACCTCCCTGCTGACTAATGGCACCCCTGGCCCAAGTTTGTTTTTTTTTATTTTTAATTATTTCATTTTATTTTCTTAAATATATTTTCTAAATACTAAAAAAATCATAAAATACAAAAAAATGATATATTTATATTTTGACTTAGTTTATTTTATTTTTCTCACAAAAATATTTTTATTAATTATACTTTATCTATTCTTTTACTTATTATCTTGTAAATATAAATAAAATTAGGTTATTTGTTATTTTCTTTCATACTAATTTAAATACATTATTTCTGATATAATAAAAAGACTAAAAATATTTTATAATACTATAAATATTTTTAAGATAAAAATACCAAAAAAACTTTTCTTAAATTTATTTTCCTTTGATTAATTAATAGAACTAGGGTTTACTTAAAATCTTTTCTTAATAAAATTCAAATTTAATTAATTATTTTCTTTATTTAATCAGGTTAAGACAAAATCCCTTTTTTTCATGAAAATCAAACAAATATCCATTTTACTTCCCATTTTGCATTTTTGTACATTTATTCTTTTTTGTACATTATATTTATTTAAATTCTTATACATTAATACCCATTCAATATGGTTGTAATAGACTAATTAGGTTCCCCTCCCCACAAATGTTGTAATAGCATAGTAACTTTAAAATTCCGCAATTTATCGTTTTTATATACAAATGTTAGTAATTAGGGTTTGTATGGAAAGACTAAAATAAACACTTAGAAAATCCTAATTCAAGACAAAAACAAGCATAAAAATGATACACTTGCACACAAGCACCCCTAGGGTTATTCCACTTGGTTGCCTTATACAAAATGACCACATTACACATGTGAGGTATCTTAGCAAAAACAAGCAAATACAAGATCATAGTCCCTCGATGACACTATCTAAGTTGCCTTACAATTGATCTTAGTCCCTCAAAAAGAATGATAAGATACCTTGCAACAATGCTAATCATGGTTATACGATGACCCACATCCGTCCCGTTTACACCCAAAGATAGGGTTGCTTACCAAATCAATGGTAAGACAACAATGTCAAAGGAAAATAAAATGAACAAGAAAGACGTTTGAGTAGGTAGATTGCTCCTAATTACTTGCTCCATTTCAAAATAAACATCCTTGCTATTTTCAAAACAAACATATACACTTTCAAACATCTTACAAAACTGAAAAACATTTTCAAAAGATCAACATCTTCGTATACATTCTTACAAACAAGAATCATTACAAAGATTGCCTAAACAATGGCCTATTTACAAAATACTTTCAAAAACCACACGGAGCACAATTTCAAACAAAAAGCAAGTGATCTAGCAAGTAACTAAGAGCCCATGGAAAACCATGGATGAAAATGGTACTAATACCTTCCCTTTTCATAATCTACCCCCCGAACTCAAGAAACAATCTCAAAGGTATTTCCTATGCTTTTTCACCTTTCCTTTTGGATAAAAGAAAAGTCGGTGGCGACTCTTGCTAACCGCAACATTTGCGATCAAACGCAGAACCCTCAAGTCAGTTCTCCCACCGTATCACAGTAACCTATAAGGATTGGTATAAGATGTTTCCTTTCTCTTTGCATGGCTATCATACTTATGTATGTACTTCGACTAGGGCAAGCTCGTTCTCACTTGTTTATGGAATGGAAGTTGTTTTTCCTGTGGAAGTTGAGATTCCTCCTCTAAGGATTATAAAATATGTGAAGCTTGATGAATTCGAATGGGTACAGAATCAATTGGATCAATTGAACCTCATCGACGAGAAAAGACTAGCGGTTGTATGTCATGGTCAGGTGTACCAAAAGAAGATGAGAAGAGCATTTGATAAGAGGGTGCTTCCTCAGTACTACAAACCATGTGGCCTAGTGCTAAAGAGGATTATTATTCCTCAAGAAGATCCCAGGGGCAAGTGGACCCTAACTTATGAAGGGCCTTTTTTTGTAAAGAAAGTATTCTCTGGCAGAGCCATGATGCTTACAACTATGGATGGTGAAGATTTTCCACTCCTTGTGAATGTGGACGTAGTAAAAAAATACTTCGCATGAAAGAGACCCATTGAGTCGATGGCTCGGGAAAAAAAAGGACATGCCGACAAACAATAAATAAATAAATAAAAGGTTCGGGAAAAAATTAGGGATAAAAAAGAAGAAGTGAAAAGAATGAAAAAGAGTATTAAGTACACCCGCTAAGTTGAAAACCCGAAAGGGCAACTTAGGCAAAAAAGGGTATCCCAGATGATTGAAAACCCGAAAGGGAGATCCATGCAAAACTCAGGGATTTAAAGCAAATGACTATGTCTAGCGTCATAACTCTAATTTCATCTACTACTACAGTTAGTCACTCCGAAGGGTAGGAATCGATCCAGTCATTTTCTTCAAAAAGACAAAGTGATAAGAACTTCGAGGTCATAAGATTTATAGCTGAATCAGAAACTGATAGATGTCCGTTTTTACATTGCCTTTTTTTAACACTCTTTTATTATGCTTTTGAAATTACCTCTTTCTAGGAATTGCTTCCTGATGTAAATGCCTATTTACAGGCTAATTTCAATCAATAAAATACTTCTTTTTATCTAGAAAATATTGCTTTATTTTCTTTTACTGTTTTGTTTGCAAAAACGTCTGGTTGGTAGACAAAGTAGTCATGCTATACCTGGGGTACATTTGGTTTGATTTATTTTGCAGGAGTCATCATCCATTTGCTTATGTAAATTGACAATACCAAAACAACATCTTTCAAGATAACTATAATATCCCCAACTTGGGTTATTTCCCTAGCAGCACTGAAGTTTCCACTTCTCCCAGTGAGTCTTCCCCAATCAAATGGATTATAGCTAAAAGTTTGACTGATTTGGAAATTCTTGATAAGATTCCCGAGCATTACTTAAAAGTTTTCTTCTCCACAACATCGCCAAGCGGAAAATCCTTGTCTGATAGTTTGTGATTGATAAGACTTCTTGGTAAAGAATCTATATCCTCAACAAATGTGTAATATTGTTGTGTTCATGGGAGAATGTTTATTCCCCGAAGCATATATATCTCATTCCCAAGCCGAGAGTTCTAGTTGAGAATTTTCTTATTCCTGACAAGTCGCTTCACCAAGATTTCTTATTCAAGAATTATTTTATCTCCCCAGCGGAAGCTTATCTTAAGACTCCTTATGTTGAGAATCTTTTCTCATCCACCAACCAAGATTGTTTAAGAATTGTTCATTCTTCCCAAGATGAGTAATGTTGAAGCTTATCTCACTCCCCGGAAAAGGCTACTTTCTGAGATTTCTTGCTCAGGATCTTTTATGTCCCCAACTAAGTTACTTTATTTGAGATCTCTTAGTCAAGAATTTTCATATCCCCAGCTGAGCCGTTTCATGGAAAGTTCTTATTCAAGGGTTCCCTTTTCCCCAGTAGAGTTTGATCCTGGATGTTGATAAGTTTCATATCCCCAGAGGAGTGCGCTATCGTAACTTCTCACGCAAGGTCTCTCATATCCCTGGCAAGGCTCATTCTTATGAAGATTGTTCGTAAATCCATAGTTGAGTTTTCTTACGCCAAGATTATCTCCTCTTTAGCAAGAATTATGCTCGTAAGTTCTTTTACCCCTAGTTTGGGTCCTCATATACCCAATAATACAAGTTTCTGTCATCTCTAGGCAGGAGGTTGACAATTTATTCTCAAACACTTAGAGGTGAATTTTGATTCCATGCAGGCCCCATGGTATTGGATCCTTTCAGCAACGTCTAATCTTTATTTGGCGTCCCTTAACAGAGTTTACATTTTCGATATGATCTTCGCCAACAGAGTTTGCAATTTATTTTTGCAATTCTGATAAGTGGTATTTAAACTATTATTCATCGTTAATTGCAATTATCTTTTTCTTTTATTTCCGAGTGTTTTATTTCATTTTACCACATTTTATGCTTTGGTTGTGTGTTTTAGTTTTTTCAGGGTCGGAGAATGAAATAGGACAATTCAAAGCGAAAAAGTGCAAAAACTCGGAGTTTCAGAGAAAGTAAAGAATCCACTCGTGTCGCCTGACACGGGCCGTGTCAGGATGGGCGAATGAAGAAAGATGGAAGTCAAGGGTGCAACATGGGCGACTGTGTTATCTGACACGAGCCGTGTTGCAACCCATGGGACCTTAAAAGAAGATTTGAGAGTTTGAGGGCCAACACGGGCGACCGTGTTGCATGACACGGGCTGTGTTGGCCAGTGACGCTGATTTCCTGATTTTTTCATAATTTTTCCATATGTTAAGTGATGAGGGAGTTTTGGGTAATTCCAACGACCTGGATGAATGATGACTATTTAAATGAGTTTTTACAAGTAATAAAGGAACTTTTGGCAGCGAAGAATTGTTAACACGAATGAAGATTGGAGAAGTCAATGTTTTCGGAGAGCAAGAGATTTTCATGCACGGAAGTAATTGAAGATCAAAGTTCATCCCAATCCTTGTAATGTCTATATTTTGTCTTGTGGTTATTTTGAACAATATGAGTAGCTAAACCCCCCAATGCTATGGGGTGTCCCTGATTTGAATCTGTAATGATTATGAATTCCTGAGTTCTTTAATAAAGTCTTCTTTATTTGATTTAATTGTACACTGTTTTTATGCCTTCCTAGTCGAACAAATTAGGACTGATTTACGGTTAACAACCAGCTGGACCGCGGTTGTTAAGGTTTTTGTATAATTAGGCTATATTAGATATCACCTAGGACTAGGGATACCCTATAGTTACCGAATTTAATCCTAGATAAAATAAAGGCTTGACTCCATCATATATCTCTAAGGACTTATGATTTAGGATGGGTGGTTAAAGGTTTTCCCACTAAGGACTTAGGGGAAGATAATCTAAAGGGATGGTAATTGAAGGATATGAACTTGCTGACGAGATTAAGATTCAAGGTTGTTACAAGGAAAATTATACACCACACCATAACATGCTCCTCATATATGTGAAAAAGCCCTAATCTACATTCTGCTTATTTTTATTTCTGCTAAGTGACAATTCCTAAACCAAAACCCCAGTTAAAGTTTTTGTTTAATTGAACGTGAATTGAACTCGATAATTGCATGCAATCCTTGATATCAACATTCGGGGAATTTCCCATCATTACTGCAAGGCAAAAATAGTATACTTGCTATTTTTTTATCAAGTTTTTGGCGTTGTTGCCAGGGACTGCCTAGTTATTGAGTGTAATTTGAGTTTAATTAAAATTTTGTTGCTCTGCAACTAAAATTTATTTTTTTTAGTTTTTATATTCTTGTTATTACTGATTTTTCCTAACCTTTGCATGCGAGGAAAACCCTCAACTAAATTTCCTTTTGACGCAGAAATCGAAAGAACTTTTCATGCAAGGCACAAACAAGCTCGGTTAGTTAGATATGAATCAGAAGGTTCATCAGATCATTTAGGCTCAAAGTCTGAAAAGGAAAAACCAATGGCTGAAGATATGTCACCACCTGAGAGACTTCTTGGGGATTACAAAGGAGAAAATGCTCCAGTAGGTTGGTTGACTATTGTGAATCAATCGGTCAATGTTGCAAATTTTCAACTGCATCCTTCAACCATCCTCTAGCTCGAGAATATATCTTTCACCGGAAATATCAATGAATATGCCAATAAGCATTTACAAAGATTCCTCACCATGAGTACTACTTTGAAGATTGATGGGAACTCTGAAGAAGCCAAAAATTTAAGGATGCTCCTATTCACGCTGTCTAAAGATGCTGGAGAGTGATTTTACTCATGGCCTGCTGGAAGTATCACCATTTGGGAACATATGGAGAAGACTTTTCTTTATGGATACTTTCCTGCTTCTATTTATATTCCAAAAAGATATGATATTGTGAATTTTAAACAAGAGGAAGAAGAGTCGCTAGGTGATGCTTATAAGAGGTTCAAGAGGTTATTAGTAGCATGTCCCTCTCACAACATGGGTCAATAGAGCAAATGAAAATGTTTGTAAATGGCCTTCAAATGAAGATAAAGTAGCTTATTGACACAACAACTGGTGGCTCATCCAACTTTACAACAATCATTAGTGTGAAGAAGATTATTGAAGCCATTGTTGCAAATGAACATCTGGAGCTATATGACAGAGTTGTAAGCAAACCAGAGGGAGTGATTGATTTGAATTTGGAAATTAATAAGCAGCTAGAAATTGAAGAAGCAATTTTTGTAGAAGTAGAGAAAAAGCTAAAAGCAATGAACATGGGTACTCAACAGGTAGCTCAGGTTCAATAGGTACATAAGGTAGCTTGTGAAATTTGTAGTGGACCGCATGTTATGGTGCAATGTCTTGCAACTCCATAAAAAATTGAGGGGATAAAATTCTTGAGGCAAAATAACCCATATTCTAACATCTATAATCCTGGGTGGAAGAATCATCCTAACTTATCTTGGAAAGATCGGCAGCAACAAACTCCTCAGAAGGCAGAGTGGGAGGTGGCTATTGAAAAGATGGTTGCCCAAACCTCTCAATTTCAAGAAGAGACAAGGAGTAATCACAAGAATACCACAACTGCAATAAAAAATTTGGAAGTTCAAATGGGTCAGATTTCACAATAGATAGCGCTGCAAGCACAAGAAAATCAGAAAAGCATGAGAATGCAAATGCTGTCAAAACAAAGAGTGAGAAAGTTGCTAGAGAAAAATAAGATGAGGTGAAGTTTGATGACAATATCGAAGAAGTAGAGTTGGAAGTGAGAGAGAACAAGAAAAAATAGGAAAAAGTGGTATTTGTGATACAGTGGCAGAACCGACTATTAATACTGATTTACGTTTTTTGTTCGCAAATGTCACAGTAAGCAAGAGTCGCCACCGACTTTTCTTTTATCCAACAAAGGAAAGGGTGAAAAGAACAGAAAAAGACCTTTTTCGAGATTTTCTGAGTAAGGGGGTAGATTATGGAAAAGGAAGGTGTTAGCACTCTTTCCATCTGTGGTTTTCCACGGGCTCTTAGGTACTTGCTCATTTTGAAAACTGTTTGTGTTTGTGTGTTTTTTGAAATATTTTGGTTTGCTTTATGGTAACTCTTGTATCAGTCCTCAAGATTGTGATAAAGCGTTTTGAAAAGATTTCTGAAAGTGTGTAAGTGTGAAAATTTCAGGTTTGAGCAAGTACTTAAGAGTCATCTACCTACTCGAAAAGGACATTCTTTTCCTCCTTTCCTTTAAATAGTGTTATCCTACTATTAGTGAGTAGGTAGCCCTATCGTTGGATGTTAAGGGACTATCGAAAGGGATGTTATGGTCATTGAAGGCAACAAGTAAGGATATCTTAGCATTCGAAGGAACTGTCATCATATAGGCAACATCAAGGGGACAAGATCATTTATCGAAAGGCAACTCGAGGGACGTTTAGGGACCATG
This sequence comes from Vicia faba, assembly GCA_948472305.1. Lineage (NCBI taxonomy): Eukaryota > Viridiplantae > Streptophyta > Magnoliopsida > Fabales > Fabaceae > Vicia > Vicia faba. The sequence goes on along the minus strand of OX451739.1, from coordinate 171,582,777 downwards.
ATCTCTAATGATGACTTTTATACCAAGGGTCTTTGCTAAGATATCCCTACGCTCGAGGGACATGACCATTTCCAAGGCAACCAAATGAGGAATACCTTAAGGATGCAAGTGTGAGAAGTGTGTTTTTTCAGTTATATTATCTTGAGATTAGTGATCTAATGGTTAATTGACTTTATCTTGTCATGCACACCTAATTTACTAGCAGTTAATATTTAGCAGAAATTTAAAGTGCTAGAATTTAAATCTATGCTATTATAATATTTTTGATGAGGGGGAATTTACAAGTCCAAATGGGGGGAAGAAAATAAAGAAAAGCAGTAAAGTCCTATTTCAATCTATTACATCCCATCAGCATGTACAATATTATAAAAGATGCGAGAATAAGATAAACACGCATGAAAATGGAAAGAAACGTCTAACAACCTAAAAAAGTCTAAGTAAAAAAATCTTTTTGTTGTGTTCGTTTTAAGAAAATAATTAAACTAAAGTAACTAAAAAAACTAAATAAAATCCTAATTAAAAAAGAAATAAGATTGTTGATTAAAAATTAATTCTAATAAAACTACTTCTATTATTTTTGGTATTTTTGTTAAGAAAATATTTGAGTTATAAAATCTTAGCTCTAATATTTTTAAATTAATAAAATAATGTAAAAAATAATTAAATTAATTAATTAAATTAATTGGAAAAAAAATCTAAAATCTATGATTATTACTTTTTTATAGTTTTTTTTATGATTTATAAAAAAGGATTAAAAAGAAGTAAATAAGAAAATAAAAATAAATAGGGAAGCTAATGGGCCTGGAGCTAATTAGTAAACAGGGGGTGTTGTTCTGAAAAAATCATTGGGCCCATTTGAGAGCCCAAACTGCTTGGATCCAGTGAGGGCGCTCCTTGATAGCACATGATGATCTGGATCGTTTGATCTGAATCAGTGGTGATCAACTGGCTGGGGGTGAGGGCACATGGTGTTCCTATGGACTTGTTCAACATCTGATCTGCAGGAAACATATAATAGAAAACAAAATACAAGGGTTGGGGATCGAACCCAGACCCTCCAGCCTCACAAACATGCGCCTCACCGCTACACCAACCTGCTTATTCGTTACCTAAACTCAATCAATAATATAATATACAAGAAAATTTTAATATTAGATAAATAAATAAAAACACGCGCGCTGATTTGAATCACCCAGTAGGGGTCTACCACGCATTCATCTCCTACCTCCCTCCCTCGTCTTAGGTAGAAATACCTATAGTGACAAATTTTTGTCCGTCACTATAAAACCTGCACGTGAAACAAACACAAAACGCACAATAAATTCACTTTGAGGCCATGGGTTGATTTCTCTCAACCTCCTGAGTAAGATGGTATCCTTGGTTAGTCATAATTTTGACCAATGTAAAAACGCCCAAATCTAAGCTTTAAACCCTAAAAATGGTAACACACACTTCCTGCATCAAAAGCTCAATCCAACCATATAGGAAGCTTGCAAATGATCAATAAACTAGAAATGCATGGTTAACTCACATGGAAATTACATGAATTGTACAAAACAAAATTTGAAAGTGAAGCAAACCGTGGATGTTGGTGGACGCGTTAGGCAATGCTTCTAGGCTTGATAATGGCTGCAAATGATTCAAGGGATCTCCGGGTGTGGATTAGAATCCTTGGTTTAGAGCAAGGTAGGCTGGAATTTGAAATCCGAGTTTGACAACTTTGAATATTTTTGCAAAATGGGCAGGGATTCTCTAGGTTCTGTGTGTGTATTTTGAGCTGGCTAATGTGTTGTTCTTATAGTATAGAAGGAGGAGATACTATTGAATGTGAAAGATTATGGCCATAACTCATGTTCTCCAACAAGAATCCAACTAATTCAAGGCCTTCCAAATTTGTCAAATCATGCCTTATTTTTTCTTAGATGAACCTGGTCATTTGTGCACGGAATCTTGGGTCTCTAAGCAAGCCAAGACATTAGCCCACATGCCTAAACCCATTTCCAAATATTTTATACAATTTATTTTATATTTACTTGAAATAAATTAAAATAGAATGTAAAAAATAGGCAAGAAATACAAGACCATGCAAAAATAAGATTAGAGGTCCTCTATGACCTTAGGAAGATATTTGAATCTTAAAAAGTTAGGCCATTGACCGAAAAATTCTAATTTGCTCAATGCACCAATCTTGAAATTTCCAAACTTTTCCCAACTAGGGCAAGCTATAACTTTCTCAATTGTTATCTCATGATGATGATCTTATACTTTTTAGAAAGCCCCAAATGTCTACTTCAATCCCTCTTTTGATCAATTTTGCATTTGAAGATGTTATCTTGATGTAAAAGGTCTTGGCAAAAAGTTGCTTTTGTTGACTTTCTGAAAATGACCTGTAATGTATGAGCTTGTATCTTTCAAATAATGAATTTCATGGACTTGAGGGTTGAGGAGAAGTTGTAGGGAATTTGATTCTCTTTAAAATGAGCTTTGTTTGGAAAATTTCTGACAAAGTATGAGAAAGTTATGCTTGGTCAAAGTTTGGTTGACTTTTCCTATAGAAACCCTAATTTGCCATTTTTGACTTTTGATGAGTTAGGGGCATTTCTTGAGGAATCATGATCAACCCTTGATCAAATGATGGATATTACTTAAAAATGTTGATGTTGACCAAAAATCTTGAAGTTTGACTGTACATGGGCCATAGCTGACCTTTGACCTATCACAATTGATTTTCCAATACTTGAGCATTTGACTGAGCAAACTTGTTGAGAAAGGCATGAAGCTTGGCTTGGATGATCTTGGAGACATATTAGGACAATGGAGAACATTTGGGATCCTTGGAGCTCAGCCATCTTGATGAAAATGGAAACCCTAGTTGGGGGTTCATTGCCTTATGAGGAGAATTGTCTGGTCAATTCTTTGTCAACCTTGAGCAATTGAGAACCTCTAGGAGTATGTCTTGTGTGAAAATGGGAGGGTAAATTTTGGGGTACAACAACTGCCCCTGTTTAATCTTCTTAAACCTGAAGATGTAGATTGGCTCGTCTGCCTTTCGTGATCTGAAGGTGGAAGATGATTGAACACTAGAGTGCCCAGAAATTTGCACTCGCCCAAAGTGAGACTGCTGGTGAATAATATCGGGAATGGGCTTACAAATGCCATTTGGAAAAGATGACATAAAACTATCGAAGATGGGCTTAAAGATGCCATCCAAGGAATATGACAGAGGATCGTCAGAGATGGGTTTAAAGATGCCACCCAAAATAGATGCCGACTTCGTAAGGAGTCTTTTTATGGGGATTCATGTTCCTGCTGCCCGAGGAGGAGTCCGCTGGGGAATGTTTTTTAGGGGAATAGAGTCTAGGAGATTCAGTTGTCCATTACTCCACTGGGGAGTCATCTCTTGACTGAAGAGACGGAAGTGAACTGATATTTGGTCAGGATCCAGGCTTTACAGTAACTTGCTAAGGATGATAAGGTTGACTGCTATCTGGTCGTATTCCAGGCTTCACAGCGAATTATTGGGGAAATGAGATTAAACTGTTAAGAATCAGTAAAAAATCCATGCGGAGGTATTGATTTATCTTTGATTGGATAAGAATCAGAAAAATATTAGTGTCGATTTAACTGAACCAGTAAAGGTCTTGAATTATCTTCAACTGTAATAGAAACCAGAGAGATCTTAATGTCGATCTGACTGAACCAAATAAAAATCTTGAATTAACTTTGACTGGATAAGAATCAGAAAAATCTTAGTGTCGATTTAACTGAACCAAAAAAAGTCTTGGATCATCTTCAACTGGAATAGGAATCAGAGAGATCTTAGTGTCGATCTGACTGAACTAGAGGAAAATCTTGAATTAACTTTGACTGGATAAGAATCATAAAAAATCTTAGTGTCGATTTAACTGAACCATAAAAAGGTCTCGAATTATCTTCAACTGGAATAGGAATCAGATAGATCTTGGTATCGATCTAACTGAATCAGAGAACGTCTTGGATTAACTTTGACTAGAATGGAAATCAGAAGAATCTTAGGATCGATTCAACTGAACCAGATAAAAGTCTTGGAATATCTTTAACTGGAATAGGAATCAGAGAGATCTTATTGTCAATCTGACTGAACCAGAGAAGGTCTTTAATTAACTTTGACTGGAATGGAAATCAGAAGAATCTTAGGATCTATTCAACTGAACCAGACAAAAGTCTCAGAATATCTTCAACTGGAATAAGAATAAGAGAAATCTTAGTGTCGATCTGACTGAACGAGAGAAGGTCTTTAATTAACTTTGACTGGAATGGAAATCAGAAGAATCTTAGGATCGATTCAACTGAACCAGACAAAAGTCTCAGAATATCTTCAACTGGAATCAGAGAGATATTGGTATCAATCTAACTGAACTAGAGGAAAGATCTACCAGAAAGGAATCAGTAATAAATCAATGGTTGATTCGAACTGAACCAACAGAGATCTTGAATTAACTTTGACTGGATAAGAATCAGAAAAATCTTAGGATCGATTTAACTGAACCAAACAAAAGTCTTGGAATATCTTCAATTGGAATAAGAATCAGAGAGATCATAGTGTCGATCTGACTAAACCAAAGAAGGTCTATAATTAACTTTAACTGGAATGGAAATCAGAAAATCTTAGGATCGATTCAACTGAACCAGACAAAAGTCTTGGAATATCTTCAACTGGAATAAGAATAAGAGAGATCTTAGTGTCAATCTGACTGAACTAGAGAAGGTCTTTAATTAACTTTGACTGGAATGGATATCAGAAGAATCTTAGGATCGATTCAACTGAGCCAGACAAAAGTCTCGAAATATCTTCAACTGGAATAGGAATCAGAGAGATCTTGCTATCGATCTAACTGAACCAGAGGAAAGATCTACCAGAAAGGAATCACTAATAAATCAATGGTTGATTCAAACTGAACCAATAATGGTCTTTAATTAACTTTGACTTGATAAGAATCATAAAAATCTTAGGATCGATTTAACTGAACCAGACAAAAGTCTTGGAATATCTTCAACTGGAATAGGAATCAGAGAGATCTTAGTGTTGATATGACTGAACCAGAGAAGGTCTTGTGAGGACATCTTTCTGAGGAACATGCTGAAATAGCCCTTCGTTAGATATAGCTTCCAAGAATACTACCATGTCACATAAGTAGTCAACTATGTTTGTTGGTTTGATCTTTTCCCTGAAAAAGGCAAAGAGTTAGTCATATGTAATGTCATCATGTATGAAATGCATTGTGATGATGTTCTCAAAATAAATGAGATTATATTGTATGTAATGTGTATGCACATGCCATGATGTATGAATATGGAATGCTATTGCCATGTTTCCCAGTCTAGGAAAATAAATCCCGGACTACTGCTGGAGAGTATTGGGAAGCTGAATCCTTCGTTTCCGCTGGGGATGATGAATGGATATGATCTGCCGGGGATTTCCTTTTTCTATTTGAGGATGTTCTTCAGGGGATTGACTCTGCTTGAGGATAACTCTGTGGAGGGAGGATGCTTTGTTGGAAGATCTTGCTGATGTAGAGAAATAAACTCTGTTTGGGAATGAACTTCCGTAGTTAGAGAAATAAACTCTACCCGGGAGGAGGTCCTATAAACTGTTTGAAGTTATAAAGCTCGGCTGGGGAACACGGATTTCGGCTCTTAACTGGAGGAAGTAATTTCTTCTTATGGAAGGAGAGATCAAAACTTTGGTTGTTTCTACTCTGTGGGGAACATAGACATCATGGGGTCGTATGTAATGGTGACTTCGTCTCAAAATGTATCTGCCCCTGTACCTGCTAGAGGGAGTAACTGTCGGGACTGCAAATTGTTTTTTTAGATTTTGCCCCGTTTCTTAAAGTCATCAGTAACTATCTTTCTGTTTCTATGCAAGTATTTGTGAACAGTGATCATATTTAAATGAATATATCAAAAATAATCATTGGGCATTTTTGCAAAACAAAACAAAAAAATAAAAACAAGTAGTTTTGTACTTTCAAAGAAATGATTTGTATTGATTTTTGAAATTCGCCTATAACAAGCATTTTGTACAAAGAGACTGACGTTATAGTAAGAGAACGCCGTCGTAAGAAATAAAAATCACACAAAATAATGTACAAAGAGAAAACAACTATGTGTAATAATACCATTGAGTTTCAATTCTGCTATTGCCCCTATGTCCTTGAGCGTCTCATCACTTTGCTACTTGTCCGAAGCTGACTGGATTGATTGGTACCATTTGAGCTTGGTAATTGATGCTGAAGTCTGGTTGCAAGGTGATCCAATGGGACATAATTGTACGCTTCAAATCCCTAACTTTTGCCTGGAATGCCCTTTCGGGTTTTCAGTCCACCGGGATACCCTTTTTTGCCCAAGCCATCTTTTCAGGTTTTCGACTTGCCATGTGTACATATTTTTTTTGTATTTATCCATAATTTTTGCTCGAACCCTTTTGGTTCGCTGTGATGCCCTTATTTTTGCCTAGGCCAGTCAACCTAGCGGGTCTTTATTATGGCGTAGTATCTTTTCACTATGTCCGCATTAACAGGGTGAGGAAGGTCGTCACATCCATGGTGGTCAGAATCATGGCTCCACCGGAAAATATGCTTTTGATCCCGAATGGCCTTTCGTACGTGGGAGTCCATTTTCCCATGAGATCACCTTGTGGAAGTATGATGCGCTTGATTACTAGATCACCCACTTGATACAATTGATGTTTGACCTTTTTGTTGAATGCCTTGATCATCCGCTTTTGATAAATTTGACCATGACATATAGCAGTAAGCCTTTTGTCATCAATCAGATTCAGTTGATCAAGTCGAGTCTGGATCCAATCGTCTTTGTTCAAGCCTGCATCCTTCATGATCCTCAAAGAAGGGATTTGGACCTCAATAGGCAGGACAACCTCCATGCCATATACCAGTGAGTAAGGTGTTTCCCCTGTCGACGTTCGTGCTGAGGTGCGATAACCATGAAGAGAAAATGGTAACATATCATGCTAGTCTTTATACGTCACCATCATCTTCTGTATGATTTTCTTGATATTCTTGTTAGCAGCCTCCACAACGCCATTCATCTTTGGTCGGTAAGGGGAAGAATTATGATGCTGGATCTTGAATTGTTTACAAAGTTCAATGATCATTGCATTGTTGAGATTAGTACCATTGTCTATAATGATTCTCTCTATCACACCATACCAACAAATCAGGTTATGCTTGATAAATCGCACCATAACATTCTTGGTAACAGTAGCAAAAGAGGCAGCCTCAACCCACTTTGTGAAGTAATCAATGGCCACTAGGATGAAGCGATGCCCATTGGAAGTGGTAGGTCTAATCTCTCCGATCATGTCAATGCCCCATATTGCAAAGGGCCAGGGAGCCGTCAAGACGTTCAAGGGAACCAGAGGTACATGCACTTTATCAGCATAGATCTGGAATTTGTGACAAGTTTGGGAATGCTGATAACAGTCTGCTTCTATAGTGGACCAATAGTATCCTGCCCGTAGGATCTTTTTAGCCATGGTATGTCCACTAGAATGGGTGCCAAAGGTACCTTCATTTAAATCTGCCATAATCCTCTCTGCTTCGCTCTTATCTAAGCACCGAAGTAAAGTATAGTCATGTGTGATCGGTGGATCTGGAACTGACTGTTTAACGCTGGTTCGCGAAATGTCGCAGAAGCAAGAGTCGCCACCGTCTTTTATTTTCTCCAAATGGAAAGGACAAAAGCACAGAAAAATTCCTTATAGAGATTGCTCTCGGTTCGGGAGGTAGGTTATAGAAAGGGAAGGTGTTAGCACCCTTTCTATCCATGGTTATCCATGGGCTCTTAGATACTTGCTCATTGTGTTTTCAAAATGGTTTGTTTGCTTTTCAACTGTGGGTTTTAAAAAGTTTCTTTGAAAATTTCAGTTCGACTCTTGTATCAGTCCTCAAGAGTGTTTGAAAAGTTGCTTTCGAAAGCTTTTGAAAATGTGTCGGTGTGAAAAGAGTTTTTGAATTTGTTTTGAATTTAGAGCAAGTATCTACGAGAACCTACCTACCCTAAGGAATTCGTCTGTGTAAATGTCCTTTAAAGTAGTGCCATCCCACCATTGAAAGGTAGGTAGCACCACCGTTGGAGGTGTTCGGGTCAATTCGAGGTTCGGGACATGGTGATCACCAGAGCAATGGGAAGACACCTTAGAAGCTACCCTCATGCCAGGTTCCCGGATCATGAGGACTTACTAAGACATCCTCTACTCGACGATCACCTTTCGAGGCAAGGCAACAACGAGGCGTACCCTAGGGGTGGTGTGTGATTTGTGTGTCAGATTCATTTGCATTTATCTTGTCATGTTATTGGTGTTCTACGCTTGTTTTTATTTTGTCCATACATTCTTTCATGCCATTTGTTAACAGTTAAAATATTTGCGGGACAAGTAAATTCTAAGCTATTACAAACGGCGCGGGTCCACATCGCCAAAAGTTTCTCGAACCCGATTTGACAGAAAATAAATAAAGGAATTAAAAGTGCGAGAAGTAATTTACATGGCTTCGGGAGAGGTACATAATTATTTAAACGAAATAAAATAAATATGCGAATTAATAAGAAATTAAGAACGAGGGCGTTGGACCCTTTTGCAAAATTAAAATTAATGAGGAATTAATTAAAATTAAAAGAAGGAAAGAACTTGTTTTTTTTGGTATTTTTTAATGTTCTAGGATTTAATATATAAAAAAAGAATTAACTAAAATTAAAATAAGATGTAAACCCTAATTCTAGTGGCTTTTAATTTATTAAAAAATATTGAAGTTTTTAACCTAAAATTAATCCTAATTTTTACATGCAATTTAATTATAAAAATAAATATTTAACTATTTAATTATTTATGAAAGAAAAATAAAAAGATGAAAAATTATTAATTAAACCTAATTCTATGTTTTTTTAGATTTTATTATGAAAAGAATTAAAATTACAACCTAATTTAAAAAACTAAATTTAATCACATGCAAATTTATTTATGAAAAATACTAAAATAAAAATTATTTATTGTTTTTTCTCTTTTTCTGATTTTTTTATGATATTTTATATTTTGTGAAAATAATTAATTAAATTAATTAAACAAGCAAAAAATAAAAAAAATAAAGAGAGTTAAGAATTTGCAAACCAAGGGGGGTGGTAGTCCCCAACATGGAGGTACAGCCCAAGCATTTGAGCCCATTAAGGATTTGGCCTTATTGACTTTCCAGGTAGTATGCTGGCGCGTTGACTCATGTGCATTGTGTTCTCCAATCCATGGCCTTCTGATTGACCTTGAGATGGACGTGGCACGTTTGATTTGGCAGTGCGTATGGTACGCTTTGATGTTGAGCCTGCATGGGAATATGAATTGCAAAATAATATATGGAAAGTATGAAGACCTGGGGCTCGAACCCAGGTCATGTGGTTTGCCAACCCTTGCGCTTGCCATCTGATCCAACCAACGCGCTTGTATACTAAACATCAAACAATTAATATAAAATAAAAGCACACATGGATAATGTTTTAGCGCGAAAATTTAAAAGAGCCAATGGTTGCTGGCCACGAGTTCGTCTTCTTCGCGTGTTTTATTTTCCTGAAATAAGAACATATTAAGCAACGGTTTTCTGAGCGTTTTCTTAGGCCGGTTTTGGAAAAATAACGATTAGCCCTATGGTGTTCATAAATTGAGCGCGAGTATGGGTTCTTCTTCGTCCAAGCTTGCTGAATACATTCATGGCACTATGGTTCTCTAATTTTACGCTATTTGAAAACGCCCAATTCCCAACTCTGAAAACCCTAGAATTTGGCAATGGTGAAATCGTCTACAGCTTGCAAAAACTCAATTAAACGCATGGGTTAGCTTTAGAATCATACCAGGAACATGAATCAATAATTAAAATGTCATGAAAATGCATAGATTTGAAAACACGATTATGAATTTTTCATGAGATATTTCAAGTTCGGTATACCAATTCCTTAAGCTTTGAAGAATGTTCTTGATTGGGAAACGTTCAATGATGCTTGAGGAAGCTAATGAGATAAAAATCGTGCCTTGAATCAACCTGCAAAGATGTTTTCAGTTATGAGTTTTTTTGCAAAAAATTCCAATTTGTGAATGAAGTTTTCTGAGCAGCTGCGTGTGTAAAAGCATTAGGGTTGTGATCCTGGCATATGTAGTAATGAATTAGGTTAAGAAAATTGATCAAGATCCCTTGCAATGATGGTTTTGAAGATTTGATTTTCAAGCTTTGTTTTTTCAATCTTTTCCATGCATTTTTGTATCAATTATGATCTAATCAATCCAAATCTTTCCTTATTTAGCCAGGCACGAGATATTGATGATATAATGTGCACAAAAAGATTGAAAAAATTAGGTTAAGCATTTTTTCATATATTTATTTTAATTTAAATGAATTATTATTAATAAAAATTCAAATAAATAAATAAAAAATGAATAAAATTTCCCTTTGGGCCAAGTGGTCGTTCACATGCTTGGGATGATGAATTGTGGAAGAAAAATGGGCCCATTAGCAATTTTAGGCCATTTGAATCAATGTTGACTTTTCAAAATATCCAAAAATTTCCCAACTTCCACAAGGCATAACTTGCTCAATTATTAAGCTTTGCTCATGTTCTTGGACATTTTGGAAAGGTCTTTGAGTCCTCTAACCAATGTCTTTGGTCCCATGTCATTTTGATTTACCAATCTCAAGTTATGGCCTTTTACTTAAAGTCCCTTTTTGTTGACTTTTGAAAATGACCTATAATGTTGAAATTGATAACTTTTTGTGAGAGCATTTCTTGGACTTGAAGTATGAAGATGAATTGTAGGAAATGTCTTTCTCTTCAAAATGAGATTTGGATGGAATTTTTCTGATAATCCATGTGAAAGTTATGCCCTGGTCAATTTACAGTTGACTTTTTCAACTGTCCAAATAAGGAAACTTTTGCATTTTGATGATTTTTGAGCCAAGCTTTGAGAATCATGATCAAGCATTGATCAAATGATGTTTGTGGCTTCAAAATTATATGTTGACCAAAAATTTGAACTTTTGACTGTCAAATGACCATTTTGCCCCTACAGTTGACTGTAGTGCAATTAGGGTTTTTGACTGTGCAATTTTGTGCTGAATGTCTTGAAACTTGATATGAGGATGCTTGACCATGTTTGTAGGCATATGAGACTTGATTGGACCTTTGAAAACTTCATTTTCTTGACCAGAACACAAACCCTAATTTTGACTGTATAGGAGACCTTTGCACTGTGCAACCCTTGGGGAATTTTGAAGCTTGACTTGGCAATTTCTTGGAGAATATGGGAGGGAAAATTTTGGGGTACAACAGTTGCCCCTGTTCAATCTTCTTAGACCTGAGGATGCAGATTGGCTGACGTGCCTTTCGTAATCCGAGGGTAGAAGATGATTGAACACTAGAGTGCCCAGAAATTTGCGCTCACATAGTAGCAGTGTGATGATGGGAATGGGATTATAGATGCCATTTGGAGATTGATGGATAGGATGATGGGCTTATAGATGCCATCTGGATGTTGATCGCGTAAGAGATTCCTTAGCGAGAACTTGCGTACCTGCAAAAGAAAAGATGAGTACCTGACATGTTGCAGGAGCTGGTTTTCAGATGCTTTTGTGTAGATATGTCCTGACTGGTTACAGGAACTGAATCTTTAAACTCTTCAGATGTGCCCTGGCGAGATACAGGAATCGAGTCTGGTAATGTTAGTCTTCAACGGATACACCCTGGCAAGATTCAGGTATCGGATCCTCGAACTCTTCAGACACACCCTGGCAAGATACAGGAATCAGATCTGGTAATGTTAGTCTTCAACGGATACACCCTGGCGAGATTCAGGTATCGGATCCTCGAACTCTTCAGACACACCCTGGAAAGATACAGGAATCGGATCTGGTAATGTTAGTCTTCAACGGATACACCCTGGCGAGATTCAGGTATCGGATCCTCGAACTCTTCAGACACACCCTGGCAAGATACAGGAATCGGATCTGGTATTGTTAGTCTTCAATGGATACACCCTGGCAAGATTCAGGCATCGGACCCTCGAACTCTTCAGACACACCCTGGCAAGATACAGGAATCGGATCTGGTATTGTTAGTCTTCAACAGATACACCCTGGCAAGATTCAGGTATCAGATCCTCGAACTCTTCAGACACACCCTGGCAAGATACAGGAATCGGATCTGGTAATGTTAGTCTTCAACGGATACACCCTGGCAAGATTCAGGTATCGGATCCTCGAACTCTTCAGACACACCCTGGCAAGATACAGGAATCGGATCTGGTAATGTTAGTCTTCAACGGATACACCCTGGCAAGATTCAGGTATCGGATCCTCGAACTCTTCAGACACACCCTGGCAAGATACAGGAATCGGATCTGGTAATTGGTCATCAACAGATACACCCTGGCAAGATTCAGGAATCGGATCTTTAGTTGCGACCATTGATGGTAATCATTTTTGTACTTTTGTCCTGAAAAGACAAGCGTTAGCTGTATGCGATGTCATGTGGTATGACGTGCGAGATGCTCTCTGAATACGTGGGGCTGTATGTTCATGATGCGTATATGCATGCTATAATGTATGAAGATGTTTATGAATATTTTTTTTTCTAGGAAAGTAAATCCTTGACGGGTGCTGGGAAGTCACATCCTGGGCTGATGTTGGAGAATAGGCTTTGCTTCCGTTGGGGATGATAATTGCAAGGATACCGGTAGGAGAAGATGACTCCGTTGAGGAATAAACTTGGCAAATGGAAGATTCTGCGGGGAGAAAAATACTCTAGCGACCATGCTGGGAAGCAATACTCTGTGGGGAGAGGGATGCTTTGCTGAGTGTTGATAATAACTTACTGAGGATATCTTGTTGTATTGGAAGTGTTAATAGACTTCGCTGGGGATAAGAAGGCTTCATCGGGGACGCTCTTTCCGTGGCTTTTGGCTGAGGATAACCCAGTTATATCCTGTTAAGGAAATAACTCTTTAAATCAAGCCGGACGACGCGTTCGTGCTCTGCGAGGGATAAGCTTCCAGAATCTACTGGGGATAAGCTTACTGCTTGGGGAGATGAATTCCAACTTCCTTAGGGAACTGGATTGGACTCTCCTGGGGAAGTTTTGATATGCTGGGGCAGTGATTCTTTTGAATGTTGATATGCCGCCGGGGAACAATCTTTAGACCAAGACTGCCGGGGATGCTTGTTATGAATACGTGTATGCTGCTGGGGAATGTTGAGATCTGCTGGAGGATACTCCACTTCCTTAAGGATGATAGTATAGCTTGGGGAGAGTGTACTGACTGCTGACTTACTCTCTGGGGAATTAAGATGTACTGGTCATGTTCTTTAGCTGAACCTACCTTGGTACCTTGGAGGACAGAACAATTAGATTGCTCAGACAACTCTTTATTGCCCCTGTTTCGGAGGTGGGAGAGGAAGACCTGTGAGGTGCTTATAGTTGCTGATGGACGAACCTTCTTCTGGTAGGCAGGTGACAAGATGCCGGGACATAGTCGTATGCTTAAATCCCTAATTTTTGCCTGGACCGCCCTTTCGGGTTTTCAGTCCACCGGGATACCCTATTTTGCCCAAGCCGCCTTTTCAGGTTTTCGACTTGCCGGGTGTACGGATTTTTTATTTTCATCCCTTATTTTTGCCCGAACCCTTTTGGTTCGCCGGGAAGCCCTTATTTTTGCCTAGGTGTGTCAACCTAGCGGGTCTTTGATTTTGCATAGTATTTTTTCGACTATGTCCATGCTCTTAGAATGTAGGGAGTTGCCCCTGTTAGAAGTGTTTTGCCACGCCACCAGAAGGTATTTGATCAGGCAAGATTCGTTGCTGGGGTGCCCCAAGTGACTCAGGTGGAGACTTGCCCCAGGCTATTTGGCCTTTGAGAGATTCTCCGAATCTTGATTGGACTGCCCCAGATTATGGACAATGATCATGCCGTGCCCCTTGATTGGAGGTACTTCTCTTCATTGGGCACTCGTCGTGCGAATTTCTATGCTGTTCAAACAAAAAGTCATATGCAAACAAAGTTATGTTAAAAATGCAAAGCTCATGTCTGTCTTGAAGATTTTAAAAATGCATTCTTTTTCATAAAACAAGTGAATGTTTGTAAAACGTGATGTCAACTTCGTATTTACCGTAGGCCTTAAGGAGTCAGGATACCTTTCATCACAGTATGCTTTCGAACTAACCCATGCTTCAGCTAGGACTTTTAAGGGTTATAACGTGGCCTGGTTCACAGTTTAAGAAACAAAGGATAAAGGCTCAAATTTATTTATACCCACCCGCTCTTCGTGATGTCCTCCAAACCTAACCTCAGTTGATCATACGTTAGACCTTGTTTGAGTCTTTGCTTTGATATACTAGTGATGATTCGGATATTGATGATTGATTCTGAATAGGCAGTCATTTTTGTTTTTGTTGAGGGTTTGTATGACCTCTTTCTTTTTTTGATTTTGTTATCCCTATTTTTTTTGCCTGAACTGTTTCCTTTTGTGGAATTACAGTCAGCGGGATGCCCCAGTTTCGTAAGTCTCCTTCATGGATTTTGACTTAATGGGTGTTTTATTTTTTTGAGATAATGACTGCCTTTCTTTATTGATTATTCGGAACCATCACTGTCTTTCTTTGTTTTGTAAGGACCTCTTTGGTGCCATTCGTTATGCACTTGGATCAACTGAGAGACTACCCTGCCCCAGGTTATGATTAAGGGTTTTAAATTTCGAAAAGAAAAACTCCTACTTCTTTGGCTCAGATGGGTTGACGAGGGATTATCATCCTTATAACTCCAGTGTTTAGGGATTGAAACAATGCCTGTACCTCATCAGCGGGGTCTGTTCAAAAGCATACTGTATATCGCGGTATCGTTTTCGTCATCCTCCCTCAAGAGGCTTAGAATTATTAATTAAGAGTTGACATCAGAAAAAATATGAAAATAATTTGCCTTTAGTGAACACGAATATATTGCTTCAAAATAGACATAAGCGATGCATTAATGTGATAACAATGTTTAACATGAATAAATGTTTGGACAAAAGAAAATTGCAATTTGAACATTCGAATGAACAAAAACTTTCTAGTCTCAGGGCTTGTTACTTCACATGGTGCCTCCTGTAGGGATGGTAGAAGCACTCAGCCTGGCCATCTTGGGTGAATTCCACAGCTCCTTCCTCAATCAGATCCTGGATCTTATTTTTCAGAGTCCAACAATCCTCTGTAGCATGCCCCGGGCTGTCAGAATGATAAGCGCAGTGAGCGTTGGGGTTATACCTTGAAGGTGTCCTGTTGGGATTCTTAGGAGGATCCTTTAGAGTTACCAAGTTCAACCTCAGCAGTTGTTGTAAGGCTTGAGGCAGCGACACGTTGAGCTTGGTGAATTGCCTTTTGGGCTTGCCTGGCTGAAGCTGGTGAGG
Organism: Vicia faba; assembly: GCA_948472305.1. NCBI lineage: Eukaryota > Viridiplantae > Streptophyta > Magnoliopsida > Fabales > Fabaceae > Vicia > Vicia faba. The sequence goes on along the minus strand of OX451739.1, from coordinate 171,567,308 downwards.
TTGATACTGAATTGATGATACTGAAGCCATCTGAGGAACTTTTCCCTTGTCTGCTTGTCTCAAGGGTGGTTGAATGATGACTGGCTCTTCAACCCTAGACGTTTGCCCCAGCTGGTTACCCCGAAGTAGTTGGTTGACGAGGACCCTGAGCTCGTCTTGTTTTTGAACTAAACTTTGAATGGCAGTCGCCTGCCCCAGCATCTGGACTTTCAAGGCATCCATTTCAGCTTGCTGATATCTCATCCGTTCATCCTCAGCACTGTTCCTGGCCAAAGTCTCCCTGAGAAGTGTCCTTAACTCCTCCTGCCCCTTGGATAGATTCAGGAGGGTTTCCCCGAACCGAGTCTCTTGAGCAAGAAGGTCCTGGTTATCTGGTTGGAAGGCCATTACTGAAATAAACAGCGAGAAAGGTAAGTGACCTGCAACAAGGGTACCTGTTATGCAATGATGAGTATGATATGCATGCAATGTTTTCAAGGATTTCACGGGATAAACAAGAAATTTGTTAGAGCTGGGATCCGGTAGTTTGATTGAAGGAACTGCATGTTGTTGAGAGTCCTTCTTCAAAGGGTCAAAGGCTCACCATATCCAGTGGGTCATAGCCCCTGACTTTAATCATCATGTCTGGTTTTGATTTCCAAACAACCTTGGTTAGGGGAACCTTCTTCAGGAGTCAGAGCTCACCATATCAAGTGGGTCATAGCCCCTGACAACCTTGGCTAGAGGAAAATAAATCCTCTTTGCCCCTTGCTGGGATAGTTGATTCACCATGACCTGCATCACAAGCCCTTGAGATCCTTGAAATGAGTTAGGATGTATGCAATGGTATGATGTTATGATGCATGGGGTAATGTAAGTAACCCTGTTATGAGTCCCAATTAAGGACTGTTAAACCTGAACCTGCAAGAAACTCAAGTAAAACCTGTCATGAGTCCCAGTTAAGGACTAAAAACAAAACCTGCAAGAAACTCGGTAAACCCTGTTAGGAGTCCTAATTAAGGACTGCAAACCAAAACCTATAAGAAACTTAGGTACCCTGTTATGAGTCCCTATTAAGGACTATAAACAAAACCTGCAAGTAGTTCATGTGTCAGATAACAAGCATGCAAGTAGTCAAGTACGAAGGCACGCAAGTCACACAAGAGAAACCCTTAGAGTTTAGGCCAGCATGAGGTCTGGGTATTACCCTCTTGAAGTTGGTTGGTTCATACCTGTCCTATCAAAGTAACCGGGTTCTTAGAGGATCCCCATATCATTGACTACCCTCAATCGGTCATAACTCCAGCATCGCAATCTTTTCTTGCGGCCAGAACCATCACGAGAGTTTAGCCTCAATGGGCGTAGCATACTGCTACTGTTCTAATGGCCAAGTTGTGTCATTTAAGGTTCTAAGGTTGTTGGTGCTTAATGACTCCTTGGAAGACCCATATTCTCCCCGTTTCAACACGAGGGATATCGGTACAGACCAAGGCGCCACACCAACGTAGCCACTGCTTCACCCATGTCGGTATACGCCGGACAGGTCCCTCACAGCTTATGCTACCTAAACAGGGTATCCCCAGATCCGGGTTAGGATCTATGTAACTCCCATGCAACCCACAAATTTAAAGCAGACAAGTCAATACAATTGAAAACACAGTTATGAACTAACCCTAAGGTACACCTCACTTTATAAAGTTTATTCCCCAGCAGAGTCGCCAGTTCTGTGATCGGTGGATCTGGAACTGACTGTTTAACGCTGGTTCGCGAAATGTCGCGGAAGCAAGAGTCGCCACCATCTTTTATTTTCTCCAAATGGAAAGGACAAAAGCACAGAAAAATTCCTTATAGAGATTGCTCTCGGTTCGGGAGGTAGGTTATAGAAAGGGAAGGTGTTAGCACCCTTTCTATCCATGGTTATCCATGGGCTCTTAGATACTTGCTCATTGTGTTTTCAAAATGGTTTGTTTGCTTTTCAACTGTGGGTTTTAAAAAGTTTCTTTGAAAATTTCAGTTCGACTCTTGTATCAGTCCTCAAGAGTGTTTGAAAAGTTGCTTTCGAAAGCTTTTGAAAATGTGTCGGTGTGAAAAGAGTTTTTGAATTTGTTTTGAATTTAGAGCAAGTATCTACGAGAACCTACCTACCCTAAGGAATTCGTCTGTGTAAATGTCCTTTAAAGTAGTGCCATCCCACCATTGAAAGGTAGGTAGCATCACCGTTGGAGGTGTTCGGGTCAATTCGAGGTTCGGGACATGGTGATCACCAGAGCAATGGGAAGACACCTTAGAAGCTACCCTCATGCCAGGTTCCCGGATCATGAGGACTTACGAAGACATCCTCTACTCGACGATCACCTTTCGAGGCAAGGCAACAGCGAGGCGTACCCTAGGGGTGGTGTGTGATTTGTGTGTCAGATTCATTTGCATTTATCTTGTCATGTTATTGGTGTTCTACGCTTGTTTTTATTTTGTCCATACATTCTTTCATGCCATTTGTTAACAGTTAAAATATTTGCGGGACAAGTAAATTCTAAGCTATTACAAACGGCGCGGGTCCACATCGCCAAAAGTTTCTCGAACCCGATTTGACAGAAAATAAATAAAGGAATTAAAAGTGCGAGAAGTAATTTACATGGCTTCGGGAGAGGTACATAATTATTTAAACGAAATAAAATAAATATGCGAATTAATAAGAAATTAAGAACGAGGGCGTTGGACCCTTTTGCAAAATTAAAATTAATGAGGAATTAATTAAAATTAAAAGAAGGAAAGAACTTGTTTTTTTTGGTATTTTTTAATGTTCTAGGATTTAATATATAAAAAAAGAATTAACTAAAATTAAAATAAGATGTAAACCCTAATTCTAGTGGCTTTTAATTTATTAAAAAATATTGAAGTTTTTAACCTAAAATTAATCCTAATTTTTACATGCAATTTAATTATAAAAATAAATATTTAACTATTTAATTATTTATGAAAGAAAAATAAAAAGATGAAAAATTATTAATTAAACCTAATTCTATGTTTTTTTAGATTTTATTATGAAAAGAATTAAAATTACAACCTAATTTAAAAAACTAAATTTAATCACATGCAAATTTATTTATGAAAAATACTAAAATAAAAATTATTTATTGTTTTTTCTCTTTTTCTGATTTTTTAATGATATTTTATATTTTGTGAAAATAATTAATTAAATTAATTAAACAAGCAAAAAATAAAAAAAATAAAGAGAGTTAAGAATTTGCAAACCAAGGGGGGTGGTAGTCCCCAACATGGAGGTACAGCCCAAGCATTTGAGCCCATTAAGGATTTGGCCTTATTGACGTTCCAGGTAGTATGCTGGCGCGTTGACTCATGTGCATTGTGTTCTCCAATCCATGGCCTTCTGATTGACCTTGAGATGGACGTGGCACGTTTGATTTGGCAGTGCGTATGGTACGCTTTGATGTTGAGCCTGCATGGGAATATGAATTGCAAAATAATATATGGAAAGTATGAAGACCTGGGGCTCGAACCCAGGTCATGTGGTTTGCCAACCCTTGCGCTTGCCATCTGATCCAACCAACGCGCTTGTATACTAAACATCAAACAATTAATATAAAATAAAAGCACACATGGATAATGTTTTAGCGCGAAAATTTAAAAGAGCCAATGGTTGCTGGCCACGAGTTCGTCTTCTTCGCGTGTTTTATTTTCCTGAAATAAGAACATATTAAGCAACGGTTTTCTGAGCGTTTTCTTAGGCCGGTTTTGGAAAAATAACGATTAGCCCTATGGTGTTCATAAATTGAGCGCGAGTATGGGTTCTTCTTCGTCCAAGCTTGCTGAATACATTCATGGCACTATGGTTCTCTAATTTTACGCTATTTGAAAACGCCCAATTCCCAACTCTGAAAACCCTAGAATTTGGCAATGGTGAAATCGTCTACAGCTTGCAAAAACTCAATTAAACGCATGGGTTAGCTTTAGAATCATACCAGGAACATGAATCAATAATTAAAATGTCATGAAAATGCATAGATTTGAAAACACGATTATGAATTTTTCATGAGATATTTCAAGTTCGGTATACCAATTCCTTAAGCTTTGAAGAATGTTCTTGATTGGGAAACGTTCAGTGATGCTTGAGGAAGCTAATGAGATAAAAATCGTGCCTTGAATCAACCTGCAAAGATGTTTTCAGTTATGAGTTTTTTTGCAAAAAATTCCAATTTGTGAATGGAGTTTTCTGAGCAGCTGCGTGTGTAAAAGCATTAGGGTTGTGATCCTGGCATATGTAGTAATGGATTAGGTTAAGAAAATTGATCAAGATCCCTTGCAATGATGGTTTTGAAGATTTGATTTTCAAGCTTTGTTTTTTCAATCTTTTCCATGCATTTTTGTATCAATTATGATCTAATCAATCCAAATCTTTCCTTATTTAGCCAGGCACGAGATATTGATGATATAATGTGCACAAAAAGATTGAAAAAATTAGGTTAAGCATTTTTTCATATATTTATTTTAATTTAAATGAATTATTATTAATAAAAATTCAAATAAATAAATAAAAAATGAATAAAACTTCCCTTTGGGCCAAGTGGTCGTGCACATGCTTGGGATGATGAATTGTGGAAGAAAAATGGGCCCATTAGCAATTTTAGGCCATTTGAATCAATGTTGACTTTTCAAAATATCCAAAAATTTCCCAACTTCCACAAGGCATAACTTGCTCAATTTTTAAGCTTTTCTCATGTTCTCTGACATTTTGGAAAGTTCTTTGAGTCCTATAACCAATGTCTTTGGTCCCATGTCATTTTGATTTACCAATCTCAAGTTATGGCCTTTGACTTAAAGTCCCTTTTTGTTGACTTTTGAAAATGACCTATAATGTTGAAATTGATAACTTTTTGTGAGAGCATTTATTGGACTTGAAGTATGAAGATGAATTGTAGTAAATGTCTTTCTCTTCAAAATGAGCTTTGGATGGAATTTTTCTGATAATCCATGTGAAAGTTATGCCCTGGTCAATTTATAGTTGACTTTTTCAACTGTCCAAATAAGGAAACTTTTGCATTTTGATGATTTTTGAGCCAAGCTTTGAGAATCATGATCAAGCATTGATCAAATGATGTTTGTGGCTTCAAAATGATATGTTGACCAAAAATTTGAACTTTTGACTATCAAATGACCATTTTGCCCCTACAGTTGACTATAGTGCAATTAGGGTTTTTGACTGTGCAATTTTGTGCTGAATGTCTTGAAACTTGATATGAGGATGCTTGACCATGTTTGTAGGCATATGAGACTTGATTGGACCTTTGAAAACTTCATTTTCTTGACCAGAACACAAACCCTAATTTTGACTGTATAGGAGACCTTTGCACTGTGCAACCCTTGGGGAATTTTGAAGCTTGACTTGGCAATTTCTTGGAGAATATGGGAGGGCAAATTTTGGGGTACAACATCATGGTTGCACTTGTAGAGGATTCCATTACTAAGGAAGAACTTTGCGGAGAACCTCGTCAGAAACTTCTTATCATTGACAGATGCCCCCTCAGGATATTCTTGAGCCTCAAGATACCTTTTCACCTCGTGGAACCAAGGTTTGTCTGCTACCTCTTCAGTGTCAATATCATAGCAGTACACTGGTTCATCCAACCTCTCAATAGTGATCCGAGGAGCCTCGTTGTCCCACTTGACCTTGAACATAGATGACATAGTAGCTAGCGCGTCCACTAACTGATTATCTTCTCATGTAAAATGTTCAAAGGTGACCTCTTCAAGGTGTGGAAGCAATGTCAACACATTTTCTTTGTAAGGGATAAGATTCGGGTGCTTCGTGTCCCATTCTCCTTTGATTTGACTTATTACTAAGGCTGAATCCCCAAATACACTCAAGAACTTGATCCTTAGGTCGATAGCAGCTTTGAGACCCATGATACATGCTTTATACTCTGCCATATTGTTGGTACAGTTGAAACATAATCTAGCGGTGAATGGAGTATAACAGCCTTCGGGAGATATGATTACAACATTGATGCCATTGTCGAGTGCATTGTAGGCTCCATAAAAAACCATGGTCCATCGAGATCCTTCCCCAGGTCCTTCATCCGGTCCAGGTTCTTCACAGTCAATCACTAACATAATGTTCTCATCTCGGAATTCAAAGTTCATGGACTGGTAGTCATCCACAGCATGATGAGCCAAATGATCAGCTAGTACACTTACCTTGATTGCTTTATGGGTCATGTATTGGATATCGTATTCGGTCAAGATCATCTGCCATCTTACTATTCTTCCGGAGAGAGCGGGCTTCTCGAAGATGTACTTGATCGAATCCATCTTGGATATCAAAAAAGTAGTGTGGGTTAACATATACTATCTCAGTCGGCAAGCAGCCCATGCCAAAGTGCAACAAGTTTTCTTGAGCAGTGAATATCTTGTTTCACAGTCAGTAAACTTTTTGCTAAGGTAGTATATTGCATGCTCTTTTCGACTGGACTCGTCATGCTGCCCTAGCACACACCCCATCGAATTATCTAACACTGTTAAGTACATTATCAAAGGTATTCCTTCTACCGGAGGCATCAGAATTGGTGGTTCTTGAAGGTATTCCTTGATTCTTTCAAAGGCAGTCTGGCATTCGTCATTCCACTTTACCACTTGATATTTCTTTAGGAGTTTGAAGATTGACTCACAAGTAGCGGTTAAATGGGAAATGAACATGGCAATGTAATTTATGCGTCCCAAGAAGCCTCTAACTTCTTTCTCAGTGCGAGGAGTCAGCATCTCTTGTATAACTTTCACTTTTGCAGGATCTACCTGAATACCCTTGTCACTGACAATGAAACCTAGAAGTTTACCAGACCTTACCCCGAAGGTGCATTTGTTAGGATTTAACCTCAGCTTGTACGTCTTCAACCTATCAAACAACTTTTCTAGATGATCAAGGTGTTCTTCCTCAGTTTGAGACCTGGCTATCATGTCATCAACATAAATCTCTATCTCATGGTGAATCATGTCATGAAACAGAGCTTCCATGGCTCGTTGATAGGTTGCCCCAACATTCTTCAACCCAAACGGCATCACTTTGTAGCAGAAAGTGCCCCATTGTGTAACGAAGGTTGTCTTCTCCATGTCTTTGGGTGCCATCTTGATCTGATTGTAACCGGAGAAACCATCCATGAAGGAAAAGATCTTGTGCTGCATGGTATTATCAACCAGAATGTCAATGTGGGGAAGCGGGAAGTCATCCTTGGGGATGGCCCTATTCAAGTCTCCGTAGTCCACACACATACGTACCTTGCCATCTTTTTAGGCACCGAAACCACGTTGGCAACCCATTGGGGATAAGAGGTGACGGCTAAGAAACCAGCGTTGAACTACTTCATAACCTCTGCTTTGATCTTCTTTGGTATTTCAAGGCGCATACGACAAACCTTATGCTTTACCGGAGGGAAATCTTCTTTAGTTGGCAGACGATGAACTACAATATATGTGTCTAGTCCTGGCATGTCTTCATATGACCAGGCAAAGATCTCAACATAATCATGTAACATCTGAATCAAATATTGTTTGACACGAAGCTCCAAATTTGCACCTATCTTGGCCTCTTTTATGTTCTCTTCTGTGCTCAAATTCACTGTCTCAACTGGCTCTTCATGAGGCTGTATAGCCCTTTCTTCTTGCTGTAACAGCCTAGCAAGTTCTCTGGGTACCTCACTATCTTCCTCACCTTCATCCTCAACTTAGTTGATCGGATTTTCAAAGTCATAACCGATAATAGCATAATTGTTATCAATGGGATCCATAGTGGATATGGATCTGCAGTTTGTTACGTGAATGTGTGTAAGAGCATAGCTGTATAGACAAAGTAAAAAGCAGAAAAGAAAAAACAGAGAGCACAAAATTTGTATGCAATAAACGTCCAATGCTTGATTAATGCCATACGTAAATGAAACATGATAACCCTCACAAATAAACCAATGTGCCCCGGGTAAGACACATGGCCAAAAAGTTATATTGTTTATTACATATCCAAAAACAAGAAAGACAATTACTTCTAAATAAAAGTAAACAGTATAAAGTCTCTTTCTGTCCAGTTACTGGGTCCACCGTTGGTAGTAGAAAAGATCCAGCTATCCATGTCATACTCATTGTCAGCATCTTCCGTGGCGGAGACAACATCAATAGCATTGATTCTTGAGCCATGCTTGGGCATAGGTGCAGTTATGATGTTGGGAGTCTCTAGGGGATCGAATTCAATCTCCTTGGCCTCGATCAGATCCTGCACCTTGTTCTTCAAAGCCCAACAATCATTCGTGTCATACCCCGGAGTCTCAGAATGGTAGGCGCATCGAGCATTTGGGTTGTAGCGGGGAGAGGCAGTATTAGGATTCTTCGGGGCTTCCTTCAAAGTTACTAGATTGGACTTCAACAACTGTGGAAAAACTTGAGACAACGTCATATTTATCCGGGTAAAATGTCTTGCCGGCCTTTCCGCTCTAGGCTAATTGTTCCTTTGTTGAGTGGGTGCAGGCTTAGAGATCATAACAGCCCCTACCGCTGGACGGTGTTCAGTTCTGTCCTGATTCCTTTGATGGTACACAACACTAACCTCTTTCTTCCAAGCAAATGGTTTCCTTGCTGCATTGGAGGATGCATCCCTTTGGTTCTTACAACTCCTAATTCCAGCTTCCACCCTTTCTCCTATCAAAATCAATTCAGTGAAGCCGACTGAGGAACTTCCAATCAGATAATTGAAAAATGGACCAAACAGGGTACCTAGAAACATATCCACTAGCTCCCTATCAGACAGGGGAGGCTGGACTCTTCCTGCTAAGTCCCTCTATTTCTGAGCATAGTCCTTAAAGCCCTCGCTCGAACCTATAGACATACTTTGGAGTTGAGTACGGGTGGGAGCAAGGTCCGCATTGTACTGATACTGCTTGTTGAAAGCAGCAGTCAGGTCTTCCCAATTACGAATGTTGGCCCCTTCCAGCTGGTAGAACCATTCTAGTTGAGTTCTGGACAGACTATCCTGAAAGAAGTGGACCCATAAGTCCTTGTCAGCAGTGTGAGACTGGATCTTCCTCACATAAGATTGGAGATGCATTTTGGGACATGAAACCCCATTATATTTGGCGAACACTAGCTCCTTGAACTTTTGCGGGATGACAACCCTAAAAACCAAACCCATCTCTTCAAAGTCCAACCCAGGCACTTTCTGGACTTCCATTGCACTCAGACGCTCTTCCAGTTGTTTGTACTTTTCTTCGATCGGAGGATAATGCTCTACATTGTAATCAGTCTCATTGTCAGATTCCCTCGTACTAGGGTCTTCCTCTCTTGTTTTCTCTTCTTGACTGTTTCCTTCCTTTGATGAAGTTACCCATTCAGAGGCTCGCTGCACTGGTCCTTTGATCCTTCTTCCCAGATTCACTAACCCAGTTGGCTTCTTTGGCTTCTTCTTCTCTTTAATAAGAAGGACTTTCAGTTCTTCTTGCCCCTTGGTCAGAGCCATGATCATCTGTTGAAACTGGGAATTCTGAGTCTGTAGATCCGTCACTGTTTGTTCTAGAGCCATTGCTGAAATAAACAGCGAAGAGGATGAGAAACCTGCTTTGAAACCAGCTTATGCAATGATATGTATGATATGTATGATATATGTATGCAATGATTTCAAGGATTTCTAAGACTCAAATTTTCTTAAACAGAAAGAGAACAAACGTTAATTGCATTAAGAAGTTTCATTGGTTACAATAATGCCTCCTGGGCTTACAAAGGGAACAAAGCAACAATAAAAAATCCCAAGCAAAAGGAAGATTCAAGTTTCCCACGGGCGCATCCTTTTTGGTGCAATGTAGGCATTTATGCTCCTCTCCTCGTGAAGTAACCGGGTGAGCTCTAAAACCTTCTTCTCACTGGCGTAGAATTGGGTTTCAAAGGTATCCCGTTCTTCTTTAAGTTGGATCCAGGATTTCCGTAGCTCCTCAAAATCAGTTGGCATATCAGGATGAAGTACGATGTAAGGAGTGTCTCCTTCAGCAATTGGCTCCACAATCACAGGTTAGATGGCGAGGTAAGGCATCATAAGACATTGAGAACGAGCTTGCACCCATTTTAGGTAAGGCTCAAGAGGGATGGAATTCTTATGCCCCCAATGTCTTGCTATCAACCCTGTTCATCATGCCCCAAGTTCTAATGAACCTCTTACGATATCCTTGAACATCATTCTCATAGTCAAATGTGATTCCTTTGACGAGTGTGTCGTGAGGACCATCCCTTCTAGCATAACCAAAATTTTGTAACGCCAAACAAGGGTTATAAGTGATTTCTCCCCTAATTCCTAAAAGAGGGACATTAGGGAATTCCCCACAGTGATCAATGATGGTAACATTCTGCGAGGATCAAGAACACCAATGAATATCCGAATGTGTAAGAGACATCAAGCTATGAGACCATCTCATAACCTGCTCATTTCTCAAAATAGACCGGGGTAGGTGAAAAATAAACCACCTAGCCAATAGAGGAGTGCAACACAGAAGGGTCCCTCTTCTCTTTAGAGTACGAGTATGCAGAGAGTGTAGAATATCCCCAAATAAGGTAAGCACCGGATTATGAGACAGAAAAACCTTAACCATATTCACATCTACAAGGTGGTCCGTGTTAGGGAATAGTACCATCCCATAGATGAGAAGGGCTAACACTTCTTCAAAAGCTTGTAAATCCAGGTTATCCCAAAAATAGTGAGCTTTCTCAAATAGAAACTTAACTGGAAATCCTTGGATATCTCTTCTGGTTTCCCAATTTGCCGCTACATCAGGCTGTTGTAAAGACAAAGCTTGAGCAATCTCTTCAGGCTTTGGGTATCTTTCCATACCGTTGAATGGTAACTTATCAAGGATAGGTACCCTCAATAACTTAGAAAACTCCTCTATAGTAGGCACTAACTGGTAATCAAGAAAAGTGAAGCAGTGGTGCAACGAGTCAAAGAACTGAAAGAGCACCTTTATCATTTCTTCATCAGGGTTTGAAGTGACCAAGCTGAGAATTCGACCATGCTTTTCAGCAAATGGAGAGCTTTCAGGAATCCTTGATTCTAAGTCCTTGAGTTGAGGAGGTACTTTCACAAGGTTGACTTGGATAATGTTCCTGCGAGCGGATGCCATATCCTACAAAATAAGACAAAGATAAGCCCTATAAAATCCTTTAAATGGTTAGTATGATATGCCATGTTATGATGTCATGATTATGCTAAGAAATCACAGATATATCAAGCACAAGCAAATCATACAAGAGACCTTAGGTTTAAGGCTTGCATGGGTTTTAAGGTAGTACCCTCTTGAAGTTGGATTGGTTCAACCTGTCTTATAAATAGTAACCGGGTTCTAAGGGATCTCAATATCACTGGCTTTTCCCACAAGCTTCGTTCGATAGGCGATTGACTCGCAACCAAACAAAACTCAGGAGTCGAGTCTCAATGAGTGTAGCATCTAGTATCTTCCGACTTTGGGAATACACCAAAGAAGGCTATCTCGCTACATCCTAATAGCCAAGTTGTTCATTTAAAGGTTCTAAGGTCAGTTGACGATTCATGACACCATGCAGCGGCCCCGTATTCTCCTTGATTAACTCAAGGGCTACCGATACCAACCAAAGTGTCGCATCAACATAGCCATCGCTTCACCCGTGTCGGTATACCCTACATAGTTTCCACGATCTATTGCTACTTACCTAAAAAGGTTTCCCCAGATCCGGGTGTAAGATCTATATTAACCCAAACAATCCCTTAAAGTAAAAACAAACAAGCAAACAATTTAGAAATGATCTAGACCCTAAGGTAAACCCCACTTTATAATTTCCCCAACAGAGTCGCCAGTTCTGTGATACAGTGGCAGAACCGACTGTTAATACTGGTTTGCATTTTTTGTTTGCAAATGTCGCGGTAAGCAAGAGTCGCCACCGACTTTTCTTTTATCCAACAAAGGAAAGGGTGAAAAGAACAGAAAAAGAACTTTTTAGAGATTTTGAGTAAGGGGGGTAGATTATGGAAAGGGAAGGTGTTAGCACCCTTTCCATCTGTGGTTTTCCACGGGCTCTTAGGTACTTGCTCATTTTAAAAACTATTTGTGTTTGTGTGTTTTTTGAAAGATTTTTGTTTGCTTTATGGTAACTCTTGTATTAGTCCATAAGAGTGTGATAAAACGTTTTGAAAAGATTTTTGAAAGTGTGTAAGTGTGAAAATTTCAGGTTTGAGCAAGTACTTAAGAGTCATCTACCTACTCGAAAAAGGACGTTCTTTTCCTCCTTTCCTTTAGATAGTGCTATCCTACTATTAGTGAGTAGGTAGCTCTATTGTTGTATGTTGAGGGACTATCGAAAGGGACACTATGGTCATTGAAGGCAACAGGTAAGGATATCTTAGCATTCGAAGGAACTGTCATCATATAGGCAACATCGAGGGGACAAGATCATTTATCGAAAGGCAACTCGAGAGACGTTTAGGGACCATGATCTTTAATGATGACTTTTATACTGAGGGTCTTTGCTAAGATATCCCTACGCTCGAGGGACATGACCATTTACGAGGCAACCGAATGAGGAATACCCTAAGGATGAAAGTGTGAGAAGTATGTTTTTTCAGTTATATTATCTTGAGATTAGTTATCTAATGGTTAATTGACTTTATCTTGTCATGCACGTCTAATTTACTAGCAGTTAATATTTAGCAAAAATTTAAAGTGCAGGAATTTAAATCTACGCTATTACAATATTTTCGGGGAGGGCATTTACATGTCCAAATGGGGGAAAGAAAATAAAGAAAAACAGTAAAGTCCTATTTCAATCTATTACATCCCATCAGCAGGTACAATATTATAAAAGATGCGAGAATAAGATAAACGCGCGTGAAAATGGAAAGAAACGTCTAACAACCTAAAAAAGTCTAAGTAAAAAAATCTTTTTGTTTTGTTCGTTTTAAGAAAATAATTAAACTAAAATAACTAAAAAAACTAAATAAAATCCTAATTAAAAAAGAAAAAAATATATTTGATTAAAAATTAATTCTAATAAAACTACTTATATTATTTTTGGTATTTTTGTTAAGAAAAATATTTGAGTTATAAAAACCTAGCTCTAATTATTTTAAAATTAATAAAATGATGTCAAAAATAGTTAAATTAATTGAAAAAAAATCTTAAATCTATGATTATTATTATTTTTTGATTTTTTTATGATTTATAAAAAAGGATTAAAAAGAAGTAAATAACAAAATAAAAATAAATAGGGAAGCTAATGGGCCTGGAACAAATTAGTAAACAGGGGGGTGTTATTTTGAAAAAATCATTGGGCCCATTTGAGAGCCCAGACTGCTTGGATCCAGTGAGGGCACTCCTTGAGAGCACATGATGATCTGGATCGTTTGATCTGAATCAGTGGTGATCAACTGGCTAAGGGTGAGGGCGCATGGTGTTCCTATGGGCTTGTTCAGCATCTGATATGCAGGAAACATATAATAGAAAACAAAATTCAAGGGCTGGGGATCGAACCCAGACCCTCCAGCCTCACAAACATGCGCCTAACCGCTACAACAACCTTCTCATTCGTTACCTAAACTCAATCAATAATATAATATACAAGAAAATGTTAATATTAGAAAAAAAATAAAAACACGTGCGCTGATTTGAATCACCCAGTAGGGGTCTGCCACACATTCATCTCCTACCTCCCTCTGTCGTCTTAGGTAGAAATACCTATTGTGATATGGGGGGGAGAACTGACTTGGGTGTTTTTTCATTTTATCGCAAATGTTACGATTAGCAAGAGTCGCCACCGAATTTTCTTTTATCCAAAAGGAAATGCTGAAAAGAACAGGAAAAACCTTTGAGATTATTTCTTGAGTTCAGGAGGGTAGATTATGAAAAGGGAGGGTATTAGCACCCTTTTCATCCATAGTTATCTATGGGCTCTTAGTTGCTTGCTAGATCACTTGCTTTTGTTTGAAAATATGCTTTGCGTGTTTCTTAAAAGTATTTTGAAAAGGCGCCTTCGTTTAGGCAAACTTTGTAATAGTTCTCGTTCGTAAGAACATATACAAAGTGTTGAGCTTTTGAAAATATTTCATGTTTGGAAAGTGTTTTGGAAGTGTTGGTGTTTGTTTTGAAAATAAGCAAGGATGTTTGATTGGAAAGTGGGCAAGCAACTAGGAAAAATCTACCTACTCAAAAGTCTTTGTTCATTTCTTCCTTCCTTTGATATTGCTATCATACCATTAATTTGGTAAGAAGCCCCATCGTTGGATGTGAAGGGATGGGCGTTGGATGTTTGTATAGTCATAGAAGGAAACTTATGGGACATTTTAGCAATGTCGTTTAGGGACTAGATCGTCTACCGAAGGTAATATTGAGGGTCATCGAGGGACTACGATCTTTTATCGAGGGTCTTTGCTAAAACGCCCATATTCAAGGGACATGACTATTTTCCGATAGGCAACAAAACGGGATCACCCTAAGGGTGCAAGTGTATTTGATTTACATGTATTTAATCTTGATTAGGATTATCTATTTGTTGATTTCATGTCTTGCCATGCATACCCTAATTACTAACATTTATATAAAAGCGATAAATTACGGAAAAGTAAAGTCCTACGCTATTACATCATTAGGGAGAAGGGGTGTACAAATTTACAAATGGGGATCGCAAGAAATTAAAGTCCTAATTATCTATTATAACCATATTGTAATAATGTACAAGAAATGTAAAATGGACTTGTTTTTGTTAAAAAAAGAAATAGGTTTGCCTAAGAAAATGTTTTTGATCTTTTGGTTTTGAAAGAGATAAAAATAAAGTATATAAAAAAAATCTTTTTGGGTGTTTTTGGTTAATGAGAATAAAATGATGGTAAAAATAATAAGAGGAAAAGGAGTCAGAATTAGCGCATGGCTGAAGTAAGAAGCTATGACTCTGGTGCGCTGCAAGTCAGAAGGAAAATGTTAGCAGAAAAAGGAACGGTCAGAAGTTCTGGTCCGGGCACACTAAAATTCGGGGGTTGCTGGGAACAAGGGAAACCCTAGAAGTTCTGATGATGGGTATGTGAAGTGTCAATGTTGTTGAGTGTGAATGTCTAGAAATTTTGGTCCACGATTGTTGTACCCCAAAATTTGCCCTCCCACATTCTTCAAGATTTGCCAAGATCAAGCTTCAAAATCTCTCAAGGATTGCACAGTCCAATGGCCTCCTAACAGTCAAAAATTAGGGTTTTGGTTCTGGCAAAGAAATTGAAGTTTCCAAGGGTCCAAACAAGTCTCACATGCCTACAAACATTATCAAGCATCCATATTCTAAGTTTCAAGACTCACAGCATCAAATTGCACAGAAAAAAAAAACCCTAATTGCTCAACAGTCAACTGCAGGGGCAAAATGGTCATTTGACAGTCAAAAGTCAAAATTTTTGGTCAACATCTTATTTTTAAGCCACAAACATCATTTGATCAATTCTTGATCATGATTTTCAAGGCATGGCTCAAAAAGTCTCAAGATGCAAAAGTTTCCATTTTTGGACAGTTGAAAAAGTCAACTGCAAATTGACCAAGGCATAACTTCCACATGGTTTGTCAGAAAAATTCCATCCAAAGCTCATTTTGAAGAGAATGACATTTCCTACAACTCATATTCACACTTCAAGTCCAAGAAATGCTCTCACAAAAAGTTATCAATCTCAACATTATAGGTCATTTTCAAAAGTCAACAAAAAGGCACTTTAAGTCAAAGACCATAACTTGAGATTGATAAATCAAAATGACATGGGACCAAAGGCATTGGTTAGAGGTCTTCAAGAACTTTCCAAAATGTCCAAGAACATGATCAAAGCTTAAAAATTGAGCAAGATATGCCTTGTGGAAGTTGGGAAATTTTTGGGAATTTTGAAAAGTCAACTTTGCTTCAAATGCCTCAAAAATGCTAATGGGCCTCAATTTCTTCCATGAATCATTATCCAAAAGCTATGCACGACCCATTAAGCTAAAAGGGAGTTATTTTCTTATTTTTAATTAATTAATTGAATTTTTAAACCTATTAATTCATTTAATTAAAATTAAATATGAGGAAAATACTAAATCATGTGTTTCAAATCTTTTTGTGCAGCCAATTCATTCTTTATGGATCAAATATTCGTGTACCATTCAAAAAGGAAAGAATCTTCCATGATTTGGCATAATTGGCATGAAAAAGATTGAAAAAAGATCATGGAAAATCAAATCTCAAAGTCATGAATGAATGGATTTTTGGGCTGGCTTTTTGACCTAATTCATTCACATACATAAGCATAAGTGAAACCTAATGCCAAGAACACAGAAGCTGCGCCCAAGAGATATAACAACTTTGCACTTTTTTTCACAAAAAACTTGAAACTGAAAACCTAGCTAGAGCTCGTTTCAAAGCCTAAAAGCTATTCCAAAACACTCCTGACACTACCAGGAAGCTTTTCCAATCAAAACCACGCCTCCATACTCAAGGAATTGGTAGATTGAAGTCTCACTTTTCATAAAATCATTCATAATCGTGTTTTAAATTTCATGCATCATTTGTGATTTTTAATTGTTGATTTATACTAACATGAGTATTCTGAAGCTAATGGCATGCTTTGATTGAAGTATTAAGCCCTGTATAAGAATCCACCATGAAAGCTTTTTAGGGTTTCTGAAGCTTTGATTTGGGGTTTCACACATAAGGAACAATTGGCCGTTCAAACCTATACCATTGGATTCAGGACATTCAGACAAGATAAAGCCAATACTCGCGCCCTTTTTATATTTGCCCAGGAGCTAATCGCTATTTTTATTGTTTGAGTTTAGTGGGGGTTTAAAACCCCCGCTATCTATTTTGTATTTTCAGGTAAACGAAGAAGAAGGTGGACGTGTCTCAGCAAGACTGGACAGTTTGAATTTAGCGCGTTTTTGTTTTGCTTCAGGCCACCAGCGCTTTTTTACATATGTTATTCACGTTCCATAATAATATCAAACTAACGCGTTGGCTCAGTTGGCTTGTGCGTTGTCCTACAGGCATTGAGACATGGGTTCGATTCCCAGGTCCCCCACTTCTTCAATAATATTTTTCTAAATACGTTTCCATGCAGCATGCTCTCCCAGGGTTCATCATACACCTTTGCCTGTTTGCTTGCCACGCGCTCAGGAGATCAATCCAATGGCCAGAACCTGGACTCCATCATGCACACTAGTCAACCATGCCATACGCAAACGCTGAAAGTCAAAAAGGGCCTGGGATTAATGGGCCAAATTCCTTGCAATTAACCTCCAAAGGGGTCAGATACCCCCATGGTTTGTCCAATTTTCTACTTTTATTTATTTTTCTTTCTATTCTTTTATTTGTTTTTTTTTATTAATTATTTCCTTTAAATTATACAAAATTAATTTTCATAACACAAAAAAATCAGGAATCAAGAAAATAAAAAAATATTTACTTAATATTTAATGCATTAATATTTTTGAAAATAAATTTAATAATTAATTTAGGTTAATTTAGGTTAAAATTTTAATGTTTTTTCTTAAAATAACTAAAAAATGTAGAAATTAGGTTTTTAGCATTTTTATTCTTTTTCTCAATAAATAAATTTTTCTTACTATTAT
This sequence comes from Vicia faba, assembly GCA_948472305.1. Taxonomy (NCBI): domain Eukaryota; kingdom Viridiplantae; phylum Streptophyta; class Magnoliopsida; order Fabales; family Fabaceae; genus Vicia; species Vicia faba. The sequence continues at coordinate 171,549,699 of OX451739.1, read as the reverse complement.
TATTATTAACTATTAATTAATTTTGTAAATAAACATGTAATTAAATAATTAGGATACATTAGGTTAAAACTTTAATTTTTTTCTTTAATAATAACAAATATTTAGAATTAGGGTTTCTTTTAATTAATTCTCTTTATTTCCATTAAATACAAAAAAACATAAAAAATAATTTCTTTTCTTTATTTAATCATTAATTAATTTGTAATTTCAATTTAATTTCTTTAAAGGGTCCAACGCCCTTCGCATATTCGATTCTGATTTCTCTTCGCGCGTTTGTCCTTTATTTTCATTTCAAATATTATGTCAAAGCTTTGTAATAGTAATTAGGACCTTTACATTCCGCATTTTATTTAAAATCGGGTCTTTGTTAATTTGGCGATGTATAGACCCGCGCCTTGTAATAGCGTAGGACTTTATTTCCCGCATTTTAATTTCCGCACCCTTTAAACTGCTAATCACACGAAAGAATGAACGGCCCCAAATAAAATCAAAGCGTAGCTCACCCAAGGCATGATCAAGATAAAACATAATTGAAAATGACACACAATTCACACACCACTCTTAGGGTACACTTCAATGTTGCCTTGCCCCTCGAAACGTGGTCGTCGAGTATAGGACGTTTTAGTAAGTCCTTATGTCCATGAACATGGCATAAGGGTAGCTTCTAAGGTGTCCTACTGTTGCTCTGGTGACCACACTGTCCCTAAACTCGAATTGACCCGAACACCTCCAACGGTGGTGCTACCTACCTCTCAATGGTGGGATGGCACTACCTTAAGGACATTTACACAGATTAATTCCTTAGGGTAGGTAGATGACTCATAGATACTTGCTCTAATTCAAAACAAAACAAAACTCTTTTCACACCGACACTTTCAAAAAGCTTTCAAAACAATTTTTCAAACACTCTTGAGGACTGATACAAGAGTCGATCTGAAACTTTAAACGAAACTTTTTCAAACTCACTCCCACTTGAAAAGCAAACAATTTTGAAAACACAAATGAGCAAGTATCTAAGAGCCCGTGGATAACCATGGATAGAAAGGGTGCTAACACCTTCCCTTTCTATAAATCTACCTCCCGAACCGAGAAATTATCTCATAAGGAATTTTGCTGTGCTTTTGTCCTGTCCATGTTGGAGAAAATAAAAGACGGTGGCGACTCTTGCTTACCGCGACATTTCGCGAACCAGCATTAAACAGTCAGTTCCAGATCCACCGATCACAGAACTGGCGACTCTGCTGGGGATCTCTTATAAAGTGAGGTGTACCTTAGGACTAAGATCACTTGTGTTTTCAATTGAATTTTTTGTTTGCTTTATTATTGTGGGCTGCATCGGAGTTACATAGATCCTAACCCGGATCTGGGGATACCCTGTTAGGTAGCATAAGCTGTGAGGGACCTGTCCGGCGTAGACCGACATGGGTGAAGCAGTGGCTACGTTGGTGTGGCACCTTGGTCTGTACCGATATCCCTTGTGTCGCAACGAGGAGAATATGGGTCTTCTGAGGAGTCATTAAGCACCAACCGACCTTAGAACCTTAAATGACCCAACTTGGCCAATAGAACAGTAGCAGTATGCTACGCCCATTGAGGCTAAACTCTCGTGATGGTTCTGGCCGCAAGAAAAGGTTGCGATGCTGGAGTTATGACCGATTGAGGGTAGTCAGTGATATTGGGATCCTCTAGAACCCGGTTACTTCTGATAGGACAGTTCCTAACCAACAAACTGAAAGAGGGTAATACCTAGACCCCATGCTGGCCTAAACTCTAAGGGCTCTTTGTGTGACTTGTGTGCCTTCCAACTTGATTATCTGCATGCTTGTTATCTGACACTTGAGTTTCTTGCAGGTTTTGTTTACAGTCTTTAATCTGGACTCATAACAGGGTTACTTATATCACCCCACGCATAGCATAACATCATAACATCATACCATTGCATACATCCTGCATAAGGATTAACCCATTTCAAGGATCTCAAGGGTTTGCGATGCAGGTCATGATGAACTAATTATCCAGCAAGGGGCAAAGGGGATTTATTTTCCTCTAGCCAAGGTTGTCAGGGTCTATGACCCACTGGATATGGTGAGCCTTTGACCCTTGAAGAAGGACTCTCAACAATAGGCAGTTCCTTCAATCAAGCTACAAATTCAAATGCTAACAATTTTCTTGTTTACCCTGTGAGATCCTTGAAAATATTGCATGCATATATATACATCATTGCATTACAGGTATCCTTGTTACAGGTCACTTACCATCTGCGATGTTTATTTCAGCAATGGCTTCCCAACAATACAACCAGGACCTTTATGCTCAAGAGACTCGGTTCAGGGAAATCCTCCTGAATCTATCCAAGGGGCATGAAGAGCTGAGAACACTTCTCATGGGGACTTTGGTCAGGAACAGTGCTGAGGATGAACGGCTGAAACATCTGCAAGCTGAGGTGGAGGCAATGAGAGCCCAGATGCTTGGGCAGGTGACTATCATTCAAGGCTTAGCTCAAAGACAAGAAGAGCTCGGAGTTCTCGTCAACCAACTGCTTCAGGGTAACCAACTGGGGCAAACGTCTAAGGGTAAAGAGCCAATCATCATTCAACCACCTTTGAGACAAGGAGATAAGGGGAGAGTTCCTCAAATGGCTTCAGTGTCACCAATTCAGCATCAACCTCACCAGCTCCAGCCAGACAAGCCCAAAAGGCAATTCACCAAGCTCAACGTGTCGTTGCCTCAAGCTTTACAACAACTATTGAGGTTGAATTTGGTAACTCTAAGGGACCCTCCCAAGAATCCCAACAGGACACCTTCAAGGTATAACCCCAACGCCCGCTGTGCTTATCATTCCGGCAGCTCGGGGCATGCTACAGAGGATTGTTGGACCTTGAAGAACAAGATCCAGGACCTGATTGATGAAGGAGCTGTGGAATTCACCCGAGATGGCCAGGCTGAACACTTCTATCATCCTTACAGGATTCACCAGTTGAAGTAACAAGCCCTGAGATGAAAGGACTTTTTGTTCACTCGGATCTTTCAAGTTGTAATTTTCTTTTGATTGTTCAAACATTTATTCATGTCAAACTTGGTTATTTCATTAATGCATTGCACATGTCTTTTGAAGTAATTATTTTGTATTCACTATATTGCAAATTGCCTCATTTTTCTGTGATGATCAACTCTTGATTAAGAAATTCTAAGCCTCTTGAGGGAGGATGACGAAAATGATACCACAATCTACAATATGCTTTTGAACAGACCCCGCTGATGAGGTACAGGCATTGTTTCAATTCCTAAACACTGTAGTTATAAGGATAATAATCCCTCGTCAACCCCTTTGAGCCAAAGAAGTAGGAGTTTTCTTTTCGAAAATTAAAACCCTTAATCATAACCTGGGGCAGGGTAGTTCTCTCAGCTGATCCAAGTGCACAACGAATGGCACCAAAGAGGTCCTTACAAAACAAAAGACAGTGATGGTTCCGAATAACCATAAAGACAGGCAGTCATTATATCTCAAAAATAAAAGCCCATTAAGTCAAAACCTATGAAGGAGACTTACAAAACTGGGGCATCCCGCTGATTGTAATCACAAAAGAAACATTTTAGGCAAAATTTAGGGATAGCGAAATCAAAAAAGAAAAGAGGTCATACAAATCCTCAACAAAAACAAAAAATGACTGCCTATTCAGAATAAACCATCAATATCTGAACCATCATTGGAACATCAGGATAAAAACTCAAATAAGGTCTAACGCACGATCAACTGAGTTTAGGATTGAAGAACATCACGAAGAGCGGGTGGGTACAAATAAAATTTGAGCCTTTATCCTTTGTTTCTTAAACCGTGAACCAGACCACGTTATAACCCTCAAAAGTCCTAGCTGAAGCATGGGTTAGTTCGAAAGCATACTGTTACGAAAGGTATCCTGACTCCTTAAGGCTTGCGGTAAAATAATGAGTTGACATCACAGTTTACAAAACTTGCTTGTTTTACTAAAAATTCATTTTCAAAAATTTCAAGACAGACATAAGCGTTGCATTTTTAACATAACCTTGTTTGCATATGACTTTTTGTTTGAACAGCAGAGAAATTCGCACGACGAATATCCAGTGAACAAAATCTTCTCAACAAAAGCTCAAATGGAAGAAGCACTCCCAATCAAGAGGCAGACATGATCATGGTCTATTATCTGGGGCAGTCCAATCAAGATTCAGAGCATCTCTCAAAGACCAAATAGCCTGGGGCAAATCTCCGCCTGAGTCATTTGGGGGCATTCCAACAACGAATCTTGCCTGAGCAAACATCTTCTGGTGGCAGGGCAAAACACTTCTAACAGGGGCAACTCCCTACATCCTGAGAGCATGGACATAGTCGGAAAAAAAATACTGCGCATAATCAAAGACCCGCTAGGTTGACACACCTAGGCAAAAATAAGAGCTTCCCGGCGAACCAAAAGGGTTCGGGCAAAATAAGGGATGAAATGAAAAAAAATCGTACACCCGGCAAGTCGAAAACCTGAAAAGGCGGCTTGGGCAAAAATGGGTATCCCGGTGGATTAAAAACCCGAGAGGGTGGTCCAGGCAAAAGTTAGGGATCAAAGCGTACGACTATGTCCCGACATCTCGTCACTTGCCTACCAGAGGAAGATTTGTCAATCGGCAGTCATCAAGCACCTCCACAAGGTATCTTCTTCCCTCACCTCAGAAACAGGGGCAATTTTGAGTTGTCCAGGCGATCCAGTTTGCTCTGTCAACCAAGGTACCAAGGTAAGTTCAGCTGAAGAACATAACCAATATATCTTAATTCCCCAGAGAGTGAGCCAACAAGTCAATACACTCTCCCCAAGCAAAGCTATACTATTAACCTCAAAGAAGTTGGGTATCCCCAGCAGATCTCAACATTCCCCAGCGCAATATACGAATATTCTTAACAAGCATCCCCGACAATCTCGATTTAAGATCATTCCCCGGCGGTATACGAACATTCAGCGAAGCCACTTTCCCAGTGCATATCAAAAATTTCCCCAGGAAAGTCCAGTCCAAAAGCCTCCCCAGGAAAGTGGAATCCATCTCCCCAGCAGGAAGCTTATCCCCAGTAGATTCTGGAAGCTCCCCCCTACAGAGCACGAACGCGTCTCCCGGCTTTATTCAAAGGTTATTTCCCCACCAGGATATAACTGGGTTATCCTCAACCAATAACCAGGGAAAGATCGTCCCCGACGAAGTCTTCCTATCCCCCAGCGGAGTTCATCATATTCTTCAACAAAATTCAACAATGGTATCCCCAATGGAGTTCTCATTCATCTCAGCGAAGCACCTCTCCTCCCACAGAGTATTGTTCCCCAGCAAGATCGCTAGAGTAGTTATTCCCCGCAAAGTAATCTCTTCATCAAGTTTATTCCCCAACAGAGTCATCTTCTCCTACCGGTTCATTCTTGCAATCTTCATCCCCAGCAGAAACGAAAAACTCTCTTCAACCATCAGCCCTGGATTTAACTCCCGGCATTCGTCAAGGATATATTTTCCTAGACGAAAATACATTCAAAAACATCACATACATCATGATACATGCATAAACGCATCATATCTTACAATCTCATTTATGTTGAGAACATCATTGCTTGATCCATGGCATGCATTACATACGACTGACTTTTACATTTCAGGAAAGATCCAGTTAAGTTCTCAGCTAGTCCAAGACCTTGCCTGGTTCAGTTAAATTGACTCCTAAAGATTTTTCTGATGCCGATCCAGTCAAAGGCCTTCTCTGGTCCAGTTAAATCGATTCCTAAAGATTTTCCTGATGAAGACCCAGTTGAAGATTCAAAGACCTTGCCTGGTCCAGTTAAATCGACTCCTAAAGATTTTTCTGATGCCGATCCAGTCAAAGGCCTTCTCTGGTCCAGTTAAATCGATTCCTAAAGATTTTCCTGATGAAGACCCAGTTGAAGATTCCAAGACCTTGCCTGGTTCAGTTAAATCGACTCCTAAAGATTTTTTTGATGCCGATCCAGTCAAAGGCCTTCTCTGGTCCAGTTAAATCGATTCCTAAAGATTTTCCTGATGAAGACCCAGTTGAAGATTCAAAGACCTTGCCTGGTCCAGTTAAATTGACTCCTAAAGATTTTTCTGATGCCGATCCAGTCAAAAGCCTTCTCTGGTCCAGTTAAATCAATTCCTAAAGATTTTCCTGATGAAGACCCAGTTGAAGATTCAAAGACCTTGCCTGGTCCAGTTAAATCGACTCCTAAAGATTTTTCTGATGCCGATCCAGTCAAAGGCCTTCTATGGTCCAGTTAAATCGATTCCTAAAGATTTTCCTGATGAAGACTCAGTAGAAGACGTCCAAGATTCCTTCATCATACTGTTGAGGTAGTAATCGCCCGAGGTTCTCTCATCGTTACTGTTGAGGTAGTAATCGCCCAAGGTTCTCTCATCGTTACTGTTGAGGTAGTAATCTCCCGAGGTTTTCTCATCTTTACTGTTGAGGTAGTAATCGCCCAAGGTTCTCTCATCGTTACTGTTGAGGTAGTAATCGCCCAAGGTTCTCTCATCGTTACTATTGAGGTAGTAATCGCCCAAGGTTCTCTCATCGTTACTGTTGAGGTAGTAATCGCCCAAGGTTCTCTCATCGTTACTGTTGAGGTAGTAATCGCCCAAGGTTCTCTCATCGTTACTGTTGAGGTAGTAATCGCCCAAGGTTCTCTCATCGTTACTGTTGAGGTAGTAATCGCCCAAGGTTCTCTCATCGTTACTGTTGAGGTAGTAATCGCCCAAGGTTCTCTCATCGTTACTGTTGAGGTAGTAATCGCCCAAGGTTCTCTCATCGTTACTGTTGAGGTACGCAGGTTCTCGCTAAGGAATCTCTTACGCGATCAACACCTAGATGGCATCTATAAGCCCATCCACATACTGACAGTCTCCAAATGGCATCTATAAGCCCATTCCCGACAAGACCCCGTCACCACACCAGATGGCATCTATAAGCCCATCCCCCTATCCAGCATCTCTCCAAATGGCATCTGTAAGCCCATTCCCTGCATCATATTGCTGATACTCTACTATGTGAGTGCAAATTTCTGGGCACTCTAGTGTTCAATCATCTTCCACCTTCGGATTACGAAAGGCATGTCAGCCAATCTACATCCTCAAGTCTAAGAAGATTGAACAGGGGCAACTGTTGTACCCCAAAATTTGCCCTCCCACATTCTTCAAGATTTGCCAAGATCAAGCTTCAAAATCTCTCAAGGATTGCACAATCCAATGGCCTCCTAACAGTCAAAAATTAGGGTTTTGGTTATGGCAAAGAAATTGAAGTTTCCAAGGGTCCAAACAAGTCCCACATGCCTACAAACATTTTCAAGCATCCATATGCTAAGTTTCAAGACTCACAGCATCAAATTGCACAGTAAAAAAAAAACCCTAATTGCTCAACAGTCAACTGCAAGGGCAAAATGGTCATTTGACAGTCAAAAGTCAAAATTTTTGGTCAACATCTTATTTTGAAGCCACAAACATCATTTGATCAATTCTTGATCATGATTCTCAAGGCATGGCTCAAAAAGTCTCAAGATGCAAAAGTTTCCATTTTTGGACAGCTGAAAAAGTCAACTGCAAATTGACCAAGGCATAACTTCCACATGGTTTATCAAAAAAATTCCATCCAAAGCTCATTTTGAAGAGAATGACATTTCCTACAACTCATCTTCACACTTCAAGTCCAATAAATGCTCTCACAAAAAGTTATCAATCTCAACATTATAGGTCATTTTCAAAAGTCAACAAAAAGGCACTTTAAGTCAAAGACCATAACTTGAGATTGATAAATCAAAATGACATGAGACCAAAGGAATTGGTTAGAGGACTTCAAGACCTTTCCAAAATGTCCAAGAACATGATCAAAGCTTAAAAATTGAGCAAGATATGCCTTGTGGAAGTTGGGAATTTTTTGGGAATTTTGAAAAGTCAACTTTGCTTCAAATGCCTCAAAAATACTAATGGGCCTCAATTTCTTCCATGAATCATTATCCAAAAGCTATGCACGACCCATTAAGCTAAAAGGGAGTTATTTTCTTATTTTTAATTAATTAATTGAATTTTTAAACCTATTAATTCATTTAATTAAAATTAAATATGAGGAAAATACTAAATCATGTGTTTCAAATCTTTTTGTGCAGCCAATTCATTCTTTATGGATCAAATATTCGTGTACCATTCAAAAAGGAAAGAATCTTCCATGATTTGGCATAATTGGCATGAAAAAGATTGAAAAAAGATCATGGAAAATCAAATCTCAAAGTCATGAATGAATGGATTTTTGGGCTGGCTTTTTGACCTAATTCATTCACATACATAAGCATAAGTGAAACCTAATGCCAAGAACACAGAAGCTGCGCCCAAGAGATAGAACAACTTTGCACTTTTTTTCACAAAAAACTTGAAACTGAAAACCTAGCTAGAGCTCGTTTTAAAGCCTAAAAGCTATTCCAAAACACTCCTGACACTACCAGGAAGCTTTTCCAATCAAAACCACGCCTCCATACTCAAGGAATTGGTAGATTGAAGTCTCACTTTTCATAAAATCATTCATAATCGTGTTTTAAATTTCATGCATCATTTGTGATTTTTAATTGTTGATTTATACTAACATGAGTATTCTGAAGCTAATGGCATGCTTTGATTGAAGTATTAAGCCTTGTATAAGAATCCACCATGAAAGCTTTTTAGGGTTTCTGAAGCTTTGATTTGGGGTTTCACACATAAGGAACAATTGGCCGTTCAAACCTATACCATTGGATTCAGGACATTCAGACAAGATAAAGCCAATACTCGCGCCCTTTTTATATTTGCCCAGGAGCTAATCGCTATTTTTATTGTTTGAGTTTAGTGGGGGTTTAAAACCCCCGCTATCTATTTTGTATTTTCAGGTAAACGAAGAAGAAGGCGGACGTGTCTCAGCAAGACTGGACAGTTTGAATTTAGCGCGTTTTTGTTTTGCTTCAGGCCACCAGCGCTTTTTTACATATGTTATTCACGTTCCATAATAATATCAAACTAACGCGTTGGCTCAATTGGCTTGTGCGTTGTCCTACAAGCATTGGGACCTGAGTTCGATTCCCAGGTCCCCCACTTCTTCAATAATATTTTTCTAAATACGTTTCCATGCAGCATGCTCTCCCAGGTTTCATCATACACCTTGCCTGTTTGCTTGCCACGCGCTCAGGAGATCAATCCAATGGCCAGAACCTGGACTCCATCATGCACACTAGTCAACCATGCCATACGCAAACGCTGAAAGTCAAAAAGGGCCTGGGATTAATGAGCCAAATTCCTTGCAATTAACCTCCAAAGGGGTCAGATACCCCCATGGTTTGTCCAATTTTCTACTTTTATTTATTTTTCTTTCTATTCTTTTATTTGTTTTTTTTATTAATTATTTCCTTTAAATTATACAAAATTAATTTCCATAACACAAAAAAAATCAGGAATCAAGAAAATAAAAAAATATTTACTTAATATTTAATGCATTAATATTTTTGAAAATAAATTTAATAATCAATTTAGGTTAATTTAGGTTAAAATTTTAATGTTTTTTCTTAAAATAACTAAAAAATGTAGAAATTAGGTTTTTAGAATTTTTATTCTTTTTCTCAATAAATAAAATTTTCTTACTATTATTATTATTAACTATTAATTAATTTTGTAAATAAACATGTAATTAAATAATTAGGATACATTAGGTTAAAACTTTAATTTTTTTCTTTAATAATAACAAATATTTAGAATTAGGGTTTCTTTTAATTAATTCTCTTTATTTCCATTAAATACAAAAAAACATAAAAAATAATTTCTTTTCTTTATTTAATCATTAATTAATTTGTAATTTCAATTTAATTTCTTTAAAGGGTCCAACGCCCTTCGCATATTCGATTCTGATTTCTCTTCGCGCGTTTGTCCTTTATTTTCATTTCAAATATTATGTCAAAGCTTTGTAATAGTAATTAGGACCTTTACTTTCCGCATTTTATTTAAAATCGGGTCTTTGTTAATTTGGCGATGTATAGACCCGTGCCTTGTAATAGCGTAGGACTTTATTTCCCGCATTTTAATTTCCGCACCCTTTAAACTGCTAATCACATGAAAGAATGAATGGCCCCAAATAAAATCAAAGCGTAGCTCACCCAAGGCATGATCAAGATAAAACATAATTGAAAATGACACACAATTCACACATCACTCTTAGGGTACGCTTCACTGTTGCCTTGCCCCTCGAAACGTGGTCGTCGAGTATAGGACGTTTTAGTAAGTCCTTATGTCCATGAACATGGCATAAGGGTAGCTTCTAAGGTGTCTTACTGTTGCTCTCGTGACCACACTGTCCCTAAACTCGAATTGACCCAAACACCTCCAACGGTGGTGCTACCTACCTCTCAATGGTGGGATGGCACTACCTTAAGGACATTTACACAGCTTAATTCCTTAGGGTAGGTAGATGACTCATAGATACTTGCTCTAATTCAAAACAAAACAAAACTCTTTTCACACCGACACTTTCAAAAAGCTTTCAAAACAATTTTTCAAACACTCTTGAGGACAGATACAAGAGTCGATCTGAAACTTTAAATGAAACTTTTTCAAACTCACTCCCACTTGAAAAGAAAACAATTTTGAAAACACAAATGAGCAAGTATCTAAGAGCCCGTGGATAACCATGGATAGAAAGGGTGCTAACACCTTCCCTTTCTATAAATCTACCTCCCGAACCGAGAAATTATCTCATAAGGAATTTTGCTGTGCTTTTGTCCTGTCCATGTTGGAGAAAATAAAAGACGGTGGCGACTCTTGATCCTCCATTGAAAACTTTCCAATTTTGCCAAAAATCCAATCTTTTTGCACATGGAATGCTTGATACGAGTTTTATCATGACATTGGTGATGATTAGGTCCTAAAAATAGAAAAATATCTCATGTAATCAAGTTTTGTGATTTTATTTGATTTACATTGATTTAAAATGGAATAATTCAATAAAAAATCAAATAAAATAATAAAATTGATAAATGGGCTCAAGGAAGAAGCTAGGACACGTGTGTAGTGTGACAAGATCAAATCAAGTGGAAAAGAATGGGCCCCTTTGACAAAATTTGAAGTTTTGGGGATAGTTGACTTTTGGCAATTTTGCAAAAATGCCCAACTTCAACAATGCATAACTTCTTCAATTTTGAACTTTTGGAGGTGTTCTTGGACTTTTTAGAAAGCTTGAGATGTACTATAACCAACCCTTTTGGTCTCATATCATTTTGATATTCCATGCTCAAGTTATAAGCTTTGGCAAAAAAGGTGTTTTTGTTGACTTTCAAAAATGACCTATAATGTCCAAATTTATAACTTCTTGTGAGTGCATTTTATGATCTTGGGGTATGAATATGGATTGTATGAAATTGCATCCTCTTCAAAATGAGATTTGGATGGGTCATTTCTCATAAAGTATGAGAAAGTTATGCTTGGTCAAATTTGAGTTGACTTTTCCTGCAAAACCCTAATTTAGCAACTTTTGAGTCTTGATGAATTTTGAGTAATCCTTGATGAATCATGATCCACCCTTGATCAAATGATGAAATATACTTCAAAATGAGAATGTTGACAAAAAATCTTGAGGTTTGACTGTATCAGGGTCACAGTTGACTTTTGCCCTAGCACATTCGATCTTTGGACCCTTTGAGCAATTGATTGATCAAACTTCCTCTGCAAGGCTTGAAATTTGGCATGGATGATCTTAATAGCATATTAGGACATTGTGTGGAACTTGAGGTGATTTTGATGCAAGGACCTTGATGCAACACAAAACCCTAATTTGGGATTGACTGTCTTAGGAGATGACTTGACTGTCCAACTCTTGAGCAATTTTGAGCAACTTGGAGATTTTTCTTGCAATGTCTTGGGAAATATGAGAGGGAAAATTTGGGGTACAACATACGGGCTCTTAGGTACTTGCTCATCATTTTCAAAATGTTTTCTTTGTGCTTGTGGGTTTTGAAAAAGTTTTGTTTTAACTTCGATTTAACACTTGCGTCTGTCTTCAAGAGTGTAATGAAGTGTTTTTGAAAACTTGTTTGTAAAAGGAGTGTAAGTGTGAAAAAGTTTTGTTTGGATGAGCAAGTATCTAAGAACTAATCTACCTACTCGAAAAAGGAGTCGTTCTATGCTAATTTCCTTTAGACAATGCTATCCCACTATTAGTGAGTAGGTAGCACAGTCGTTGGAGTTTGAGGGTCAATTCGAAAGAGGGACATACGGTCACTAAAGCAACGTTAGGATGTATTAGCGGTAACCCTAGTGTCTTAGATCATTTGTTCGAGGCAACAATATCCGAGGCAACCATTTCGAGGCAACTATGATCTTTTAGACAAGAGGGTGACCTCTAAAACAACCTATACTCAATGTCCGTTTACGAAGGCAACCAAGTGGGGTGTACCCTAGGAGTGCGCATGTGAGAGTGTATTGATTTTAGTTATTTTTTATCTTTGCACATGTTTAGGGTGATCTAACCGTTTTAAGATTAAACATTCATTCTTGTCATGCAAACCCTATTATCAAACATCTAGCAGTTGTATAATTTGCAGAATTAAAATGCGGAAATTAAACTAAATTATTACAAGGCGTCCGGTATTTACATCGCCAAAAGCAACCCTTTGAAATTTAAACGCGGAAAAATAAATATCCTAATTAACTATTACAAACCGGGAGCAGATACATTAATTGGATAAATAAAAATAAATCGCGCGAGAAAATTAAATCGAATGCGAAATTAGGGTTTTGACTCTTTTAATTAAAGAAAATGTTTTTGTTGTTTTTATTTTTAAGAAAAGAAATTAAATCCTAAAATTGAATGCTAAGTTAATTATTAAATTAATTAAATGGAAAAAATAATTAATGACATATTTTTGGAGTTTTTGTTATTTTAGGAAAGAAAATAAAATAAATAAATTAGTATTAAAACCTAATTATTCTAATTGATTTTTAATTATTTGCAAAAATAAATTAAAGTTACCTAATTAATCTACCTAATTAAATTAATAAATATTTATTAAAAAAATAAAGTTCTGAAATTTAATTGGATAAAAATGTTTTTTTGTGATTTTTTGATTAAAAAAGGAATTAATTTGGTTAGTAATTAAAATAAATAAAATAAAATAACTAAATGAAAGAAAAAAAAGAAAATATAAAGAGAGATAGGGATTGGGCCTGATTTTCAAGGGTGTCAATAGCAGAAATTCTGGGCCCAATTGTGATGTCCACATTGACTTTTTTCAATCCAGCGCACGTGCATTGACTTGGCATATGGTACACCTTCAACGCTGGCCACCAGATCTGGCCATCTGGCCATCTGGTGTGTTGGATAGTGAGAGTGTATGATGGAACTCCTGGCCTTGCTTGTACTGAATTGCATTGAAAACAAATAATATGGAGAAAATAGGGGGACCTGGGATTCGAACCCAGGTCCTAAAGGGAAATCTATGCCACGCTTTCCACTACACCACTTGCTTCTTATTGTTAGTATAATGCAAATCAATAATAATATAAAAAACAAAAGCTAATGGGCAGAAAAATAAAAAAACATGCGCGCTGTTTGAATAGCCAAATGGGGGAGTGCCAACGCATCATCCCTGTCCTCTCTTCCGTAGCTAAAAATGCAAAGGCCTATACCCACAGACGCTGTCCGTTGCTACAAGTCAGGCTTATTCCAAAATCTCCTACAGGCCATGAAAATGGATTCTAAGACCATGGTTGAGGTCGTCTCATCCTCCTGATTGCAACCATGGCCATTATTAGGGCCAATTTTTCCTGAAAATAAAAAACCTAAAACCAAACACAAAACCCTAGCAATGGTGATTCATGATACATGCCAGATAAATGAAATTGGTTATTGGCAAAAGCTTGTAAATGACATGGTGATCAAGAATATGCAATTGTTTTTCATTATAGATGCAAGAATGAAGCTAATCGATTTCAAGAAAAGGATGGTTCCGTGAACGACTTACAGTGCGTGGGAGGGTCTGAAAACGTGTGCTTTTGGTTGCTTTCGCTTGTGGAGATTGCCAGGAGATGATTGGGACCACTGCTAAGCCTTGAAACTGCCTATAGGAGTGATTTCGAACTCACACTTTTTGCTTGATTTTTCAGTTTTTATTCTTGCTCTATAACTGATCTCCAACCCTTATTTTTGTCTGCACACGACCCTTATGTATTGCACAATGTATTAGGGTTGCAAACTCAGTCCAAATCTCCCTCTTTCAATGCTTTGATATTTGATTTGATCCTCCTTTAAAGCTTTCCAAAATTGGCTTGATTTGAATCTTTTTGTGCACACAAGCTTTGATACGAATTGGGAATGGTTCTGGCTGTCCAATGAAACCTGAAATCATCAAAAGATCTTTGGTTTTTAATATTTTTGATTTTATTTGATTTAATTTGATTTAAAATGAATTAATTCATATAAAAACCAAATTAAATAATAAAAATATGATATGGACACATGGCCAAGGCTATAGCACATGGGCTATAATGCCAACTCAAAACAAGTGAAAAAGAATGGGCCCATTTGGCAAAATTTGAAGTTTTGGGCATAGTTGACTTTTGGCAATTTTGCAAAAAAGTCCAACTTCAACAATGCATAACTTCCTCAATTTTGACTCTTTTGAGGTGTTCTTGTAATTTTTAGAAAGCTTGAGATGTACTATAATCAACCCTTTTGGTATCATCTCAATTTGATATTCCGTGCTCAAGTATGAAGCTTTGACAAAAAAGGTGTTTTTGTTGACTTTCCAAAATGACCTATAATGTCCAAATTCATAACTTCTTGTGAGTGCATATTTTGATCTTGGGAGCTGACGATGGATTGTAGGAAATTGCATCCTCTTCAAAATGAGATTTGGATGGGTCATTTCTCATAAAGTATGAGAAAGTTATGCTTGGTCAAAGTTGAGTTGACTTTTCCTACAAAACCCTAATTTAGCAACTTTTGAATCTTGATGAATTGTGAGCAATCCTTGATGAATCATGATCAACCCTTGATCAAATGATGAAATATACTTCAAAATTAGGATGTTGACAAAAAATCTTGAAGTTTGACTGCATTTGGGTCACAGTTGACTTTTGCCCTAGCACAATCGATTTTCAGGCCTTTGAGCAATTGATTGAGCAAACTTCCTCTGCAAGGCTTGAAACTTGACATGGTTGATCTTGATAACATATTAGGTAATTGGTGAGCAATTGGGGTCACTTAGACTCAAGGATCTTGATGCAATGTGAAACCCTAGTTTGAGTAGACTGCCTTAGGAGAGAGCTTGTCTGGCCAACCCTTGGGCTACCTTGAGCAACTTGGAGATCTTTCTTGCAATGCTTTGAGAAATATGGGAGGGAAAATTTTGGGGTACAACAACTGCCCCTGTTCAATCTTCTTAAACCTGAGGATGCAAATTGGCTTTCGTGCCTTTCGTAATCCGAAGGTGGAAGTGGATTGAACACTAGAGTGCCCAAAAATTTGCACTCGTACGAAGTGGTAATTGTCTTGTGATGTCGGGAATGGGATTACAAATTCCATTTGGAGGAGTGTCGATC
Organism: Vicia faba; assembly: GCA_948472305.1. Lineage (NCBI taxonomy): Eukaryota > Viridiplantae > Streptophyta > Magnoliopsida > Fabales > Fabaceae > Vicia > Vicia faba. The sequence continues at coordinate 171,534,090 of OX451739.1, read as the reverse complement.
GCATAAGAGATTCCTTAGCGAGAGCTTGTATACCTGTTGTTGAGGAAGATTCCGCTGGGGAAGTTTGATCTTTCATGGAGAGAGATAGAAATTTAAGAGCTTCGTCGTCCGTCATTCTGCTGGTGAGTCGTCTCTGTTGATATTTAGGAACTTCAATCGTCCGTACTCAACTGAGGGAACAACTTTTGCTGAGATTTAGGAGCTCATCCGTAATTCAACTAAGAAAACATATTTGCTGAGATTTAGGAGCTAGTCTGTAATTCAACTGACTTTGTCGAGATTTAGGAGCTAATCTGTAATTCAACTGTGTGATACGGTGGGAGAACTGACTTGGGATTTTGCGTTTGTGTTTGCAAATGTTTCGGTTTAGCAAGAGTCGCCACCGACTTTTTACTTTATCCTAAGGAAAGGTCAAAAAGCACAGGAAAGACCTTTGAGATGTTTTCTTGAGTTCGGGGAGTATATTATAGAAAGGGAAGGTATTAACACCCTTTCTATCCATGGTTATCCATGGGCTCTTAGTTACTTACTTAGATCACTTGCTTTGCTTTTCAATTGTTTGAAATGGTGTTTTTCAATTGTTTGAAATGGTGCTTTGTGTGTGATTTTGAAAGATGTTTTGAAAAGAGGCCATTGTTGTGGCAACCTTTGTAATGATTCTTGTTTGAATGTATACAAAGGTGTTTTTGTATTTTGAAATTTTTTCAATGTTTGAAAGTAGGGTTTTGAAATTGTGTTGTGAAGTGTATTTTGAAGATAGCAAGGATGTTTTTGCAAGCCTTGATCAAGTAACTAAGAGTTATCTACCCTATTTTACTCAAAGATCTTTCTTATGTTTTTAACCCTTTTAACAATGTTGTTTCACCATTATATTTAGGGAACAACCTTGTGTTAGGATGTTAAACGGGACAGGCGCGGGTCATCGTATAGACCATGATAGCAATGGTGTCAAGTATTTTTGGCAATTTTCTTGAGGGACTTTATCATTTTGCTTAGGCAACTCAGATAGCGTCATCGAGGGACTATGATCTTTGTTTTGTTTTTGTTTTGCCAAAGTAACTTGACATGCATATCATGGCCCATTTTTGAAGGCAACAAGTGGATTGAAACCCTAGGGGTACAAGTGTGCATTGTGTTTATTTTCATGCATTGTTATCTTGGATTAGGTCAAACTAATTGTTGATTTTATTTTGCATACAAACCCTAGGTCTAATCATGGCATAATTGAAAGCATAAAGGTGCGAGAATTTTAAATTTTACACTATTACAACATGATATAGGAAGGGGGTACAAATTTGATTTGGGGATTATTTTGTAAGAAATTAAATCCTAAATTATTACAACCAAATTGAATGTACAAGGCATAATATTTAAATGTACAATATTTAAATAAATACAATAAATAAATAGTAAATAAAGTGTATTATGCAAAAAATGTTTTTATGTATGTAAAAAGTATTTTTAATGTGAAATGCTAATAAATAAAAATTTAATTTCAATTATTTTGTTTTTTTAGGGCAAAACCCTAATTTCTTAAATAAATAGTATTATTTATTATTTATATACAATAATGTATTAATTGGTACAAAAATATAAGTATATTGAAAAAATGGTATTTTTAGTATAAAATATTAATAAAAATAAAAATGTATTATTTTTGTGTTTTTTTGTCCTAATTAATTAATAAAATATGTATAGATATGTATTAAATATATTAAATATATTAAGTGTGTATAAAAAATAAAATAAATTATTTACAAAAAGGTATATTTTTCAAGAAAATGTTTTCAAATGTGTATAAAATAATAAATGAAAATAAACATATTTTTCACATTATTTTTAAGTTTTAATAAAAAGAATATAAAGTATTTAAACACTTTTATACTAGTAAAATAAAAATAAATATCAAATAAATATGAAAAAAATATAAAAATAATTTTTTGGCATTTTTTATATTTGGACATAAAATAATAAAGTCAGAATAAAAATAAAAATACAAAAATGACAAATATACAAAGAAATGGGCAAGGGGGGTGTAAACTGAAAAGGCAGGTGTTAGAAGTAAAAACAACCAGGCCCAGCCCAATCAACTTCATCTTCTTCCTCAGTTCAAACCAAAACGCGCGCTTTGTACACAAAATGCTATCTCCCGATTCCTTGCTTTTTTGACAAAACTCATAACATGAAACTTGTAGAGCATCAAATAACGAATCTAACCATATAAAAAACTTAAGCTAACTCTCAAAGACCAGAGAGAATTTCTCTGGCCCTAATTCTTAACCTAGTTTTTTCAGAAAGTTCATGAACAAAATTCTCCTAGCACGATTAATATAAATGAAAACTAAGCACGTGTATGGTTTCAGGGCTATGAATGCAACATCTTTCATTCACAAACCTAAGTCTAACTATTCCTAAATAGAGAGATAAAAGTTCATGAAATACCTATTTCAGTTGACTTCGAGCTGGATAATGCATCAACTTCCAAGGGTGCTTGAGGTTCTTTTGAGCTTGCCTGAGGTCCACTGAAGCTTTCCCAATAATTGGCTTGTTTTGAAGTAGCCTGAATCGTGCTACAGAACTCAACCTGCAAAGCTTTTTCAAACAAAAATGACAATGTGTGTTAATGGTGTTACAGCTAGCAATGGAGGTCTGGGATAGTTCAGGTGAGTTGAATGGAAGATATTGGAACAAGTTTGAGGCAAAACGCACGAGGGAAAGTGGAGATGGAGGTGGTTCTGCAGGGCTTGCCCTGTTTTGCAGAAAAATGATGTTTTGGAGTATGAGGGTGCTTTAGGGGTGAAAGGCTCGTGCTTCTGACTTGTGAGGATATGCAAAACTTGTTTTACAACCTTGTTCTTGTTGGTTTTATCAGATATGAGAGATACAAGCTTTTGGCCCTTTGACTTGTTTTGAAAGCAAAGTTGGAAGGGAAGTGTGATAGGCCTGTACAGGCTATCTCCAAGCGTGCACCAACTTCTTGTACTATGCCTGAGATTGTGGAGCTTGTTTGCTGCAAAGGAAGAAAGTCCAAGGCTCAAGAAAAAGCAATTTGACATAAAGTCCCCTTTATGAAAATGGAAGTGTGGCCTTTATGCTTAAAATGGCAATGTTCATTGTACAAAGCTCTCTTGATCAGAACAATGCTAATATCCAATGTATTTGCATTAAATTTTGGAGTGTAAATTGGTTTAGAGGCTTGTAATCATGTACTAAGCTATCTTGGTCAGATTTGCAACTTGGTATGAACATGTATTGGCCATGGATCAAAGTGAGTTTTTGTCAACTTCAAGCATTCGATTCTCCCTAACCACAAAGGTGTTTGAGGAGTTCTTGGACAATTTGGAAAGCTTGCAACATGTACTATAATCCATATTTGAAATGAAACTTGAAACTCCAAGTGAAACTATGTGAAAAATGGCCAAGAAGATGGGTCAAAATCCTGCCTAAACTAGGGCAAAATTTCTCTAAGTTAAAAGTTTTAGGTACCCTTGTTCCAAAAATCATAACTTGAGATAAAAGCTTCTTTTGAGAAAACTTTGTGAATAAAAGTTATAGACTTTGTGATGGAATACAACTTTCATGTTGCAAGTTTTTTTTGAATCCATTTATATCTTGGTGAAAAAGTGGGACAAAGTTAGGAAAAAATGAGAAAATTTTATAACTTAGAAAATTTCTAAGTTATGAAAATTTTCCATTTTAAACCCTAATTTGCATTTTTGGGTTTCTTGATGAACAAGTTTCATAATTTGACATGTCTTGATGAAAAATGACCCTTGGCACTTGATTTTGACCAAAAAGTCAAAGTTTGACTTTTCAGTATACAGTTAAATTTTGATCAGTTGACTGAAAAATTCATCTGTCCATCCTATGCATTTGAGATCTTTTGAATTTGTTGAATGGGTAAAGACAATGTCATTGAGTCCTTGAGTCCATGGTTGAGCTTGATTTGCCATTGGCTAGGTCAAACAATCAAAAATTGCCTTTGTACAGTCAAAACCCTAAAAATGACCATTTTACCCTTTTGGTGATCTGATCAAATTTCTTGTGGAATTGTGATCCAAACTTGATCAAATGGTTCATATGAGTTCATAATGTTGATGTGGGTTAAATTTCACGAGGTTTGACTATCAATTGGCCACAATTGACTTTTTCCCCAATACAACTGATTTCTAGGTCAACTGTCCAATTGACTAGGCAAAAGTTTGAATCAAGGCTTGAAACTTGGTATGGACAAACTTGTGAGTCCAACATGAAGTATGAAAGTAAATTTGGGAATTGTAGGTCAAAACATCACTGTGCAAACTCAAACCCTAATTTAGGTCAACAGTGCAAGGAGGTGTCTTGAGCAGAGTTAACCCTAGCTTGATCTTGAGTTCTAAGAGTCTTGTGATGAGAAATGTTGATGAAATAAGAGGGCAAATTTTGGGGTACAACAAACTGACTTTGTCGAGATTTAGGAGCTTGTCCGTAATTCAACTGGTTTTGTCGAGATTTAGGAGCTTGTCCGTAATTCAACTGATTTTGTCGAGATTTAGGAACTCGTCCGTAATTCAACTGAGGTGTCGAGATTTAGGAACTCGTCCGTAATTCAACTGAGGTGTCGAGATTTAGGAACTCGTCCGTAATTCAAATGAGGTGTCGAGATTTAGGAACTCGTCCGTAATTCAACTGAGGAAACATCTCTGCTGAGATTTAGGAACTCGTCCGTAATTCAACCAAGGAACATATCTGTCGAGATTTAGGAACTCGTCCGTAATTCAACAACTTTGTTGAGATTTAGGAACTTGTCTGTAATTCAACTGGGGAAATAACTTCGCTGAGATTTAGGAGCTTGTCCGTAATTCAACAACTTCGCTGAGATTTAGGAGCCTGTCCGTAATTCAACTGAGAAAATAACTTCGCTGAGATTTAGGAGCTTGTCCGTTATTCAACTGCTTTGCCGAGATTTAGGAACATCGTTCGTAACTCAACTGGAGTAAAAGCTTTGTTGAGATTTAGGAACTTGTCCGTAATTTAACTGAGGAAACATCTCTGCTGAGATTTAGGAACTCGTCCGTAATTCAATTGAGGAACATATCTGTCGAGATTTAGGAACTCGTCCATAATTCAGCAACTTTGCTGAGATTTAGGAGCCTGTCCGTAATTCAACTGATGAAATATCTGTCGAGATTTAGGAACTCGTCTGTAATTCGACTGAGGAAATAATTTCGCTGAGATTTTGGAACTTGTCTGTAATTCAACTACTTTGCTGAGATTTAGGAACTTATCTGTAATTCAACTGGGAGAATAACATTGTTGAGATTTAAGAGCTTGTCCGTAATTCAACTTGTGAAACGTCTTTGTCGAGATTTAGGAACTTGTCCGTAATTCGACTGAGGTGACAGCTTCGTAGCTTGTATTTTGTGAGAATATTTCCTGAAAGGTAAAGGTTAGCTGTATGTTATGCATGATATATATATCAAGCAATCATGTTCTTAAAATAAATGAGATTGTGTTTGTATGATGCGTATATGCATGTGTCATGATTGTATGAAAATGTGATGTTTTGAGCTGGGGAAAATAAATCCCGGATTGCTGCTGGAGAAAAGAATTAGATTCTTCGTTTCCACTGGAGATAATGGTTGAAGATGTTTGTGAGAATAAACCTGCAGGAGAGGATAACTCCGCTGGGGAATAAACTGATGAGAGAATGACTCTGTGGGGAAGAGATGTTCTGCCAGAGGATTCCGTTGATAAATTCAGCTGGGGATAAATTACTGTTGCTGGTAATAATGAACCTGCTGGGGACTGAATTCCTGTTTGGTGAAAGGAATGAACTTCATTGGGGATGACTTTCCAATAGCGACCTTACTGGGGATAGCCCTTTTAGATTCTATTGGGGATGATATTCCGGAGTCTACTGGGGACAATTCTTCCAACTCCACTGGGGATATTTTTATACTCCGCTGGGGATGATAAGACTTTTCAGTGCTGATGGTAGACAAACTCTGCTTGGGGAGAATATTACCGATCCATTCACAGTTGTGAGCCTCATCTGGGGAGAGCTAACGCCACTATCCTTCTCTTACTTTGTGGGAGTGAATGTACTTTCAATCGTTTCCTCCAACTAGGTCTATCCCTATACCTGGTGGACAGAGCAACTGCACGGTTTGGACATTTATCGTTTGCCCCTGTTTCTGATATTACAAGTAATCGTCTTTTGTTTCGCATGTAAATATTTATGAGCAACAATCAATGTCAAGTGCATATATCAAAAACTGAACATTGGACGTTCTTTGCAAAACAAAACAGAAAAAGGAAAACAATTTGAAATTTATTCGCAAAAATGACTTGTATTGATTTTGAAGTTAGCCTATAAATAGGCGTTTTTGTACAAGAGGCTGACGTCCTAGTAAGAGAACGCCGCCGAACAAATAGAATTTATACAATTTTTGAAAAACAAAGAAAAACAGCTATGTGAACAATCCCACTAGGTTCCAACTTTGCTATTGCCCTTATGCCCTCGAGTATCTCATCACTTTTCTACTTGGTTGAAGGTAGATCAGATTGATTAGCGCCATCCGAGCTTGATAGTTGATACCGAAGTCTGGTTTCAAGGTGATCCAATGAGACATAGTGTTACACTTTGATCCCAAATTTTTGCCTGGATCGCCCTTTCGGGTTTTCAGTCCACCGGGATAACCTTTTTTGCCCAAGCCGCCTTTTCAGGTTTTCGACTTGCCGGGTGTACAGATTTTTTTATTTTCATCCCTTATTTTTTCCCGAACCCTTTTGGTTCGCCGGGAAGCCCTTATTTTTGCCTAGGCCAGTCAACCTAGCGGGTCTTTGATCATGTGTAGTATCTTTTCACTATGTCTGCATTGATGGGGGTGAGGAAGGTCGTCACCATCCATGGTGGTTAGAATCACAGCTCCTCCTGAGAAAATATTCTTAACCACAAATGGCCCTTCGTAAGTAGGGGTCCATTTGCCCTTGGGATCACCTTGTGGCAGTATGATGCGCTTGATAACCAGGTCCCTAACTTGATACTCTTGTCGTCTGACTTTGTTGTTAAATGCCTTGATCATCTGCTTTTGATACGTTTGACCATGACAAATAGCAGTAAGTCTCTTCTCGTCGATTAAGTTCAACTGATCAAGCCGGGTCTGAATCCAGTCATCTTCGCTCAAACCTGCATCCTTCATAATCCGAAGAGAGGGTATCTGAACTTCAATGGGCAAGACGGCCTCCATGCCATACACCAAGGAATAGGGTGTTGCCCCTGTTGACGTTCGTGCTGAGGTACAGTACCCATGAAGAGCAAAAGGTAACATCTCGTGCCAGTCTTTGTATGTCACTGTCATCTTATGCACAATCTTCTTAATGTTCTTATTAGCCTCTTCTATAGCTCCATTCATCTTCGGTCGGTAAGGAGAAGAGTTGTGATGCTGTATCTTGAACTGCCTGCAGAGTTCGGTGATCATCTTATTGTTGAGATTTGTACCATTGTCCGTGATGATCCTCTCTGGTACACCATATCGACAGATCAGATTGTGCCGAATGAACCGTGCCATGACGTTCTTGGTTACTGTAGCAAAGGAAGCTGCTTCAACCCACTTTGTAAAGTAATCAATAGCTACCAGGATGAAACGATGCCCGTTGGATGCCGTAGGTCTGATCTCACCAATCATGTCGATGCCCCACATTGCAAAAGGCCACGGAGTTGTCAAGATGTTCAGAGGCACTGGAGGTACGTGCACCTTATCAGCATAGACTTGGCACTTATGACAGATTCAAGAATGCTGATAACAGTCGGCTTCCATTATGGACCAACAATATCCTACCCGTAGGGTTTTCTTTGCCATGGTGTGTCCACTGGAATGAGTTCATAAAGTACCTTCATGTAACTCTACCATAATCCTTTCCGCTTCGTTCTTATCCACACAACGTAATAAGGTCGAATCATGGTTACGCTTGTAAAGAATGCCGTTACTGATGAAGAACTTCGCCGCGAACCTCCTCATAAACTTCTTATTATTAACAGATGCACCTTCGGGGTATTCCTGAGCCTCAAGATACCTTTTAACTTCATGAAACCAGGGTTTATCTGTTACCTCTTCAGTCTCAATGTCACAACAATGTGCGGGTTCGTCCAACCTTTCAATGGTAATCTGGGGAGCCTCATTGTCCCATCTAACTTTGAACAAAGAAGACATCATAGCTAGCGCGTTCGCCAATTGATTCTCCTCTCTAGGGAAGTGTTCAAAGGTTATCTCCTCGAAGTGTGGAAGCAACGTCAACACATACTCCTTGTAAGGAATAAGATTAGGGTGTTTCGCATCCCACTCGCCTTTGATCTGACTGATCACGAGAGCGGAATCTCCAAATACACTTAAGAACTTAATCCTTAGGTAAATAGCTGCTCGAATACCCATAATGCACACTTCATACTCTGCCATGTTGTTGGTGCAGTTGAAACATAGTCGAGCGGTAAACGAAGTATGAGAGCCTTCAGGAGATATGATCACGGCACCAATTCCATTACCCAAAGCGTTTGAAGCTCCATTAAAGTACATAGACCATCAGGATCCTTCCTCAGGTCCTTCATCCGGTCCAGGTGTTTCACAGTCAGTCACCAACATGATATTCTCATCCGGGAATTCAAAGTTCATAGACTGGTAATCGTCCACTGCCTGATGTGCCAAATGATCTTCCAACACACTTCCCTTAATTTCCTTTTATGTCGTATATTGGATGTCATACTCAGTCAAGATCATCTGCCATCTTGCTATTCTTCCGGATAAGGCAGGATTCTCGAAGATATACTTGATTGGATCCATCTTTGATATCAATAGAGTGGTGTGAGTCAGCATATACTGTCTCAGCCGGCGAGCAGCCCATGCCAAAGCGCAACAAGTTTTCTCAAGCAACGAGTATCGGGTCTCGCAGTCGGTAAACTTTTTGCTAAGGTAATAAATAGCATGCTCTTTTCGGCCAGACGCGTCATGCTGCCCCAGCACGCACCCCATTGAATTGTCGAGTATTGTCAAGTATAAGATCAAAGGTCTCCCTTCAACTGGAGGCATTAGAATAGGTGGCTCTTGTAGATATTCCTTGATCCTTTCAAAAGCAGCCTGACATTCATCGTTCCATCTTACCACTTGATCTTTCTTCAGTAACTTGAAGATTGGATTATAAGTAGCAGTTAGGTGCGAGATGAATCGGGCAATATAGTTCAGACGTCCCAGAAAGCCTCTGACTTCTTTTTCTGTTCGGGGAGCTGGCATTTCCTGTATAGCCTTCACCTTTGCAGGATCCACTTGAATACCTTTGTCACTTACGACGAAACCCAACAGCTTACCATATCTCACCCCGAAGGTGCACTTGTTCGGGTTTAACCTCAGCTTGTACAACTTCAACCAGTCAAATAGCTTCTGAAGGTGGTCAAGGTGTTCTTCCTCAGTCTGGGATCTTCCAATCATGTCATCAATGTATACCTCAATCTCATGATGGATCATGTTATGGAATAAAGCGACCATGGCGCGCTGATACGTTGCCCCAACATTCTTCAATCCGAACGGCATGACCTTGTAGCAAAAGGTACCACATTGAGTAACAAAGGTTGTCTTCTCCATGTCTTCGGGAGCCATTTTAATCTGATTGTAACCAGAGAAACCATCCATAAAGGAGAAGACCTTATGTTGTGCGGTGTTGTCAACCAGAACGTCGATATGAGGCAGAGTGAAATCACCCTCGGGGCTTGTCTTGTTCAGATCCCTATAGTCAACACACATCCGAACTTTACCATCTTTCTTCGGCACCGGAACCACGTTGGCCACCCACTGTGGGTAAGAAGTAACCGCTAGAAAACCAGCATCAAATTGTTTCATAACATCAGCGTTGATTTTGTCAGACATCTCTGGGCGCATTCGGCGAACTTTCTGTTTCACTGGAGGACAGTCTTCCTTGGTAGGCAAGCGGTGAACCACGATATCAGTGTCCAACCCAGGCATATCTTCATAAGACCAGGCAAAGATCTCAACATAGTCACGCAGCATCTGAATTAGCCGTTGCTTAACACTAGACTTCCAGATTTGCACCGATCTTGACCTCTTTCTTGTCTACCTCCGTACCCAGATTTACTGTTTCCACTGGCTCTTCATGCGGCTGTATGGCCCTCTCTTCCTGAAGTAACAGTCTAGAAAGTTCACCAGGCACTTTGCAATCATCCTCACCTTCGTCCTCGACTTGGTTGATCAGACTTTCGAAGTCATAACTGGCAGTAGCAGAGTCGTTATCAGTGGGATCCAGAGTGGATGTAGACCTGTATATGTGAGTGTGTGTAAAATAGCTGTTTTGCAAGATAGAAAAGAAAACACAAAGAGCACAAAATTTGTAATGCAAGAAAACATCCAATGCTTTTATTGATGATATATGGAAATGACACACATAAAACCCTCAAACAAAGCCACGGTGTCTCGGGTAAGGCACCGGGCCGTAAAGTTTAAAATTATCTGTTACAAATTCAAAACAAAAGTATATTACTGTGTAATAAAAGAAATCGGCACGAAGTCCTTCACCGTCCAATTTCTTAGTTCACCGTCGGTAGTTGGGTAGATCCAGCTGTCAAACTCAGACTCTTCATCATCGTCTTCAATCATATTCACTTCAGGATTAGCAATACGCAGGGGAGGTCTTCCAATCCGCGCGCGCCGAACAACCCTTTGAGATTCTTTCTCAATAACAGCCCAGACATCTTTTAGGGAAGCCATCTTCATTGGAGGATCTTCAGTAACAGTTTCAGTTGACGCCAGTGTCTGGGGGACTTCCTCAAAATGTTGACACGGGGTTTCAATGAACTCCCCGTCCATCTCCACATACCGGAAAGAGTTGAGGTGGCTCACCATGTACTCCTCTTCTCCTCGTACCGTAAATTTTTTTCCCCTTCACTGGGTATTTCAGCATCTAGTGGAGTGTAGAAGTTACTGCCCCAACTTTATGGATCCATGGGCGACCCAGTAAACAATAATAAGATGGTCGAATGTCCATCACGTAGAATGTAGACGCAAAAGTCTGAGAACCAACCTTAACTGGAATATCCACCTCTCCATGTACCATCCTCTTGGACCCGTCAAAGGCCCTAACCACAATGTTACTCGGCTTCAACACCAACCCTTCACAGTCTAACCGGTCTAACGCTTTCTTGGGTAAAACGTTCATCAAGGACCCAGTATCCACTAGCACATGAGCTAGAGTAGTGCCCCTGCATTCGATTGAAACATACAGAGCGTCATTGTGATTCTTCCCCTTGGGAGTCAAATCTGCGTCGGAGAAGCCCAACCCGTTATCCGCTGTTAAACTAGCCACACAATCTTTGAACTGGTCAGCAGATGTCTCCTGCGGCACATGCGTAGTTTTCAGGAAAGCAATCAGAGCCTTAGCATGGGCCTCTGAACACAACAATAAAGATAACATAGAGATCTTCGACGGGGTTTGCCCCAGTTGTTCGACTACATTGTAGTCGCTTTTCTTGATGATCTTTAAAATTTCCTCTATCTCCTGTCTAGAGGCTTCAACATTAATCTTCTTCGGTGCCTCCGTCCGGGAAGGCTCACCGGTGATCCCTTTGGCCCGAGTATCGGATGACTCGGCGACAGGGGTAAGGATTGGAACATGAACAAGGACAGTAGCAGATGTACTGGCAGGTATAATAACAACAGGCTTCTGAACAATTGGTGGAGAGATCTCAGGAGAGAAAAGTCTTCCACTTCGGGTGACTTTACTAGATCCAACAATATTACTGACATCAGTATCAGCCTCTTCATCCTTAAAATCTTGTTTAACCCCGTGATATTACACATCATCCCGTAGTGCCATGGGACATCCTTATCCGACGTGTAAGGGATAGGTCTAGGAACGGTAATGATTAAAGGAACAGTTCTCGGAACAAATGTAATTCTAACAGGCTTTCTCGAGGAAGCCTTGGAAGAATTGGCGGAAATGGTGATTATAGACACATCTTCGAAAGGAATCAATGGAACCAAAGTTTTCTCAAACATAATTTCTTTGTTATCCATCAGGCGTTGGACACCTGACTTCAATAGATGGCAACCAGTAGGTAGGACGAAACACAGATGGCAACCTTCGCCACAGCCCGAAAATAAACCGGATAACAGAAGGTTCTTCTTCACAATCATCAATGGGGTAGCAATGTCTTCTACAAGAGTCACAAACGAGTCATCATCCACAGCATTCACTCCATGCTTGGGCATAAGAGCAGTCATGACATTAGGATTTTCTGGCGCTTCAAACTCAATCTCCTTAGCATCAATCAGATCCTGCACTTTATTCTTCAAAGCCCAGCAATTATTGGTATCATGCCCTGGGCTATCAGAGTGATAAGAACAGCGGGCGTTTGGATTATACAGCGGTGATGTGGTATTGGGATTCTTCGGAGCTTCCCTAGGCATCACCAAGTTAGTCTTCAACAACTGCGGCAGAATTTGAGATAAAGTCATACTGAGCCGAGTAAACTGTCTTTGAGGCCTCTCTGCTCTTTGCTGAGTGTTGTGTTGTGAGGCAACAATTGGTCTTGAAATAACTACCGCATTAACCGCTTGGCGACGCTCGGGTCGACTTTGGCTCCTCGAGCTATAAACTGCACTAGATTCCTTCTTGAAAGGCTTCTTCTCTGTGCTTGACGAAGCACCCTTCTGTATTTTGCCGCTCTTGATACCGGCTTCAACCCTTTCCCTATTCATAATTAACTCAGTAAAACCTGACGATGAACTTCCGATCAAATGGTTGAAATACGGGCCATACAAGGTCCCCAGAAACATATCCACCAACTCCCTATCAGCCAGAGGGGGTTGTACTCTACCAGCAAGATCTCTCCACTTCTGAGCATAATCTTTAAAACCTTCGCTCGCACCCATAGACATACCCTGAAGTTGGGTACGCGTGGGAGCAAGGTCGGTATTGTATTGGCACTGCTTGTAAAAAGCAGCAGCAAGGTCCTCCCAGTTACGGATGTTAGCTCCTTCTAGCTGATAGAACCATTCAAGTTGAGTCCCTGAAAGACTATCTTGAAAGAAATGAATCCATATATTCCTATCAGCGGTGTATGGTTGAATATTTCTAACATACGAATGGAGGTGTAGCTTTGGGCAGGAGACCCCGTCGTATTTAGCAAAGGCAGGCACTTTGAACTTGTGTGGGATTACCACCCCAGATGCTAAACCCAAATCTCCAAAATCTAGCCCAGGTATCTTCTGGATCTCCATCGCGCTTAACCGGTCTTCGAGTTTCTTATACATATCCTCGGCAGGAGGATACTGGTCTTCATCAAAGTCAGTGTCGTTGTCCAAAACCACATGGCTAGGAGCCCTCCTTTCTTCTTGATTCTCTCCCCCTCCAGATGAGTGAGACATATCAACTTCTTCTCGCAACCTGTTCCCAAACTGGTGACTCATATTCAGGAGGACTTTCTTCTTCTTCTTCTTCTTCTTCTTCTTCTTCTTCTTAACCTTCAAGATAAGAGTCTTCAAATCTTTCCGCCCCTTGGCCAGATTCATGAACGTTTCTTGGAACTGAGCATTTTGAGCTTGAAAAGCCTTAATAGCTTGATCAGTGGATGTTTCGGAAGACATGATGTGTTGAAATAAACAACGAAGAAGATGAGAAACCTGTAAGGGTACCTGTGATGAGGTGCATGGGAATGGAATGTGTATGATATGATTTCATAGACTTTGGGAGATTCAAATTCGTAAACCAAAATGAAACATACTTTTATTAGATAAAAACTTGAAATCAATGTTTAACAAATTCCTTTAAGGAGTTACAAAAAGAAAACTTGAAAAGTAAATCAAAACTAGAAATAGCAAAAGACATCAGCGCTCCCATGGTCGCTTTCCTCCCGTGCTGACATAGTCGTTGAGGACCTTCTCATTCTCCAACTGCCTTGTAAGCTTTAGGATCTTTCGTTCCTGCTCATGATACTTTTCTCTGTAAGTATCCCGTTCTTCTCTCAACTGGATCCAAGACCTCTTTAATGCCCCAATGTCAGTAGGCATGTATGGGTGGAGGATAGTATGAGGAACCCCTTATTCATCAGTACTCTCAACAATTACCGGTAAGACAGCTTTATATGGCATCCCTAGGTTTTGGGCACGGGCTCGAACCCACCGGAGATACGGTTCCATCGGAAGAGAAGTCTTCGCTCCTAGCTCATGCGGATCAGACCTGTTAACTCTATTCCAAGCTCGTATGAACCTGCGACGATGTCCCTCACTATCCCCTTGGAAGTCAAAGACAATGCTTGGAATCAGCAACTCATGAGGACCGTCCTTTCGAGCTCGCCTAAACTGTCGTAAGGCCAGAAGGATTATAGGTGATCCCTCCCCTAATTCCAAGCAAAGGAACATTGGGGTATTCTCCGCATCGATCAATGACAACCACTTCTTCCATGTCTTTAGTACTCTAGATGATGTCCGTATGAGCAAGGGACATAATTCTGTAGGCCCAACACATACCTTCCTTGTTCTTCAAAACAGATTTGAGGAGGTTAGAAATAAACCACCTCGCCAGCAATGGTGCACAACACATAAGGGTTCCCTGTTTCCGAGCAGTACAGGCATAAAGAGCATGTAGAATGTCACCTAAGAGAGTAGGCACTGGATTACGGGACATAAAGATCTTCACTGCGTTCACGTCGACCAAAGAATCTGAATTAGGGAATAGAACCAGGCCATATATGAGAAGTTCCAGGATGTCTTCAAATGCTTGAAAGTCCAAACTATCCCAAAACTGTTGAGCCTGATCAAACAAGAACTTAGCCAGGAAGCCTTTTACCCCACTCCGAGTCTCCCAGTTAGACATTACATCAGCCTTTGTTAGATGTATGGCTGTAGCAACATCCTCTGGCCTAAGAGCTATCTCCCAACTTGTAAATGGCGTCTGCTCTAGAATAGAAATACCAAGTAAATCAGAGAACTCCTCCAAAGTAGGGACCAACTGATAGTCCGAGAAGGTAAAACAATGATATAGTGGGTCAAAGAACTGGAACAAGACGCTCATCATTTACTCATCTAATCTAGAAGTGACCAAACCAAGGAGGTGACCATGTCTTCTGACAAAGGAAGAAGTACCAGGCACTTTAGAAACTAACTCTCTAAGTTGAGCAGGGATTTGTACGAAGCTGATGCGAATAGTATTTCTGCGCATAGATGCCATGATCTATAAAACAGAACAAAGATGAATCCACTCGGTCTTTGAAATGGGCTAGTCTGATGAAATATGCATGCAATGTCATGATGCATGATGTTATGATAGGAATACACCACAAGTATTCACAGATAACAAACATGGTAAGGGCAAACAAGTCACACAGTAGCCCTTAAATTTCAGGCTGGCATGGAGTTTAGGTACTACCCTCTTTCAGTTTAGTTGGTTCAACCTGTCCTAGTAATAGTAACCGGGTTCTAGAGGATCTCAATATCACTGACCACCCTCGATCGGTCATAATTCCAGTTTAGCAACCTTTTCTTGCGGCCGAAATCATTGCGAGAGTTTGGTCTCAATGTGTGTAGCATACTGCTACTTTTTTATGGCCAAGTTGGTCAATTATAGGTTCTAAGGTCAGTTGGTGCTTAATGACCCCTTAGCAGCCTCATATTCTCCTTGTTCCTCCACAAGGGATATCGGTACTAACTAAAGTTCCACACTAACGTAGCTACTGCTTCAACCGTATTGGTCTACACCGTGCAGTTCCCTCACAGTCTATTGCTACTTACCTAAAAGGTATCCCTAGATCTGGGTTAGGATCCATAGTAACTCCGATTCAAACCCAACAAAGATAAAGCATACAAATCAAGCAATTGAAAGCATTATGATGAACTAGTCCTAAGGTACACCCCACTTATTAACTCCCCAGCAGAGTCGCCAGTTCTGTGATACGGTGGGAAGAACTGACTATTTTTGGAATGCTGGTTCGCGTTTTGCGTTTTTTGTTTGCAAAATGTCGCGGTAAGCAAGAGTCGCCACCGACTTTTATTTTATCCAACAAGGAAAGGAAAAAAGCACAGAAGAATTCCTTTTTTGAGATATTTCTGAGTACGCGGGGGAGGGGGGGGGGGGGGGGGGGGGTAGATTATAGAAAGGGAAGGTATTAGCACCCTTTCTATCCGTAGTTATCTACGGGCTCTTAGGTACTTGCTCATCATTTTCAAAATTGTTTTCTTTGTGCTTGTGGGTTTTGAAAAGTCTTTGTTTTAACTTTGATTTAACTCTTGCTTCTGTCTTCAAGAGTGTAATGCAGTGTTTTTGAAAACTTGTTTGTAAAGAGTGTAAGTGTAAGAAAGTTTTGTTTTGGATGAGCAAGTATCTAAGAACTAATCTACCTACTCGAAAAAGGAATCGTTTTATGTTCATTTCCTTTAGACAACGCTATCCTACTATTAATAAGTAGGTAGCATCATCGTTGGAGTTTGAGGGTCAATTCGAAAGAGGGACATACGGTCACTAAAGCAATGTTAGGACGTCTTAGTGGTAACCCTAATGTCTTAGATCATTTATTCGAGGCAACAATATCCGAGGCAACCATTTCGAGGCAACTTATGATCTTTTAGACAAGAGGGCGACTTCTAAAACAACCTATACTCAATGACCATTTACGAAGGCAACCAAGTGAGAGTGTACCCTAGGAGTGCGCATGTGCGAGTGTGTTGATTTCAGATTATTTATCTTTGCACATGTTTAGGGTGATCTAACTGTTTTAAATTCAGACATTCATTCTTGTCATGCAAACCTTATTATCAAACATCTAGCAGTTGAATATTTGCAGAAATTAAAGTGCGGAATTTAAACTAAGCTATTACAAGGCGTCGAGTATTTACATCGCCAAAAACAACCCTTTGAAAGTAAAAGCGGTAAAATAAATAAAAGCCCTTAATTAAAATTATTACAAGCCGGGAGCAGATACAATAATTGGATAAAATAATAATAAAGTGAGCGATGCGAAATTAAATCGAATGCGAAATTAGGGTTTTGACCCTCTTAATTAAAAGAAAATGTTTTTGTTGTTTTTAGTATTTTTTAAGAAAAGAAATTAAATCCTAAAATTTAAATGCTAAATTAATTGGTTATTAAATTAATTAATGAAAAAAAATTAAATGTCATATTTTTGGATTTTTGTTAATTTTAGGAAAGAAATAAAATAATTAAATTAGGGTTAAAACCTATTGATTCTAATTAACTTTAAATATTTACAAAATCACTTAAAGTTGTCTAATATAAATAACCTAATTATTTTAATTAATATTTATTGATGAAAAATAAAATTCTAAAATTTAATTGGATAGAAAAATGTTTTTGTGATTTTTTGATAAAAAGAAAATAACTTTTGGTTAAGTAAATAAATAAATAATTAAATGAAAATAAACAAAATATCAAAAAGAGAGAGATGGGCCTGAAAGTGGTGTGCTAATAGTAAGAATTCTGGCCCAATTAGAGAAGGTCCATTTGACTTTCTGGATCCTACGCACGTGCATTGACTTGGTCTATGGTGTGCCCTCAATGATGGCCACCAGATCTGGCCATCTGGCCATCTGGCACGCTTGATGCTGAAGGCATATGGTGGACATTAGGCTTGAGCATGTACTGGATTTCCTAAAATAACAAGGAAAAATAACAAATGCTGGAGGCAGGGATCGAACCCCTGACCTCCAGCCTCTAATGCCTTGAAAACCTACGTGGCAACCACTAGAGCACTTGTTTCTATTTGTTAACATATTACAAAATAATAATAATATAAAAAACAAATGCAATAATGGGATTTTCAGAAAAACGTGCGCCAATGTTTGAACGGGCCAGTAAGGGAGCGACACTTCATCGTCTCCTTCCTCTCTCTGTAGCTAAAAATTAAAAGACCTATACCCACGGACAGTGTCTGTCGCTACAAGTCATGCTCATTCCAAAATCTCCTACAGGCCAAATAAATGGAATCTAGTACAATGGTTGAGTTCGTCTCACTCTCCTGATCACAACCATACCCATCATGAAGGCTAATTGTTCCTGAAATAAAAATCCCTAAACCAAAGCTTGAAAACCTAACAACGGTGAGTTACAGAACAAGCCATATAAATGAAATTGGCTATTGTAAAAAGCTTGCAAACATCATGGTGATCAAGAATATGCAATTATTTTACACTATGGATGCAAGAATAATGTTAATCGAATTCAAAAACATAGTGATACTGTGACGGGCTTACATCGCGTTGTAGGGCTTGAAAACACCTGCTTTTGATTGCTTTCGCTTGTGGAGACTGCCAGGAGAAGATTGGGACCAATACCAAGCCTTGAGGATGCTTCTAAGTGGGACTTTGATCTCACACTTTTCTTTGATTTTTTCGAATCTGATTCTTGCTCTGAGCCTGATTTCTAACCTTTGTTTTGATCTGCCTCGCCTCCTTATGTATTAGACAATGCATTAGGGTTAATAGTTGTGTCCAAATCTTCTTCTTTCAACGACTTTGATATTTGATTTGATTCTTCTTTAAAGCTTTCCAAAATTGGTCCAAATCCAATATCTTTGTACACATATGCCTTGATACGAGTTTGATTGATCCTAGCTATGTAATAAGACCTGAAATCATCACAAAATCCCTTGTTATCAATGCTTTGGATTTTTATTTGATTTATTTTGATTTAAATCAAATTAATTCAAATAAAAATCAAAATAATTAATAAAAATATGATATGGACAAGTGGCAAAGGCTAGAGCACGTGGGATATGATGCCAACTCAAAAAAAGTGAAAAAGAATGGGCCCATTTGGCAAAATTTGAAGTTTTGGGGATAGTTGACTTTTGGCAATTTTGCAAAAAAGGTCCACTTCAACAATACATAACTTCATCAAATTTGACTCTTTGGAGGTGTTATTGGACTTTTTAGAAAGCTTGAGATGTCCTCTAATCAACACTTTTGGTCTCATCTCAATTTGATATTACATGCTCAAGTATGAAGCTTTGACATAAAAGGTGTTTTTGTTGACTTTTCAAAATGACCTATAATGTCCAAATTCATAACTTCTTGTGAGTTCATATTTTGATCTTGGGATATGAATATGGATTGTATGGAATTGCATCCTCTTAAAAATGAGCTTTGGATGGGTCATTTCTCATAAAGTATGAGAAAGTTATGCTTGGTCAAAGTTGGGTTGACTTTTCCTACAAAACCCTAATTTAGCAACTTTTGAGTCTTGATGAATTATGAGCAATACTTGTTGAATCATGATAAAACCTTTATCAAATGATGAAATATAATTCAAAATTAGGATGTTTACCAAAAATCTTGAAGTTTGACTGTATGTGGGCCACAGTTGACTTTTGCCCTAACACAGTCGATTTTTGGACCTTTGAGCAATTGACTGAGCAAGCTTCCTCTGCAATGCTTGAAACCTTACATGGATGACCTTGAGAACATATTAGTACATTGGTAAGCACTTGGGATCACTTGGACTCAAGTATCTTGATGCAACATGAAACCCTAATTTGAAGTAGACTGCCTTAGGAGGGAGCTTGTCTGGCCAACCCTTGGACTACCTTGAGCAACTTGAAGATCTTTCTTGCAATGTTTTGAGAAATATGGGAGGGAAAATTTTGGGGTACAACACCCTATCATACTCCTCATATCTATGAAAAGCCATAATATACATTTTGCTTATTTTTATTTCTGCTAAGTGATAATTCCTAAACCAAAACCCCATTTAAAGTTTTTGTTTAATTGAACGTGAATTGAGATCAATAATTGCATGCAGTCCTTGAGATCAACATTCAGGGAATTTCACATTAATACTACAAGGAAAAAATAGTACACTTGCTATTTTTCTGATCAAACTCCTTTTAGAGTTTGTAGCCCGTATTTACCGAATGCTCAGTTTGTTACTCCCCACATAGTTTCAACTTCAAGAGCTTCTCTCCAGTGTTTCCTTGTATCTTCTTTTCTCTAGCAGAATCATGCATCATCGCATTGCATCCTCAAAGTGTTTTATTTCCATTTCTTTTTGGAACATTACTCCATAAGTAATTATAATAATTCAAACATGCATTGAAACATAAGCCATTATTGTTTCTATTTTCCCCAGTGGATTTGCTAAAAAATTTGGATTATATCCCCAACAAGGTTACTTCACTCTCAATATCCCGGTTTTCATCCATATGAATATCCTTTTGATGTTACCATTTAGGTGGTCGGGTATCTACTTGTTATCTTTGATTATGGTTCAGCCTTTCTCTAGTGCAATTTTCTCGGGTTTTTACTACCCTTGACGGTTCTTTTCAATGTCTATTGGTGTATCTTTTGAATACCAGTCTTATCCTGATATTCATTTTACCCTAGTTTTATCTAGTTTCTCTTAGATCGAGCTTTATCTCGTTACCTATGCGTGCAATCCTGTTTTGTCCTGGTACTCATCTTTGGACTAGTTGTATCTAGTCTTCTTGAGTCGAGTTTGATACTCATTTTTAAGTCTCATTTTTGGAACAATTTTATCTTGTCTTCTTGAGTCAAGTTTTTACTCATTATTTGTCTCTTTTATTCTTTGGTTTTGTTCATCATTGTCCATTATCTACCCTCGTTTGAGACTAGCAGGTGTCTTGTAAAATACACACACTTTCAGTCACCTTGCTGTAGGACCCAATTTTAATTGTTGTCCTATCGAGTACTTTTTCAGAGTCTAGTTTTATCTATTTTATCTTAGGTCGAGTTTTTATCTCATTACCTTGTCTGTACACTAGTTTCTACCTGGTGCATTCTTTATAGTACTCTCGGAGACCGATTTTTATCTCGATAACCTCAACTCAATCCCACCAGCATTCAACTAGCGTGCTAATGGTATAAGTTCAGTTTTATCTGTCCTTTGTTAATCGAGATCAGTTTATTTCTGGTATACCCGTTCGGATCCGATATCTATTCATATCTTTAGAGTCTAGTATTATCTAGTCTTTTGGGTTGAGTTTTATCTCATTTTTGTAGTTTGTGGACCAGTTTTACCTGGCACATCCTTCTAGAGTCTAGCATCCACTAGTACTCTTGGTGTAAGTCCAATCTCTACTTGGCTTACTTTTTAAGTCCAATCTCTACTTGGCTTACTTTTCGAGTCCAGTCTCTTTTTGGCTCGTTGTTTCAAATCTAATTTCTACTTGGTATATCTCTTGAGTCCGATATTATCTGACACTTTTTTGCAAGATTCAATATTCACTAGTCTTCCCCTTGTTCACACATTTTTCTTGGTATAATCCTTACAAAAATACAATTACCCTTGTTGCTTTACTCTCTTATTCAAGAGCGTAAATTTTTGGGTTCTTTTAGTATTCAATCCTCTTCCACCTTGAACATTCGAAAGCTGTCACGTTTTTTCACTTATCAGGTTTAAGAAGATTGAATAGGGGCAGTTGTTGCACCTCAAAATTCACCCTCTTGTTTTTAGAACTTAAATGGTTTATGTTTCATCATATGCATTCACACATTGTGATAAGATCAAATTATTTTGGTTCCCAAGTTCCTCTACAAGCTATGAAAGGAGGTTGTGTTGACAATCAGTATAAGGAGGGTCTCATGCCTTCAATCTTTGAGTCATTCAAGCTACAAATGTTACTCATACCTTAAGACATCTTTATTGTCTTATTGATTCATCATAAGTGTGAAAATTGCAAGTGTTGTTTTTGAATCACTATTCTCCTATTCATCTCTTGAGATTAGGGTTTTGGCTAGAGGAAGTGTTTGATGCTTGTGCGGGCTAAGTTTATGAGGAAATATCCTCTCATTGTCATATGAGACTTCTTTGTTCAAAGAATTCCTTATCATGTTTGTTGGAATTAGGGTTTTAAACTTTGATCATCACCTCCTAACACAAAGGGACCAAAAATAGGGTTTTGGATTTA
This sequence comes from Vicia faba, assembly GCA_948472305.1. Taxonomy (NCBI): domain Eukaryota; kingdom Viridiplantae; phylum Streptophyta; class Magnoliopsida; order Fabales; family Fabaceae; genus Vicia; species Vicia faba. Next base: position 171,512,174 of record OX451739.1, on the reverse strand, counting down.
ATTAGGATTTATCTGAGTTTTTGAATCAAACTTGTTTCCATGCTTCTCTACATATCCCTAAGCATCTATTATTGAATAATTTAGCACCTATTTTGGTTGTAAGAGAGTCAATTGATCAATTGGGGGTAAAACAATCATATAAGAAAAAGTCAACAAAAGTCAAATGTTGACCAAGTGAACTTATGGTCAAAGTTGAGGTTAATGATCATGTTTCAACATCATATGGCCTATGGTTGAAGAAATTCAAGAGAAAGATTGATTTTGAAGATAACTTGGTCATGAAGGTATCTTGGTGAAATTTGAAAATTTTGGTAAGTATGGAAACTCATAAGGTTGAATTTCAAATTTTCATAACTTTTTCATTTCTTATTGAAAATGTGCAAACTTTACATGGTTGAAAAGAAGAAAAAAAAGATCTAAAACTTTTTCAATATGATCCCATGTCCAAAAAATGGTTATTTTGATAGTTATGGTGCATAGAAAATCTTGACACTTAGTAAAATTTCCAAGGCATGTACACAAAGTCGGATTCCTTCATGGTAAGTTTTGAGGATTTAAATGGATTCAATTAAAAAATTAATCAACATCAAAATTAAAGATTGAATCCTCCTCTCTATTTTTTATTCAACTATCTTTCCATTTGGTGTACTATGGATAGAGATATATTTCTTAGGTTTTGAAGCCTCAAGATGTCAATTTGCTAGCAAGCACACGTGCCATGCCTGGAATTTCATCAAATAGTTTGTGGGCACATGTTCATGGCCACTTTTCCTGTTCAATCACACATCATTTTGAAAAATGATCAACATAAGAAATGAAATTTGAAGCCTTCTCTTCATTTTTTATTCAAATATTTTTGTGTTTTATGCACTATGGATAGAAATATGTTGCTTTGAATTCAAGGGCTCAATTTGTTAATTTTTGGCTGGCACGACAAGATTCGCGTGCGCATGATGACTTGACCTTGCATGGCCAGTCCAAACATCATAATTTTCATGCCAAGTTTTCAATACCTTGCAAGCTTCATTTTAAATTTTTATCAACATCAATGTTGAATCATATAACCTCATCTTTCTAATGATCCAAAAATTATGAAAAACACACGAGGGAATAGAGAGATATTGAGTTTTGGTTATGACTGATTGCATGGACATGCAAGGTAAGAAGGCAGGATTGTTTTTATACATATGAGAGAATTTGTTACATAACCTTTAGCATGCACTTCATGCACATGCCTCATGATTTAATTACATCATTTTCTTACCATAAAAATCCAAACAACCCCCATGATATGCATGCTCACGAATTTCCTCCCATTTTACCAAAGAAAGGAAACTTTCCCTCCACTATTGCTCTCACCCCACCCATGTGCTCACAATGTCAGCTTACTTACTCACGCATATATCACTCCTTTTCACTCTCTTTTCTCTCATCAAAATTCAAGCAATATCACTATATCACAATACAAAACATAAGCAAGATGTTAACTTTCTCATTTTTCTGACTTATCCCCATCATGCCCTCCAATGGATCTTTTGATCAAAGACACTATTTCCCTCACCTTGAAACTGCTATTTAAACTCTTCATTTCATTCATTCCATGACACACGAGATCAGCCTCTCTCTCAATTCAACTCTCTACATTTCTCATTATTGAAGCAATTTTCTTCGAAGATCTTAAGTCTCATTACTCTAGATCTCAATCCTTGCTAATTTCTAGTCATTTGAAGTTGAGGAAAGAAGATCAACATGGTTTCTTGTTCTTGAAATCAGAGGCTTATTAAATTTATTTTTCACATTGAGGTATGCTTCTTTGAACTTTGATTTTGCATTTCATCTTGAGTTATTTCTTTGAATCATGTTCATGATGAGTTAGCTGGCCAAACAATAGGTTTGATGTATTAGTTTTGTGTGAATTTTGAGATTGAATCGTGTTTTCAAGTTTCTGCAAGTGTGTGAAAATTGTGTATTCAGTGAGTTTCGTGTCTACTTTTCTCCTTGATTTTCATTGTTTGAGAAATTCATGAGCATCATGTTAATCCTTGTTATTTTGTGAACAACTTTGATGTTTGGATCGTGCAATTTGGTTGAGTATCAAGAGAGAAATCTAGATCTGAAATTTATAGGATATATATGTTTTTAAACATGTTTAAATTTCATGCATACAGTGATTTTCGTGCACACTTTTCTTCATGATCCATGCCTCATTTTGAAAAATTCTTGATGCTATTGTATTATATACATTTTGATCTTGAATTTTGGTTTTAATTTCATCCCATTTCAATGAGAATTTAGAGAGATAGTGTAATACGGTAGGAGAACTGACTTTTTTGGTTTTATCCAAATGTGCGGATAGCTAGAGTCGCCATAGACTTTTATTTTATCCAATATTTAAGAAAGGTGAAAAGAACATGAAAGAACTTGATAGATTTTGAGTTCGGGGGGTAAGTTATGAAAAGGGAAGGTATTAGTACCCTTTTCACCCGTAGTTATCTACGAACTCTTAATCGCTAGCTCACTTTTGAAAAATTGCTTTTTTGTGTATGTGATTTGAAAAATATTTTGAAAAGCCTAGAGTACGGTCAAATTTGTAATGGTTCTTGTATCAGTGCTCAAGAACGCGTACAAAGTGTTTGAAAATATTTTGTTCGAAAACTGTGATGTGAAAAAATGTTTATTTCGGAAAAAAAAGAGTTGTGAGCAAGCGATTAAGAGTTCCTTATCCACTAAAGTTCGTTCTTATTCTTTTCCTTCTCCTTTAGAGATAGTGTTATCCAAAATATTAGATGGTAGGTAACTCTATCTATTGGATGTGAAGGGACATGCGAAGAGTCATCGAATGGTCATTGAAGGCAACATGTAAGGATACTTTAGCAATTTGTATCACAGGGACTAGATCATTTTTCGTAGGCAACATCGAAGGGTCATCGAGGGACTATGATCTTTATTCGAAGGGACTTTGCTAAAGTATCCCTATTTTCGAGGGACATGAACATGTTTCCGAAGGCAACAAAGAGAGGTTACCCGAGAGGTGCAAGTGTGAATAGTGTATTCAGTTCAGTTATTTATCTTATATTAGGGTTTTCTAACGATTATTTTCATCTTGCCATATATGCCTAATTACTAGCAATATAATATACAAAAACGTAAAGGTGCAGAAAGTAAATCCTAAGATATTACAGGGCTTTGGGGAAATTACATAAAAAGATGTGGAAATTAAAGTGCGGAAATTAAACCCTAGACTATTACATCCTGTAAGCAGTTACATAATAGAAACAATGCAGAAAGATAAATCTAAACTATTACAGGAAAAACGTCGTGTGACCTATATAATTCCTCTAAGAATTTTAAATGCAAAAAAAATAATGAAAAAATGTTTGAATGTGATTTTTTATGAAATTAATTTGATGTTAATTAAATAGTTAAAACCCTAAATCTAATTAATTTTAATTAATAAAAAAATTCTAAAGTCTAATTAATTTTAATCTTAAGAAAATATTTATTAACCTAATTAATTAGTAAGTAAAAAAAATATCAAAATTAATTATTGATTAAAAACCTAAATCTAATTTATTAGGGTTTTGAAAAAAAGATTAAAATTGATTGATAGTTAATTAAGGGAAATAATTAGGGTTAGTGAAAAAAATTAGGGTTAGTAATGAAAAAAGAGAAGAAAATAGGTTAGTAAAACAAGAAAAAAAGATTTGTATGGGGTGGGTGTTGAACCCACGCCTTGGATCTCATAGGCGCACCCTCCTGCCACTAGGCCAAGCTGTTGTTTGTATTAGAAAATTAGCGCTGCGTATTATATAGAAAACATGCATGTTAATTGTAAAAATAACAAAAAGATGCAAAAGGCAGGGATCAGACCCACGTCTTTATAGATCAATGCCTTAGCGCACGCGTCCTTGCCACTGGGGTGACTGTTACATTCAGTACTATGTCTGAAACAAATAAATATGAAATAAACAAAAATAGATGGGCCGGAGAGGCGCCGGAGCCCTAGCTCTGGTCGTCTTCTCTGATGAGTTGATTTCTTGTACCTTCGAAATAAAAGAGTTAATGATCCAATAGAGACCCTACCCCCTAATTTGACCCTTGCAAGTTAAATGGTGGCCTTGGTACACAGAGATATAAAAAAAAACAAAGCAAATCTATTCAAACATGGTGATCCATCATCTTGGCATTATGGGACTCTATTGTACCCCAAATTTTTACCTCTCTTTTCTCAAAATATTTCTCACAAAGATCTTCAAAAGTTCAACGCTTGCACAAGTATTGACTAGGTCAATCCATCTCCTCAACACCGATGCCTCAAATTAGGGTTTGAGTTTGCGCAAAGACAATTGGACTCCTAACATTTCAAATGACTTTCATGGACCATTATGGACCCTCATGATTGTTTCTGTCAAATTTAAAGATTGGATCACAATTCTCCAAGAAAATCGTTCAAATCATTAAAAGGGCAAAATGGGCAAAATTAGTGTTTTGACTGGAAATGACCGAACTTTGATTTTTGACCTAATACCTGACTTATTGATAGGAAGCATGATCTCAAGGATCCGAGCACGTCATTTTGACATAATCTCATATTTCAATTCATCTCCTGAGATCAGTAGATTGATAGACGAAGTTTGATCAACTGGTGGAAAAAGTCAACAGTACACTAAAAAGTCAAACTTTGACTTTTTGACCAAAATTGAGTCCCAGAAATCATATTTCATCAAGACATCCAAAATATGAAATTTGATCATCAAAAATCAAGAGAGTCAAAAATCCAACTTTGCAAGACTTGAAAATTTTTCTAAGTATTTTCTATACTTGTTAATTTCATTGCTTCATGACATCTTTTCACTACAATTCAAAATATTTCAAGATGTTACAAATAATTCAAGTTATTATAAATTTGCATTTTTGCAAGATTACAAATCCTAAGCTTTGTCTTGCTTGAGTTTTTCCCTTTGACTCAATGTCCAAACTTTACAACTACTCCCTCCATTCTCTTTTATAAGAAAATTTTGACTTTTTAGATTCATTAAATAATTGATGTATTTAGACTATATATTGGTTAGATACATCAATTATTCAATGAACCTAAAAATTTAAAATTTTCTAATAAATAGGAATGGAAGGAGTATGTTGTCCATAAAACCAAACTTGTTTCATGCTACAAACAATGTTATCCAAATTATTGATGAACAAAGTATGATATGCTACCTCTAAACACTGCCACAACACTCCAAAATTACTGCAAATCAGTCCACTTTTTGTGGTATTTTACTGTCAAAAAACTACTGTAAATCAGTCTAAAATAGCCTGCAAATCAGTCCCAAACTGCTCTATACAGTTCGCTCCAACCTGCATCATAACAGCCACAAAATCGCCTCAAAATGGCTAAAGAAAATTGTGTGGAAAAAGTATCAAAACAGTAGGCAAAAACATTTCAAATAGTTATTTGTTTCCCTCCCAAAATCTCAGCAAAAACTCATCTACAAATAGACTGTTTTCACAACACATAAGAGGTTGGATTTTGGAGAGAAAGAGGGAGAAGAGAAAAAATAGGATTCTTGTTAAACTCTGCTCATTCATAAAACTATGCTCATTCATAAAGCTCTGCTCATCTTCAACTTTATTTTCACTCACAAAATAAAAAAATCCTCAATCCATTACTGTACAACCTTGCAAGCTTTCCCCTAAACAAACTACCCAAACACCTCATATACATCACACAGAGATTGTTCAAACACAAGAATAACTTCTGTAAAACCCTTATCATCACCTTCCAAACATAAACGAAAAAATAGTATTTTTCAACTTTGACTGGGTTGGAGCGATTCTGGAACTTTACGACACAAAGCAAGGATTGGAGCAACTCCAAAGAGGAGCTCGATCAATCGTCACTTCGCATACGGAGACATCTATACATATTCCAAAGTTTCACTTCAAGAGGTATATTTTTTTTCCAAACTGTAATATCTTTATCCATACATCATTTGCTGTTTGTGTTCAAAAGATATATAGAAAAGATAGATCAAAAGAAGAAAACTCAATAAAAAAGCCAAGACAGGGGGCTGACACGGGTGCCCGTATCATGCAACACGGCCCGTTTCTGCTCAGTTGTTTAAAAATCTAACAAAAAATACAGGACAGGGTGCTGACATGAGTGCCCGTGTCACAGGACACGGCCCGTGTCAGGTCTACTGGAGCCAGAAACGTGCAAAGTGGCAAGTCAGGGTGCTGACACGGGTGCCCATGTCACAGAACACGACCCATGTCAACTTAGATGGTGCAAAAAGAAAAAACGTGCATGGATCATTATAGGGTGCTAACACGGGTGCATGTGTCACAGGACACGACCCATGTCAGACCAAACAGCATAAATCTTGATTTTTTTGACTTTTTGCTTTTATTTTCATTCGATTTGGTTATAATAGTAAAATTAGGTTTTATGTGCTTTTATCTCCACATTTGTAAACTTATACCCCTATCCCCTAAAGTGACGTAATAGCGTAGGATTTTAATTTCTGCAAATTTATCGCTTTTCATATAATTGTTAGTAATTAAGGTGTGTATGGCAAGATAAAATAAACCATTAGAAAAACCTAATCTCAAAGGCAATGCATGCGATCAAACACACTTCACACACTACACCTTTAAGATAATCTCGCTTGTTGCCTCAGAAAATAGTCATGTCCCTCGAATATGGGCGTTTTAGCAAAGACCCTCGATAAAAAAGATCATAGTCCCTCGATGACCCTTCGATGTTGCCTTCGGTAAAACAATCTTAGTCCCTTACGAAAATTGCTAAAGCATATCATAAGTTACCTTCTATGACTATGCGTGACCCACGCCCGTCCCTTCACATCTAATGATGAGGCTTCTTACCAATTGATGGTAAGATATCAACATCTAAAGGAGGAGGAAAAGAGCAAAGACCTTTTGAGTAGGTAGGACGCTCGTAGTTGCTTGCTCACAAACTAAAACCATTTCCACACTTACACTTTTAAAACATCTTCAAAAAAACAAACATCTCTTTGAACTATTTTCAAAACCAACACTTTGTATACATTCTTATAGAGACGAGAATCATTACAAAGTTTTCCGAAACAAAGGCGTTTTCAAAATATTTTCAAAAACAACCATAAACACATTTCAAACAAAGAATTTTAAAGTGATCAAGCAACTAAGAGCCCGTAGATAACTACTGATGAAAAGGGTGCTAACACCTTCCCTTTTCATAACCTACCCCCTGAACTCAAGAAAATATCTCAAAAGGTCTTTCCTGTTCTTTTCACCCTTTCCTTTATTGGATAAAAGAAAAGTCGGTGGAGACTCTTGCTACCCGCAACAATTGTGATCAAATGCAAAACATCCAAGTAAGTTCTCCCACTGTATTACAGAATTGGCGACTCTGCTGGGGAGCTACTTAAAAAAGTGGGGTTACCTTAGAGCTAGATCACCTTTATAATGCTTTCCTTGTTTGACTTGCTTGCTTTACATTTTTGGGTCCTTGTTTGGGTTTTGTTTTTTATCCTCTACCCGGATCAGGGAACACCATTAGGTAAGTAGCAATAGATTGTGAAAACTGTGCGGGGTATACTGACATGGTTGAAGCGACGACAATGTTAATGTGACACATGTGTTGGTACCGACAGCCCTTGAGTCTAGTCATAGAGAATACGGGGCCGCTGTGTGTTGTCATGAAGCACTAACTGACCTTAGAACCTTTAAATTAAACAACTTGGCCATTAGGAAGTAGTGAGATAGCCGGCTTTGGTGTAGTCCGAAGTTGGTTGATACTTGATGCTACGCTCATTGAGATCGGACTTTTGGGATATTTCGGTCGCTAATAAAGAGGCTTGCACTGAAACAATGCCCGATGAAGAAAGATCAATGATATTGAGATCCCCTAGAACCCGGTTACTTTCTAGGACATTTTGAACCAACTAAGCTTCAAGAGGGTACTTACCTATGACTCCATGCAAGCCTAAACCTAAGGACTTGTCTGCTTTGCGTGTATATGATTATTTGTACGTAACGACTTGTTTTCTTTGTGTGTATATGTTTACTTGTACATAACATCATGACATCATACCATATCATTTCCACTGACCACTTCAAGGATCTCAAAGGGCCTGTGATGCAGGGTCATGATGAACCAGACGTCTATCAAGGGGCAAGAGGATTTATTCTCCTATAACCAAATGTTGTCAAAGACCAAAGCATGATAACTTGAGTCAATGGCTATGACCCACTCGACATGGTGAGCTCGATTATCGTAGAAGGACATTTCAACAATACGAAGTTTTTCAATCAAGGTTGTGGTCAAAGTTCAACTTCTGACATTTTCTTGTGTATACCCCACGAGATCCTTGAAAACATCGCATCCACATATCATGCATGTCATTATAAAAGGTTTTCCCCATACATGTTTCTCATCTGCTTACTGTTTATTTCAGTAGAGATGGCTCTAGAAAAGACTGTCATAGATCTTCAGACCCAAAATGCTCAACTTCAAGAATTGTTCCCGAACCTATCCAAGGGGCAAGAAGAAGTGAAAACACTCCTCATTGAGAACATGACCAAGAGGAATCTTGAAGACAACAAGGACAACCAGTTAGAATGATTACAAACTGAAATGGCAACAATGAAAGTGCAGATGATGGGACAAATGGTGGGTCAGATGGCTCTTATCCAAAACTTAGCTCGGGATAAGAAGAGCTGAGAGCCCTCGCCAACAAGCTTCATCAAGACGGATGCAACCATATGGAACAAACAACTAGAATTTGGGATCAAATCATTAATCAGCCTCCGATGAGACAAGAAGTTGGTTTGGTCGAGAGAACACCCTTCAAAATGGCTACTATACCAAGAGTCCAACAACAACCTCGCCAACCACAACAAGGTGGTCAGTGTAAGCAAGGAAGACAATTTTCGGAGATCAACATGCCTTTGGCTCAAGCTTGCATCACATGTTGGAGGCCAAGCTGGTTACATTGAGGAAGCCTCCTCAAAAACCCATTACTGCTTCTCCCCGTTACAATCATGAAGAAAGGTGTACGTACCACTCCAACAGTCCTGGACACCACACTAACCACTGTTGGGCGTTAAAAAACAAGATTCAAGACCTGATCGACGAAGGGGCGTTGGAATTCACACAAGATGGTCAACTTGAGTTTTTCTGTTGTCCCTCAAAAGCACACCATCTTAATGACCAGTTTAGGCGGAGAAATTTTTGTTCATTCGAGTTTTCAGTTGTAATTTCTTTGTTTGCTTAAACACTTATCTTTATGTCAGACTTTGTTTGCTCTCATTAATGCATTGCATATGTTTGTCCTGAGTTAATCCATTCATTTTCACTATACTGAAATTATGCCTTTACCTTGTTTTGTATGATATTCAACTCTCGGTTACAAGCTATAAGCCTTTAGAGGGAGGATGACGAAAATAATACCATAGTCTTATACAATATGCTTTTGGACAGACCTTGTTGACGATGTACATGCGTTCTTTCAATTACTAAATAGTGGAGTTATAAGGAAGATAATACCTAGTCGACCCCTTTGAGCCAAAGAAGTAGGAGTTTTCTTTTTCGCACAAATTGAAACCTTCAATCATAACCTGGGGCAGGGTAGTTTCTCAATTAATTCAAAATGCGTGTTCAGTCACAAGCTTTCACTTCGTACACGACAAATGACATCAAAAACATCCTTCTGAATCAAAAGACGACGATGATTCCCCATAAATAGGTAGCCATTATCTTTCAAAAGAAAAGCCCACTGAGTCAAAACCTACGAAGGAGACTTAAGAAAAACTGGGGCATCATACTGACTGTAGTCTCAAAACAAAAAAATAGTCAGGAAAAAATTAGGGATAATAAAAAAAAGAGGTCGCTACAAATCCTCGACAATGGAAAATTTTGCAAAAATGACTGCCTTCTCCAATAAACTTAACTTATTCGAACCATCATCAAAATATCATTTTAGATTCAATAGGAGTTCAAACGCACAGTTAACTCAGTTTAGGACTGTAGAATATCGTGGAGAACGGGTTGGGTATAAATAAACTTTGAGCCTTATCCTTTGTTTCTTAAACCGTGAACTAGACCATGTTACAACCCTTTAAAAGTCCTAATTGAAGCATAGGTTGGTTCGAAAGCATGCTGTTACAAAAGGTATCCTGACTCCTATAAGGTTTACTGTAGATCCCGAGTTCAATTCATATTCTTACAAATATTTGTTGCTCTTTAAAAGTGAATTTTTCAAAAAAAATTCTCAAGACAGACATAAACTTCACATTATTTGAATACCACTGTTTGCATATGGCTAATTGTTTGACAACAGAGAAATTCGCACAACGGATATCCAGTTAACAAAAAATCTCTCAATAAACAGAGTCACTTCAAATGGAAAGACGCTTCCAATGAAAAACCTCTCATAATCAAGGGGCACGACATGACCATTGCCCAACACATCTGGGGAAGTCAAGTCGAGATTCAAAGAATCTCTCAAGAAATATCAAATAGCCAGGGGCAGGTCTCCATCGGAATCACTTAGGGCATTGAACATGAATTCTAGTAAAGGGTCATGTACGACAAAGCAAACATTTTCTGGCAGTACTACAACACTTACTACTATGGACAGTGACAAATCCCCATAAAAGTTCCCTTCATAAGGTGATCCCCGATGAAGTCGCCAGAGTCACAAGGCTATCCCCGATAATTGCAGAAGCATCTTCGAACAAAAGTGGGGCATCCTCCAACCGATGACATAGTCAAACCCACCAGTGAATAGAGGAGTTTGATCTTCTCCTAATGAACACATACATCACACTAGTTCCCAAACAGAGGGAGATTGCCAACAGTTTACCATCTTCTTAGATACAGTTCAGACATAATCTATGTGATCGGTGGGAATAAAACTGACTACTTTTGGAATGCTGGTTCGCGTTTGCGTTTGTTTTTGCAAAATGTCGCGGTAAGTAAGAGTCGCCACCGTCTTTTATTTTATCCAACAGGGAAAGGACAAAAGCACAGCAAAATTCCTTTTCGAGATGTTTCTCGGGTTCGGGAGGTAGATTATAGAAAGGGAAGGTGTTAGTACCCTTTCTATCCGTGGTTATCCACGAGCTCTTAGGTACTTGCTCACTATGTTTTCAAAAGTTTTGCTTTTCTTGTGTTTGTGGGTTTTGAAAAAAGTTTTGTTTGAAAACTTCGATTTAACTCTTGTTTCTGTCCTCAAGAGTGTATGAAGTGTTTTTGAAAGCTCTGTTTGAAAAAGTGTAAGTGCAAAAAAGTTTGTTTTGTTTTGAAAGAGCTAGTACCTGAGAACCTCTACCTACTCAAAAGAAATTAAGCTGTGTAAATGTCCTTTAGACAGTGCTATCCCACTATTGAGAAGTAGGTAGCACTGTCGTTGGAGTTTTCGGGTCAATTCGATTAAGGGACATGTGGTCACTAAAGAAACGTTAGGATGCCTTAGCGATAACCCTAATGTCTTAGATCATTTTTTATCCGAGGCAATCATTTAGAGGCAACTTTGATCTTTAGACATGAGGGCGACCTCTAAAACTTCCTATACTCAATGACCACGTCGAGGCAACCAAGTGAGGCGTACCCTAGGAGTGGCATGTGCGAGTGTGTCAGGTTTTCAGTTATGTTATCTTTGTACATGTTATGGTGAGCTACGATTGATTTTAATTTAAGAGAGATCTTGTCATGCATAGCCTAATTAGCATACATCTAGCAATTAATGGTTGCGGAAAATAAAACTAAGCTATTACAAGGCATCGGGTATTTACATCGCCAAAAACAAACCCTTGAAAAATAAATTGCGGAAAAGTAAATGAAAGCGATAAAAAGTCCTAAGTTAAAGCTATTACATCCTCGGAGCAAATACAATTATATGGATAAAAAAATCATACGCGCGAGAAAAAATTGAATCGAAGAGTTTGAGGGTTTTGACCCCTTTTTTAGGAAAGAAAGAGATTTTTATTATTTATGAATTAAATTAAACCTAAACCAATTAATTAATTAAAGAAATATTTTTTTGGGTTTTTTGAATGTTTAAGGAAATAAAAATAAAAGTGATTAAAATTGTCAAGAACCCTAATTCTACATTAATTTTAATTTATTGCAAAAAGATTAATATTATGCCTAATTAAAACTAGATTAATTATGTCAATATTTATTTACAAAATAAAATAATGAAATTAAATTTAATAAATAAAAATATTATATTTTTTTTTTCTGTTTTCTGATTTTATTAAGAAAATGTTAATTATTTTTGTTAGCAATTAATTGAGAATGATAAAAATAAAACAAGCAAAGTAAAATAAAAAATAAAAAATAATGAAAAGGAAATAGAATAAACCCAAGTGTATTGGGCCTAAAGGGGGGGTCTGAATGGCAATTGTCTGGGCCCAACATAGGCAGCCCTGTTGACTTTCAGAATCTCTCACAAGCTTGTTGACTAGAGACCATGGTGAGGACCCCATTCTGGCCATTGGATTTGGATCTGAGACCACTTGGCATACATCTGGATGAGGGCGTATGATGGCCCCTGCTTTGAGTGCTACATAGAATTGCCTGAAACAAAATAACATTAATGTTTTGGGGGACCTGGGATTCGAACCCAGGTCTCAGTTCTCATTGGACGATCGCTCAACCACTCCACCAACCAGCCTTATTCGTTATTGGAATAACAAGCAATTAATATATTAGCAAACAAATAAACATGCTGGAATTATAAAATAAAGTGCGCGAATTTTAAAAGGACGAATGGGAGGGAGACGCGTCAACGTCTTCTTCGTTTGGTCACTGGTTTTTTACCTGTGGATTTTTATCCGCAGGAAGATCCGTGGGTTCTTCCTAAAATCGCTTTCAGGCAATATAAATGCAAACCAAAATCATCCTCATGCTCGTTTTGTCCTCCTTGTGATACGGTGGGAGAACTGACTAGAGGTTTTGCGTTTGTTTTCCCAAATGTTTCGGTTGAGCAAGATTCGCCACCGACTTTTTATTTTATCCTAAGGAAAGGTTAAAAAGCACAGCAAAAACCTTTTGAGATATTTCGTGGGTTCGGGGAGTAGATTATAGAAAGGGAAGGTATTAGCACCCTTTCTATCCATGGTTATCCATGGGCTCTTAGTTACTTGCTTAGATCAACTTGCCTTAATTTTCAATTGTTTGAAATGGTGCTTTGTGTGTGGATTTTGAAAATGTTTTGAAAAGAGGCCAATGTGGTGGCAACCTTTGTAATGATCCATGTTGGGATGTATACAAAGGTGTATGTCTTTTGAAAAGGTTTTCAATGTTTTTGAAAGTTGTTTTGAAAGTGTAGTGATGTGTGGTTTGAAAAGAAAAAAAATAGGCAAGTGTTTTTGTTTTGCAAGGGGGCAAGTAACCAAGAGCTATCTACCCTACATTTCTCAAAGATCTTTGCTATGTTTTAACCCTTTTAACAATTTTGTTCCACCATTGTATTTGGTGGACAATCTTGTGTTAGGATGTGAAAGGGACGGGCGTGGGTCATCGTTTAGACCATAATTGCAATGGTGCCAAGTATCTTTGGGCAATTTTCTTTAAGGGACTTGATCATTTTTAGGCAACTTTCGAAAGCGTCATCGAGGGACTATGATCATTTGAATTGTGTTGTTTTTGCCCAAAGAGACCTAACATGCAATATGGCCCTTTATTTAAGGCAACAAGTGGAATACCCTAGGGGTGCAAGTGTGATTAGTGTTGTCCATTTTCATGCTAGTTTATCTTGAAGTTAGGTCAAACTATTTTTGGTTAATTGATTTGCATACAAACCCTAATTCTAGCATGGCATATTTAGAAAGCTTTTAAAAATGCGAAATTTAAAAGTCCTAAGTTATTACACAATGATCATGGGAATGGGGGTACAAATGTTCAAATGGGGATGAGACTTCATAGGAGGATAGTACCCAATATTTACAACCAAATTGAATTGCGCAAATATAAATGTAAAGATGCATAAGGATGGAACAATATATATGTGAAGGTATTCTTGTGTAAGTGTGTATTTTTTATTCACAAATAAAATAATAAAAGAAATAAATGAAAGAAAAGTTAATTTTAAAATATGTTTTGTGTTTAGGGCAAAAAGCCCTAATTTTGCTAAATAAAATGTATGAGTTATTTAATATGTGCAATATTTAATAATTATGTATAAAAATAAATAAAAGAAGGTATATTGTAAAAAAGTATTTTTGAGGTCAAAATATTAATAAAAATACAATGTACTATTTTTATATTTTTCCTAGATATACTAATAAATATGTATAAGTATTTTACTTTATTTATTAAATATGTATTATATGTACAAAAATAAAATATTTAATATTATATAAAAAATATATTTTTATTATAAGATGTTTTCAGGAGATAACATAAAATAAAATAAAATAAAGAAATAAAGTATGTTTGTATTATTTTTGTATTTTTAAATAAAGGTATACTTATTTATTTATTTACAAAACTAACTAAAGCCAAATAAATATCAAAATAAATGCAAAAAAATGAAAAAAATGTTTTTTAATGTTTTTTATGATTTAAATAAAAATGTGGAAACAAAATCAAAAAGAAAAAAATGGAAAATAACAAGTATATCTCAAAATGGGCCAGGGGGGTTCAAATGTAAAAATATGGTGCAAAGAGTAAAAAGTCACAGGCCCAGCCCATAGAGGTTGTCTTCAACCTCCAGACAACAAAAACGTTCAAAAACGCGCGCCCTTTTGCCCAACTCTCTAACTCCTGATTCTTTGATCCTTTGCCAAATCTTGAAACATGAAACCTGTAGAGCTTGAAGCCACGATTCTAAACATATAAAGAAGTCAATCTAACTCTCAGAAATGAGAGAGAATTTCTTCTCCCCCAATTCCTGACCTAGTTTTTGTTCAATGTTCAGACTCAAAATTCTCTAAGTACACGTAACATAAATGAAAAGTAATGATATGGGTAGATCAGGGCCATGAATGTGACATAATTTCTTCATAAACCTAAACCTAACTATGCCTGGATAGAGAGATAGGAGTTCATGAACTTACCTGTTCAGCTTGAATCTTATCTGGCAATGGAGGTACTTTCAGTGCAAGGTGAGGATTGGTACAGCTTGCTTGAGGTCCAGGGAAGCTATTCCAACCTTTAGTTTGCTTTAAAACCAAGTGAATCGTGTTATGGCACTCCAACTGCAAAATAGAAAATATGAAAATGGTAATGTTGGTTAGGGGTGTTACAGGTCGTGTTTAGGGCTTGGAATAGTTTCAAGGGATGGTGTGGGATGTGTTTGAAGTGGTTTTGGCCAAGGCGCACGATGGAAATGAGCTAGCCAAGTCCAAGTGCAGAATGCCCTGTTTTTGTGCAGTTTAATGGTGATTCTGTGTTTGAGAAGGTATTGGAAGTGGTTGGCTCGTGTTTCAGGTCAGGGTTAGTGTTTGGAATGTGTACAACAACTTTGCTTAAGCTTGTTCTTGCTGGAATGAGAGTTGTCCTCCAGTTTTCAAGTTTTCTTCTCTCTTAAGCAACAAAATGTCAAGTTGTGTTTTAGACTTCTACCGGCCCCTCTATTGTGCTGCAATCTTTCCCCTTGATCAGTGTGTTTTGCTTTTGAACTTGTGCCCAAAGATATGGCCTTGTACTTCTTGATTTGCAACTTTGACATAAAGCTCAACTTTTCTAAAATGGATATAATGCTTTTTCTACTTATGGCTTAATTTTGTATACAATGTTTGAACACATAAAATAAGGTCTTGGCACAATGGGTTAGCATTAAATTTATGAGTGCAAATGGGATATAGGACCTGTAATCAAGGAATGCAAGCTGAGTTCAAAATTGCCTAAGTGTATGAACATGTAAATTGGCCATAAACAAAGTGGTTTTTTCCCATATTGCCAAATTCGATTCTCTCTAACCATAAGGTTGTTTGATGAGTTCTTGGACATTTTGGAAAGCTTGGAATGTGTACTACAATCCATCTTTGTAATGCAAATTGAAATTCCAAGTGGAAGCATGTGAAAAGTGGTCTTGAAGTTAGGCAAAAATCCTGCCTAAAATAGGTCAAAATTTTTCTAAGTTAAGAATGGTTTTGTACCCTTAATCCAAAAATTATAACTTGAGCTACAAGCTTCTTTTGAGGAAACTTTGTGAATCAAAGTTGTAGATTTTGCAATGGACTACAACTTTCATGTTTTGACTTTTCCTTGAATCCAAATGCATCTTGATGAGAAAGTGGGACAAAGTTAGGAAAAAATTAGGGTTTTTCATAACTTAGAAAAATTCTAAGTTATGAAAAATCTTCATTTCAAAACCTAATTTGTGATTTTTGATTTCTTGATGAACAAGTTTCATGATTTGGCATGTTTTGATGAAAAATGAATCTTGACACTTGATTTTGACCAAAAAGTCAAAGTTTGACTTTTCAGTATACAGTCAAAAAATTGATCAATTGACTGGAAAATTCAACTGTCAATCTTGTGCATTTGGGATCTTTTGAACTTGTTGAGTATGTCAAGACAATTCCATGGTGTCCTTGAGTCAATATGTGAGCTTGGTTTGCCATTGGTTAGGTCAAACAGTCAAAAACTGCCTTTGTGCAGTCAAAACCCTAAAAATGACCATTTTGCCCTTTTGGTGATCTGATCAAATTTCTTGTGGAATTGTGATCCAAACTTGATCAAATGGTCCATATGAGTTCATAATGTTGATGTGGGTCAATTTTCATGAGGTTTGACTGTCAATTGGCCACAGTTGACTTTCCCCCAATACAACTGATTTCTAGGTCAACTGTCCAATTGACTGGGCAAAGGTTGGAATCAAGGCTTGAAACTTGGTATGGATAAACTTGGGAGTCCAACATGAAGCATAAAAGTCATCTTAGGCATTTTAGGTCAAAATATCTTTGTGCAAACACAAACCCTAATTTGGGTCAACAGTGCTAGGAGAAGTCTTGCAGAGGAAACCATAACTGGATCTTGATCTCCAAGGGCCTTGTGATGAGAAAATGTTGAGAAAATGGGAGGGCAAATTTTGGGGTACAACACTCCTGAGTCCATCCATGGTCATGGCTTGCTCCAATTGTCCCTGTAACTCAAACGCCTAAAAAGCAAAAACCGAAACCCTAGATTCGAACATCATGATATAGGGTCCAATAATGAAATTGAATGATGCAAAAATGTTCTAAATCAAATAACAAACATTAATATGCCAATATTTTGAAGAAAAAGTGCAAGAATTGGAAGTTTGGATTTCGTGTTCAGGGCCACATTCGCGAGGACTTACCATGAGCTGTAGGTGACAAAAGGGTCTGGTTCTTATGCCAATCGCTTCAGGGGATGGTGGGCAAGCACTCTACATTGAGCTTTGGTCTTGAGAATGTCCCTAATGTGGATTTCGATCTCCACTTTTTCCAAGCTTTTTTCAGTTTTGGTTTCTTTTTTTTAGGCAACTTCAGGTCGTGAATTAGGTTTAGGAGACTTGCTTGCATATATGGGAATGATTCTAGGTCAAGAGTTGGGCTTATATCCATGTATATTCAAGAATTAGGTTTTGACTTTATCACCATTGTTAACCTTTCCAAATATGGCCAAATCTAAGATTTTATGCACAAATAAGCCTTAGCACGAATTGGTTGGTTGTCACATGAGGTTTGCAAGCTGTACAAATCACAAAGATACTATTCCATTGATTTTTAGATTTTATTTGAATTATTATAGATTTAAAATGAATTAAATCAATAAAAATTAAATAAAATAGAAAAATAAATGTTTGGTCATGAAATCAAGCATGGGACACGTGTGTGGCATGATAAGACTAAATCAAGTGGAAAAAGTGGGCCCTTTTGTCAAAAATTGGAGTTTTGAGGATAGTTGACTTTTGCAAATTCATGAAAATTTCCCAACTTCTCCAATGCATAAATTCTTCAATTTTGAAATTTTGGAGGTTTTCTTGGACTTTTTAGAAACCTTGAGATGTCCTCTAATCAACCCTTTTGGTCTCATCTCATTTTGATCTTCCATTCTCAAGTTATAAGCTTTGGCAAAAAAGGTATTTTTGTTGACTTTCAAAAATGACCTATAATGTCCAAATTTGTAACTTCTTGTGAGTGCATTTTATGATCTTGGGGTATGAAGATGGATTGTATGAAATTGCATCCTATTCAAAATGAGCTTTGGATGGGTCATTTCTCATAAAGTATGAGAAAGTTATGCTTGGTCAAAGTTGAGTTGACTTTTCCTACAAAACCCTAATTTAGCAACTTTTGAATCTTGATAAATTTTGAGCAATCCTTGATGAATCATGATCAACCCTTGATCAAATGATGAATTATCCTTCAAAATGAGAATGTTGACGAAAAAAATCCTGATGTTTGACTGTATTTGGGACACAGTTGACTTTTGACCCAACACAGTCGATTTTTGGGCCTCTTGAGCAATTGGCTGACCAAAGTTTCTCTGCAAGGCTTGAAATTTGACATGGATGGTCTTGAGAACATATTAAGACATTTGGAAGCACTTGAGGACATTTGGATGTGAGAATCTTGATGCAACACAAAACCCTAATTTTGACTTGACTGCCTTAGGAGGTGATTTGACTGTCCAACCCTTGAGCCAACTTGAGCAACTTGAAGATTATTCTTGACATGTCTTGAGGAATATGGGAGGGAAAATTTTGGGGTACAACAGTTGCCCCTGTTCAATTTTCTTAAACCTGAGGATACGGATTGGCTTTCAGGCCTTTCGTGATCCGAAGGTGGAAGATAATTGAACACTAGAGTGCCCAGAAATTTGCACTCGCATGGTATAGTATCAGCATGGTGATGTCGAGAATAGGCTTACAGATGCCATTTGGAGGTTGTTGGCAGGAGGATGGGCTTATAGATGCCATCTGGAGATTGTTTGTTGAATTGTAATTTTGTAAGTTGAAAGAAGGAACCTGTGTAGGGTTGCTTGACGATGAGTCCGTGTAAAACTGCATTTTGGAAGGAAGGAAACCTGTGTAGGGTTGACTGATGATGAGTCCGTGTAAAACTGCATCTTTGGAAAGAGAGAAACTGTGTAGGGTTTCTTGATGACGAGTCCGTGTAAAACTACATCTTGAAGAGAGGGAATCAGTGTAGGGTTGCCTGATGAGGAGTCCGTGTAAAACTTCATCTGGAGTTGAGAAGGAACCGGTGTAGGGTTGTTTCAGGATAAGTTTGTGTGAAACTTCTGGAGGAACCTGGGTCAGGTTACTTTGGGATAATTTCGTGTGAAACTTCAGGGTGAACCGGGGTAAGGTTACTATGAGATAAGTTCGTGTGAAACTTCAGGATGAACCGGGGTAAGGTTATTGTGAGATAAGTTCGTTTGAAACTTCAGGATGAACCGGGGTAAGGTTATTTTGACGATAAGTTCGTGTGAAACTTCAGGATGAACCGGGGTAAGGTTATTTTAACGATGAGTTCATGTGAAACTGCGTCTTGGAACGATAAGGAACCGGTGTAGGGTCGCCTGATGATGAGTCCGTGTAAGACTTCATCTTGGAAGGAAGGAACCGGTGTAGGGTTGCCTGATGATGAGTACGTGTGAAACTGCATCTGAACTGAGAAGGAACCGGTGTAGGGTTTCTTCATGATGGCCAAGTAGATAATTTTCCTGTCTGGTTTCAGGTATTAACCTACGATCAGTCGTCCACAGAATTTTCTTGGCTTGTTACAGGTATTAATCTGGAATTAGTCGTCCACAGATGCTTTTCCTGGCTTGTTACAAGTATTAATCTGGAACTTGAAAAGATTGGCCGATGAGAGAGTTGTCCTGGCTGGTTACAGGTATTGATCTCTGACCTGAGAAAGATGGTCTTCCTGGCTTGTTATAGGTATTGATCTTCAATCTCTTCATGTAGATAACTTTCATGGCTTGTTACAGGTATTGATCTACAATCAATCGTCCACAGAATTTTCCTAGCTTGCTACAGGTATTCCACTGGGACTTGCAAAGGTTGATGGTAATCATCTTTTGATTGACCTTTTCCTGAAAAGGCAAAATATTAGCTGTATGCAATGTCATGATGTATGAAATGCATGATGTCATGATGTTCTCAAGAATAAATAAGATCATGTCGTATGCACTTTATCATGTATGTAAATATGAGGTATGAAATGTGAAATTTTTATGAATGTATTTTCGTCTGGGAAAATAAATCCTTGACAAATGTCGGGGAGTTTGTTAAATCCTGGGCTACTGTTGAAGAGTCTGGTTGAATTCTTCGTTTCCACTGGGGATGATGCATGAAGATGGTTGCAAGAATAAACCTATAGGAGAAGATGACTCCGTTGGGGAATAAACTTGATGAAGAGATTACTATGCGGAGAATTTCTCTATGGGGAGAGATGCTTCGTTGAGATTTTAACGATAACTCCGCTGGGGATTCCGTTGATAAGCTCTGTCGGGGATCTTGATGATGAACTCCGCTGGGGATGATCTTTCCATTGCAACTTGCTGAGGATAACCCAGTTAGACTCTTATGGAGATAACCTCTGAATTTGGCTGGGGAGATATATTTGTACTCTGCAGGGGACAAGCTTCCAGAATCTACTGGGGAAGATGATTCAACTCTGTCGGGGAAGCTTTTTTAGACTGCGCTGGGAAATGGCTCCACTGGGGGTATCTTGTATTCCGCCGGGGATCATTCTTATACTCTATCGAGGAATATTAAGACTGTCGGGGATGCTATCTATGCTTGCTGGGGAATATCTTTATACTCCGTTGGGGAATATTAAGACCTTTTGGGAATGCCGAGCCTTTTCGGGACTGGCGGTAGACTAACTCTGCTTGGGGGAGAGTATTGCTGATTCCTTCGTAGTTGCAAGTCTCAGTGGGGGAGAGCTACCATTACTGTCTTACTCTGCGGGTAGTGAAGGTATCTTAGCCATATTCTTCAACTGAATCTACCTTGGTACCTGGTGGACAGAGCGACTGTACAGTTCGGACAATTCTTATTGCCCCAGTTTCTGCGGGAGAAAAAGGCCTATGAGGTGCTTGATAACTGCCGATTGACAAATCTTCTTTTGGTAGGCAAGTGACGAGATGACGGGACATAGTCGTACGCTTTGATCCCTAATTTTTGCCTGGACCGCCCTTTCGGGTTTTCAGTCCACCGGGATACCCATTTTTGCCCAAGCCGCCTTTTCAGGTTTTCGACTTGCCGGGTGTACAGATTTTTCATTTTCATCCCTTATTTTTTTTGCCCGAACCCTTTTGGTTCGCTGGGAAGCCCTTATTTTTGCCTAGGCCAGTCGACCTAGCGGGTCTTTGATTATGCGTAGTACTTTTTTTTTACTATGTCCATGCTCTCAGACTGCAGGGAGTTGTCACTGTCAGTAGTGTTGTGTCGCCATACTACCAGAAGATGTTTGATCATGCAAGATTCGTTGCTGGAATTCATGTTCAATGCCCCAAGTGACTCAGGCGGAGATTTTCCCCTGGCTATTTGGCATTTTGAGAGATTCCTTGAATCTTGACTTGACTGTCCCAGATGATGGACGATGATCATGTCTGCCCCTTGGTTGGAAGTGTTTTTTCCACTTGAGGTGACTCTTTTTATTGAGAAGGTTTTTGTTCACTAGATATTCGTCGTGTAAATTTCTATGCTGTTTGAACAAATAGTCATATGCAAATAATGTTATTTTAATAATGCAAAGCTTATGTGTGTCTTGAAGCTTTTTTTGAAAATGCAGTTTTCAATAAAACAAGTGAATTTTTGTAAAATGTGATGTCAACTCAGGATTTTACAGCAAGCCCTACAGGAGTCAGGATACCTTTTGTAACAGTATGCTTTCGAACTAACCCATGCTTCAGCTAGGACTTTTTAAGAGTTATAACGTGGCCTGGTTCACGATTTAAGAAACAAAGGATAAAGGCTCAAATTTTATTTATACCCACCCGTTCTTCGTGATGTTCTTCGATCCTAAACTCAGCTAATCGTGCATTAGATCTTGTTTGAGTCTTTTCCCCCAATACATCTGATTTCTAGGTCAACTGTCCAATTGACTGGGCAAAGGTTGGAATCAAGGCTTGAAACTTGGTATGGATAAACTTGGGAGTCCAACATGAAGCATGAAAGTCATCTTAGGCATTTTAGGTCAAAATATCTTTGTGCAAACACAAACCCTAATTTGGGTCAACAGTGCTAGGAGAAGTCTTGCAGAGGAAACCCTAACTGGATCTTGAGCTCCAAGGGCCTTGTGATGAGAAAATGTTGAGAAAATAGGAGGGAAAATTTTGGGGTACAACAGTTGCCCCTGTTCAATCTTCTTGAACCTGAAGAGTTAGATTGGCAAGTTTGCCTTTCGTGACTCGAGGGTAAAAGGAGATTGGACACTAGAGTGCCCGGAAATTTGCACTCGCATGCTGGAGTATCAGCAATGTGATGTCGGGAATGGGCTTATAGATGCCATTTAGAGAGATGGTGGATATGGAGATGGGCTTATAGATGCCATCTGAAGGCGTGACAGAACCTTGTCGGGAATGGGCTTATAGATGCCATTTGGAAGTGTTGATCGCATAAGAGATTCCTTAGCAAGAACTTGCGCACTTTGAGAAAGACATATGTTTTCCTGGCTTGTTACAGGCATTGATCTTCAATCTCTTCATGCAGATATGCCCTGGCTAGATACAGGTGTCGAGTCTACAATCGGTTGCTCACAGATATGCCCTGGCTGGATACAAGTATCGAATCTGGAATTAGTCGTCAACAGATATGCCCTGGCTGGATACAGGAATCAAATCTTCAAACTCTTCAGATGTGCCCTGGCTGGATACAGGAATCGAATCTGGAATTAGTCGTCAACAGATATGCCCTGGCTGGATACAGGAATCGAATCTTCAAACTCTTCAGATGTGCCCTGGCTGGATACAGGAATCGAATCTGGAATTAGTCGTCAACAGATATGCCCTGGCTGGATACAGGAATCGAATCTTCAAACTCTTCAGATGTGCCCTGGCTGGATACAGGAATCGAATCTGGAATTAGTCGTCAACGGATATGCCCTGGCTGGATACAGGAATCGAATCTTCAAACTCTTCAGATGTGCCCTGGCTGGATACATGGATCGAATCCGGAAACTGATCACTCACAGATGTGCCCTGGCTAGATACAGGAATCGAATATGGAATTGTGACAGTTGAAGGTAGTCGTCTTTTGGATTGTCTTTTTCCCTGAAAAGGAAAAACATCAGTTGCATGCAATGTCATGATGTATGAAATGCATGATGTCATGGTGTTCAAAATGAGATAGTGTTGTATGCACTTTATCATGTATGTAAGCAAGATGTATGAAATGTGAAATGTTTATGAATGCATTTTCGTCTAGGAAAATAAATCCTTGACGACCGGTCGGGGAATTAAATCCTGGGCTGACGTTGAAGAGTAGAGTTCTTCGTTTCCGCTAGGGATGATGGTTGCAAGAATACACCGGTAGGAGAAGATGACTCCGTTGGGGAATAAACTTGTTGGAGAGATTACTCTGAGGGGAATTACTCTGTGGGAAGAGATACTCCGCTGAAATCTTGACGAGAGCTCCGCTGAGGATTTCAATGATGGACTCCGCTGGGGATAACCATGATAAACTCCGCTGGGGGTTCTGTTAATAAGTTACGTTGGGGAACTTTGATGAACTCCGCTGGGGATAGGAAGAACTTCGCCGAGGGCGATCTTCCGTGGTAATTAGCTGAGGATAACCCAGTTATAAGCCCTTGTGAGGAATAACTTTTGAATGAAAACGGGGAGGGACGTTCATATTCTGCAGGGGATAATCTTCCAGAGTCTACCGGGGATAAGCTCCAAGACCTGCTGGGGATATGGACTCCAATTTTCCTGGGGAAACTCTCGGACTGTACTGGAAAATGGTTCCACTGGGATGTCTGTATTCCACCGGGGAACAATCTTAGATCAAGACTGCCAGGGATGCTTGCTGAGGAATGCCTATACTCCGCTGGGGAATGTTGATATCTTTTGGGGATACCCAACTTCCTTTAGGCTGGCCGTAGACTAACTCTGTTGGAGGAGAGTATTGCTGACTTGCTAGGGGAATAGGGTGCCTATTGTAGGGCTGATGATAGACTAACTCTTCCTGGGGAGAGTATTGCTGAATCTTGTCTTACTCTGTGGGGAGTTGAGGTAACTTGATCACATTCTTCAGTTGAACCTACCTTGGTACCTTGGCGGACAGAGCAACTAGACTGCCTGGACAACTCTACATTGCCCCTGTTTCTGATGTCACCTGTAATCAGTCCTTTGTTTCGCATGCAAGTATTTATGAATTAGCAATTTACTGTCAAATGCATATATCAAAAATGAACATTGGACGTTCTTCGCAAGACAAAACAGAAAAAAGAAAAAACAATTGGCAATTTGTTTGGAAAAGTGAATTTGTATTGATTTTGCCTGTAAATAGGTGTTTTTGTACAAGAGGCTGGCGTCCTAGTAAGAGAACACCGCCGAATAACATAAAGTTTATACAATTTTGAAAAGGAAACAAAACAGCTATGTGAACAATATTCCCCCTGGGTTCCAACTCTGCTATCGCCTTTATGTCTTCAAGCGTCTTATCACTTTGCTGCTTAGTTGAAGATGAAGCTGATTGATTGATGCCGAAGTCTGAGCCCGATAGTTGATGCTGAATTCTGGATACAAGGTGATCCAATGAGACATAGTGTTACGCTTTATCCTTAACTTTTGCCTGGACCGCCCTTTCGGGTTTTCAGTCCACCGGGATACCCATTTTTGCCCAAGCCGCCTTTTCAGGTTTTCGACTTGCCGGGTGTACAGATTCTTTTCATTTCATCCCTTATTTTTGCCCGAACCTTTTTGGTTCGCCGGGAAGCCCTTAATTTTTGCCTAGGTATGTCAACCTAGCGGGTCTTTTATTCATGCGTAGTATCTTTTTACTATGTCTGCATTGGCGGGGTGAGGAAGGTTGTCCCCATCCATGGTGGTTAGAATCATAGCTCCTCCTAAGAAGATATGTTTAACCAAAAATGACCCTTCGTACGTAGGGGTCCATTTGCCCCTGGGATCACTTTGAGGAAGGATGATGCGTTTAATTACCAGGTCTCCGACTTGATACTCTTGTCGTCTGACTTTCTTGTTAAATGCCCTGATCATTCGTTTTTGGTACGTCTGACCATGACAGATAGCGGTGAGTCTCTTTTCGTCAATTAGGTTTAATTGATCAAGTCGAGTCTGGATCCAGTCATCTTCACTCAAGTCTGCATCCTTCATTATCCGGAGAGAGGGTATCTGGACTTTAATCGGCAAGACTGCCTCCATGCCATAGACCAAGGAAAAGGGTGTTGCCCCGGTTGACGTCCGTGCTGAGGTACGGTACCCAGGAAGAGCAAATGGTAACATTTTGTGCCAATCTTTGTAGGTCATTGTCATCTTCTGCACAATTTTCTTGATGTTCTTATTTGCTACTTCTACAACCCCATTCATCTTCGGCCGGTATGGAGAAGAGTTGTGGTGTTGTATCTTGAATTGCTCGCAGAGCTCAGTGATCATCTTGTTGTTAAGATTGGTACCATTGTCCGTAATGATTCTTTCCGGGACGCCGTACCGACAGATCAGGTTATGCCGAATGAAACGTGCCACGACGCTCTTGGTTACGGTGGCGTAGGAAGCTGCTTCCACCCACTTCATGAAGTAATCAATTGCTACCAAGATGAAGCGATGCCCGTTGGATGCTGTCGGTCGGATCTCGCCGATCATATCAATGCCCCACATTGCAAAAGGCCAAGGTGCCGTCAGGACGTTCAGAGGAACCGGATGGATGTGCACCTTATCAGCATAGATCTGGCATTTATGACAAGTTCGAGAATGTTGGTAACAGTCGGCTTCCATTGTGGACCAGAAATATCCTGCCCGAAGGATCTTCTTTGCCATGGTATGTCCACTGGAATGTGTTCCGAATGTACCTTCATGTAGTTCTACCATGATCTTTCCTGCTTCAGTCTTATCCACACAACGCAGTAAAGTTGAATCATGGTTTCGTTTGTAGAGAATGTCGTTGCTGAGGAAGAATTTTTCCGCAAACCTTCTCAGGAACTTCTTGTCATTGACCGATGCGCCTTCGGGGTATTCTTGAGCTTCCAAATATCTTTTCACCTCATGATACCAGGGTTTCTTGGTTACCTCTTCGGCCTCAAGATCGCAGCAGTATGCAGGTTCGTCCAACTTCCAGATAATGATCCGGGGAGCCTCGTTGTCCCATTTGACTTTGAACATTGAAGACATCATAGCTAGTGCGTCCACTAACTGATTCTCCTCTCTTGGGAAGTGTTCAAAAGTTATCTCTTCAAAGTGGGGAAGCAAAGTCAACACATACTCCTTGTAAGGAATAAGATTTGGGTGTTTCGTATCCCACTCGCCTTTGATCTGATTGATCACGAGAGCGGAATCTCCGAAGACACTCAGGAACTTGATCCTTAAGTCGATTGCAGCTTGAAGGCCCATGATACATGCCTCATATTCTGCCATGTTGTTGGTGCAGTTGAAACATAACCGAGCGGTGAGTGGAGTATGAGTGCCTTTGGGGGATATGATCACGGCGCCGATGCCGTTACCCAAAGAATTCGAAGCTCCGTCAAAATGCATAGACCATCGGGATCCTTCCTCAGGTCCTTCATCTGGTCCAGGTACTTCACAATCAGTTACTACCATGATATCTTTGTCTGGAAATTCAAAGTTCAATGATTGGTAATCGTCCACAGGTTGGTGTGCCAAATGGTCTGCCAATACACTTCCCTTGATTGCTTTTTGAGTTGTGTATTGGATGTCATATTCCGTCAAGATCATTTGCCATCTTGCTATTCTTCCAGACAGAGCAGGCTTTTCGAATATGTACTTGATTGGATCCATTTTTGAAATCAACAGAGTAGTGTGAGTCAACATATACTGTCTCAGCCGGCGAGCAGCCCATACCAGAGCGCATCAAGTTTTCTCGAGCAGTGAGTACCGAGTCTCACAGTCAATAAACTTTTTGCTCAGGTAATAAATAGCGTGCTCTTTTCGGCCAGACTCATCATGCTTCCCTAGCACACACCCCATCGAGTTGTCAAGTACTGTCAAGTATAGTATTAGAGGTATCCCTTCAACCGGAGGCATAAGAATGGGTGGTTCTTGGAGATACTCCTTTATCTTTTCGAAAGCGGCCTGACATTCATCGTTCCAACGTACTACTTGATCTTTCTTCAGCAATTTGAAGATTGGCCCACATGTAGCAGTTAGATGCGAGATGAATCGGGCAATGTAATTCAGTCGTCCTAGAAAGCCTCGGACTTCTTTCTCTGTCTTGGGAGTCGGAATTTCTTGTATGGCTTTCACCTTGGCAGGGTCCACTTGAATACCTTTGTCGCTTACAATGAAACCTAGCAATTTTCTAGACCTCACCTCAAAGGTGCATTTGTTTGGGTTCAACCTCAGCTTGTACAACTTCAGTCGGTCAAACAGCTTCCGCAGATGGTCAAGATGTTCCTCCTCAGTTTGAGATCTTGCAATCATATCGTCGACGTACACTTCTATCTCGTGATGGATCATATCATGAAATAAAGCAACCATGGCACGTTGGTAGGTCGCCCCAGCATTTTTCAACCCAAATGGCATGACCTTGTAGCAAAAGGTGCCCCACTGAGTAACGAAAGTGGTTTTCTCCATGTCTTCGGGAGCCATTTTGATCTGATTATAACCGGAGAAGCCGTCCATGAAAGAGAAAACTTTATGCTGAGCAGTATTATCAACCAGAACATCGATATGAGGCAGAGGGAAATCATCCTTAGGGTTGGCCCTGTTCAAATCCCTGTAATCAACACACATTCGGAGTTTACCATCTTTCTTTGGCATTGGAACCACGTTGGCCACCCACTGAGGATAAGAAGGCACTGCTAGAAACCCGGCATCAAATTGTTTCATAACCTCAGCTTTGATTTTCTCGGACATCTCCGGGCGCATGTGGCGGACCTTCTGTTTTACCGGAGGGCAGTCTTCCTTGGTAGGCAGGTGATGAAACACAATGTCGGCATCCAAACCAGGCATGTCTTCGTAAGACCAAGCAAAGATTTCCATGTAGTCATGCAGCATCTGAATCAATCGTTGCTTCATGCTGAGCTATAGATTGGCACCAATCTTGACTTCTTTTCTATCTGTCTCCGTACCCAGATTTACCGTTTCCACTGGCTCTTCATGCGGCTGAATGGCCCTCTCTTCCTGGAGTAGCAGTGTTGCGAGTTCACCAGGCACTTCACAATCATCTTCACCCTCGTCTTCGGCTAAGTTGATCGGATTTTCGAAGTCATAACTGGCAGTAGCAGAGTCGTTACCAGTGAGATCCAGAGTGGATTGGAACTTGTATAAGTGAGTGTGTGTAAATATAGCTATTTTGCAATATATAACAAAGAAAGAAAAAGAGCACAAGATTTGAAATGCAACAAACGTCCAATGTTTTGATTAATGATATATGAAAATGTCAT
Source organism: Vicia faba (assembly GCA_948472305.1). Classification (NCBI taxonomy): domain Eukaryota; kingdom Viridiplantae; phylum Streptophyta; class Magnoliopsida; order Fabales; family Fabaceae; genus Vicia; species Vicia faba. Next base: position 171,483,653 of record OX451739.1, on the reverse strand, counting down.
ACAAAAAGCCCTCACAAATGGAGCCACGGTGCCCCGGGTAGGACACCGAGCCAATAAAAGTTTCAACATATTGTTTGTTACAAATTGAAAACAAAAGAGTTCATTACTGAGTGACAAAAGTAATAGGTGTAAAATCTTTTGCCGTCCAGTTGCTTGGTCCATCGTCGGTTGTTGGGTAGATCCAACTGTCAAATTCCGCTTCCTCTACGTCATCCTCAATAGCATTCACTCCTGGGTTGGTGATGAATACCGAAGGTTTTCTGATCCTTGCTTTGCGAACAACCCTCTGAGCCTCTGCAGTGAAGCCCAGCCCAAACTTGTCAGTCTTTGGAGTGAAGTCAGGAAGTCGACCCCAGTTTGTGCACTCGCCTTTCTCAATCACAGCCCGGGCATCCTTCAAGGAAGCCATCTTCAAAGGAGGGTCTTCAATCACAGTTTCAGCTGACGCCAACGTCTGGGGCACCTCTTCAAAGTGTTGGAAGGGGGTTTCAATAAACTCCCCGTCTATCTCGATATACCGGAATGAATTCAGATGACTAACCATGTATTCTTCCTCCCCCTGCACAGTAACAATCTTCCCTCTGACAGGGTATTTGAGCTTCTGGTGTAGAGTGGATGTTACAGCCCCAGCCTTGTGAATCCAAGGTCATCCCAACAAACAGGAATAAGATGGACGAATATCCATCACATAGAACGTTGAGTCAAATACTTGGGAACCCACACGAATAGGAATGTCTACCTCACCATGCACCATCCCCTTAGAACCGTCGAAGGCTCTAACAATGATGTTACTAGGCTTCAATTCCAGGCCCTCACAATCCGAACGGTCTAAGGCCTTCTTGGGTAATACATTCAGGGAAGAACCGGTATCCACCAACACGTGTGCGAGAGTAGTGCCCGACATTCTATAGAGACATGCAGGGCATCATTATGGTTCTTTCCCTTGGCGGTAAGGTCAGCATCCGAGAAACCCAAACCATTGTCAGCTGTCAAATTGGCCACACAGTCAGTGAATTGATCTGCAGATGTCTCTTGTGGCACATGGGCCATCTTCATAAATGAAATCAGGGCCTTGGCATGGGCCTCTGAGCACAACAGCAATGATAGCATAGAGATCTTGGAGGGGGTATGCCCCAGCTGTTCAATGACATTGAAGTCACTCTTCTTAATGATTTTAAGGATTTCCTCCATCTCCTGCTGGGAGGCTTCAACAGCGGTCGTCTTCGGTGCCTCCGTCCGGGCAGGCAAATCAGTAGCAACTTCTTTGCCCCGAGCATCAGAGGACTCGGCGGCAGGGGTAGACACAGTAATTTGATTTGGAAGGGAAACATGCACACTTGCGGGTGTGATGATAAGAGGTTTTCGGATAGCTGGTGGTGCAATGTCAGGCGAGAAGAGCCTGCCACTGCGAGTAACTTTGGCGGGACCAGTGATGTTACTGATACTGGTACCGGTGTTTAACTCCTGCTTCACTCCAAGCACATACACATCTGCCCTATAGTGCCATGGGACAGCCTTGTCAGATTCATAGGGGAGGGGCCCCGGAACAGTAATAATGATGGGTGCAACAGACATGATCTTGACCGGCTTCCTCGGGGGAGCCTTGGTAGGATTATTGAAAATTGTGACGACAGATACTTCTTCAGCGGAAACAAATGGAACAGCAGTTTTCTTGAACAGAATTTCCTTGCTATCCATCAGGCTTTGGATGCCTGACTTCAGCAACGGACAACCAGTAAGGGAAACAACACACAGAAGGCAACCCTTGCTACAACCCGGAAATAAACCGGCTAGCAATAGGTTCCTCTTAACAGTCAATAGAGGGGTAGCAACATCATTCACCGAAACTGCATACAAGTCTTCCTCAACGGCATTTACTCCATGCTGGGGCATAGGAGCAGTCACAACATTTGGCCTCTCAGGCGCCTCAAACTGTATTTCTTTGGCATCAATAATGTCTTGAACCTTATTTCTCAGGGCTCAGCAATCATCAGTAGAATGCCCTGGGCTATCGGAGTGATAAGCACAGCGGGCATTTGGATTATACTTAGGAGATGCAGTATTCACGACCTTCGGAGCCTCTCTGACGGTCACCAAGTTGGTCGATAGCAGTTGCGGCAAGATTTGTGACAAGGTCATACTCAGCCGAGTGTACTGCCTTTTGGGCCTCTCACCCCTTTGTTGATTGTACTGCTGAGGAGCAGCAACAGGCTTTGAAATTATCAATGCATTGACGGCTTGGCGGCGTTCTGGCTTAACTTGTCTTCTAGGACCATAAACAGCACTAGCTTCCTTCTTGAAAGGCTTCTTCTCAGTACTTGCGGAGGCACCTTTCTGTATCTTTCCTGACTTGATACCAGCTTCTATCCTTTCACCAGTCAAGATCAAATCTGTAAACCCAACGGAAGAATTACCAATCAGATGATTGAAGAATGGACCAGACAAGGTCCCTAGAAACATGTCAACAAGTTCACGGTCAGTCAAAGGAGGCTGCACCCTGCCAGCCAGGTCTCTCCACTTTTGTGCATATTCTTTGAATCCTTCGCCCGTTCCCAGTGACATACCCTGAAGTTGGGTACGCGTGGGAGCGAGGTCAGAATTGTACTGATACTGTCTATAAAATACGGTAGCCAAATCCTCCCAATGTCGGATACTGGTTCCATCCAGCTGATAGAACCACTCAAGTTGTGACCCCGAAAGGCTATCTTAGAAGAAATGGATCCAAAGATTCTTGTCTGCAGTGTAAGGTTGGATCTTCCTTACGTATGATCTGAGATGCAGCTTAGGACATGAAGCCCCGTCGTACTTTGCAAAGGCAGGCGCCTTGAACTTGTGTGGGATCACCACCCCAGAAGATAAACCTAAATCTCCGAAATCCAGCCCCGACACATTTTGAATCTCCATGGCGCTTAAACGGTCCTCTAGTTGTTTGTATCTGTCTGCAGCAGGAGGGTACTGCTCATCATTGTAATCCGTCTCGTTGTCAGAGACTGCAGGACTAGGAGCCCTTCCCCCTTGGGGACTGTCTTTCTCTGCAGAGGAAGTAGCTTGATCAGCATCATTATGGAGTGTATTCCCAAACCTGCGTCCAGTGTTGAACAACGCAGTCCTCTTCTTCTTCTTCTTCTTCTTCAGGAGCAAAGCCTTCAACTCTTGTTGACCTTGGGCTAAGCTCATGACCATCTCTTGAAACTGGGCGTTCTGGGCCTGGAGGGCCTTGATAGCTTGTTCACTGGATGATTCAGGATTCATGATGACTGTTCAAATAAACAGCGAAGAAGATTAAGCAACCTGTGGAAAAAAGGGTACCTGTTATGCATATGATGCAATGAGATGCATATGTTTTATGTTTTCAAAGACAAACGAGATTCAATCTTTGTAGACAAAAGGGAAACACACTTCATTAGATTCAAACTTTAAATTGTTCAACAACTTGCCCTTAGGCATTACAGGAATGGAAAATATTGAAAAGGAAATAAAAGCTGTAAAAAGGAAACATTCAAAGCCCATCAGTGCTCCCATGGCCTCCTCTTCTCAGTATGGATATAGTCATTCAGGATCCGCTCTTCCTCCAATTGCTTAGTCAGCTTCTGGATCTTCCGTTCCTGTTCGTTGAACTTTTCTCGATAAAAATCCCGTTCTTCCTTTAGCTGCGCCCAAGATCTCTTCAATGTGTCAAAATCAGTGGGTATCTGAGGAGGGAGGACAGTTGGAGGAACCCCATCTTCATCAGGAGATTCAAGAATGATAGGTCTGACAGCTTTGTATGGCATACCTAACTTCTGAGCACGGATGCGGACCCATCTGCAATAGGGTTCCAATGGTAGAGAAGTCTTTGGTCCCAACTCATGTGGGTCAGCTTTGTGAATTCTTTCCCAGGCCTTAATGAATCTATGGCGCACTTTGTCACTGTCTACCTGAAATTCAAAATGGAAGTGAGGAACCAACATATCATGAGGCCCTACTCTTCTGGCTCTTCCAAACTGACGGAGAGCTAAACATGGATTATAAGAGATTCCTCCCTGGGTACCGATCAATGGAACATTAGGGTATTCTCCGCAACGATCAATAACAGCTACCTCATCCAAACCTCTGAGAGTCCAAGTGATGTCATTATCAGTGAGAGACATTAACCTATGAGCCCAACCCTTTCCTTCTTCATTCTTCAGCACGAACTTAGGAAGGTGCAAAATAAACCACCTCACTAGCAAAGGAACACAACACCATGGAGTTCCCCGTCCTCGGGCAGTACGAGCATAGAGTTGTTGCAGGATATCACCGAAAAGAGTGGGTACAGGATTCCGAGACATGAAGATCCTTATGGCATAGATACTGATAAAGGTGTCAGGATTTGGAAACAATACCAGACCATAGATTAAAAGAGCCAGAATGTCTTCGTACGCCTTGAAGTCTAAGTCATTCCAGAAACCATTAGCTTTGCCAACCAGAAACTTAACCAAAAAGCCCTCAACTCCACTTCTAGTTTCCCAGTTAGCCAATACCTCTTCTTTGGTCAAGGGAAGGACTACAACAACCTCTTCAGGCCTAAGAGTCTTCTCCCAACCAGTGAATGGAGTTTGCTCCAAAACAGGGATACCAAGCAAATCATAGAATTCTTCCAGGGTAGGGACCAGCTGGAAGTCTTGAAAGGTAAAGAAATGATACAGGGGATCATAAAACTGGGTCAGGACACTTATCAGTTGTTGGTCCCACTTTGAAGTGATCAAACCAAGGAGAGAACCATGCCTCTTGATGAAGGAAGTAGTGTTTGGAATCCTATCAACCAAATCCTTGAGCAAAGTTGGTGGTTGAACAAAATTGAACCGGATAGTATTCCTACGCACGAGCATCATGATGTCCTACAAAACAGAGCAAAGATGAAACCCTCTTGTCTTTGAAATGGGTTAGTCCTTATACAGGATGCATGCAATGGTATGATGGTATGATGCTATGATAAAGCACACCACAAGTATTCACACAGGCAAGCATGATAAGGCACACAAGTCACACAAGACAACCCTTAGGTTTCAGGCCAGCATGAAGTTTAGGTATTACCCTCTTTTAGTTTCGTTGGTTAAAACCTGTCCTATTAAAAGTAACCGGGTTCTAGAGGATCTCAATATCATTGAATACCCTCAATCGGTCATAACTCCAGCATCACAATCTTTTCTTGCGGCCAGAACCATCGCGAGAGTTTAGCCTCAATGAGTGTAGCATACTGCTACTGTTCTATGGCCAAGTTGGGTCAATTTAGGGTTCTAAGGTCGGTTGGTGTTTAATGACTCCTTAGAAGACCCATATTCTCCTCGTTGCAACACAAGGGATATCGATACAGACCAAGATGCCACACCAACGTAGCCACTGCTTCACCCATGTCGGTCTATGCCGGACAGGTCCCTCACAGATTATGCTACCTAAAAAGGGTATTCCCCAGATCCGGGTTAGGATCTATGAAACTCCGATGCAAAGCCCACAAATATAAAAGCAAACAAGACAAACAATTGAAAACAAAGATGATCTAAGCCCTAAGGTTACTCCACTTTTGAGATATTCCCCAACAGAGTCGCCAGTTCTGTGATACGATGGGAGAACTGACTAGAGGTTTTGCGTTTGTTTTCGCAAATGTTTCGGTTGAGCAAGAGTCGCCACCGACTTTTTATTTTATCCTAAGGAAAGGTTAAAAAGCACAGCAAAAACCTTTTGAGATATTTCGTGGGTTCGGGGAGTAGATTATAGAAAGGGAAGGTATTAGCACCCTTTCTATCCATGGTTATCCATGGGCTCTTAGTTACTTTCTTAGATCAACTTGCCTTAATTTTCAATTGTTTGAAATGGTGCTTTGTGTGTGGATTTTGAAAATGTTTTGAAAAGAGGCCAATGTGGTGGCAACCTTTGTAATGATCCATGTTGGGATGTATACAAAGGTGTATGTCTTTTGAAAAGGTTTTTAATGTTTTTGAAAGTTGTTTTGAAAGTGTAGTGATGTGTGGTTTGAAAAGAAAAAAAATAGGCAAGTGTTTTTGTTTTGCAAGGGGGCAAGTAACCAAGAGCTATCTACCCTACATTTCTCAAAGATCTTTGCTATGTTTTAACCCTTTTAACAATTTTGTTCCACCATTGTATTTGGTGGACAATCTTGTGTTAGGATGTGAAAGGGACGGGCGTGGGTCATCGTTTAGACCATAATTGCAATGGTGCCAAGTATCTTTGGGCAATTTTCTTTAAGGGACTTGATCATTTTTAGGCAACTTTCGAAAGCGTCATCGAGGGACTATGATCATTTGAATTGTGTTGTTTTTGCCCAAAGAGACCTAACATGCAATATGGCCCTTTATTGAAGGCAACAAGTGGAATACCCTAGGGGTGCAAGTGTGATTAGTGTTGTCCATTTTCATGCTAGTTTATCTTGAAGTTAGGTCAAACTATTTTTGGTTAATTGATTTGCATACAAACCCTAATTCTAGCATGACATATTTAGAAAGCTTTTAAAAATGCGAAATTTAAAAGTCCTAAGTTATTACACAATGATCATGGGAATGGGGGTACAAATGTTCAAATGGGGATGAGACTTCATAGGAGGATAGTACCCAATATTTACAACCAAATTGAATTGCGCAAATATAAATGTAAAGATGCATAAGGATGGAACAATGTATATGAGAAGGTATTCTTGTGTAAGTGTGTATTTTTTATTCACAAATAAAATAATAAAAGAAATAAATGAAAGAAAAGTTAATTTTAAAAACGTTTTGTGTTTAGGGCAAAAAGCCCTAATTTTGCTAAATAAAATGTATGGGTTATTTAATATGTGCAATATTTAATAATTATGTATAAAAATAAATAAAAGAAGGTATATTGTAAAAAAGTATTTTTGAGGTCAAAATATTAATAAAAATACAATGTACTATTTTTATATTTTTCCTAGATATACTAATAAATATGTATAAGTATTTTACTTTATTTATTAAATATGTATTATATGTACAAAAATAAAATATTTAATATTATAGAAAAAATATATTTTTATTATAAGATGTTTTCAGGAGATAACATAAAATAAAATAAAAAAAAGAAATAAAGTATGTTTGTATTATTTTTCTATTTTTAAATAAAGGTATACTTATTTATTTATTTACAAAACTAACTAAAGCCAAATAAATATCAAAATAAATGCAAAAAATGAAAAAAAAATGTTTTTTAATGTTTTTTATGATTTAAATAAAAATGTGGAAACAAAATCAAAAATAAAAAATGGAAAATAACAAGTATATCTCAAAATGGGCCAGGGGGGTTCAAATGTAAAAATATGGTGCAAAGAGTAAAAAGTCACAGGCCCAGCCCATAGAGGTTGTCTTCAACCTCCAGACAACAAAAACGTTCAAAAACGCGCGCCCTTTTGCCCAACTCTCTAACTCCTGATTCTTTGATCCTTTGCCAAATCTTGAAACATGAAACCTGTAGAGCTTGAAGCCACGATTCTAAACATATAAAGAAGTCAATCTAACTCTCAGAAATGAGAGAGAATTTCTTCTCCCCCAATTCCTGACCTAGTTTTTGTTCAATGTTTAGACTCAAAATTCTCTAAGTACACGTAACATAAATGAAAAGTAATGATATGGGTAGATTCAGGGCCATGAATGTGACATAATTTCTTCACAAACCTAAACCTAATTATGCCTGGATAGAGAGATAGGAGTTCATGAACTTACCGGTTCAGCTTGAATCGTATCTGGCAATGGAGGTACTTTCAGTGCAAGGTGAGGATTGGTATAGCTTGCTTGAGGTCCAGGGAAGCTATTCCAACCTTTAGTTTGCTTTGAAACCAAGTGAATCGTGTTATGGCACTCCAACTACAAAACAGAAAATATGAAAATGGTAATGTTGGTTAGGGGTGTTACGGGTCGTGTTTAGGGCTTGGAATAGTTTCAAGGGATGGTGTGGGATGTGTTTGAAGTGGTTTTGGCCAAGGCGCACGATGGAAATGAGCTAGCCAAGTCCAAGTGCAGAATACCCTGTTTTTGTGCAGTTTATTGGTGATTCTGTGTTTGAGAAGGTATTGGAAGTGGTTGGCTCGTGTTTCAGGTCAGGGTTAGTGTTTGGAATGTGTACAACAACTTTGCTTAAGCTTGTTCTTGCTGGAATGAGAGTTGTCCTCCAGTTTTCAAGTTTTCTTCTCTCTTAAGCAACAAAATGTCAAGTTGTGTTTTAGACTTCTACCGGCCCCTCTATTGTGCTGCAATATTTCCCCTTGATCAGTGTGTTTTGCTTCTGAACTTGTGCCCAAAGATATGGCCTTGTACTTCTTGATTTGCAACTTTGACATAAAGCTCAACTTTTCTAAAATGGATATAATGCTTTTTCTACTTATGGCTTAATTTTGTATACAATGTTTGAACACATAAAATAAGGTCTTGGCACAATGGGTTAGCATTAAATTTATGAGTGCAAATGGGATATAGGACCTGTAATCAAGGAATGCAAGCTGAGTTCAAAATTGCCTAAGTGTATGAACATGTAAATTGGCCATAAACAAAGTGGTTTTTTCCCATATTGCCAAATTCGATTCTCTCTAACCATAAGGTTGTTTGATGAGTTCTTGGACATTTTGGAAAGCTTGGAATGTGTACTACAATCCATCTTTGTAATGCAAATTGAAATTCCAAGTGGAAGCATGTGAAAAGTGGTCTTGAAGTTAGGCAAAAATCCTGCCTAAAATAGGTCAAAATTTTTCTAAGTTAAGAATGGTTTTGTACCCTTAATCCAAAAATTATAACTTGAGCTACAAGCTTCTTTTGAGGAAACTTTGTGAATCAAAGTTGTAGATTTTGCAATGGACTACAACTTTCATGTTTTGACTTTTCCTTGAATCCAAATGCATCTTGATGAGAAAGTGGGACAAAGTTAGGAAAAAATTAGGGTTTTTCATAACTTAGAAAAATTCTAAGTTATGAAAAATCTTCATTTCAAAACCTAATTTGTGATTTTTGATTTCTTGATGAACAAGTTTCATGATTTGGCATGTTTTGATGAAAAATGAATCTTGACACTTGATTTTGACCAAAAAGTCAAAGTTTGACTTTTCAGTATACAGTCAAAAAATTGATCAATTGACTGGAAAATTCAACTGTCAATCTTGTGCATTTGGGATCTTTTGAACTTGTTGAGTATGTCAAGACAATTCCATGGGGTCCTTGAGTCAATATGTGAGCTTGGTTTGCCATTGGTTAGGTCAAACAGTCAAAAACTGCCTTTGTGCAGTCAAAACCCTAAAAATGACCATTTTGCCCTTTTGGTGATCTGATCAAATTTCTTGTGGAATTGTGATCCAAACTTGATCAAATGGTCCATATGAGTTCATAATGTTGATGTGGGTCAATTTTCATGAGGTTTGACTGTCAATTGGCCACAGTTGACTTTCCCCCAATACAACTGATTTCTAGGTCAACTGTCCAATTGACTGGGCAAAGGTTGGAATCAAGGCTTGAAACTTGGTATGGATAAACTTGGGAGTCCAACATGAAGCATAAAAGTCATCTTAGGCATTTTAGGTCAAAATATCTTTGTGCAAACACAAACCCTAATTTGGGTCAACAGTGCTAGGAGAAGTCTTGCAGAGGAAACCATAACTGGATCTTGATCTCCAAGGGCCTTGTGATGAGAAAATGTTGAGAAAATGGGAGGGCAAATTTTGGGGTACAACACTCCTGAGTCCATCCATGGTCATGGCTTGCTCCAATTGTCCCTGTAACTCAAACGCCTAAAAAGCAAAAACCGAAACCCTAGATTCGAACATCATGATATAGGGTCCAATAATGAAATTGAATGATGCAAAAATGTTCTAAATCAAATAACAAACATTAATATGCCAATATTTTGAAGAAAAAGTGCAAGAATTGGAAGTTTGGATTTCGTGTTCAGGGCCACATTCGCGAGGACTTACCATGAGCTGTAGGTGACAAAAGGGTCTGGTTCTTATGCCAATCGCTTCAGGGGATGGTGGGCAAGCACTCTACGTTGAGCTTTGGTCTTGAGAATGTCCCTAATGTGGATTTCGATCTCCACTTTTTCCAAGCTTTTTTCAGTTTTGGTTTCTTTTTTTTAGGCAACTTCAGGTCGTGAATTAGGTTTAGGAGACTTGCTTGCATATATGGGAATGATTCTAGGTCAAGAGTTGGGCTTATATCCATGTATATTCAAGAATTAGGTTTTGACTTTATCACCATTGTTAACCTTTCCAAATATGGCCAAATCTAAGATTTTATGCACAAATAAGCCTTAGCACGAATTGGTTGGTTGTCACATGAGGTTTGCAAGCTGTACAAATCACAAAGATACTATTCCATTGATTTTTAGATTTTATTTGAATTATTATAGATTTAAAATGAATTAAATCAATAAAAATTAAATAAAATAGAAAAATAAATGTTTGGTCATGAAATCAAGCATGGGACACGTGTGTGGCATGATAAGACTAAATCAAGTGGAAAAAGTGGGCCCTTTTGTCAAAAATTGGAGTTTTGAGGATAGTTGACTTTTGCAAATTCATGAAAATTTCCCAACTTCTCCAATGCATAAATTCTTCAATTTTGAAATTTTGGAGGTTTTCTTGGACTTTTTAGAAACCTTGAGATGTCCTCTAATCAACCCTTTTGGTCTCATCTCATTTTGATCTTCCATTCTCAAGTTATAAGCTTTGGCAAAAAAGGTATTTTTGTTGACTTTCAAAAATGACCTATAATGTCCAAATTTGTAACTTCTTGTGAGTGCATTTTATGATCTTGGGGTATGAAGATGGATTGTATGAAATTGCATCCTATTCAAAATGAGCTTTGGATGGGTCATTTCTCATAAAGTATGAGAAAGTTATGCTTGGTCAAAGTTGAGTTGACTTTTCCTACAAAACCCTAATTTAGCAACTTTTGAATCTTGATGAATTTTGAGCAATCCTTGATGAATCATGATCAACCCTTGATCAAATGATGAATTATCCTTCAAAATGAGAATGTTGACGAAAAAAATCCTGATGTTTGACTGTATTTGGGACACAGTTGACTTTTGACCCAACACAGTCGATTTTTGGGCCTCTTGAGCAATTGGCTGACCAAAGTTTCTCTGCAAGGCTTGAAATTTGACATGGATGGTCTTGAGAACATATTAAGACATTTGGAAGCACTTGAGGACATTTGGATGTGAGAATCTTGATGCAACACAAAACCCTAATTTTGACTTGACTGCCTTAGGAGGTGATTTGACTGTCCAACCCTTGAGCCAACTTGAGCAACTTGAAGATTATTCTTGACATGTCTTGAGGAATATGGGAGGGAAAATTTTGGGGTACAACAGTTGCCCCTGTTCAATTTTCTTAAACCTGAGGATACGGATTGGCTTTCAGGCCTTTCGTGATCCGAAGGTGGAAGATAATTGAACACTAGAGTGCCCAGAAATTTGCACTCGCATGGTATAGTATCAGCATGGTGATGTCGAGAATAGGCTTACAGATGCCATTTGGAGGTTGTTGGCAGGAGGATGGGCTTATAGATGCCATCTGGAGATTGTTTGTTGAATTGTAATTTTGTAAGTTGAAAGAAGGAACCTGTGTAGGGTTGCTTGACGATGAGTCCGTGTAAAACTGCATTTTGGAAGGAAGGAAACCTGTGTAGGGTTGACTGATGATGAGTCCGTGTAAAACTGCATCTTTGGAAAGAGAGAAACTGTGTAGGGTTTCTTGATGACGAGTCCGTGTAAAACTACATCTTGAAGAGAGGGAATCAGTGTAGGGTTGCCTGATGAGGAGTCCGTGTAAAACTTCATCTGGAGTTGAGAAGGAACCGGTGTAGGGTTGTTTCAGGATAAGTTTGTGTGAAACTTCTGGAGGAACCTGGGTCAGGTTACTTTGGGATAATTTCGTGTGAAACTTCAGGGTGAACCGGGGTAAGGTTACTATGAGATAAGTTCGTGTGAAACTTCAGGATGAACCGGGGTAAGGTTATTGTGAGATAAGTTCGTTTGAAACTTCAGGATGAACCGGGGTAAGGTTATTTTGACGATAAGTTCGTGTGAAACTTCAGGATGAACCGGGGTAAGGTTATTTTAACGATGAGTTCATGTGAAACTGCGTCTTGGAACGATAAGGAACCGGTGTAGGGTCGCCTGATGATGAGTCCGTGTAAGACTTCATCTTGGAAGGAAGGAACCGGTGTAGGGTTGCCTGATGATGAGTACGTGTGAAACTGCATCTGAACTGAGAAGGAACCGGTGTAGGGTTTCTTCATGATGGCCAAGTAGATAATTTTCCTGTCTGGTTTCAGGTATTAACCTACGATCAGTCGTCCACAGAATTTTCTTGGCTTGTTACAGGTATTAATCTGGAATTAGTCGTCCACAGATGCTTTTCCTGGCTTGTTACAAGTATTAATCTGGAACTTGAAAAGATTGGCCGATGAGAGAGTTGTCCTGGCTGGTTACAGGTATTGATCTCTGACCTGAGAAAGATGGTCTTCCTGGCTTGTTATAGGTATTGATCTTCAATCTCTTCATGTAGATAACTTTCATGGCTTGTTACAGGTATTGATCTACAATCAATCGTCCACAGAATTTTCCTAGCTTGCTACAGGTATTCCACTGGGACTTGCAAAGGTTGATGGTAATCATCTTTTGATTGACCTTTTCCTGAAAAGGCAAAATATTAGCTGTATGCAATGTCATGATGTATGAAATGCATGATGTCATGATGTTCTCAAGAATAAATAAGATCATGTCGTATGCACTTTATCATGTATGTAAATATGAGGTATGAAATGTGAAATTTTTATGAATGTATTTTCGTCTGGGAAAATAAATCCTTGACAAATGTCGGGGAGTTTGTTAAATCCTGGGCTACTGTTGAAGAGTCTGGTTGAATTCTTCGTTTCCACTGGGGATGATGCATGAAGATGGTTGGAAGAATAAACCTATAGGAGAAGATGACTCCGTTGGGGAATAAACTTGATGAAGAGATTACTATGCGGAGAATTTCTCTATGGGGAGAGATGCTTCGTTGAGATTTTAACGATAACTCCGCTGGGGATTCCGTTGATAAGCTCTGTCGGGGATCTTGATGATGAACTCCGCTGGGGATGATCTTTCCATTGCAACTTGCTGAGGATAACCCAGTTAGACTCTTATGGAGATAACCTCTGAATTTGGCTGGGGAGATATATTTGTACTCTGCAGGGGACAAGCTTCCAGAATCTACTGGGGAAGATGATTCAACTCTGTCGGGGAAGCTTTTTTAGACTGCGCTGGGAAATGGCTCCACTGGGGGTATCTTGTATTCCGCCGGGGATCATTCTTATACTCTATCGAGGAATATTAAGACTGTCGGGGATGCTATCTATGCTTGCTGGGGAATATCTTTATACTCCGTTGGGGAATATTAAGACCTTTTGGGAATGCCGAGCCTTTTCGGGACTGGCGGTAGACTAACTCTGCTTGGGGGAGAGTATTGCTGATTCCTTCGTAGTTGCAAGTCTCAGTGGGGGAGAGCTACCATTACTGTCTTACTCTGCGGGTAGTGAAGGTATCTTAGCCATATTCTTCAACTGAATCTACCTTGGTACCTGGTGGACAGAGCGACTGTACAGTTCGGACAATTCTTATTGCCCCAGTTTCTGCGGGAGAAAAAGGCCTATGAGGTGCTTGATAACTGCCGATTGACAAATCTTCTTTTGGTAGGCAAGTGACGAGATGACGGGACATAGTCGTACGCTTTGATCCCTAATTTTTGCCTGGACCGCCCTTTCGGGTTTTCAGTCCACCGGGATACCCATTTTTGCCCAAGCCGCCTTTTCAGGTTTTCGACTTGCCGGGTGTACAGATTTTTCATTTTCATCCCTTATTTTTTTTGCCCGAACCCTTTTGGTTCGCTGGGAAGCCCTTATTTTTGCCTAGGCCAGTCGACCTAGCGGGTCTTTGATTATGCGTAGTACTTTTTTTTTACTATGTCCATGCTCTCAGACTGCAGGGAGTTGTCACTGTCAGTAGTGTTGTGTCGCCATACTACCAGAAGATGTTTGATCATGCAAGATTCGTTGCTGGAATTCATGTTCAATGCCCCAAGTGACTCAGGCGGAGATTTTCCCCTGGCTATTTGGCATTTTGAGAGATTCCTTGAATCTTGACTTGACTGTCCCAGATGATGGACGATGATCATGTCTACCCCTTGGTTGGAAGTGTTTTTTCCACTTGAGGTGACTCTTTTTATTGAGAAGGTTTTTGTTCACTAGATATTCGTCGTGTAAATTTCTATGCTGTTTGAACAAATAGTCATATGCAAATAATGTTATTTTAATAATGCAAAGCTTATGTGTGTCTTGAAGCTTTTTTTGAAAATGCAGTTTTCAATAAAACAAGTGAATTTTTGTAAAATGTGATGTCAACTCAGGATTTTACAGCAAGCCCTACAGGAGTCAGGATACCTTTTGTAACAGTATGCTTTCGAACTAACCCATGCTTCAGCTAGGACTTTTTAAGAGTTATAACGTGGCCTGGTTCACGATTTAAGAAACAAAGGATAAAGGCTCAAATTTTATTTATACCCACCCGTTCTTCGTGATGTTCTTCGATCCTAAACTCAGCTAATCGTGCATTAGATCTTGTTTGAGTCTTTGCTCTGATATTCCAGTGGTGGTTCAGATACTGACAATTTATTTTGAATCGGCAGTCATTTTTATAAGAGTTTGTAGGACCTCTTTCTTTTTTATTTTATTATCCCTGTCTTTTTGCCTGAACTGTTTCTTTTGTGATTACAGTCAGCGGGATGCCCCAGTTTTTGTAAGTCTCCTTCATAGGTTTTGACTTATTGGGCTTTTATTTTGAGAGATAATGACTGACTGTCCTTACGATTATACGGAACCATCACCGTCTTTTGTTTTGGAAGGACTCATTTGATGTCATTCATTGTGCACCTGGATCAACTGAGAAAACTACCCTGCCCCGGGTTGTGATTAAGGGTTTTAATTTGTGAAAATAAAAACTCCAACTTCTTTGGCTCAAAGGGGTTGACTAGGGATTATCTTCCTTATAACTCCACTGTTTAGGATTTGAAACAAAGCCTGTACCTCATCAGCGGGGTCTGTTCAAAAGCATACTGTAAAGGTCGTGGTATCGTTTTCGTCATCCTCCCTCAAAAGGCTTAGAATTTTTAATCGAGAGTTTGAACATCACAAAAAGGAAATATGAAGCAATTTTAAGCATAGTGAAAACAATTAATTCAAAATAGACATGTGTAATGCATTAATGAAATAAAAGAGTTTGACATGATAATTGTTTGAATAAGCAAATAAAAATACAACTTCAGGATTCAAATGAACAAAAATCTCTCAATCCTAGCCATGTTTTGGCAAGGGAGCAGTGATCACATTGGAAGTCTCAGAAGGCTCGAATTCGATCTCCTTAGCGTCAATCATATTTTGAATCTTGTATTTCAGCGCCCAACAATCGTCAGTATCGTGCCCCGGACTACCGGAATGATAAGTACACCTTGCATCTGGGTTGTAGTTAGGAGAAGAAGTCTTAGGGTTCGGAGGAGGGTTTATCACCGTAATCAGATTCATCTTCAACATGTGATGCAATGCTTGTGACAATGGCATGTTGATGTTGGTGAACTGTCTTTTAGGCTCGTCCGGCCTTCGTTAATTTCCCCTTTGCTGTTGTCGGTGTGACGCAGAACCAGAGATCAGGACTTCCCCTACGTGTTGGTCACGACGACTCTTTTGATTGTACACATCATTGGACTCTTTCTTCCCACTGTAAGGCTTTTTATGAGCATCAGAAGGCGTAGCTTCTTGAATCTTCCCACTTTTGATGCCAGCTTCAATTCTCTCCCCAGTCAAGATAAGGTCTGTAAACCCGGCTGA
Organism: Vicia faba; assembly: GCA_948472305.1. Lineage (NCBI taxonomy): Eukaryota > Viridiplantae > Streptophyta > Magnoliopsida > Fabales > Fabaceae > Vicia > Vicia faba. The sequence continues at coordinate 171,467,757 of OX451739.1, read as the reverse complement.
AGAGTTTCCAATCAAATGGTTAAAGAATGGACTAGACAGGGTCCCCAAAAACATATCGACGAGTTCACGATCAGTTAAAGGTGGTTGCACCCTTCCGGCAAGGTCTCTCCACTTTTGAGCATACTCTTTAAATCCTTCACCCGTCCCTATTGACATACCCTGGAGTTGGGTACGCGTAGGAGAGAGGTCGGAATTATATTGATACTGCTTATAGAACGCAGTAGCCAAATCTTCCCAATTACGGATACTGGCTCCATCCAGCTGATAGAACCACTCGAGCTGAGTCCCTGAAAGACTGTCCTGAAAGAAATGGATCCACAAGTTCTTATCAGTTGTGTAAGGTTGGATCTTCCTTACATATGACCGGAGGTGCAGCTTTGGGCAGGAGGCTCTGTCATATTTGGCAAAGGCAGGTGCCTTAAACTTATAGGGAATCACCATCCCAGAGGATAGACCTAGATCTCCGAAGTCCAGCCCGGGCACGTTCTGTATCTCCATAGCGCTCAAGCGGTCCTCCAACTGTTTGTACTTATCCTCAGCAGGGGGATACTGTTCTTCATCATAATCCGTCTCGTTGTTGGAGACTACGGGGCTAGGAACCCTTCTCTCTTGTGGGCTGTCTTTCCCTACAGATGAGGTGGTCAGGTCAACTTCATTTTGCAGCCCGTTTCCAAACCTGCGTCCAGTGTTGAATAGGACAATCCCCTTCTTCTTCTTCTTCTTCTTCTTCTTCTTCTTCTTCTTCCTCTCTTTCAGAATTAGGGTCTTCAAGTCCTGTTGACCCTTAGCTAGGCTCATGACCAACTCTTGAAACTGGGCATTCTGGGCCTGGAGGGCCTTGATAGCTTGCTCAGTGGAAGGTTCGGTAGACATGATGATTGCTGAAATAAACAACGAAGAAGATAAGAGACCTGTAATGGTACCTGTAATGCAATGATATGTATGATATATGTATGCAATGTTTTCAAGGATCTCGTGGGGTAAACAAAGAAACTTGTTAGAATTTGAATTTTGCAGCTTGATTGAAGGGACTTCATGTTGCTGAGAGTCCTTCTTCAAGAGTCAAGCTCACCATATCGAGTGGGTCATAGCCCCTGACTCAAGTTATCATGTTTTGATCTCCAAACAACCTTGGCTAGAGGAAAATAAATCCCCTTTGCCCCTTGCTAGACATTTGGTTCATCCTGACCTGCATCACAAACCCTTGAGATCCTTGAAATGGTTAAGGAAATGCTATGGTATGATGTTATGATGTTATGTACAGGTATGTAAAAGTGTGAGGTGTAAGTAAGCCCTGCAATGAATAAGGACTGTAAACAAAACCTGCAAGGAACTCATGTTGTCAGATAACAAGCATGTGCAAGTAGTTCAAGTTTGAAGGCACACAAGTCACACATATAGCCTTAAGTTTTAGGCCGGCATGGAGTTTGGGTACCACCCTCTTTCAGTTTCAGTTGGTTAAGACCTATCCTAAAAATAGTAACCGGGTTCTAGAGGATCTTAATATCACTGACTACCCTCAATCGGTCATAATTCCAGTTTGGAAACCTTTTCTTGCGGTCGGAACCATCGCGAGAGTTTAGTCTCAATGAGTGTAGCATACTGCTACTGTTCTATGGCCAAGTTGGTCAATTTAAGGTTCTAAGGTCAGTTGGTGCTTAATGACTTCTCAAAAGACCCATATTCTCCTCGTTCCAACACAAGGGATATCGGTACAGACCAAGGTGTCACACCAATGTAGCTACTGCTTCATCCGTGTCGGTCTACGCCGGACAGACCCCTCACAGTTTATTGCTACTTACCTAAAAAGGGTATCCCCAGATCCGGGTTAGGATCTATAAAACTCCGATACAAGCCCACAAAATTAAAGCATGCAAAGCATACAATTGAAAACACAAGTGATCTAATCCTAAGGTACACCTCACTTATAATAGTCCCCAGCAGAGTCGCCAGTTCTGTGATCGGTGGGAATAAAACTGACTGCTTTTGGAATGCTGGTTCGTGTTTGCGTTTGTTTTTGCAAAATGTCGCGGTAAGCAAGAGTCGCCACCATGTTTTATTTTATCTAACATGGAAAGGACAAAAGCACAGCAAAATTCCTTTTCGAGATGTTTCTCGGGTTCGGGAGGTAGATTATAGAAAGGGAAGGTGTTAGCACCCTTTCTATCCGTGGTTATCCACAGGCTCTTAGGTACTTGCTCACTATGTTTTCAAAAGTTTTGCTTTTCTTATGTTTGTGGGTTTTGAAAAAAGTTTTGTTTGAAAACTTCGATTTAACTCTTGTTTCTATCCTCAAGAGTGTATGAAGTGTTTTTGAAAGCTCTGTTTGAAAAAGTGTAAGTGCGAAAAAGTTTGTTTTGTTTTGAAAGAGCAAGTACCTGAGAACCTCTACCTACTCAAAAGAAATTAAGCTGTGTAAATGTCCTTTAGACAGTGTTATCCCACTATTGAGAAGTAGGTAGCACCGTCGTTGGAGTTTTCGGGTCAATTCGATTAAGGGACATGTGGTCACTAAAGCAACGTTAGGATGCCTTAGCGGTAACCCTAATGTCTTAGATCATTTTTTATCCGAGGCAACCGTTTCGAGGCAACTTTGATCTTTAGACAGGAGGGCGACCTCTAAAACTTCCTATACTCAATGACCACGTTGAGGCAACCAAGTGAGGCGTACCCTAGGAGTGGCATGTGCGAGTGTGTCAGGTTTTCAGTTATGTTATCTTTGTACATGTTATAGTGAGCTACGATTGATTTTAATTTAAGAGAGATCTTGTCATGCATAGCCTAATTAGCATACATCTAGCAGTTAATGGTTGCGGAAAATAAAACTAAGCTATTACAAGGCATCGGGTATTTACATCGCCAAAAACAAACCCTTGAAAAATAAATTGCGGAAAAGTAAATGAAAGCGATAAAAAGTCCTAAGTTAAAGCTATTACATCCTCGGAGCAAATACAATTATATGGATCAAAAAATCATACGCGCGAGAAAAAATTGAATCGGAGAGTTTGAGGGTTTTGACCCCTTTTTTAGGAAAGAAAGAGATTTTTATTATTTATGAATTAAATTAAACCTAAACCAATTAATTAATTAAAGAAATATTTTTTTGGGTTTTCTGAATGTTTAAGGAAATAAAAATAAAAGTGATTAAAATTGTCAAGAACCCTAATTCTACATTAATTTTAATTTATTGCAAAAAGATTAATATTATGCCTAATTAAAACTAGATTAATTATGTCAATATTTATTTACAAAATTAAATAATGAAATTAAATTTAATAAATAAAAATATTTTTTTTTTCTGTTTTCTGATTTTATTAAGAAAATGTTAATTATTTTTGATAGCAATTAATTGAGAATGATAAAAATAAAACAAGCAAAGTAAAATAAAAAATAAAAAATAATGAAAAGGAAATAGAATAAACCCAGGTGTATTGGGCCCAAAGGGGGGGTCTGAATGGCAATTGTCTGGGCCCAACGTAGGCAGCCCCGTTGACTTTCAAAATCTCCCACAAGCTTGTTGACTAGAGACCATGGTGAGGACCCCATTCTGGCCATTGGATTTGGATCTGAGACCACTTGGCATACATCTGGATGAGGGCGTATGATGGCCCCTGCTTTGAGTGCTACATAGAATTGCCTGAAACAAAATAACATTAATGTTTTGGGGGACCTGGGATTCAAACCCAGGTCCTAGTGCTCATTGGACAATCGCTCAACCACTCCACCAACCTGCCTTATTCGTTATTGGAATAACAAGCAATTAATATATTAGCAAACAAATAAACATGCTGGAATTATAAAATAAAGCGCGCGAATTTTAAAAGGACGAATGGGAGGGAGACGCGTCAGCGTCTTCTTCGTTTGGTCACTGGTTTTTTACCTGCGGTTTTTATCCGCAGGAAGATCCGTGGGTTCTTCCTAAAATCGCTTCCAGGAAATATAAATGCAAACCAAAATCATCCTCATGCTCGTTTTGTCCTCCTGAGTCCATCCATGGTCATGGCTTGCTCCAATTGTCCCTGTAACTCAAACGCCTAAAAAGCAAAAACCGAAACCCTAGATTCGAACATCATGATACAGGGTCCAATAATGAAATTGAATGATGCAAAAATGTTCTAAATCAAATAACAAACATTAATATGCCAATATTTTGAAGAAAAAGTGCAAGAATTGGAAGTTTGGATTTCGTGTTCAGGGCCACATTCGCGAGGACTTACCGTGAGCTGTAGGTGACAAAAAGGCCTGGTTCTTATGCCAATCGCTTCAGGGGATGGTGGGCAAGCACTCTACGTTGAGCTTTGGTCTTGAGAATGTCCCTAATGTGGATTTTGATCTCCACTTTTTCCAAGCTTTTTTCAATTTTGGTTTCTTGTTTTTAGGCAGCTTCAGGTCGTGAATTAGGTTTAGGAGACTTGCTTGCATATATGGGAATGATTCTAGGTCAAGAGTTGGGCTTATATCCATGTATATTCAAGAATTAGGTTTTGACTTTATCACCATTGTTAACCTTTCCAAATATGGCCAAATCTAAGATTTTGTGCACAAATAAGCCTTAGCACGAACTGGTTGGTTGTCACATGAGGTTTGCAAGCTGTACAAATCACAAAGATACTATTCCATTGATTTTTAGATTTTATTTGAATTATTATAGATTTAAAATGAATTAAATCAATAAAAATTAAATAAAATAGAAAAATAAATGTTTGGTCATGAAATCAAGCATGGGACACGTGTGTGGCATGATAAGACTAAATCAAGTGGAAAAAGTGGGCCCTTTTGTCAAAAATTGGAGTTTTGAGGATAGTTGACTTTTGCAAATTCATGAAAATTTCCCAAGTTCTCCAATGCATAAATTCTTCAATTTTGAAATTTTGGAGGTTTTCTTGGACTTTTTAGAAACCTTGAGATGTCCTCTAATCAACCCTTTTGGTCTCATCTCATTTTGATCTTCCATTCTCAAGTTATAAGCTTTGGCAAAAAAGGTATTTTTGTTGACTTTCAAAAATGACCTATAATGTCCAAATTTGTAACTTCTTGTGAGTGCATTTTCTGATCTTGGGGTATGAAGATGAATTGTAGGAAATTGCATCCTATTCAAAATGAGATTTGGATGGGTCATTTCTCATAAAGTATGAGAAAGTTATGCTTGGTCAAAGTTGAGTTGACTTTTCCTACAAAACCCTAATTTAGCAACTTTTGAATCTTGATGAATTTTGAGAAATCCTTGATGAATCATGATCAACCCTTGATCAAATGATGAATTATCCTTCAAAATGAGAATGTTGACGAAAAAAATCCTGATGTTTGACTGTATTTGGGACACAATTGACTTTTGACCCAGCACAGTCGATTTTTGGGCCTCTTGAGCAATTGGCTGACCAAAGTTTCTCTGCAAGGCTTGAAATTTGACATGGATGGTCTTGAGAACATATTAAGACATTGGGAAGCACTTGAGGACATTTGTATGTGATAATATTGATGCAACACAAAACCCTAATTTTGACTTGACTGCCTTAGGAGGTGATTTGACTGTCCAACCCTTGAGCCAACTTGAGCAACTTGAAGATTATTCTTGACATGTCTTGAGGAATATGGGAGGGCAAATTTTGGGGTACAACAATCTATATGCAGATTCATTCTAATACTCATTCTAGATTCTCTTGCAGATATAGTATGGATACGATCTAGACAAATATCCAGTCTAATACTTATTCAAATGCCTCTTCTAGATACAATGCAGATATAATCTAAATACAGATTTATTCTGAAATTTATTCCAGACTCTCCTACAGATACAATTCAGATACGATCTAGATATATATGTCATTCTGATGCTTGTTCATTATCTCCTCAGATACAATCAAGGCTTGGAATTATTCTGACATTCCCCAACTAAGTTGGTCTAAAAAGAAATCTCGTGGGGTTCTTTCTAAAGAAAACACCTCTCCAGCAGGTTGTCAAATTTTTTCTCTTCAACAGGGTTTATTTCCACAACAAACTGCAAATTCCCCAGCTTGAGTTTGTTTCTCAAACTATTACAAATCAATGGACGAAACCCCTTAACCCCCGGTAAAGCCATTTCAATCCCCAAAGGAGTCGTTAATATCCCCGAACTTGTTGCGAAGCCTGGAATCCAACCAGATAGCAGTTGACTCCTTTCTCTTTAAAACAAGTTACTACAAAGCCTAGACCCGACTAGATACTAGTTCAACTTCATCCCATCCAAACTAATTACTGCAAAACCTGGACCCGACCAGATAACAGTTGACTCAATTTACCGTAAAACTTGGACCCGACTAGATAACAGTTGATTCACTTTACTGTAAATCTTGGACCCGACCAAATAATAGTTCGAGTTGCTGAAACATGGACCCGACCAGATACCAGTTAACCTTAAGATCAAATTGCTGAAATTTGGACCCGACCAGATAACCTTCGAGTTACTACGAAGCCTGGACCTGACCAGACAATAGTATAACTTCTTCAAATCACTAACAAAACTCCTATTTCCCAGTAGAGTCCACCATTATCCCCAGTGAGTTGCTTCAAAGTATGGATTCCGACCAGATAACAGTTAACTTTATTATCCCCAACAAGTTGCCGCCAAGCTTGGATTTCGACCAGATAACAACTAACTTTCAAATCCCTAGTAGAGTAATGGACAACTAAAACTCCTGAACTCTTTCCCCCAAGCAGAAATCAACACTCTCCATAGAGTTTACCTCAAATCAAAGTCAATGTTCCCTAACGGAGTTTTCCTCAAACAATAAAACAGGAATCCCTGGCGGAAACACCTGTTGTACCCCAAAATTTGCCCTTCCTTTTTCACAAGAAATCACAACCCTAGGGTTTCCTATGATTTTTAAGATTGGCTCAGGAATCGATCAAATAGACTTTTCTTTGGCAGTAAATCAAGAATCAGGGTTTCTCTCGCATTTCTCAGAAGAAATTGAATCCATAGAAATTCAGTTTCATGTTACATTATTTTCACGCTTTTTAAGCCTACTGAAAGATTTTTGTTTGTCCTCAAGTTTTGTTTATCTGGGATAAGAGATAGGAGCTGAAGCTGTCTAATCCAGATTAACCAGATAATGTGCGTTTGTTAAAACATCTACTTGTTAATGGAATAAAATGTTTGCCAGTTAATGGAATGCTTGCTTGTTTGGAATACCACGCGTATGTTGATTGGAATGCTGTCGCAAGTTATGAGATTACAGAGTTTTAGGGATTACTTGGATTTTAAGTTATCTGTATTGGAAATGCTGGAATGCAATTTCAGTTATTTTAAATCAGGAATCTTAAATAAAAAGTGAAGATGCAAAGGAAGAATTGAAAAATATTGACAATAGAAGGATTTATTGAATTATCAATTGATCTCTTAAAAGACTTTTTTATTCATTGTAAATGATTGTTACAAAAATAGTTTATTGTTTGAATATTATACATTTTACAACTTATAGTATTTGAAGAATAAATTATTACAATGAATAAAAAATTCTAAGCCTAAGCCTCCTAAACTCCATTTGCTCCCATGCCCAAGGTCTTTTGCTTCCTCTGTTTCCTCTATCGTCCAAGTTGCTTTCACCTAAAAAAGAAGAAAGAAAAGAGATTAGTACAGAAGAATTTTCAAATAAAAAAAGAAAGAAAATTCATCATTAAAATTGGCCGTCTAGAATCAGAATGCTTATTTTTCATCACGCTTTATTTTTCTCTCTGCAAATCACAAGAATATTGCTCTTCTTGGTTCACAAAGAGAAAATTAAAAAAATACAAATTGAAAAATGCAAGCATACAAGGCAAGCTGAATTTCAAAGGCAAACAGGCGCCAAAGCTGTCAAACATAAGCCAAACTATACCATTGCAATTCAACTAAACATGGCAGCCAAACTAAACTGAGTTACAAAATTCAAAATGGCAAACAGGCGCCAAAACTGCCAAAGCATAGGTCAAACAAATATACAATGCAGCAAGCAAAGTCCCAAATGGAGCTACAAAACAAATTTCCCAAAACTGAGTTACAAGACAAATTGGATAAATGTAGCAATGCAGCATGAAAGTAGAAAAATACAGCAGGCAAAAGTAAAACAGCAGAGGAAAACCACTTGACAAGTCAAAGCTTGTCAAAAGCTGTCATCATTTTCCAGAGGAAATTTTTTAGAAAATAATAATAAACAAAGCAAAAATGCTTGTTTTCATGGAGAGAGAAAGAGGAAAAGATATCACCTTGGGTGAGGTTTGACAGTTTGGCTAAAAGAGCAGGCTGTCACAAGTCAAAGAGAAAAAGGGATATAAAACTATCAAAGTGCATAGCAGAAAAGGAGAAGTAAAAACACTTTGTGAAAAAACCATAAAGCCCAAACAGAACCACAAACAAGCTCCAAGCCTGTCCAACTAGAAAACTCCAAAACCTGCAGAATATCTGCAAGCCAAAACCCCAAACTACAAACTGAGCAAGAAAACCAACAAAGCTTCCCAACCTGCTTGCCAAGCCTGCAGTTCCAAACAACAAAACCACAAACTAAACCAAGCCTAGCAACCTGTTGTCAAACCTGTACCAAACTGCATAAGCTCACCAAAAACAAACAGACCTGCATAGCCAAAACAAACTGGCCAAACCACAAAGCTTTTCCAAACTGCCAAACCAGCAACTCAAAAACCTGTTAAACAAAACACCACAAAGCTTGCCCAAACTACAGCAAAACTGTAAGCAACAAACAGAACTGCAAACAACCTGCAAATAGGCCAAACCACAAAACCATAGCAAAACCTTGCCAAACTACGAAATACCCCAAGCCTGTCATCAAACTCAACATCCAAAAATCCATAATTTGTGTAATAGCTCAGATCAGAAGAGAAACAACCAAGCTTCAACAAGAAGCAACCACAAAAATTAGTTTCAGAAGCTATCAATCACCACCAACAACAAGTTTCATATTCATCATCAATGTTCAGAAGAAAGGAAAAGATTTCAGAATAACCATCATCATCAATGTTCAGAAGAGAGGAAAAGATTTCAGAATAACCATCATCATCAATATCAAAGAGAGAGGAAAAGAATCTTAGAAGTTTCAGAAATTTTATCATCATCAACACTCAGAGAGAGGAAGAGAAAATCAGAAGAGCAATCAACAACAAAATTTCAGAGTCATACTCTTCATCAATATTCAACAAAGAGGAAAAGAATTTCAAAGGCAGCAAGTTTCAGAAAAAAGTTCATCATCAACATTCAAGGTGCTAAAGGGACGAAAGAGTTACCAACAAAGCAAACGCGCGGCCATCATCTCATCCATCCTCCGCCTCTAGCCGCCATAGAAGCGCCACCGATCCAATCTCTCTCCCTCCATTTTCCAGAAAAAAATCTCTCAAGGTATGATTTTCTCAAACCTTTACTGTATATCAAACACATAAACACCATGGATTAAAACAAAGTAACATGAACATGCAAACAAACAAAATTGTAAAACGCGAAAAAAGATGACGAATCGTACCATTTTAGAACCAAAGCCGTGGGCCACTGTAAGAAGATAGAGAGTGAGAGAGGGCGGCGCTCCGGTAGCTAGGGTTAGGAAGAGTATCAAATTTTGTTTGAGAAAGATGAAAAGATGAAGAAGAGAGTGAGAGAGTGGCGCCGCTGTAAAAGGGTTTCTAAACCCTAATCAAAACAACAAACCCTGAAAATGTCAAACCCCTAGAAATTGTACAAACATGAAGTTGGGCCTGTTTGGCCACTAAACCTTAAGCCCACGTTTTGCTAAGCGTGCACCCCCCTTTCATTCTGACTTGTTATTTGTTCTTCTTCATTTGTTCATTGTGGGCCTAAAACACATAAATCCCTAGCCCATCACCCTTTTTGATTTCTTTTCCTTTCTTTTGATTAAACAAAATGCTTTTGTTTTGTTTTAATTTCCATTAATTTGTTAATAATTAATATATTAAAATTTTGTTTTGATGAAATACTTTGATTTTTTTAATATTCTTCATTAATTAATAATTGTTACATTTAATAAAAATACAAGAATAATAGAAACATTAATTTAAGTAATTTTTCTTTCTTAAAAAAAAACTTTTCTTTTCATAATTAATAAAACACAATAAATATAATACTCAATCTTTTTTTTAGAATAGATTTTATTTATTTATTTTTTAAGTTAATAAATACATGCATCCCATAATTTATTAATTTTCTTTATCTTATAAATTGTTATAATTTTATGTTAAATTGCGATAATTCGATTTGGTTGTAACACTTGGTATTTGGACATTATTATCCTTGTGAGATTCATCCCCATTTGTAAATAATTGTACCCCCATCCTCGGATACTTTTGTAATAGCTTAGAATTTAATTCTCGCACTTTACACTTTCAAATATGCCATGACTAGAGATTAGGGTTTGTATGCAAAAATCTAAAATCAAACGCTAGATGACTTAATACAAGACTTGAATGCATGAAAATGACAAACACAATTCACACGTGCACCTCTAGGGTAACCTCGCTTGTTGCCTCGGAAATGCAATCATGTCCCTCAAATATGAGACACTCTAGCAAATTCCCCTTTGATAAACAAAGATCGTAGTCCCTCGATGACCCTCGATGTTGCCTTTGATAAAACGATCTTGTCCCTTACAAAATTGCTAGAGAGTCTCACAGAGTTGCTTTCAATGATTGTGTGATCGGTGGATCTGGAGCTGACTGTTTAACGCTGGTTCGCGAAATGTCGCGGTAAGCAAGAGTCGCCACCGTCTTTTATTTTCTCCAAATAGAAAGGACAAAAGCACAGAAAAATTCCTTATAGAGATTGCTCTCGGTTCGGGAGGTAAGTTATAGAAAGGGAAGGTGTTAGCACCCTTTCTATCCATGGTTATCCATGGGCTCTTAGATACTTGCTCACTTGTGTTTTCAAAAATGGTTTGTTTGCTTTTCAACTGTGGGTTTTAAAAAGTTTCTTTGAAAATTCCAGTTCGACTCTTGTATCGGTCCTCAAGAGTGTTTGAAAAGTTGCTTTCGAAAGCTTTTTGAAAAGGTGTCGGTGTGAAAAGTATTTTTGATTTGTTTTTGAAATTAGAGCAAGTATCTAGAGTCGTCTACCTACCCTAAGGAATTCGTCTGTGTAGATGTCCTTTAAAGTAGTGCCATCCCACCATTGAGAGGTAGGTAGCACCACCGTTGGAGGTGTTCGGGTCAATTCGAGGTTCGGGACATGGTGATCACCAGAGCAATGGGAAGACACCTTAGAAGCTACCCTCATGCCAGGTTCCCGGATCATGAGGACTTACTAAGACATCCTCTACTCGACGATCACCTTTCGAGGCAAGGCAACAGTGAGGCGTACCCTAGGGGTGGTATGTGATTTGTATGTCAGATTCGTTTATTTTTGTCTTGTTCATGTCAAAGGTGATCTACGCGTTTGTTTTTATTTAATCATTCATTCTTGCATGCATTTATTTAACAGTTAAAAAGAGTGCGGAAAATTAAAAGTTCTAAACTATTACAAAGGCGCGGGTCCACATCGCCAAATTAAATCCAAGACCCGATTTGACAAAAAGTAAAGTAAAGCGCGAGAAATATAAATGTCCGAATTACATGGCTTTGGGAGAATTACATTAATATTTATAAGAAAATAAAATAACGTGCGAAAAGAATAAAAATAGAACGTTTGAGGGCGTTGGACCCTTTTGAAATTAAATTGAATTAAAAATTAATTAAGTATTCAATAAAAGAAAAGAAATGTTTTTTTTTGTTTTTGTATTTAATGAAAATAAAGAAAAGGATTAAAATTATAGTTTAACGAAACCCTAATTCTAAATTATTTTTAATTATTAAGAAAATGTTAAGGTTTAACCTAATTTATTAAATAATTAATGTACATGTTTATTTACAAAATATTTAGTAATTAATAATGATAATAATGATGAGAAAATTATTTATTTAAAAAAATGATGAAAAGTTAAAAAAAAACCTAATTTCTACATATTTTAATTTATTAAGAAAAATATTAAAGTTTTGAAACCTAAATTAACTAAGTTAATTATTAAAGTTTATTTACAAAAAATAATGGTGAAATTAATATTAATAACAATAAACATTTTTAGTTTCTGATTTTTTATTATGAAAATTATTTTAGGAAATTAAAGAAAACAATTAAAAACAATTAAAAGAATGAAAAGGAAAATCAAATAAAAAAATAAAAATGATGCAAACCATGGGGGGTGTCTGGCCCTTTTTGGAGGTGAATTTGAGTGGTTTGGCCATGTATTGGTGTCATGCATAAGTTGTTCTACTTTGGCCATTTGGCTTTTGGCTTTTGGCCATTTGTGTTTTGGCCTCAACGTTCCTTAATGAACCTGCATGAGATCTTGTCTAAATCTGCAGTGTTGAATCTCATGAACACATTAAATAAAATCATAAAATGAAAATAAAGCCAATATATGAAGAAATTTAATGTTTAGGCATAATATGGCATGTATGAATGATTATACCCTTTTGATCATGGAGATCAAATCAATTTTACCCTTACTGGAAAATTAGTGACCTGAATGCTTTTATGCCTTACTGGAAAATTAGGATCATGGAGATCAAGCCAGCCTTATCCTTACTGAAGAAGTAGTGAGGTATTGGTTTGTAACTGTGATGGCTTGTTTGTAGTGAGAGAGAGATTTGTAATAAGGATTTCAAGGTTTTAGGATTCTTGAAAGAATTTGATATTCTAACAGTGTTGTGGCAAGATTTTTTCTCTCTTTTTTTTTCTCCTCTTTTTTCTCCTCTCTGGTTTGTGTGAAAAGAAGGTGATTATATAATGGAAATTAGGGTAAAGAAAATGGGCTTTGAATGTGCAATTGGGCCTCCAATGTTCACTTGAGTTCGTCACTTTCCAGGATAAATCGCAGGGACTTAAGTGTAATTTTTGAAGTTGAAATGTGAAAACAAAATGTAGCTGATATTGAGAACTAACTCCTGTCCGAAAATCGGCTCAATCGGATAAACGGTGAATTAGTTATGAATTTTTGAAGTTTCAGCTCAGACAAACTTATTTTGGGCTCCAGTGTCGACTCTGACACGTTCTTCAATAAAAAACTGGTATTGATAGGAGCATAATCCGGTCTCGACTTTTGAAGCAAAGTTGTAGATCTATGAGTCAGTGACCTTGTGTAAAAATATGAGTCCAATCCGATAAAAATTGACCGAGTTATGAATTTTCGAAGTTTCGGCTCAGATGAAATAATATTCAGCATTCAGGATTTTCAGCGTGTCACGCACTCTGAGCAAAAAACGAAGGCCTTTTGAATACCGTTTGAACTTAATACCTTCTGTGAAAATGTAGTCAACTCAATTTGTGAAATTTTGGCGCCGGAACCAGCTCGATACGATGAAAATTGACCAAGTTATGATTTTTTGAACATGACGCAAATAAACTTCTGTCACAAATTTCCTGTATGAAAATACTTGATAAATCCACATTTTTGAAGACCTTATGATCGAAATTGGCTTCCAGCCGTGAGAGATGAAAACGTAGATAATGTCAAGATGGAATTTTGGCCACCGGAACGGGTTCAAAACGAGCCACGATCTTCAAGTTATGAATTTTTTAGCGCGTAAAAACTGCACTTTCAGCACACTTTTTCACCATATTTCTTCGAGAAAACTCACACATTCGGATACCTTCTTTAAAGAATTGACTCTTGAGCCGAACCTGAATTTGAGAATACGTTATCAGAGATATCTTGGCGAAAGAATACCTGAATATGACGCGCCGGGTTGGACTTGTGAATTTTTCTTGAAATGTTTTGAGAAATATGGGAGGGCAAATTTTGGGGTACAACAGTTGCCCCTGTTCAATCTTCTTAGACCTGAGGATGCAGATTGGCTGACGTGCCTTTCGTAATCCGAAGGTGGAAGATGATTGAACACTAGAGTGCCCAGAAATTTGCGCTCACATAGTGGCAGTGTGGTGGTGGAATGGGCTTATAGATGCCATTTGGAGATTGATGGATAGGATGATGGGCTTATAGATGCCATGCTGAGAGATGATGGATGGTGGATGGGCTTATAGATTCCATCTGGGTGTCAATCGCGTAAGAGATTCCTTATCGAGAACTTGCGTACCTACAAAAGAAAATGATTACCTGACCTGTTGCGGGAGCTGGTCTTCAAACTCTTTGTATAGATGCGTCCTGACTGGTTACAGGAGCTGGATCTGGATCTTCAAAAGGTGATGAATGAACCAGGGATGGTTACTACCTCAACAGGAACGATGAGAGAACCTTAGACGATTACTACTTCAACAGGAACACTGAGAGAACCTTAGGCGACTTCAACCTCAACAGTAATCATTGAGAGAATCTTGGACAACTTCAACCTCAACAGTAACGCTGAGAGAATCTGGGGACGATTACTACCTCCGCAATAACGGGGAGAGAACCATAGGCGACTTTAACCTCAACAGTAATCATTGAGAGAATCTTGGACGACTTCAACCTCAACAGTAACGCTGAGAGAATCTGGGGACGATTACTACCTCCGCAGTAACGGGGAGAGAACCATAGGCGACTTCAACCTCAACAGTAATCATTGAGAGAATCTTGGACGACTTCAACCTCAACAGTAACGCTGAGAGAATCTGGGGACGATTACTACCTCCGCAGTAACGGGGAGAGAACCATAGGCGACTTCAACCTCAACAGTAATCATTGAGAGAATCTTGGGCGACTTCTACCTCAACAGTAATCATTGAGAGAATCTTGGGCGACTTCAACCTCAACAGTAATCATTGAGAGAATCTTGGGCGACTTCAACCTCAACAGTAATCATTAAAGAATGTATCTGAATGTGTGAGTTTTCTTGAAGAAATATCTCTTGGATATCTTCTACTGAGTCTTTATCAGGAAAATCTGTTAGGGGTCGATTTAGCTGGACTAGAGAAGGCCTTGGACTGGATAAGAAACATAAAATCTTAGGGTCGATTAACTGAACCGGTCTAGGTCTTGAAATGTCTTCAACTGGATAAGAAACAGGGAGATCTTAAGGTCGATCTGACTGAACCAGAGAAGGCCTTTGACTGGATAAGAAACAGAAAAGTCTTAGGGTCGACTTAACTGAACCGGTCTAGGTCTTGAAATGTCTTCAACTGGATAAGAAACAGGGAGATCTTAGGGTCGATCTGACTGAACCAGAGAAGGTCTTGAAATATAGTTGAGAACTTAACTGAATCTTTTCTGAAAGGTAAAAGTCAATCATATGCAATGCATGATATGGATCAAGCAATGATGTTCTCAACATAAATGAGATTGTAAGGTATGATGCGTATATGCATGCTATAATGATGTATGTGATGTTTATGAACGTATGTTTTCGTCTTAGGAAAATAAATCCTTGACGGGTGCCGGGAAGTCACTCCTGGGCTGATGTTGGAGAATAGATTTTGTCGTTTCCGCTGGGGATGATAGTTGCAAGAATACCGGTAGGAGAAGATGACTCCGTTGGGGAATAAACTTGGCGAATGGATTACTCTGCGGGGAGAAAAGTACTCTAGCGCTTTTGTTGGGAAGCAATACTCTATGGGGAGAGAGGTACTTTGTTGAGTTGTTGATGATGACTTGCTGGGGATACCCTGGTTGTGTTGGAAGTGTTAATAGACTTCGCTGGGGGTAAGAAGACTTCGTCGAGGACGCTCTTTCCGTGGCTTTTGGCTGAGGATAACCCAGTTATATCTTGGTAGGGAAATAACTCTTTGAATAAAGCCGGGAGACGCGTTCGTGCTTTGCGAGGATAAGCTTCCAGAATCTACTGGGGATAAGCTTACTGCTTGGGGAGATGGATTCCCACTTTCCTGAGGAAACTGGATTGGATTCTCCTGGGGAAGTTTTTTGAACTGTATTGGGGAAGTGACTCCAATGAATGTTTGATATACCGTCAGGGAACAATCTTTAGACCAAGACTGCCGGGGATGCTTGTTAAGAATATCCGCACATTGCTGGGGGATATTGAGATCTGCGGGAGGATACCCAACTTCCTTAAGGTTTGATAATGGCTTTGCTTGAGGAGAGTGTACTGACTTGCTGGCTCACTCTCTGTGGAATTGGGATGTACTGGTTATGTTCTTTAGCTGAACCTACCTTGGTACCTTGGAGGACAGAACAGTTAGATTGCTTGGACAACTTTTTATTGCCCCTGCTTCTAATGTGGGAGAGGAAGACCTGTGAGGTGCTGATAGTTGTTGATGGACCAACCTTCTTCTGGTAGGCAGGTGACAAGATGACAGGACATAGTCGTACACTTTGATCCCTAACTTTTGCCTGGACCGCCCTTTCGGGTTTTCAGTCCATCGGGATACCCATTTTTGCCCAAGCCGCCTTTTCAAGTTTTCGACTTGCCGGGTGTACAGATTCTTTTCATTTCATCCCTTCATTTTGCCCGAACCCTTTTGGTTCACCGGGAAGCCCTTATTTTTGCCTAGGTACGTCAACCTAGCGGGTCTTTAATTACGCGTATTTTTTCGACTATGTCTGTACTTTCAGGATGTAGGGAGTTGCCCCTGTTAGAAGTGTTTTGTCATGCCACCAGAAAGTGTTTGATCAGGCAAGATTCGTTGTTGGAATGCCCCAAGTGACTCAGGTGGAGATTTGCCCCAGGCTATTTGGCCTTTGAGAGATTCTCCGAATCTTGATTGGACTGCCCCAGATGATGGACCATAGTCATACCTGCCCCTTGATTGGACGTGCTTTTGTTCACTAGGTATTCATCGTGCGAATTTCCCTGCTGTTCAAACAAATAGTCGTATGCAAACAAAGTTATGTTAAAAATGCAAAGCTTATGTCTGTTTCGATGTTTTTGGAAATGCAGTTTTTTAATAAAACAAGTGAGTTCTTTTGTAAACGTGATGTCAACACCGTATTTACCGTAGGCCTTAAGGAGTCAGGATACCTTTCGTAACAGTATGCTTTCGAACTAACCCATGCTTCAGCTAGGACTTTTAAGGGTTATAACGTGGCCTGGTTCACGGTTTAAGAAACAAAGGATAATGGCTCAAATTTTATTTGTACCCACCCGCTCTTCGTGATATTCTCCAAACCTAAACTCAGTTGATCATACGCTAGACCTTGTTCGAGTCTTTGTTCTGATGTTCCAATGATGGTTCAGATATTGATGATTTATTTTGAACAAGCAGTCATTTTTTTTGTTTTTGTTGAGGGTTTGTAGGACCTCTTTCTTCTTTTTTTGTTATCCCTATCTTTTGCCTGACCTGTTTCTTTTGTGATTACAGTCAGCGGGATGCCCTAGTTTTGTAAGTCCCCTTCATAGGTTCTGACTTATTGGGCTTTTATTTTTGAGATATAATGACTGCCTTTCTTTATTGATTATTCGGAACCATCACTGTCTTTCTTTGTTTTGTAAGGACCTCTTTGGTGCCGTTCGTTATGCACTTGGATCAACTGAGAGAACTACCCTGCCCCAGGTTATGATTAAGGGTTTTAATTTTTAAAAAGAAAAACTCCTACTTCTTTGGCTCGGATGGGTTGACGAGGGATTATCATCCTTATAACTCCAGTGTTTAGGGATTGAAACAATGCCTGTACCTCATCAGCATGGTCTGTTCAAAAGCATACTGTAGAATATGGTATCGTTTTCGTCATCCTCCCTCAAGAGGCTTAGAATTGTTAATTGAGAGTTGATCATCAGAAAAAATATGAAAATAATTTGCATTTAGTGAATACGAATATATTGCTTCAAAACAGACATATGCGATGCATTAATGAAATAACAACGTTCTAACATGAGTAAATGTTTGAACAAAAGAAAATTACAACTTGAACATTCGAATGAACAAAAGTCTTTTCATCTCAGGGCTTGTCACTTCAAATGGTGAGCCTTGGAGGGATGGTAGAAAAACTCAGCCTGACCATCTTGAGTGAACTCCAATGCCCCTTCCTCAATTAGGTCCTGGATCTTGTTCTTCAGAGCCCAGCACTCATTGGTATCATGTCCTGGACAGGCAGAGTGGTAGGCACACCTTTTATTTGGATCATAAGTAGGATGATGTGTTGGGGTTCCGGGGATGAGCCCTTAATGTGATCAGATTCAACCTCAACAAGCGTTGTAAAGCTTGAAACAGCGACATGTTGAGCTGGGTGAATTGCCTCCTGGGCTTGTCTGGCTGAAGCTGGTGAGGTTGATGCTGAATTGGTGACACTGGAGCCAATTGAGGAGCTCTCCCCTTATTTCCTTGTCTCAAAGGTGGTTGAACGATGACTGGCTCTTTACCCTTAGATGTTTGCCCCAGTTGGTTATCCCGAAGCAGTTGGTTGACGAGAACCCCAAGCTCTTCTTGTCTTTGAGATAAACCTTGAATGGCAGTCCCCTGCCCCAGCATTTGGGCTTTCATTGCATCCACTTCAGCTTGTAGATGTTTCAACCGTCCGTCCTCAGCGTTGTTCCTGACCAAAGTCTCCATGAGAAGTGTCCTTAGCTCCTCCTGCCCCTTGGATAGATTCAGGAGGATTTCCCCGAACCGAGTCTCTTGAGCAAGAAGGTCCTGGTTATCTTGTTGGGAAGCCATTGCTGAAATAACAGCGAAGATGGTAAGTGACCTGTCCAAAGGGTACCTGTTATGCAATGATATGTATGATATGCATGCGATGTTTTCAAGGACCTCGCGGGGTAAACAAGAAAATTTGTTAGAATTCGGGTCCGGTAGCTTGATTGAAGGAAACCCATGTTATTCAGAATTCTTCTTCAAGGGTCAAAGGCTCACCATATCCAGTGGGTCATAGCCTCTGACAGCCTTGGCTAGGGCAACCTTCTTCCAGTGTCAAAGCTCACCATATCAAGTGGGTCATAGCCCCTGACAACTCTGGCTAGAGGAAAATAAATCCTCTTTGCCCTTGCTGGATGTTTGATTTATCCTGACCTGCATCACAAGCCCTTGAGATCCTTGAAATGGGTTAAGATGTATGCAATGGTATGATGTCATGCTATGCATGGGGTAATGTAGGTAAACCCTGTTACGAGTCCCAATTAAGGACTGCAAACCAAAACCTGCAAGAAACTCAGTACACTCTGTTAGGGGTCCCAATTAAGGACTATAAACAAAACCTGCAAGAGACTTAGTAAACCCTGTTATGAGTCCCAATTGAGGACTATAAACAAAACCTGCAAGTAACTCATGTGTCAGATAACAAGCATGCAAATAGTCAAGTACGAAGGAACATAAGTCACACAAGAGAAACCCTTAGAGTTCAGGCCAGCATGGGGTCTGGGTATTACCCTCTTGAAGTTGGTGGGATCAACCTGTCCTATTAGAAGTAACCGGGTTCTAAGGGTCCCAATATCACCGGATTGCTTTCATTGTTCATCGTTTCGATTTAGCCACTGAACTGGCGACCGAAATATTCCAGGAAAGCAACCCTCAATTGAGTGTAGTATCGAGTATCAACCAACCTCGGACTGCACCAAAGTCAGTTATCTCACTACCCTAAAGAGGCCAAGATAGTTCAGTTAAGGTTCCTAAGGTCTGTTGATGCTTCATGACACCACACGGAGGCCCCGTACTCTCCTTGACTGAACTCAAGGGTTACCGGTACACACCAAAGTGCCACATCAACGTAGCAGACTGTTTCAACCATGTCGGTATACCCCGCACAGTTCCCTCACAGCCTTGTTGCTACTTTCTAAGAAGGTATTCCCCAGATCCGGGTTAGGATCTATAGAACTCCCAAGACAGACCCATAATTTAAGGCAAACAATTCAATACAATTGAAAACACAGTTATCTTAGTCCTAAGGTACACCTCACTTCAAAGTATTCCCCAGCAGAGTCGCCAGTTCTGTGATCGGTGGATCTGGAGCTGACTGTTTAACGCTGGTTCGCGAAATGTCGCGGTAAGCAAGAGTCGTCACCGTCTTTTATTTTCTCCAAATGGAAAGGACAAAAGCACAGAAAAATTCCTTATAGAGATTGCTCTCGGTTCGGGAGGTAAGTTATAGAAAGGGAAGGTGTTAGCACCCTTTCTATCCATGGTTATCCATGGGCTCTTAGATACTTGCTCACTTGTGTTTTCAAAAATGGTTTGTTTGCTTTTCAACTGTGGGTTTTAAAAAGTTTCTTTGAAAATTCCAGTTCGACTCTTGTATCGGTCCTCAAGAGTGTTTGAAAAGTTGCTTTCGAAAGCTTTTTGAAAAGGTGTCGGTGTGAAAAGTATTTTTGATTTGTTTTTGAAATTAGAGCAAGTATCTAGAGTCGTCTACCTACCCTAAGGAATTCGTCTGTGTAGATGTCCTTTAAAGTAGTGCCATCCCACCATTGAGAGGTAGGTAGCACCACCGTTGGAGGTGTTCGGGTCAATTCGAGGTTCGGGACATGGTGATCACCAGAGCAATGGGAAGACACCTTAGAAGCTACCCTCATGCCAGGTTCCCGGATCATGAGGACTTACTAAGACATCCTCTACTCGACGATCACCTTTCGAGGCAAGGCAACAGTGAGGCGTACCCTAGGGGTGGTATGTGATTTGTATGTCAGATTCGTTTATTTTTGTCTTGTTCATGTCAAAGGTGATCTACGCGTTTGTTTTTATTTAATCATTCATTCTTGCATGCATTTATTTAACAGTTAAAAAGAGTGCGGAAAATTAAAAGTTCTAAACTATTACAAAGGCGCGGGTCCACATCGCCAAATTAAATCCAAGACCCGATTTGACAAAAAGTAAAGTAAAGCTCGAGAAATATAAATGTCCGAATTACATGGCTTTGGGAGAATTACATTAATATTTATAAGAAAATAAAATAACGTGCGAAAAGAATAAAAATAGAACGTTTGAGGGCGTTGGACCCTTTTGAAATTAAATTGAATTAAAAATTAATTAAGTATTCAATAAAAGAAAAGAAATGTTTTTTTTTGTTTTTGTATTTAATGAAAATAAAGAAAAGGATTAAAATTATAGTTTAACGAAACCCTAATTCTAAATTATTTTTAATTATTAAGAAAATGTTAAGGTTTAACCTAATTTATTAAATAATTAATGTACATGTTTATTTACAAAATATTTAGTAATTAATAATGATAATAATGATGAGAAAATTATTTATTTAAAAAAATGATGAAAAGTTAAAAAAAACCTAATTTCTACATATTTTAATTTATTAAGAAAAATATTAAAGTTTTGAAACCTAAATTAACTAAGTTAATTATTAAAGTTTATTTACAAAAAATAATGGTGAAATTAATATTAATAACAATAAACATTTTTAGTTTCTGATTTTTTATTATGAAAATTATTTTAGGAAATTAAAGAAAACAATTAAAAACAATTAAAAGAATGAAAAGGAAAATCAAATAAAAAAATAAAAATGATGCAAACCATGGGGGGTGTCTGGCCCTTTTTGGAGGTGAATTGGAGTGGTTTGGCCATGTATTGGTGTCATGCATAAGTTGTTCTACTTTGGCCATTTGGCTTTTGGCTTTTGGCCATTTGTGTTTTGGCCTCAACGTTCCTTAATGAACCTGCATGAGATCTTGTCTAAATCTGCAGTGTTGAATCTCATGAACACATTAAATAAAATCATAAAATGAAAATAAAGCCAATATATGAAGAAATTTAATGTTTAGGCATAATATGGCATGTATGAATGATTATACCCTTTTGATCATGGAGATCAAATCAATTTTACCCTTACTGGAAAATTAGTGACCTGAATGCTTTTATGCCTTACTGGAAAATTAGGATCATGGAGATCAAGCCAGCCTTATCCTTACTGAAGAAGTAGTGAGGTATTGGTTTGTAACTGTGATGGCTTGTTTGTAGTGAGAGAGAGATTTGTAATAAGGATTTCAAGGTTTTAGGATTCTTGAAAGAATTTGATATTCTAACAGTGTTGTGGCAAGATTTTTTCTCTCTTTTTTTTTCTCCTCTTTTTTCTCCTCTCTGGTTTGTGTGAAAAGAAGGTGATTATATAATGGAAATTAGGGTAAAGAAAATGGGCTTTGAATGTGCAATTGGGCCTCCAATGTTCACTTGAGTTCGTCACTTTCCAGGATAAATCGCAGGGACTTAAGTGTAATTTTTGAAGTTGAAATGTGAAAACAAAATGTAGCTGATATTGAGAACTAACTCCTGTCCGAAAATCGGCTCAATCGGATAAACGGTGAATTAGTTATGAATTTTTGAAGTTTCAGCTCAGACAAACTTATTTTGGGCTCCAGTGTCGACTCTGACACGTTCTTCAATAAAAAACTGGTATTGATAGGAGCATAATCCGGTCTCGACTTTTGAAGCAAAGTTGTAGATCTATGAGTCAGTGACCTTGTGTAAAAATATGAGTCCAATCCGATAAAAATTGACCGAGTTATGAATTTTCGAAGTTTCGGCTCAGATGAAATAATATTCAGCATTCAGGATTTTCAGCGTGTCACGCACTCTGAGCAAAAAACGAAGGCCTTTTGAATACCGTTTGAACTTAATACCTTCTGTGAAAATGTAGTCAACTCAATTTGTGAAATTTTGGCGCCGGAACCAGCTCGATACGATGAAAATTGACCAAGTTATGATTTTCTGAACATGACGCAAATAAACTTCTGTCACAAATTTCCTGTATGAAAATACTTGATAAATCCACATTTTTGAAGACCTTATGATCGAAATTGGCTTCCAGCCGTGAGAGATGAAAACGTAGATAATGTCAAGACGGAATTTTGGCCACCGGAACGGGTTCAAAACGAGCCACGATCTTCAAGTTATGAATTTTTTAGCGCGTAAAAACTGCACTTTCAGCACACTTTTTCACCATATTTCTTCGAGAAAACTCACACATTCGGATACCTTCTTTAAAGAATTGACTCTTGAGCCGAACCTGAATTTGAGAATACGTTATCAGAGATATCTTGGCGAAAGAATACCTGAATATGACGCGCCGGGTTGGACTTGTGAATTTTTCTTGAAATGTTTTGAGAAATATGGGAGGGCAAATTTTGGGGTACAACAGTTGCCCCTGTTCAATCTTCTTAGACCTGAGGATGCAGATTGGCTGACGTGCCTTTCGTAATCCGAAGGTGGAAGATGATTGAACACTAGAGTGCCCAGAAATTTGCGCTCACATAGTGGCAGTGTGGTGGTGGAATGGGCTTATAGATGCCATTTGGAGATTGATGGATAGGATGATGGGCTTATAGATGCCATGCTGAGAGATGATGGATGGTGGATGGGCTTATAGATTCCATCTGGGTGTCAATCGCGTAAGAGATTCCTTATCGAGAACTTGCGTACCTACAAAAGAAAATGATTACCTGACCTGTTGCGGGAGCTGGTCTTCAAACTCTTTGTATAGATGCGTCCTGACTGGTTACAGGAGCTGGATCTGGATCTTCAAAAGGTGATGAATGAACCAGGGATGGTTACTACCTCAACAGGAACGATGAGAGAACCTTAGACGATTACCACTTCAACAGGAACACTGAGAGAACCTTAGGCGACTTCAACCTCAACAGTAATCATTGAGAGAATCTTGGACAACTTCAACCTCAACAGTAACGCTGAGAGAATCTGGGGACGATTACTACCTCCGCAGTAACGGGGAGAGAACCATAGGCGACTTTAACCTCAACAGTAATCATTGAGAGAATCTTGGACGACTTCAACCTCAACAGTAACGCTGAGAGAATCTGGGGACGATTACTACCTCCGCAGTAACGGGGAGAGAACCATAGGCGACTTCAACCTCAACAGTAATCATTGAGAGAATCTTGGACGACTTCAACCTCAACAGTAACGCTGAGAGAATCTGGGGACGATTACTACCTCCGCAGTAACGGGGAGAGAACCATAGGCGACTTCAACCTCAACATTAATCATTGAGAGAATCTTGGGCGACTTCTACCTCAACAGTAATCATTGAGAGAATCTTGGGCGACTTCAACCTCAACAGTAATCATTGAGAGAATCTTGGGCGACTTCAACCTCAACAGTAATCATTAAAGAATGTATCTGAATGTGTGAGTTTTCTTGAAGAAATATCTCTTGGATATCTTCTACTGAGTCTTTATCAGGAAAATCTGTTAGGGGTCGATTTAGCTGGACTAGAGAAGGCCTTGGACTGGATAAGAAACAGAAAATCTTAGGGTCGATTAACTGAACCGGTCTAGGTCTTGAAATGTCTTCAACTGGATAAGAAACAGGGAGATCTTAGGGTCGATCTGACTGAACCAGAGAAGGCCTTTGACTGGATAAGAAACAGAAAAGTCTTAGGGTCGACTTAACTGAACCGGTCTAGGTATTGAAATGTCTTCAACTGGATAAGAAACAGGGAGATCTTAGGGTCGATCTGACTGAACCAGAGAAGGTCTTGAAATATAGTTGAGAACTTAACTGAATCTTTCCTGAAAGGTAAAAGTCAATCATATGCAATGCATGATATGGATCAAGCAATGATGTTCTCAACATAAATGAGATTGTAAGGTATGATGCGTATATGCATGCTATAATGATGTATGTGATGTTTATGAACGTATGTTTTCGTCTTAGGAAAATAAATCCTTGACGGGTGCCGGGAAGTCACTCCTGGGCTGATGTTGGAGAATAGATTTTGTCGTTTCCGCTGGGGATGATAGTTGCAAGAATACCGGTAGGAGAAGATGACTCCGTTGGGGAATAAACTTGGCGAATGGATTACTCTGCGGGGAGAAAAGTACTCTAGCGCTTTTGTTGGGAAGCAATACTCTATGGAGAGAGAGGTACTTTGTTGAGTTGTTGATGATGACTTGCTGGGGATACCCTGGTTGTGTTGGAAGTGTTAATAGACTTCGCTGGGGGTAAGAAGACTTCGTCGAGGACGCTCTTTCCGTGGCTTTTGGCTGAGGATAACCCAGTTATATCTTGGTAGGGAAATAACTCTTTGAATAAAGCCGGGAGACGCGTTCGTGCTTTGCGAGGATAAGCTTCCAGAATCTACTGGGGATAAGCTTACTGCTTGGGGAGATGGATTCCCACTTTCCTGAGGAAACTGGATTGGATTCTCCTGGGGAAGTTTTTTGAACTGTATTGGGGAAGTGACTCCAATGAATGTTTGATATACCGTCAGGGAACAATCTTTAGACCAAGACTGCCGGGGATGCTTGTTAAGAATATCCGCACATTGCTGGGGGATATTGAGATCTGCGGGAGGATACCCAACTTCCTTAAGGTTTGATAATGGCTTTGCTTGAGGAGAGTGTACTGACTTGCTGGCTCACTCTCTGTGGAATTGGGATGTACTGGTTATGTTCTTTAGCTGAACCTACCTTGGTACCTTGGAGGACAGAACAGTTAGATTGCTTGGACAACTTTTTATTGCCCCTGCTTCTAATGTGGGAGAGGAAGACCTGTGAGGTGCTGATAGTTGTTGATGGACCAACCTTCTTCTGGTAGGCAGGTGACAAGATGACAGGACATAGTCGTACACTTTGATCCCTAACTTTTGCCTGGACCGCCCTTTCGGGTTTTCAGTCCATCGGGATACCCATTTTTGCCCAAGCCGCCTTTTCAGGTTTTCGACTTGCCGGGTGTACAGATTCTTTTCATTTCATCCCTTCATTTTGCCCGAACCCTTTTGGTTCACCGGGAAGCCCTTATTTTTGCCTAGGTACGTCAACCTAGCGGGTCTTTAATTACGCGTATTTTTTCGACTATGTCTGTACTTTCAGGATGTAGGGAGTTGCCCCTGTTAGAAGTGTTTTGTCATGCCACCAGAAAGTGTTTGATCAGGCAAGATTCGTTGTTGGAATGCCCCAAGTGACTCAGGTGGAGATTTGCCCCAGGCTATTTGGCCTTTGAGAGATTCTCCGAATCTTGATTGGACTGCCCCAGATGATGGACCATAGTCATACCTGCCCCTTGATTGGACGTGCTTTTGTTCACTAGGTATTCATCGTGCGAATTTCCCTGCTGTTCAAACAAATAGTCGTATGCAAACAAAGTTATGTTAAAAATGCAAAGCTTATGTCTGTTTCGATGTTTTTGGAAATGCAGTTTTTTAATAAAACAAGTGAGTTCTTTTGTAAACGTGATGTCAACACCGTATTTACCGTAGGCCTTAAGGAGTCAGGATACCTTTCGTAACAGTATGCTTTCGAACTAACCCATGCTTCAGCTAGGACTTTTAAGGGTTATAACGTGGCCTGGTTCACGGTTTAAGAAACAAAGGATAATGGCTCAAATTTTATTTGTACCCACCCGCTCTTCGTGATATTCTCCAAACCTAAACTCAGTTGATCATACGCTAGACCTTGTTCGAGTCTTTGTTCTGATGTTCCAATGATGGTTCAGATATTGATGATTTATTTTGAACAAGCAGTCATTTTTTTTGTTTTTGTTGAGGGTTTGTAGGACCTCTTTCTTCTTTTTTTGTTATCCCTATCTTTTGCCTGACCTGTTTCTTTTGTGATTACAGTCAGCGGGATGCCCTAGTTTTGTAAGTCCCCTTCATAGGTTCTGACTTATTGGGCTTTTATTTTTGAGATATAATGACTGCCTTTCTTTATTGATTATTCGGAACCATCACTGTCTTTCTTTGTTTTGTAAGGACCTCTTTGGTGCCGTTCGTTATGCACTTGGATCAACTGAGAGAACTACCCTGCCCCAGGTTATGATTAAGGGTTTTAATTTTTAAAAAGAAAAACTCCTACTTCTTTTGCTCGGATGGGTTGACGAGGGATTATCATCCTTATAACTCCAGTGTTTAGGGATTGAAACAATGCCTGTACCTCATCAGCATGGTCTGTTCAAAAGCATACTGTAGAATATGGTATCGTTTTCGTCATCCTCCCTCAAGAGGCTTAGAATTGTTAATTGAGAGTTGATCATCAGAAAAAATATGAAAATAATTTGCATTTAGTGAATACGAATATATTGCTTCAAAACAGACATATGCGATGCATTAATGAAATAACAACGTTCTAACATGAGTAAATGTTTGAACAAAAGAAAATTACAACTTGAACATTCGAATGAACAAAAGTCTTTTCATCTCAGGGCTTGTCACTTCAAATGGTGAGCCTTGGAGGGATGGTAGAAAAACTCAGCCTGACCATCTTGAGTGAACTCCAATGCCCCTTCCTCAATTAGGTCCTGGATCTTGTTCTTCAGAGCCCAGCACTCATTGGTATCATGTCCTGGACAGGCAGAGTGGTAGGCACACCTTTTATTTGGATCATAAGTAGGATGATGTGTTGGGGTTCCGGGGATGAGCCCTTAATGTGATCAGATTCAACCTCAACAAGCGTTGTAAAGCTTGAAACAGCGACATGTTGAGCTGGGTGAATTGCCTCCTGGGCTTGTCTGGCTGAAGCTGGTGAGGTTGATGCTGAATTGGTGACACTGGAGCCAATTGAGGAGCTCTCCCCTTATTTCCTTGTCTCAAAGGTGGTTGAACGATGACTGGCTCTTTACCCTTAGATGTTTGCCCCAGTTGGTTATCCCGAAGTAGTTGGTTGACGAGAACCCCAAGCTCTTCTTGTCTTTGAGATAAACCTTGAATGGCAGTCCCCTGCCCCAGCATTTGGGCTTTCATTGCATCCACTTCAGCTTGTAGATGTTTCAACCGTCCGTCCTCAGCGCTGTTCCTGACCAAAGTCTCCATGAGAAGTGTCCTTAGCTCCTCCTGCCCCTTGGATAGATTCAGGAGGATTTCCCCGAACCGAGTCTCTTGAGCAAGAAGGTCCTGGTTATCTTGTTGGGAAGCCATTGCTGAAATAACAGCGAAGATGGTAAGTGACCTGTCCAAAGGGTACCTGTTATGCAATGATATGTATGATATGCATGCGATGTTTTCAAGGACCTCGCGGGGTAAACAAGAAAATTTGTTAGAATTCGGGTCCGGTAGCTTGATTGAAGGAAACCCATGTTATTCAGAATTCTTCTTCAAGGGTCAAAGGCTCACCATATCCAGTGGGTCATAGCCTCTGACAGCCTTGGCTAGGGCAACCTTCTTCCAGTGTCAAAGCTCACCATATCAAGTGGGTCATAGCCCCTGACAACTCTGTGGCTAGAGGAAAATAAATCCTCTTTGCCCTTGCTGGATGTTTGATTTATCCTGACCTGCATCACAAGCCCTTGAGATCCTTGAAATGGGTTAAGATGTATGCAATGGTATGATGTCATGCTATGCATGGGGTAATGTAGGTAAACCCTGTTACGAGTCCCAATTAAGGACTGCAAACCAAAACCTGCAAGAAACTCAGTACACTCTGTTAGGGGTCCCAATTAAGGACTATAAACAAAACCTGCAAGAGACTTAGTAAACCCTGTTATGAGTCCCAATTGAGGACTATAAACAAAACCTGCAAGTAACTCATGTGTCAGATAACAAGCATGCAAATAGTCAAGTACGAAGGAACATAAGTCACACAAGAGAAACCCTTAGAGTTCAGGCCAGCATGGGGTCTGGGTATTACCCTCTTGAAGTTGGTGGGATCAACCTGTCCTATTAGAAGTAACTGGGTTCTAAGGGTCCCAATATCACCGGATTGCTTTCATTGTTCATCGTTTCGATTTAGCCACTGAACTGGCGACCGAAATATTCCAGGAAAGCAACCCTCAATTGAGTGTAGTATCGAGTATCAACCAACCTCGGACTGCACCAAAGTCAGTTATCTCACTACCCTAAAGAGGCCAAGATAGTTCAGTTAAGGTTCCTAAGGTCTGTTGATGCTTCATGACACCACACGGAGGCCCCGTACTCTCCTTGACTGAACTCAAGGGTTACCGGTACACACCAAAGTGCCACATCAACGTAGCAGACTGTTTCAACCATGTCGGTATACCCCGCACAGTTCCCTCACAGCCTTGTTGCTACTTTCTAAGAAGGTATTCCCCATATCCGGGTTAGGATCTATAGAACTCCCAAGACAGACCCACAATTTAAAGCAAACAATTCAATACAATTGAAAACACAGTTATCTTAGTCCTAAGGTACACCTCACTTCAAAGTATTCCCCAGCAGAGTCGCCAGTTCTGTGATCGGTGGATCTGGAGCTGACTGTTTAACGCTGGTTCGCGAAATGTCGCGGTAAGCAAGAGTCGTCACCGTCTTTTATTTTCTCCAAATGGAAAGGACAAAAGCACAGAAAAATTCCTTATAGAGATTGCTCTCGGTTCGGGAGATAAGTTATAGAAAGGGAAGGTGTTAGCACCCTTTCTATCCATGGTTATCCATGGGCTCTTAGATACTTGCTCACTTGTGTTTTCAAAAATGGTTTGTTTGCTTTTCAACTGTGGGTTTTAAAAAGTTTCTTTGAAAATTCCAGTTCGACTCTTGTATCGGTCCTCAAGAGTGTTTGAAAAGTTGCTTTCGAAAGCTTTTTGAAAAGGTGTCGGTGTGAAAAGTATTTTTGATTTGTTTTTGAAATTAGAGCAAGTATCTAGAGTCGTCTACCTACCCTAAGGAATTCGTCTGTGTAGATGTCCTTTAAAGTAGTGCCATCCCATCATTGAGAGGTAGGTAGCACCACCGTTGGAGGTGTTCGGGTCAATTCGAGGTTCGGGACATGGTGATCACCAGAGCAATGGGAAGACACCTTAGAAGCTACCCTCATGCCAGGTTCCCGGATCATGAGGACTTACTAAGACATCCTCTACTCGACGATAATCTTTCGAGGCAAGGCAACAGTGAGGCGTACCCTAGGGGTGGTGTGTGATTTGTGTGTCAGATTCGTTTATTTTTGTCTTGTTCATGTCAAAGGTGATCTACGCGTTTGTTTTTATTTAATCATTCATTCTTGCATGCATTTATTTAACAGTTAAAAAGAGTGCGGAAAATTAAAAGTTCTAAACTATTACAAAGGCGCGGGTCCACATCGCCAAATTAAATCCAGGACCCGATTTGACAAAAAGTAAAGTAAAGTGCGAGAAATATAAATGTCTGAATTACATGGCTTTGGGAGAATTACATTAATATTTATAAGAAAATAAAATAACGTGCGAAAAGAATAAAAATAGAATGTTTGAGGGCGTTGGACTCTTTTGAAATTAAATTGAATTAAAAATTAATTAAGTATTCAATAAAAGAAAAGAAATGTTTTTTGTTTGTTTTTGTATTTAATGAAAATAAAGAAAAGGATTAAAATTATAGTTTAACGAAACCCTAATTCTAAATTATTTTTAATTATTAAGAAAATATTAAGGTTTAACATAATTTATTAAATAATTAATGTACATGTTTATTTACAAAATATTTAGTAATTAATAATGATAATAATGATGAGAAAATTATTTATTTAAAAAAATGATGAAAAGTTAAAAAAAACCTAATTTCTACATATTTTAATTTATTAAGAAAAATATTAAAGTTTTGAAACCTAAATTAACTAAGTTAATTATTAAAGTTTATTTACAAAAAATAATGGTGAAATTAATATTAATAACAATAAACATTTTTAGTTTCTGATTTTTTATTATGAAAATTATTTTAGGAAATTAAAGAAAACAATTAAAAACAATTAAAAGAATGAAAAGGAAAATCAAATAAAAAAATAAAAATGATGCAAACCATGGGGGGTGTCTGGCCCTTTTTGGAGGTGAATTGGAGTGGTTTGGCCATGTATTGGTGTCATGCATAAGTTGTTCTACTTTGGCCATTTGGCTTTTGGCTTTTGGCCATTTGTGTTTTGGCCTTAACGTTCCTTAATGAACCTGCATGGGATCTTGTCTAAATCTGCAGTGTTGAATCTCATGAACACATTAAATAAAATCAAAAAATGAAAATAAAGCCAATATATGAAGAAATTTAATGTTTAGGCACAATATGGCATGTATGAATGATTATACCCTTTTGATCATGGAGATCAAATCAATCTTACCCTTACTGGAAAATTAGTGACCTGAATGCTTTTATGCCTTACTGGAAAATTAGGATAATGGAGATCAAGACAGCCTTATCCTTACTGAAGAAGTAGTGAGGTATTGGTTTGTAACTGTGATGGCTTGTTTGTAGTGAGAGAGGGATTTGTAATAAGGATTTCAAGGTTTTAGGATTCTTGAAAGAATTTGATATTCTAACAGTGTTGTGGCAAGGTTTTTTCTCTCTTTTTTTTTCTCCTCTTTTTTCTCCTCTCTGGTTTGTGTGAAAAGAAGGTGATTATATAATGGAAATTAGGGTAAAGAAAATGGGCTTTGAATGTGCAATTGGGCCTCCAATGTTCACTTGAGTTCGTCACATTCCAGGCTAAATCGCAGGGACTTAAGTGCAATTTTTGAAGTTGAAATGTGAA
Organism: Vicia faba; assembly: GCA_948472305.1. NCBI lineage: Eukaryota > Viridiplantae > Streptophyta > Magnoliopsida > Fabales > Fabaceae > Vicia > Vicia faba. The sequence continues at coordinate 171,436,530 of OX451739.1, read as the reverse complement.
AACAAAATGTAGCTGACATCGAGAACTAACTCCTGTTCGAAAATCGGCTCAATCGGATAAACGGTGAATTAGTTATGAATTTTTGAAGTTTCAGCTCAGACAAACTTATTTTGGGCTCCAGTGTCGACTCTGACACGTTCTTCAATAAAAAACTGGTATTGATCGGAGCATAATCCGGTTCGACTTTTGAAGCAAAGTTGTAGATCTATGAGTCAGTGACCTTGTGTAAAAATATGGGTCCAATCCGATAAAAATTGACCGAGTTATGAATTTTCGAAGTTTCGGCTCAGATGAAATAATATTCAGCATTCAGGATTTTCAGCGTGTCACGCACTCTGAGCAAAAAACGAAGGCCTTTTGAATACCATTTGAACTCAATACCTTCTGTGAAAATGTAGCCAACTCAATTTGTGAAATTTTGGCGTCGGAACCAGCTCGATACGATGAAAATTGACCAAGTTATGATTTTCTGAACATGACGCAAATAAACTTCTGTCACAAATTTCCTGTATGAAAATACTTGATAAATCCACATTTTTGAAGACCTTATGATCGAAATTGGCTTCCAGCCGTGAGAGATGAAAATGTAGATAATGTCAAGACGGAATTTTGGCCACCGGAACAGGTTCAAAACGAGCCACGATCTTCAAGTTATGAATTTTGTAGCGCGTAAAAACTGCACTTTCAGCACACTTTTTCACCATATTTCTTCGAGAAAACTCACACATTCGGATACCTTCTTTAAAGAATTGACTTTTGAGCCGAACCTGAATTTGAGAATATGTTATCAGAGATATCTTGGCAAAAGAATACCTGAATATGACGCGCCGGGTTGGACTTGTGAATTTTTCTTGAAATGTTTTGAGAAATATGGGAGGGCAAATTTTGGGGTACAACAGATTGTATGCGATGACCCGCGCCTGTCCCGTTAAACATCTTAACACAAGGTTGTTCACCAAATGCAATGGTGAAATAACACTGTCAAAAGGGTTAAAAACATAAGAAATATCTTTGAGTAAAATAGGGTAGACAACTCTTAGTTACTTGATCAAAAGCTTGCAAAACATCCTTGCTACTTCCAAACACACATCACAACACAACTTCAAAACATTTTCCAAAAACAACTTTCAAAACATTGAAATATCTTTTCAAAAAGACACTCGCCTTTGTATATATTCAAACAAGAATCATTACAAAGGTTGCCTAGACAAGGCCTCTTTTTCAAAGCATTTTCAAAAACCACACACAAAGCACCATTTCAAACAATTGAAAAGCAAAGGAAAGTGATCTAAACAAGTAACTAAGAGCCCATGGAAAACCATGGATGAAAAAGGTTCTTGCACCTTCCCTTTTCATAATCTACCCCCCGAACCCAAGAAAACATCTCGAAGGTCTTTCCTGTGCTTTTTGACCTTTCCTTTGGATAAAATAAAAAGTCGGTGGCGACTCTTCCTAAACCGCACAATTGCGAACACAAACACAAAACCTCAAGTCAGTTCTCCCACCGTATCACAACACCCTAAACAAAGTTTAAAGACACACATACTATTCAACAATAGTCTAGGATTTAAAGACTCCCCAACATTTGTCAAGGATTTATTTTCCAAGACAAGGATACATTTCAACAATATTTCACATTCATACATCATGTTACATACATGATAAATGCATACATCATAATCTCATTTATTTTGAGAACATCATCAAGCCATGCACACATCTGCATGCAACTAACCATCTTCCTTGCAGGAAAAGTAAATAAACAAAACAAAATTCCTCTTCTGGATAGATTCACCTCTTCCAGTTAATAATAGGCAATCAACCGTCCTCTTATGGATAGATTCACTTCTTCCACTTAATGATAGGCGAATCAAAGATCTCTTCTGGTTAGATTTACTCCTTCCAGTTAAAGGAAGGAGAACAAAAGACCTTTTCTGTTATCAGCAGGAAAATACCACCAACATTTCTCAAATAGGTCAGAGATTAATTCCTGAAACAAGCTAGCGCAACTATCTCTAAGACCAATAAAAGCGGGTTCCAGATTAATACCTGAAACAAGACATGACAACTATCTATGAATAAATGATTGTAGATTAATATCTGAAATAAGACATGACAACTATCTACATGAGAGGATTAAAGATTAACTTTCGAAACAAGACAGGGAAACTATCTTTCTTTCTCTAAGGTTAGAGATTAATTCTTGAAACAAGCCAGGGCAACTATCTCTACCACCAACAAAAGCAGGTTCCAGATTAATACCTGAAACAAGACAGGACAACTATCTGTGAGCAACTGATTATAGATTAATACCTGAAACAAGACAAGACAACTATCTATATAAGCGGATTGAAGATTAACTCCTGAAACAAGACGGGGAAACTATCTTTCTTTCTCTAAGGTTAGAGATTAATTCCTGAAACAAGTCAAGGCAACTATCTCTACGACCAACAAAAGAAAGTTACAGATTAATACCTGAAACAAGACAGGACAACTATCTGCGAATAACTGATTGTATATTAATACCTAAAATAAGACATGACAATTATCTACATGAGCAGATTGAAGATTAACTCCCGAAACAAGACGAGGAAACTATCTTTCTTTTTGGTCAGATAAATACCCATTCCTGAAACTAGACAGAGTAATTATCTACACGACCAGATGAAGTAATCTTACACGGGTTCCTTCTAATTTACAGATTCAACTTCATACGAGCTCATCATGAAGCAATCTTACACGGGTTCCTTCTAATTTCCAGATGCATCTTCACACGGGCTCATCACGAATTAGCCCTACACAAGCTCATTCTTGTACATTTTCGGATGCAGTTTCACACAGACTCATCCCAAAGCAATCTTACATGGATTCCTTCTCATATATCTCCAGATGCAGCTTCAGACGGGCTCATCCGGAAGAAATCCAACACGGTTTCCTTCTAATACATTTCCGGACACGGCTTAACACGAGTTCATTCTAGCATATCATTCATATTAAATCAACCAAAGATTTATACTGGTATTTCTTCCAATTTCTACCAACAGTCACTCTGGATGGCATCTGTAAGCCCATCTCCGACGAATTCTTTATCACCTCTACAAATGGAATCTTTAAGCCCATTCTCAATATAATCAACCAATACATCATCGAGTGTAAATTCCTGGGCACTCTAGTGTTCAATCATCTTCCACCTTCAAGTCACGAATGGAGGACCCGCCAATCTAACTTTTCAGGTTTAAGAAGATTGAACAGGGGCAGCTGTTGTACCCCAAAATTTTCCCTCTCTTTTCTCAAGATATTTCTCACAAAGATCTTCAAAAGTTCAAAGCTTGCACAAGTATTGACTAGGTCAATCCATCTCCTTAACACTGATGTCTCAAATTAGGGTTTGAGTTTACACAAAGACAATTAGACTCATAACATTTCAAATTACTTTCATGGATCATTATGGACCCTCAAGATTGTTTCTGTCAAATTTCAAGATTGGATCACAATTCTCCAAGAAAACCATTCAAATCATCAAAAGGGCAAAATGGGCAAAATTAGGGTTTTGACTAGAAATGAACGAACTTCGATTTTTGACCTAATACCTGACTTATTGATTGGAAGCATGATCTCAAGGATCCGAGCGCGTCATTTTGACCTAATCGCATATTTCAATTCATCTCCTGAGATCAGTAGATTGATAGACGAAGTTCGGTCAACTGGTGGAAAAAGTCAATGTACACTAAAAAGTCAAACTTTAACTTTTTGACCAAAATTGAGTCCCAAAAATCATATTTTATCAAGACATCCAAAATATGAAATTTGATCATAAAAAATCAAGAGAGTCAAAAATCCAACTTTGCAAGACTTGGAAATTTTTCTAAGTTTTTTCTATACTTATTAATTTCACTGCTTCATGACATCTTTTCACTACAATTCAAAATATTTCAAAATGTTACAAATAATTCAAGTTATTATAAAGTTGCATTTTTGCAAGATTACAAATCCTAATCTTTGTCTTGCTTGAATTTTTCCCTTTGACTCAATGTCCAAACTTTACAACTATGTTGTCCATAAAATCAAACGTGTTTCATGCTACAAACAATGCTGTCCAAATTACTGCCGAACAAAGTATGATATGATACCTATAAACACTGCCACAACACTCCAAAATTACAGCAAACCAATCCATTTTTGTGGTATTTTGCTGTCAAAAAAACTGCTATAAATCAATCCAAAATAACCTGCAAATCATTCCAAAACTGCTCTATACAGTCTACTTCAACCTGCATCATAACAACCACAAAATTGCATCAAAATGGCTAAAGAAAATTGTGTGGAAAAAGTATCAAAACAGTAGGCAAAAACAGTTTAAATTGTTATTTGTTTCCCTCCCAAAATCTCAGCAAAAACTCATCTACAAATAGACTTTTTCACAACACACAAGAGGTTGGATTTTGAAGAGAAAAAGGGAGAAGAGAAAAAACAGAATTCTTGTTAAACTCTGCTCATTCATAAAACTCTGCTCATTCATAAAGCTCTGCTCATCTTCAACTCTATTTTCACTCACAAAATAGAAAAATCCTCAATCCATTACTGCACAACCTTGCAAGCTTTCCCCTAAACCAACTACCCAAACACCTCATATACATCACACAGAGATTGTTCAAACACAAGAATAACTTCTGTAACAACCTTATCATCACCTTCCGAACATAAACGAAAAAACAGTATTTTGCAACTTTGATTGGATTGGAGCGATTCTGGAACTTTGTGGCACAGAGCAAGGATTAGAGCAACTCCAAAGAGGAGCTCGGTCAATCATAACTTCGCATCTGAAGACAACAATACATATCCCAAAGTTTCGCTTCAAGAGGTGTACTTTTTTTCCAAACTGTGATATCTTTATCCATACATCATTTGTTGTTTGTGTTCAAAAGATATATAGAAAAGATAGATCAAAAGAAGAAAAACTCAGTAAAAAAGCCAAGATAGGGGGCTGACACGGGTGTTGTAATAACCCGAGCCTTCAGCGTTCTCGGCACTATTACCTCACGATCTTCTATACCCCCTTCACTAGTAGAGTTTTTGCCTTTCATGGGAATCGAACCCTGTACACTGGGGTTTAAGTACATGCTCAATACATTCTCGCTACCAATTGAGCTACGTAGCTCAATTGGTAGTGGGGATACATTGAGCATGTACTTGAACCCCAGGGTACAGGGTTCAATTCCCACGAAAGGCAAAAACTCTACTAGTGAGGGGGGTAGAGAAGATCGTGAGGTAATAGTGTCGAGAATGCTGAAGGCTCAGGCTGTTACAGTACCCTTCCAGCCAGGTCCCTCCATTTTTGTGCATACTCCTTGAACCCTTCATTCAAACCCATGGACATGTTTTGAAATTGCACATGATTTGGCGCCAGGCCAACATTATATTGATACTGCTTGTAGAAAGCAGCAACCAAGTATTCCCATGTATGGATGTTGGTTCCTTCCAGCTGATAGAACCAATCAAGTTGAGTATCAGACAAGCTTTCTTGAAAGAAATGGACCCATAATTTCCGGTCAGCAGTATGAGGTTGGATTTTTTAAACATACGACCTCAGATGAAGCTTGGGACAAGAGACCTGAGGAAGGAAGTAGTATCAGGAATCTTTGCAACCAAATATTTAAGTAAGGTGGGAACCTGGACAAATTTGATTCGGATGGTATTTCTACGCATGGGCATCATGATGACCTACAAAATAGAGCAAAGATGAAACCCTCCTGTCTTTGAAATAGGTTAGTCCAATGCAAGATGTATGCAATGTTATGATGTCATGATGTCATGACGGTAAGCACACCACAAATATCCACAAAAGGAAAACATGGTAAAGGCACACAAGTCACACAGAGAGCCCTTAGATTTCAGGATGGCAAGGAGCTTAGGTACTACCCTCTTTCAATTCAGTTGTCCTAAAAATAGTAACCGGGTTCTAGAGGATCTCAATATCACTGACTACCCTCAATCGGTCATAATTCCAGTTTAGCAACCTTTTCTTGCGGCCGGAATCATCGTGAGAGTTTAGTCTCAATGAGTGTAGCATACTGCTACTGTTATATGGCCAAGTTGGTCAATTTAAAGGTTCTAAGGTCAGTTGGTGCTTAATGACCCCTTATATGATCCATATTCTCCTTGTTCCAACACAAGGGATATCGGTACAATCTAAAGTGCCACACCAACGTAGCTACTACTTCAACCGTATCAGTCTACGCTGTACAGTTCCCTCACAATTTATTGCTACTTACCTAACGGGTATCCCCAGATCCGGGTTAGGATCTATAGTAACTCTGATACAAGCCCACAAATGTAAATCATACAAAGCATACAATTGAAAACACAATGATCTAATCCTAAGGTACACCTCACTTATTAATTTCCCCAGCAGAGTCGCCAGTTCTGTGATACGGTGGGAAGAGAACTGACTGTTTTTGGAATGCTGGTTCGCGTTTTGCGTTTGTTTTCGCAAAATGTCGCGGTAAGCAAGAGTCGCCACCGTCTTTTATTTTATCCAACAAGGAAAGGACAAAAGCACAGAAAAATTCCTTTTTCGAGATGTTTCTCGGGTTCGGGAGGTAGATTATAGAAAGGGAAGGTGTTAGCACCCTTTCTATCTGTGGTTATCCACTGGCTCTTAGGTACTTGCTCAAAGTGTTTTCAAAATTTGCTTTTCTTTGTGTCTGTGGGTTTGAAGAAAGTCTTTTGTTTGAAAGGAGTGTAAGTGCGAAAAGTTTTATTTTGTTTTGAAAGGAGCAAGTACTTAAGAACCATCTACCTACTCGAAAAGGGAATTAAACTGTGCTAATGTCCTTTAGACAATGCTAGCCCACTATTGATGAGTAGGTAGCACCGTCGTTAGAGTTTTAAGGGTCAATTCGATTAAGGGACGTGTGGTCACTAAAGCAACGTTAGGACGCCTTAGCGGTAACCCTAATGTCTTAGATCATTTTTCCGAGGCAACCATTTCAAGGCAACTTATGATCTTTGACAAGAGGACGACAACTTCCCATACTCAATGACCATGTTCGAAGGCAACCAAGTGAGGTGTACCCTAAGAGTGCACATGTGCGAGTGTGTTATTTCGGTTAATATTATCTTTGTACATGTCATGGGTGAGCTATGTTGATTTTAAGTTCATACATTCAATCTTGTCATGCATTCCCTATTATCAAACATCTAACAGTATATAGTTGCGAAATCTAAATTTGCGGAAATTAAATCTAAACTATTACAAGGCGTCGGGTATTTACATCGCCAAAAGCAACCCTTTAATTTAAATCGCGAAAAGTAAAAGAAAGCGATAAAATAATTCAAAGTCCTATTTAAAGCTATTATATTCCGGAAGTAATTACAAGATTGGTAAACTGGATCGCGTGCGAGAAAATTAAATCGGCGTATTTTTTTAGGGTTTTTACCCTTTTTTATGAAAGAAAGAGATTTTTTTTGTCATTTTTCGAATTAAAAGAAACTAGGTCTAAATTAACAATTAAATTAATTAATAAATGAAAATATTTTTGGATTTTTGAATATTTAAAGAAATAAAATAAATTTAGTTAAAGTTAATAAAAACCTAATATTCTAAATTGATTTTAAATATTGCAAAAGTATTAAAAGTTAAATCTAATTAAATCTAAATTGATTAAATTAATTTATTTACAAAAATAAAGTGATGATTTTAATTTTAATAAATAAAAATATATTTTTTGTGTTTTCTGATTTTATGAGGAAAAATTATTAATTGGTTAGTTTAAATAATAATAATAAAACAAATAAATAAATATAATGAAAAGAAAAGAAAAATAAACCAAGGGGGTGTTAGGCCCAAGAGGAGGTTTGATTTGCAATTCTTTGGCCCAATTAGGCTAGCCTGCTTTGACTTTCTAGGATCTCACGCGCGCCTGTTAACTAGAGTACATGGTGGATGTCCAATATGGGCCACCAGATCTGGCCTGTAGGCCATCTGGCGCTTGGAATCTGAAGGTGTATGGTGGGCTGCACCTTGGAAATCACATGCAATTACCTGAAGAAAAATGAAACAAATGTATTGGGGGACCTGGGATTCGAACCCAGGTCCCATTGGACTTTGGTACACCATGCTTGCCAACTCAACTAACGCACCCAATTGTTATAACATTAGAAACCAAATATAATATGGACAAAAACAAATAAATGCCAGCAAACAAAAAACTAAGGCGCGAGATTTGAATGGGCCAGTTGGGAGAGGACACGTTGTCATCTTCTTCGTCACAACCTGGTTTTCTTACCTGCTGATTTTTATTCACAGCAAGATCCGTGGCTTCATCCTAAAATGAGCCCTAAGCCATAAAAATGCAATCCAAGAACATGGACGTGATCGTCTCTTCCTCCTGAGTTCATCTATATCCATTATTGGTCCTAATTTTTCCTGCAAAGCAAACGCCTAAAAACAAGAAACGAAAACCCTAGGTTCGGGTATTACATTACAGGCCATAAAAACGAAATCAAATATTGCAGAACGCTTAGAAATTACACAAGGATCATAACCATGCCAATAGTTTGTCAAAAAAATGCAAGAATGAGAAGTTGCAATTTCGTGTACAGGGGTATGTTCAAGGAGACTTACAGTGCGATTTAGGAGGTTTCAGGGCTTGCTTTTGATTCCAATAGATTCAGTGGATGCCTGGCAAGAGAACCACGTTGAGCTTTTGCCTTGAATTTGCCTCTAGTATGGATTTCAGTTTCCAACTTTTCAAGCTTTTTTTCAAGTTTTTTTTTCCAGATTCTGCCGCCTCCTGGTTCTGATTTCGTGCCTTTTATGTTGTATATGTATCAAGCATTGTGTTAGGTCAAGTCTTGGGCTTGGAATCCTTGTGTATTGATGATTCAAGATTTGATATGATTCACCATTAACAAAGCTTCCAAAAATGTCAAAAACCAACATTTGGTGCATGATATGCCTTGATTCGAATTTTATCATGTCCATAATGATATTAAAGACCTGTAATGACCAAAAAGATACCAAGTGATTAAGATTTGGATTTTATTTGGATTTAAATTGATTTAAAATGAATTAAATCAATAAAAATCAAATAAAATAGAAAAATTAATAATTGGACATAAAATTGAAGATAGGACACGTGTGTAGTGTGACAAGATCAAATCAAGTGGAAAAAAGTGGGCCCTTTTGTCAAAATTTGGAGTTTTGGGGATAGTTGACTTTTGGCAATTTTGGAAAAATGCCCAACTTCAACAAAGCATAACTTCTTCAATTTTGAACTTTTGGAGGTGTTATTTGACTTTTTAGAAACCTTGATATGCCCTCTAACCAACCCTTTTTGTCTCATCTCATTTTGATATTCCATTTTCAAGTTATAAGCTTTGGAAAAAAGGTGTTTTTGTTGACTTTCAAAAATGACCTATAATGTCCAAATTTGTAACTTTTTTTGAATGCATTTCTTGATCTTGGGGTGTGAATATGGATTGTAGGAAATTGCATCATCTTCAAAATGAGCTTTGTATGGGTCATTTCTCATAAATTATGAGAAAGTTATGCTTGGTCAAAGTTGAGTTGACTTTTCCTACAAAACCCTAATTTAGCAACTTTTGAATCTTGATGAATTTTGAGCAATCCTTGATGAATCATGATCAACCCTTGATAAAATGATGAATTATCTTTCAAATTGATAATTTTGACAAAAAAATCCCGAGTTTTGACTATTTGTAGGTCACAGTTGACTTTTGCCCTAGCACAGTCGATTTTTGGGCCTCTTGAGAAATTAATTGACCAAACTTCCTCTGCAAGGCTTGAAATTTGACATGGATGAACTTGAGAGCATATTAGGACATTGGGGAGCACTTGAGATCATTTGGATGCAAAGAACTTGATGCAACACAAAACCCTAATTTGAGATTGACTGCCTTAGGAGATGATTTGACTGTCCAACTCTTGAGCAATCTTGAGCCTTTTGGAGATTCTTCTTGCAATGTCTTGAAAAATATGGGAGGGAAAATTTTAGGGTACAACAGTTTCCCCTGTTCAATCTTATTAAACCTGAGGATGTAGATTGGCTTTTGGGCCTTTCGTGATCCGAAGGTGGAAGATGATTGAACACTAGAGTGCCCAGAAATTTGCACTCGCATGAAGTGGTATCAGCATTGTGATGTCGGGAATGGGCTTACAGATGCCATTTGGTGATTGTTAATAGGTGGTTTTGTCTTCTTTGACTGGAATGGCATCATAAAAATCTTTAGGAATCGATTTAACTGGACCAGAGGGGTTTTTGTCTCTTTTGACTGGATTGTCTTCTTTGACGGGTTGTCTCCTTTGACGGGTTGTCTCCTTTGACGAGTTGTCTCTTTTGACGAGTTGTCTCCTTTGACGGGTTGTCTCCTTTGACGGGTTGTCTCCTTTGACGGGTTGTCTCCATTGACGGGTTGTCTCCATTGACGGGTTGTCTCTTTTGACGGGTTGTCTCCTTTGACGGGTTGTCTCCATTGACGGGTTGTCTCTTTTGACAGGTTGTCTCCTTTGACGGGTTGTCTCCTTTGATGGGTTGTCTCTTTTGACGGGTTGTATCCTTTGACGGGTTGTCTCCTTTGACGGGTTGTCTCTTTTGACGGGTTGTCTCCTTTGACGGGTTGTCTCCTTTGACGGGTTGTCTCCTTTGACGGGTTGTCTCCATTGACGGGTTGTCTCCATTGACGGGTTGTCTCTTTTGACGGGTTTTCTCCTTTGACGGGTTGTCTCCATTGATGGCTTGTCTCTTTTGACGGGTTGTCTCCTTTGACGGGTTGTCTCCTTTGACGGGTTGTCTCTTTTGACGGGTTGTCTCCTTTGACGGGTTGTCTCCTTTGACGGGTTGTCTCCTTTGACGGGTTTGGCCTCAGAAAAATCTTTAGGAATCGATTTAACTGATTTTGTCTCCTTTGACATAGTTGAGAATTTTAACTGCATCTTTCCTGAAAGGTAAATGTCAGTCATATGCAATGCATGATATGGATCAAGCCATGATGTTTTCAGCATAAATGAGATTGTATGGTATGATGCGTCTATGCATGTACTATGATGTATGGAAATGTAATGCTTTAGCTGGGGAAAATAAATCCCGGAGCTGCTGGAGAATAGAGTTGGATTCTTTGTTTCCGCTGGGGACGATGAACGAAGGTGATAAACTTGTAGGAGAGGATAACTCCGTTGGGGAATAAACTGATGAGGATATTACTCCGAGGGGAATTACTCTGTGGGGAGAGATACTCTGCTGAGGATTTTGACGATAAACTCCACTGGGGATTCCGCTGATAAGCTCCACTAGGGATGGATTACCGTTGCTGGTGATATTGAATCTATTGAGGATTGAATACCTGTTCGTGAAAGGAAAGAACTTTGCTGGGGACGATCTTTCAATTGCAACTTGCTGGGGATAATTCTGTTAGACTCTTGTGGGGATAACCCTCTGAATTTGGCTGGGGAGATTTATTTCGTACTCCACTGGGGGTAAGCTTCCAAATCCTACTGGGGATGATGCTTCAACTCCGTTGGGGAAGCTTTTTCAGACTGCGCTGGGGAAATGGCTCCACTGGGGTATCTTGTATTCTGCCGGGGAACCTTCTTATACTCCGTTGAGGAATATTAAGACTGCCGGGGATACTCTTATATTTTGCTGGGGAATATCTTATACTCCGCTGGGGAATATTAAGATCTTTCGAGTGCTGATGGTATACTAACTCTGCTTGGGGAGAGTATTTCCGATTCATTCATGGTTGTAAGTCTCAGCTGAGAGAGCTACCATTACCGTCTTACTCTGCGGGGAGTGAAGGTATCCTAGCTATATTCTTCAGCTAAATCTACCTTTGTACCTGGTGGACAGAGCAACTGTACAACTTGGACACTTCTTATTTGCCCCTGTTTCTACTATTACCAGTAATTCATCTTTCGTTTCGCATGTAAATATTTATGATCAGCAATTAATGTCAAATGCATATATCAAAAATGAACATTGGACGTTCTTTGCAAATCAAAACAGATAAAGGAAAAACAGTTTGAAATTTCTTTGAAAATGAATTGTATTGATTTTGAAGTTTGGTCTGTAAATAGGCGTTTTTGTACAAGAGGCTGACGTCCTAGTAAGAGAATGCCGCTGAATAATAGAATTTACACAATTTGTGAAAAATTAAGCAAAATAGCTATGTGAATGATCCCACTGGGTTCCAACTCTGCTAGTGCCCTTATGTCCTCGAGCATCTCATCGCTTTGCTACTGGTTGAAGATGAATCAGATTGATTGGTGCCGTCCGAGCTTGATAGTCGATACCGAAGTCTGGAGGCAAGGTGATCCAATGAGACATAGTGTTACACTTTAATCCCTAACTTTTTCCTGGACCGCCCTTTCGGGTTTTCAGTCCACCGGGATACCCTTTTTTGCCTAAGCCGCCTTTTCAGGTTTTCGACTTGCCGGGTGTATAGATTTTTTTTATTTTCATCCCTTATTTTTGCCTGAACACTTTTGGTTCGCCGGGAAGCCCTTATTTTTGCCTAGGCCAGTCAACCTAGCAGGTCTTTGATTATGCGTAGTATCTTTTCACTATGTCTGCATTGACGGGGTGAGGAAGGTCGTCACTATCCATGGTGGTTAGAATCATGGCTCCTCCTGAGAAAATGTTCTTAACCACAAATGTCCCTTCGTAAGTAGGGGTCCATTTGCCCATGGGATCACCTTGAGGTAGAATAATGCGCTTGATTACCAGGTCCCCAACTTGATACTCTTGTCGCCTGACTTTCTTGTTAAATGCCTTGATCATCCGTTTTTGGTACGTCTGACCATGACACATAGCAGTAAGTCTCTTTTCGTCAATTAGGTTTAGCTGATCAAGCCGGGTCTGAATCCAGTCATCTTCACTCAAACATGCATCCTTCATGATTCGGAGAGAGGGTATTTGAACTTCAATGGGCAGGACTGCCTCCATGCCATATACCAAGGAATAGGGTGTTGCCCCTGTTGACGTCTGTGCTGAGGTACGATACCCATGAAGAGCAAATGGTAACATCTCGTGCCAATATTTGTATGTCACTGTTGTACCCCAAAATTTGCCCTCCCATATTCTTCAAGATTTATCAAGAATCATCTTCAAATGGTTCAAGATTTCTCAAAGGTTGCACAGTCCAACTGCCTCCTAAGCCAGTCAAAATTAGGGTTTTGGGTCTCTCAAGGAATTTGAGGTTTTCAATGGCTCAATCAAGTCTCATAAGCTCATATACATCCTCAAGAACCTACATGCCAAGTTTCAAGATTCACAGTCCCAAGTTGCACAGTCAAAAGCCCTATTTGGTTCACCATCAACTGCAGGGGTAAAATGGTCATTTTACAGTCAAAAGTCCAAATTTTTGGTCAACATCTTATTTTGAGTCCACAATCATCATTTGATCAAGTCTTGATCATGATTCCTCAAGAATGGCTCAAAAATCATCAAGATGCAAAAAGTTACTATTTTTGGACAGTAGAAAAGTCAACTGTATCTTGACCAGGGCATAACTTTTCATGGTTCATCAGAAAAATCCCATCCAATGCTCATTTTGAAGGGGATGACATTTTCTACAACTCATCTTCACATTCCAAGTCCAAGAAATGCTCTCACAAAAAGTTATCAATTTCTACATTATAGGTCAATTTCAAAAGTCAACAAAAATGCACTTTAAGTCAAAGATCATAACTTGAGATTGGTAAATAAAAATGACATGGGACCAAAGGCATTGGTTAGAGGACTTCAAGAACTTTCCAAAATGTCTAAGAACATGTTCATATGATCAAAATTAAGCAAGATATGCATTGGAGAAGTTGGGGAATTTTTATGAATTTGCAAAAGTCAACTATCCTTAAAACTTCAATTTTTGACAAAAGGGCCCACTTTCTTCCACTTGATTCAGCCTTGTCATGCCACACACGTGTCCCATGCTTAATTTCAGGATCAAATATTTATTTTTCTATTTTATTTAATTTTTATTGATTTAATTCATTTTAAATCTATAATAATTCAAATAAAATCTAAAAATCAATGGAATAGTATCTTGGTGGTTTGTACAGCTTTCATATATCACATGCCAACTAATCAAAATCGTGTATTGGCTTTTTGTGCATAAAATCTTAGATTTGATTCAAATTTGGAAAGTTTGTCAATGGTGGAAAGTGTAAACCTAATTCTCTCATATATATGGATTAAGGCCCAACTTTTGACCTAATTTTGTTCTCATATACATAAGCAAGCAGTACCAACAAAGCACACGAGATAAGGATTGCTAAAAACGGCCAAAGAAAATTGCAAAGTTCTTGAAAAAGTGTGAGATCAAGAACGGTGTTGCAAGCGTTTTCAGACAAAAAGGAGCACGTGGCCTTCTTCCTTGCTGTCCACTGAACCTAAAGTGATCAATACCACGTCCAAAGACCCCCTATACAGCGCTGTAAGTTCTCACAAACTCGCCCCTGAACACGAAACCTAAACTCTCAATTCTTGCATTTTTTCTTCAAAGCGTTAGCATATTCATATTCATTGCTTGATTTCTAACATAACTGCAATAGCCAATTTCGTTTTTAGGCCCTGAATCGCGATGCCCGGTTCTAGGGTTCATGTTCTTGCGTTTTAGGTATTTTGTTTCCAGGTGAAATTAGAACAAATCATGAGTATGGATGGACTCAGGGGACATGGACGATCGTAACCATGGGCTTGGATGGAATTTTTGCAGCCTAGGGACAATTTTAGGAAGGACCTACGGAGTTTCCTGCGGATAGAAATTCGCAGGTAAAAAAACCAGTGATCAACGAAGAAGACGCTGACGCGTCTCCCTCTCATTCGTTCTTTTCAAAAATCGCGCGTTTATTTTTTTTTCAGGCATATGTTTTGGTTTACTAATAAATTAATCCCTTATTATCATATTGACAATTGAAGCGAGTGGCTCAGTGGCCAGGGCGAGCAAGCATTGAGCGTTGGGACCTGGGTTCGAATCCCAGGTCCCCCAATATTTGTTTCTATTTTTCCTAACGTGATCATATGCAGGCTTTCCAACGCATTCCACCATATACCTCCAGTGCTCAGCATGCCAAGTGGCCACAGCCACAAATCCAATGGCCATGAGATGTTGACCATGGTGTTCCCAGTCAATGCGTATCTGGACAATCAAGAAAGTCAAACAAGGCTTGAGACTAATGGGCCAGGAATTGCTAGCATACCTCCATCTGGGCCCAACACCCCCAGGGTTTTGTTTCTCATTTTTTCTCTTTTATATTTTCTATTTAATTATTTTTTATTAACTATTATTATTATTATTATTATTATTATTATTTAATTACCTCATAAATTAACTATTTTCATAATAAATTCAGAAAACCTAAAAAATATGATTATTATTATTATTATTATTATTATTATTATTATTATTATTATTATTATTATTAATTTCACCTTTTATTTAATTATTTTTGTAAATAAATTCTAAATGTAACTAATTTAGTTTAATTAGGTTTAATTTTGACTTTTTCATAATAAATAAAATTAACATAGAATTAGGGTTTTGACAACTTTTTAATTTCTTTTATTTTATTTTCATTAAGACATTAAAAAACATAAAAAATACTTTTTTTTCTTTTAATGAATTAATTAATTAGAATTAGATTTAATTAAATGCAAAAAAAGGACCAAAATTCCATTCTCTTCTCAAAAAGGGTCAAAACCCAAAGGACGTCCCCGATTTAATTTCTTTACGCGCATATTTATTTTTGATTATATTTATGTAACTGCTCCGAGAATGTAATAGATAATTAGGACTTTTATCGCTTTCTTTTAATTTCCCACATTTATTTTCCAGGGGGTGTTTTTGGCGATGTAAATACCCGACGCCTTGTAATAGCGTAGATTTACTTTCCGCAATTTACTTCCTGCATAATTATTAACTGTTAACTATGCATGACAAGACTTGCCTGAAAAATAAAATTAACTCGTAGCTCACCATAATACTTGTGCAAAGATAAAATTAATTGAAAAACAATACACTCGCACATGCCACTCCTAGGGTACGCCTCACTTGGTTGCCTCGAGGTGGTCATTGAGTATAGGGTGTTTTAGAGGTCGCCCTCCTATCTAAAGATCCAGTTGCCTCGAAACGGTTGCCTCGGATAAAAAAAAGGATCTAGGACATTAGGATTACCGCTAAGGCGTCCTACTATTGCTTTGGTGACCACACATGTCCCTATAATCGAATTGACCCGAATAACTCCAACGACGGTGCTACCTACTTCTCAATAGTGGGATAGTACTGTCTAAAGGACATTTACACAACTTAATTCCTTTAGAGTAGGTAGATTTCTCCTGGGTACTTTCTCTTTTAAAACAAAAAAACAACTTTTCGCACCGACACTTTCAAAAAGTTTTCAAACAAACACTTCATACACTCTTGAGGACAGATACAAGAGTTAAATTGAAGTTTTCAAACAAACTTTTTTTCAAAACCCACAAACACAAGAAAAGCAAAATATTTTGAAAACATAGTGAGCAAGTACCTAAGAGCCCGTGGATAACCACAGATAGAAAGGGTGCTAACACCTTCCCTTTCTATAATCTACCTCCTGAACCGAGAAACATCTAGAAAAGGAATTTTGCTGTGCTTTTGTCCTTTCCTTGTTGGAGAACATAAAAGACAATGGCGACTCTTTCTTACTGCGACATTTTGCGAACCAGCATTTCAAAACAGTCAGTTCTATTTCCACCGATCACAGAACTGGCGACTCTGCTGGGGATATAATAAGTAAGGTGTACCTTAGGATTAGATCATTCTATGTTTTCAATTGTATGCCTTGTTTGCTTTTATATTTGTGGGCTTGCATCGGAGTTTCATAGATCCTAACCCGAATCTGGGGAATACCCTTTAGGTAGCAATAAGCTGTGAGTGACCTGTCCGGCGTAGACCGACACGGGTGAAGCAGTAGCTACGTTGGTGTGACACCTTGGTCTGTACCGATATCCCTTGTGTTGGAACGAGGAGAATATGGGTCTTCTGAGGAGTCATTAAGCACCAACCGACCTTAGAACCCTAAATTGACCTAACTTGGCCATAGAACAGTAGCAGTATGCTACACTCATTGAGGATAAACTCTCGCGATGGTTCTGGCCGCAAGAAAAGATTGTGAAGCTGGAGTTATGACCAATTGAGGGTAGTCAGTGATATTGAGATCCTCTAGAACACGGTTACTATTTTCTAGGACAGGTCTTAACCAACTGAAACTGAAAGAGGGTAGTACCTAAACTTCATGCTGGCCTAAACTCTAAGGGATGTCTTGTGTGACTTGTGTGCCTTACCATGTTTGCATTTTGTGAATACCTGTGGTGTGCTTTATCATACATCATACCATCATAACATTGCATGCATCCTGCATAAGGACTGACCCATTTCAAAGACAAGAGGGTTTCATCTTTGCTCTGTTTTGTAGGACATCATGATTCCCGTGCGAAGGAATACTATCCGGCTCAACTTTGTTCACTCACCTGATTTGCTTAAAGAATTGGTTGACAGAATTCCAAGTACTACTTCCTTCATCAAGAGGCATGGTTCTTGTTGCACCCCAAAATTTGCCCTCCCATATTCTCCAAGATTTGTCAAGTCAAGGTCACAAAATTCCCCAAGGGTTGCACAGCTCAACAGTCTCCTATACAGTCAAAACTAGGGTTTGTGTTCTGATCAAGAAAAGGAAGTGTTCAAAGGCCCAATCAAGTCTCATATGCTTACAAATGTGGTCAAGCATCTTCACATCAGGTTTCAAGGCATTCAGCTCAAAATTGCACAGTCAAAACCCTAAATTGCACTACAGTCAACTGTAGGGGCAAAATGGTCATTTGACAGTCAAAAGTTCAAATTTTTGGTCAACATATCATTTTGAAGCCACAAACATCATTTGATCAATGCTTGATCATGATTCTCAAAATTTGGCTCAGAAAATCATCAAAGATGCAAAAGTTGCTATATTTGGACAGCTGAAAAAGTCAACTAAAATTGACCAGGGCATAACTTTCACATGGATTATCAGAAAAATTCCATCCAAAGCTCATTTTGAAGGGGATAACATTTCCTACAACTCATATTCATATTTCAAGTCCAAGAAATGCTCTCACAAAAAGTTATCAATTTCAACATTATAGGTCATTTTCAAAAGTCAACAAAAAGGGACTTTAAGTCAAAGGCCATAACTTGAGATTGGTAAATCAAAATGACATGGGACCAAAGGCATTGGTTAAAGGACTCAAATACCTTTCCAAAATGTCCAAGAACATGTGAAAAGCTTAAAAATTGAGCAAGTTATGCCTTGTGGAAGTTGGGAAATTTTTGGGAATTTTGAAAAGTCAACTTTGATCCAAATGACCTAAAAATGCAAATGGGCCCATTTTTCTTCCATGATTCATCATTCTAAGCCTATGCACGACCACTTGGCCCAAAGGGAAGCACTTTCTCATTTTTTATTTATTTATTTGAATTTCTATTAATATTAATTCAATTAAATCAATTAAATATGTGGAAAATATCTAAATAAACCAAACAAATCTTTTTGTACACATTTCAAGGTCAATATTTCGTGCTTAGCCAATTATGGAAGGATTTGGTTTGATTTGAGCTGATTGAACAAAATTGCACATGAAAAAGATATGTAAAGATTCTTAGAAAATCAAATGTGCAAATCATTGAATGCCATGGATTTTATCCAATTTTGTTGACCTAATATGATCACTATATGATCAGGAATCAAAACCTAAAGCAATTAGACTACAAGCTGCGCCCCAAAAGCCATTGCAACATTGAAAATTTTCCATAAAAACTCAAATCTGATTTCAAGGTTACAAGACGATTCGAGACACCAAACCTATTTCAATAGCTTCCTTAGGCATTCCTGAACATATTCCAATCAATATCAACCACAAAAGCGTAAGGAATTGGTACCTAGAACCGCAACTGTATCGAACAAATTGCATAATCATACATTTCATTATATGCGTTATTTGTAAATTTTATTGATTGATTCTTGTTCATATTGAAGTTTCAAAGCTAACCAACACCTTTAATTGTGTTTTTATTGGCTATATTCGATTCCACCATGCGCGATTTCTAGGGTTTTGCAGGACTGTAATTTGGGGCTTTAGCGATAAGGAAAAATTAGCCCATGAAAGTATGACCATTCAAACCAGCTCATCAAGACGAGGAGACCTGGACCCTCGCGATCAATTTATTGATATCATAGCGCTAGTCGCTATTTTCTTGTAGCTAGCCTAAGGCCATGCGTGCAAAACCGTTTCCATAGGCTTCTGTTTCAGAAAAAATAAAAACAATGGGGAAGATGATGTGTTGGCAAGCATTGGTTGGATCTTTTAAATTTTCGCGCGTTTTAATTCATTAACGTTTTCTTTTCTTTTATAATATTTACTAGCTATTATATAACAAAAGCATATGCAGTGGTTCAGTGGTGCACGTGGTGGTTTGCAACATGAATGACCTGGGTTCGATCCCAGGTCTGTCTTGTTCCCTATATTATTTTGCCAATTGTGTTCCCATGCAGCGTCCAAGATGAAAACGTACCATGTATCCTCAAAGAATCAGCGGCCACGCGTCCCATAAGATCAAGCCAAGGGCGAAGATTGGGAGAGCACCATGGACGTGAATCAGCATTGCTGTACGCTGCCATACAAAAGTCAGAAGGGCCATACTTATTGGGCCAGATTCCACTAATTTGACCTCACAATTTGGGGCTACCCCCCCTGGTTTGCCTTCACTAATCTTTTTATTTATTTTTTATTCTTGTTTTAATAATTACTTTTATTCAATTGTGTTTATTTAATTAATTTATTTTTTAACAAAATACAAAAACATCATAAGAAATTCAGAAAAGACAAAAATTTAATAATTATTTTATTTTAATTATTTTTTTTTAAATCAATTAACATGTAAATATTTAAGTTTTAATTAGGTTGCCATTTTAATTCTTTTTAACAACTAAAAATCCAAAAAATATAGAATTTAGGTTTAATTATTAATTTCATTCCTTTTAAATTCCTTTTTACAATAATAATATTTATTTTATTTATTTTCATAATTAAAAAATGCATGTAAATTAACTTAGATTTAAATTAGGTTAAAACTTAATATTTTTACAATAAACTTAAAAAACGTCAGAATTAGGGTTTGACGTTTCATTTTAATTTTAATTAATTCTTTTCCTCCTTAAATCCTAAAAAACACAAAATACCAAAAACATTTGACTTTAATTGTAATTCTTCATTAACTTTAAATTTTTTGCAAAAGGGTCCAACGCCCATGTTCATAATTTATTTAATTTCGCGCATTTATTTTATGTCGTTTATTATAATTATGTAATTGTCCCAAAGCCTTGTAACAACTTTATTTTTCGCACTTTTACTTTTGCTTTATTTATTTTCCGTCAAATCGGGTCCGGTTTAATTTCGGCGATGTGGACCCGCGCCATTTGTAATAGTTGTAGATTTATTTTCCCGCAAATTTTAACTGTTAACAAAAAGCATGAAAGAATGTATGGATCAAAATAAAATCAAGCGTAGATCACAAATAAACATGACAAGACAAACAACTGAAACATGACACACAATTCGCACACACCACCCCTAGGGTACGCCTCACTGTTGCCTTTCGAAAGGTGATCGTCGAGTAGAGGACGTCTTAGTAAGTCCTCATGATCCGGGAACCTGGCATGAGGGTAGCTTCTAAGGTGTCTTCCCATTGCTCTGGTGATCACCATGTCCCTACAAACTCGAATTGACCCGAACACCTCCAACGGTGGTGCTACCTACCTCTCAATGGTGGGATGGCACTACTTTAAAGGACATTTACACAGACGAATTCCTTAGGGTAGGTAGGTTCTCAAGGATACTTGCTCTAATTTCAAACAAATCAAAAACATCTTTTCACCAACACGTTTTCAAAAGCTTTCAAAGCAAATTTTTCAAACACTCTGACGTACGAGTCGAACTGAAATTTTTCAAAGGAACTTTTTTAAACCCACATTGAAAAGCAAGCAAACATTTTTGAAAACACAATGAGCAAGTATCTAAGAGCCCATGGATAACCATGGATAGAAAGGGTGCTAACACCTTCCCTTTCTATAACCTACCTCCCGAACCGAGAGCAATCTCTTTAAGGAATTTTTCTGTGCTTTTGTCCTTTCCATTTGGAGAAAATAAAAGACGGTGGCGACTCTTGCTTCCGTGACATTTCGCGAACCAGCGTTAAACAGTCAGCTCCAGATCCACCGATCACAGAACTGGCGACTCTGCTGGGGATAAACTTAAAGTGAGGTGTACCTTAGGGCTAGCTCATAACTATGTTTTCAATTGTCTTCTTTGCTTGCTTTACTATTGTGGGTTGCTTGGGAGTTCTATAGATCCTAACCCGGATCTGGGGATACCTTCTTAGAAAGTAGCAACAAGGCTGTGAGGGAACTGTGCGGGGTATACCGACATGGTTGAAACAGTCTGCTACGTTGATGTGGCACTTTGGTGTGTACCGGTAACCCTTGAGTTCAGTCAAGGAGAGTACGGGGCCTCCGCGTGGTGTCATAAAGCATCAACAGACCTTAGGAACCTTAATTGAACTATCTTGGCCTCTTTAGGGTAGTGAGATAACTGACTTTGGTGCAGTCCGAGGTTGGTTGATACTCGATACTACACTCAATTTAGGGTTGCTTTCCTGGAATATTTCGGTCGCCAGTTCAGTGGCTAAATCGAAACGATGAACAATGAAAGCAATCCCGTGATATTGGGAACCTTAGAACCCGGTTACTTTGAATAGGACAGGTTGAACCCACCAACTCCAAGAGGGTACTACCCAGACCCCATGCTGGCCTTAAACCTTAAGGGCTTGTCTTGTGTGCCTTGTGTGCCTTACATGTTTGTTCTTGTAAATATCTGTGGTGTGTTTAATCATAGCATCATGACATCATCCTGCATCATATGCATTGACTAACCATTTCAGGGGTTCGAATTTTCATCTTTGTTCTTGTTTTGTAGGACATGGAAACTGTTCGTAGAAAGACAATTCAGGTCAATCTTGTAAGGATCCCTCCTCAGCTTAAGGAGCTTATATCCAGGATTCCCGAGAACTCGTCCTTCAGTGAAAGGCATGGAAGCCTCATCAGTTTGGTCAACACCAACATTGAGGAAGATATGATAAAGGTCTTGTTCCAGTTCTTTGATCCTCTGCACCACTGCTTTACCTTCTTGGACTATCAGTTGGTACCTACATTGGAGGAGTTCTCCCGGCTCCTGAAGATCCCTATCCTTGATCAGCTACCCTTCAACAGTACAGAAAAGGAACCTAAGCTTGAAGAGATTGCTAAAGCCTTGCACCTACAGTCATCTGACCTCAAGGGACATTGGGAAGTTAGAAGTGGTATCAAAGGGTTCTTAGCCAGGTTTCTGTTTGAAAAAGCTCTTGAATGTTGGAACTCCCTTGACTTGCAAGCTTTTGAAGAGGTTGTGGCCCTCCTTGTCTATGGTTTGGTGTTGTTCCCTAACCCAGATCAGCTTATTGATATCAGTGCTGTCCAGATCTTTATGTCCAGGAATCCTATACCTACGTTGCTGGGGGACATCCTTCACTCATGTTACACTCGAACCATGAGAAAAAGAGGTGTCCTTATGTGTTGCACCCCTCTCTTGGGAAGGTGGTTTATTTCGCACCTTCCACAATCAGTCCTGAAGAATGAGCGGGGTTTGAGATGGTCACAACGGTTGATGACTCTTACACATGCAGATATACATTGGTGTCCTAGGTCCAGAGAGGATGTCACTATCATTGATCGTTGCGGGGAGTACCCCAATGTTCCTTTACTTGGAATCAGAGGAGGTATTACTTATAGCCCATGCCTGGCTTGGAGACAGTTTGGTTATGCTCGGAGGGATGGTCCTCATGACATGTTAATTCCCGACATAGTTTTTGATTTCGACAACGATACTCAAGGACTTCGTCAGAGATTTATCAGAGCCTGGAGGATGCCCGGTAGGATAGACAGCAAGACACTGGGGCATAGGAATTCCATCCCTTTGGAACCCTATCTCAAGTGGGTACGGGCCCGCTCCCAGAAGTTAGTGATGCCCTATCCTCACATGCTTCCAGTAATCAAAGAACCAGTCTCAGAAGGGGAAGTGTCCTACACTATTCAACACCCTGATATGCCCACATCCTGGGAAGAGATGCAGAAGAGCTGGATCCAGCTTAAGGAAGAGCGGAATTCTCTTGAGACTAGTCTGCATGCCAGTGAAAAGAAAGTCTTGGAGCTCACTCGTCTGTTGCATGAGGAGAGGAACCTCAACACTTACATAGCTCCGAAAAGGATGCGCAGTGTATTTTGGGATTGATTTGATTCTTGTACTTTTCGCCCATGAGGCCTTGATGTATTAAACAATGATTTTCTTTAATGATAACGTGTGTTCCTTTTTGTCTACAACGAATTTGAACTTTCGAACCCTTGAATGCATTGCATACGCATTTCATACATCATTTGCATAGCAGGTTTTTCCCCTTTTCAGGTTGCTTACAGTTCTTCGCTGTTTATTTCATCATCATGAATCCCGGATCTGAATCAACAGAGACATCAATCAAGGCTCTTCAGGCGCAGAATGCGCAGTTTCAAGAATTAATCAAGGGTCTGGCTAAAGGCCAAGAAGAACTAAAGGCTATGCTCCTGAAGAAGGAGAAGAAGAAGAAGAGAAGAACTGTTCTGTTCAACTCGGGCCGAAGGTTTGGCAATACTCTGCAACACGAAGAGGCTGGTTCTTCTGTTGGCAAGAGTCCTTCTCAGGCAGAAGTAAAGGTTCCTAGTCCGGTCGTCTCCGACAACGAGACAGATTTTGATGAAGAGCAATACCCTCCTGCAGATGACAGGTATAAACAACTGGAGGACAGGTTGAAGGCTATGGAGGTGCAACAGGCACCTGGGCTGGATTTCGGAGATCTGGGTTTGTCGACTGGTGTGATTATCCCGCATAAGTTCAAAGCACCAACCTTCTCCAAATATGACGGGGCGTCTTGTCCCAAGCTGCATTTGAGGTCCTATGTTCGGAAAATTCAGCCGTACTCTGCGGACAAGAATTTATGGATCCACTTCTTCCAGGAGAGTCTTTCAGGGACTCATCTCGAATGGTTCTATCAGCTGGATGGGACCAAAGTTCGTAACTGGGAGGAGCTGGCTACTGCTTTCTACAAGCAGTATCAGTATAATGCCGACCTTGCCCCCACACATACCCAACTCCAGGGTATGGCGTTAGGTGCAAGCGAAGGTTTTAAGGAGTACGCTCAGAAGTGGAGAGACCTGGCTGGCAGGGTGCAGCCACCATTGACTGACCGGGAGCTGGTAGACATGTTCTTGGGGACCCTATCTGGGCCATTTTTCAACCATCTGATTGGGAATTCTTCTGCTGGGTTCACTGATTTGATCTTGACTGGAGAGAGGATTGAAGCTGGGCTGAAATCTGGGAAGATTGCAAAGGGTGCATCCTCTAGTTCGGAAAAGAAACCTTTTAAGAAGGAGTCTAGTGCCGTGTATGGCTCTAGGAAATCAGAGAGACCTGAGCACCGCCAATCTGTCAGTGCGGTGATGATCGCTAAGCCTGCTGCCGCTCCTCGGTCGAATAATTCTCAAAGGGCTGAGAGACCCCGGAGGGAGTTTACCCGGTTAAACATGACCCTATCACAGATTCTGCCACAGTTGCTAGCCACTAACTTAGTGACTGTCAGGGAGGCTCCAAAGTTCCCCAATACAACATCTCCCAAGTACAACCCGAATGCTCGTTGTGCTTACCATTCAGAAAGCCCGGGGCACTCTACCGATGACTGTTGGGCACTAAAGAACAAGCTACAGGATCTCATCGACGCTAAGGAGGTACAGTTTGAGGCATATGACAAGCCTAACGTGGTGACAGCTCCCCTGCCTGCTCATGGAGTTAATGCCATTGGGGATGAAGAGGAAGTTGATGAAGCTGAGTTTGATAGCTGGATCTACCCGGCAACTGACGAAGGACTTAACAATTGGAGCGCAAAAGACAATCTCCATGTTTCTTTTGTTACTAAGTAATAAATTTCTTTGTTTCATTATTTTGTAATAAACAATGATAAACTCTATGGCCCGGTGTCTTACCCGAGGCACCGTGGTTCTATTTGTGAGGGCATACAAACTGTCATTTCATATATCATGAATGAAAATCTTGGACGTTTTTCGCATTGCAAATATTGTGTTCCTTTTCTGTCTTTCTTTTCCTTTATATAATTATCAAAGCAGCTGTATTTACACACACACACTCACTCATACAGGTTCCAATCCACTCTAGATCTTACTGATAACAACTCTGCTACTGCCAATTATGATTTCGAAAATCCGATCAACTTAGCCGAAGACGAAGGTGAAGATGATTGCGAAGTGCCTGGCGAGCTTGCTAGACTGTTGTTTCAGGAAGAAAGGGCAATTCAACCCCACGAAGAGCCAGTGGAGACAATAAACTTGGGTACTGAGGCAGACAGAAGAGAGGTAAAGATTGGTGCCAACCTAGAGCTCAGCGTGAAGCAACGGTTAACCAAGATGCTGCATGACTATATGGAGATCTTTGCCTGGTCCTACGAAGACATGCCCGGGTTGGATACCGATATTGTTGTCCACCATTTGCCGACTAAGGAAGACTGCCCTCCAGTTAAACAAAAGGTCCGTCGGATGCGTCCAGAGATGTCCGAGAAGATTAAAGCCGAGGTCATGAAACAGTTTGATGCGGGGTTTCTTGCAGTAACTTCCTATCCTCAGTGGGTTGCTAACGTAGTGCCGGTACCTAAGAAGGACGGTAAGGTCAGAATGTGTGTCGACTACAGGGATCTGAACCGGGCCAGCCCCAAGGATGACTTCCCCTTACCTCACATTGACGTCCTTGTTGATAATACAGCTCAGCACAAGGTATTCTCTTTCATGGATGGCTTTTCAGGTTACAATCAGATCAAGATGGCACCTGAAGACATGGAAAAGACTACATTTGTTACTCAGTGGGGCACCTTCTGTTACAAGGTCATGCCATTTGGATTAAAGAACGCTGGGGCAACCTACCAACGTGCCATGGTTGCCTTATTTCATGACATGATCCATCACGAGATAGAGGTGTATGTTGACGACATGATCGCTAGGTCCCAGACTGAGGAAGAGCACCTAGATCATCTGCAGAAGTTGTTTGACCGATTGAAACTGTACAAGCTGAGATTGAACCCGAACAAGTGCACCTTCGGGGTAAGATCTGGGAAGTTGCTAGGCTTCGTGGTCAGTGACAAGGGAATTCAAGTGGACCCTGCTAAGGTCAAAGCTATTCAAGAGATGCCAGTTCCTAAGACAGAGAAGGAAGTTAGAGGCTTTTTAGGACGCCTGAATTACATTGCTCGATTCATCTCTCATCTGACTGCTACCTGTGAGCCAATCTTCAAGCTGTTGAAGAAAGATCAGGTAGTACGTTGGAACGATGAATGTCAGGCTGCCTTCGACAGAATTAAAGAGTATCTCCAAGAACCACCTATCCTTATGCCACCGGTTGAAGGGAGACCTCTGATACTATACCTGACAGTGCTTGACAACTCAATGGGGTGTGTGCTGGGGCAGCATGACGAGTCTGGCCGAAAAGAGCATGCCATTTATTACCTTAGCAAAAAGTTTACCGACTGTGAGACCCGATACTCACTGCTTGAGAAAACTTGCTGCGCTTTGGTATGGGCTGCTCGCCGGCTGAGACAATATATGCTGACTCACACTACCTTGTTGATCTCAAAAATGGATCCTATAAAGTACATATTCGAAAAGCCTGCTCTATCTGGGAGAATTGCAAGATGGCAAATGATCTTGACGGAATACGACATTCAGTACACAACCCAGAAAGCCATCAAGGGAAGTGTATTGGCAGACCACTTAGCTCATCAAGCTGTAGACGACTACCAATCAATGAACTTCGAGTTTCCAGATGAAAGCATTATGATAGTAACTGATTGTGAAGTACCTGGACCGGATGAAGGACCTGAGCCAGGATCCCGATGGTCTATGCACTTTGACGGAGCTTCTAACGCTTTGGGAAATGGTATCGGCGCCATCATCATATCCCCTCAAGGTACTCATACTCCACTCACTGCCCGGCTGTGTTTCAACTGTACCAATAACATGGCGGAGTATGAGGCGTGTATCATGGGTCTTCAAGCTGCGATCGACCTAAGGATCAAATTTCTAAGTGTCTTCGGAGATTCCGCTCTTGTGATCAATCAGATCAAAGGAGAGTGGGATACGAAACATCCAAACCTGATTCCTTACAGAGAATGTGTGTTGACCCTGATCCCCCACTTCACAGAGATAACCTTTGAGCACTTTCCAAGAGAAGAGAATCAGCTGGCGGACGCGTTAGCTACAATGTCTTCAATGTTCAAGGTCAAATGGGATAATGAAGCTCCCCGGATCATCATCTGGAAACTGGACGAACCAGCATACTGTTGTGATCTCGAAGCTGAATTGGTAACTGAGAAGCCTTGGTACCACGAAGTGAAGAGATATCTAGAAGCTCAGGAATACCCTGAAGGTGCCTCTGTCAATGATAAGAAATTCCTGAGGAGGTTTGCAGCCAAGTTCTTCCTTAGCAACGGCATCTTGTACAAGAGAAACCATGATTCAACCCTACTGCGTTGTGTGGATAAGATTGAAGCAGAAAGGATCATGGAAGAGCTACATGAAGGGACCTTTGGTACACACTCCAGTGGACATACTATGGCTAAGAAAATCCTACGGGCAGGATATTACTGGTCCACAATGGAAGCTGACTGTTACCAACACTCCAGGACATGCCACAAGTGCCAGATTTATGCAGACAAGGTGCATGTTCCTCCGGTTCCCCTGAATGTTCTGACTGCGCCTTGGCCGTTTGCAATGTGGGGCATAGACATGATCGGCGAGATTAAACCTACGGCATCCAATGGACATCGCTTCATCCTAGTAGCGATCGACTATTTCACAAAGTGGGTTGAGGCAGCCTCCTATGCTACAGTAACCAAGACTGTTGTGGCACGGTTTATTCGGCACAATCTGATCTGTCGGTACGGCGTCCCTGAGCGGATTATTACAGACAACGGTACCAATCTAAACAATAAGATGATCGCTGAGCTCTGCGAACAGTTCAAGATACAGCACCACAATTCTTCTCCTTACAGACCGAAGATGAATGGGGCTGTAGAAGCAGCAAATAAGAACATCAAGAAAATCGTGCAAAAGATGACAGTAACGTATAAAGATTGGCACGAGATGTTACCGTTCGCTCTGCATGGGTACCGTACCTCAGCTAGGACGTCGACCGGGGCAACTCCTTTCTCTCTGGTTTATGGCATGGAGGCAGTCTTGCCGATCGAAGTGCAAATACCCTCTCTCCGGATAATGAAGGATGCAAATCTGAACGAAGATGATTGGATCCAGACACGACTTGATCAACTCAACCTCATTGACGAAAAGAGACTTGCTGCTATCTGTCATGGTCAGACGTATCAGAAACGGATGATCAGGGAATTTAACAAAAAAGTCAGACCACAGGAATATCAAGTTGGGGATCTGGTAATCAAGCGAATCATCCTTCCTCAGAGTGATCCAAGGGGCAAATGGACCCCTACGTATGAAGGGCCATTTGTGGTTAAGCATGTGTTCTCAGGAGGAGCAATGATATTAACCAATATGGATGGTGACGACCTTCCTCACCCCGCCAATGCAGACATAGTTAAAAAATACTACGCATGAAAAAAGACCCGCTAGGCTGACATGCCTAGGCAAAAATTAGGGCTTCCCGTCGAACCAAAAGGGTTCGGGCAAAATGAAGGGATGAAAATGAAAAATCTGTACACCCGGCAAGTCGAAAACCTGAAAAGGCGGCTTGGGCAAAAATGGGTATCCCGGTGGACTGAAAACCCGAAAGGGCGGTCCAGGCAAAAATTAGGGATAAAAGCGTAATACTATGTCTCATTGATCACTTTGCATCCAGAATCCGGTACCTACATCAAGTTCAGACGGCATCGATCAGTCAGCTTCACCTTCAACCAAGGTCATCAAGTGATGAGACGCTCAGAGTCATAAAGACAATAGCAGAGTTGAAATCCAGTGGATCATTCATATTTCACACAACTGTTTTATTCCTTTTGTACAAAATTTGTATAAACTCTCTTGCTCGGCGACGTACCTCTTACTAGGACGTCAGCCTCTTGTATACAAAACGCCTATTTTCAGGCCATTCAAAATCAATATAAATATCTTCTCAGTTAAACGTGCCAAGTGTTTTTCTTTTTCTGTTTTGTTTTGCGAAGAACGTCCAAGGTTCAATTTGTGATATATGCATTGACAATAATTTGCTAACTCATAAATATTTGCATACGAAACAAAGGAATTAATTGCAGGTGACACTAGAAACAGGGGCAATAAAAAGAGTTGTCTGAACAGTCTAATTGTTCTATCCTCCGAAGGTACCAAGGTAGGTTCAGCTAAAGAACACGGCCAAGTGTATCTTAATTCCCCAGAGAGTGGTTCAGCAAAACAGTATATTTCTCTCCAAGCAAAGCTATCAAATCTCAAGGAAGTTGAGTATCCTCCGTAGATCTCAATACTGCCCCAACAGCAATACATATATCCTTAAACAAGCATCCCCGGCAGTCTTGGTCTAAAGATTGTTCCCCGGCGGTATCTCAACATTCAAAGGAATCACTTCCCCAACGTATCAAAACTCCCCAGAAGAGTCTAATCCAAGAAAGATGGAGTCCATATCCCCAAGCAATAAGCTTATCCCCAGTAGATTCTGGAAGCTTATCCCCTCACGAGAGCACGAACACGTCGTCCGGCTTAATTTAAAGAGTTATTCCCTTAACAGGATATAACTGGGTTATCCTCAGCCAAAAGCCACGGAAAGAGCGTCATCGACAGAATCTTCTTATCCCCAGCAAAGTCTATTCATACTTCCGACGACAATGGTATCCCCAGCGGAGTTATCAACAATTCAGCAAAGCATCTCTATCCCCACAGAGTATTGCTTCCCAGCATGGTCGCTAGAGTATCTTTTCTCCCCGCAGATTCTATTCGCCAAGTTTATTCCGCAACGGAGTCATCTTCTCCTACCGGTATTCTTGCAACTATCATCCCCAGCGGAAGTAAAAGCTTATTCTTCAACATCAGCCCAGGATATGACTTCCCGGCACCCGTCAAGGATCTACTTCCCTAGACGAAAACATACATACATAAACGTCACATACATCATTATAGCATGCATAACGCATCATATCATACAAATCTCATTTATGTTGAGAACATCATCGCGTGATCCATATCATGCATTGCATATGACTGACCTTTACCTTTCAGGAAAGACGCAGTTAAAATGCTCAAACATATTTCAAAGTCTTCTCTAGTTCAGCTAAATCGACTCCCAACAGATTTTTCTGATAAAGACTAAGTAGAAGTAATCCCAGATGTTTCCCTCTCCGACGATGAGTGTGAGGTGATAGTCTCCTATGGTCCCCTCTCCGGCAAGTGCGTGAGGTGGTAATTCCTTCTTTAGATGTTTCCCTCTCCGACGATGAGTGTGAGGTGATAGTCTCCTATGGTCCCCTCTCCGGCAAGTGCGTGAGGTGGTAATTCCTTCTTTAGATGTTTCCCTCTCCGACGATGAGTGTGAGGTGATAGTCTCCTATGGTCCCCTCTCCGGCAAGTGCGTGAGGTGGTAATTCCTTCTTTAGATGTTTCCCTCTCCGACGATGAGTGTGAGGTGATAGTCTCCTATGGTCCCCTCTCCGGCAAGTGCGTGAGGTGGTAATTCCTTCTTTAGATGTTTCCCTCTCCGACGATGAGTGTGAGGTGATAGTCTCCTATGGTCCCCTCTCCGGCAAGTGCGTGAGGTGGTAATTCCTTCTTCAGATGTTTCCCTCTCCGACGATGAGTGTGAGGTGATAATCTCTTATGGTCCCCTCTCCGGCAAGTGCGTGAGGTGGTAATTCCTTCTTCAGATGTTTCCCTCTCCGACGATGAGTGTGAGGTGATAGTCTCCCATGGTTCCCTCTCCGACGGTGTGTGAGGTAGTAAGTCCTTTTCAGATGATTCCCTCTCCGACGATGAGTGTGAGGTAATAGTCTCTTATGTTTCTCTCTCCAACGGTGTGTGAGGTGACAATTCCTTTTCCTATGATTCCCCTCTCCGACGGCGAGTGAGGTGATTCCCTTTCAGATTATAGTGGCCTATGGTTCTCTTCCCGATATTGCAAAGATGGTGATTCCCGCCAAGATTTTTCTCAACGAGCGTTATTGAAGTTAAAATCACCCAAGGTTCTCTTACCATTCATGCTAAAGTAGTAACCATCCCTGGTTCATTCATCAGCGTTTGAAGCTCCAGACTCAGCTCCTGTAACCAGTCAGGACATATCTATACCAAGCATCTAAGAATCAGTCCTGCAACGTGTCAGGTACTCATTTTTCTTTTGCAGGTATGCAGGTTCTCGCTAAGGAATCTCTTACGCGATCAACATCCAGATGGCATCTATAAGCCCATCATCCTGTCCAGCAATCTCCTAAATGGCATCTATAAGCCCATTCCCCCATCATCACTGCTAACATGTGAGCGCAAATTTCTGGGCACTCTAGTGTTCAATCATCTTCTACCCTCGGATTACGAAAGGCACGCCAGCCAATCTGCATCCTCAGGTCTAAGAAGATTGAACAGGGGCAACTGTTGCACCCCAAAATTTGCCCTCCCATATTCTCCAAGATTTGTCAAGTCAAGGTCACAAAATTCCCCAAGGGTTGCACAGCTCAACAGTCTCCTATACAGTCAAAACTAGGGTTTGTGTTCTGATCAAGAAAAGGAAGTGTTCAAAGGCCCAATCAAGTCTCATATGCTTACAAATGTGGTCAAGCATCTTCACATCAGGTTTCAAGGCATTCAGCTCAAAATTGCACAGTCAAAACCCTAAATTGCACTACAGTCAACTGTAGGGGCAAAATGGTCATTTGACAGTCAAAAGTTCAAATTTTTGGTCAACATATCATTTTGAAGCCACAAACATCATTTGATAAATGCTTGATCATGATTCTCAAAATTTGGCTCAGAAAATCATCAAAGATGCAAAAGTTGCTATATTTGGACAGCTGAAAAAGTCAACTAAAATTGACCAGGGCATAACTTTCACATGGATTATCAGAAAAATTCCATCCAAAGCTCATTTTGAAGGGGATGACATTTCCTACAACTCATCTTCATATTTCAAGTCCAAGAAATGCTCTCACAAAAAGTTATCAATTTCAACATTATAGGTCATTTTCAAAAGTCAACAAAAAGGGACTTTAAGTCAAAGGCCATAACTTGATATTGGTAAATCAAAATGACATGGGACCAATGGAATTGGTTAAAGGACTCAAAGACCTTTCCAAAATGTCCAAGAACATGTGAAAAGCTTAAAAATTGAGCAAGTTATGCCTTGTGGAAGTTGGGAAATTTTTGGGAATTTTGAAAAGTCAACTTTGATCCAAATGACCTAAAAATGCAAATGGGCCCATTTTTCTTCCATGATTCATCATTCTAAGCCTATGCACGACCACTTGGCCCAAAGGGAAGCACTTTCTCATTTTTTATTTATTTATTTGAATTTCTATTAATATTAATTCAATTAAATCAATTAAATATGTGGAAAATATCTAAATAAACCAAACAAATCTTTTTGTACACATTTCAAGGTCAATATTTCGTGCTTAGCCAATTATGGAAGGATTTGGTTTGATTTGAGCTGATTGAACAAAATTGCACATGAAAAAGATATGTAAAGATTCTTAGAAAATCAAATGTGCAAATCATTGAATGCCATGGATTTTATCCAATTTTGTTGACCTAATATGATCACTATATGATCAGGAATCAAAACCTAAAGCATTTAGACTACAAGCTGCGCCCCAAAAGCCATTGCAACATTGAAAATTTTCCATAAAAACTCAAATCTGATTTCAAGGTTACAAGACGATTCGAGACACCAAACCTATTTCAATAGCTTCCTTAGGCATTCCTGAACATATTCCAATCAATATCAACCACAAAAGCGTAAGGAATTGGTACCTAGAACCGCAACTGTATCGAACAAATTGCATAATCATACATTCCATTATATGCGTTATTTGTAAATTTTATTGATTGATTCTTGTTCATATTGAAGTTTCAAAGCTAACCAACACCTTTAATTGTGTTTTTATTGGCTATATTCGATTCCACCATGCGCGATTTCTAGGGTTTTGCAGGACTGTAATTTGGGGCTTTAGCGATAAGGAAAAATTAGCCCATGAAAGTATGACCATTCAAACCAGCTCATCAAGACGAGGAGACCTGGACCCTCGCGATCAATTTATTGATATCATAGCGCTAGTCGCTATTTTCTTGTAGCTAGCCTAAGGCCATGCGTGCAAAACCGTTTCCATAGGCTTCTGTTTCAGAAAAAATAAAAACAATGGGGAAGATGATGTGTTGGCAAGCATTGGTTGGATCTTTTAAATTTTCGCGCGTTTTAATTCATTAAAGTTTTCTTTTCTTTTATAATATTTACTAGCTATTATATAACAAAAGCATATGCAGTGGTTCAGTGGTGCACGTGGTGGTTTGCAACATGAATGACCTGGGTTCGATCCCAGGTCTGTCTTGTTCCCTATATTATTTTGCCAATTGTGTTCCCATGCAGCGTCCAAGATGAAAACGTACCATGTATCCTCAAAGAATCAGCGGCCACGCGTCCCATAAGATCAAGCCAAGGGCGAAGATTGGGAGAGCACCATGGACGTGAATCAGCATTGCTGTACGCTGCCATACAAAAGTCAGAAGGGCCATACTTATTGGGCCAGATTCCACTAATTTGACCTCACAATTTGGGGCTACCCCCCCTGGTTTGCCTTCACTAATCTTTTTATTTATTTTTTATTCTTGTTTTAATAATTACTTTTATTCAATTGTGTTTATTTAATTAATTTATTTTTTAACAAAATACAAAAACATCATAAGAAATTCAGAAAAGACAAAAATTTAATAATTATTTTATTTTAATTATTTTTTTTAAATCAATTAACATGTAAATATTTAAGTTTTAATTAGGTTGCCATTTTAATTCTTTTTAACAACTAAAAATCCAAAAAATATAGAATTTAGGTTTAATTATTAATTTCATTCCTTTTAAATTCCTTTTTACAATAATAATATTTATTTTATTTATTTTCATAATTAAAAAATGCATGTAAATTAACTTAGATTTAAATTAGGTTAAAACTTAATATTTTTACAATAAACTTAAAAAACGTCAGAATTAGGGTTTGACGTTTCATTTTAATTTTAATTAATTCTTTTCCTCCTTAAATCCTAAAAAACACAAAATACCAAAAACATTTGACTTTAATTGTAATTCTTCATTAACTTTAAATTTTTTGCAAAAGGGTCCAACGCCCATGTTCATAATTTATTTAATTTCGCGCATTTATTTTATGTCGTTTATTATAATTATGTAATTGTCCCAAAGCCTTGTAACAACTTTATTTTTCGCACTTTTACTTTTGCTTTATTTATTTTCCGTCAAATCGGGTCCGGTTTAATTTCGGCGATGTGGACCCGCGCCATTTGTAATAGTTGTAGATTTATTTTCCCGCAAATTTTAACTGTTAACAAAAAGCATGAAAGAATGTATGGATCAAAATAAAATCAAGCGTAGATCACAAATAAACATGACAAGACAAACAACTGAAACATGACACACAATTCGCACACACCACCCCTAGGGTACGCCTCACTGTTGCCTTTCGAAAGGTGATCGTCGAGTAGAGGACGTCTTAGTAAGTCCTCATGATCCGGGAACCTGGCATGAGGGTAGCTTCTAAGGTGTCTTCCCATTGCTCTGGTGATCACCATGTCCCTACAAACTCGAATTGACCCGAACACCTCCAACGGTGGTGCTACCTACCTCTCAATGGTGGGATGGCACTACTTTAAAGGACATTTACACAGACGAATTCCTTAGGGTAGGTAGGTTCTCAAGGATACTTGCTCTAATTTCAAACAAATCAAAAACATCTTTTCACCAACACGTTTTCAAAAGCTTTCAAAGCAAATTTTTCAAACACTCTGACGTACGAGTCGAACTGAAATTTTTCAAAGGAACTTTTTTAAACCCACATTGAAAAGCAAGCAAACATTTTTGAAAACACAATGAGCAAGTATCTAAGAGCCCATGGATAACCATGGATAGAAAGGGTGCTAACACCTTCCCTTTCTATAACCTACCTCCCGAACCGAGAGCAATCTCTTTAAGGAATTTTTCTGTGCTTTTGTCTTTTCCATTTGGAGAAAATAAAAGACGGTGGCGACTCTTGCTTCCGCGACATTTCGCGAACCAGCGTTAAACAGTCAGTTCCAGATCCACCGATCACAGTTCTCTTCTCGGTTTAGTCACTTCAAAGTGGGACCAACCGCTGATGAGTGTCCTGACCCAGTTTTATGATTCCCTACACCATTGCTTCACCTTTCAAGACTTCCAGCTGGTCCATACCCTGGAAGAATTCTCTGATTTGCTTGGTATCCCTGTTTTGGAGCAAACTCCATTCACTGGTTGGGAGAAGACTCTTAGGCTTGAGGAGATTGCTGCAGCCCTTCCTTTGACCAACAAAGAGGTAATGGATAACTGGGAGACTAGAAGCGGAGTTAAGGGCTTTTTGGCTAAGTTTCTGATTGGCAAAGCTAATAGTTTCTGGAATGACTTAGACTTCAGGGCGTACGAAGACATTCTGGCTCTCTTAATCTATGGTCTGGTATTGTTTCCAAATCCTGATACCTTTGTTAATGTCAATTCCATAAGGATCTTCATCTCTCGGAATCCTGTACCCACTCTCTTGGGTGATATCCTGCAACAGCTCTATGCTCGCACTGCCCGAAGACGGGGAACTTTGTGGTGTTGTGCTCCTTTGTTAGTGAGGTGGTTTATTTCGCACCTCCCTAAGTTCGTGCTGAAGAATAAAGAAGGAAGGGGCTGGTGTTGTACCCCAAAATTTGTCCTCCCATATTCTTCAAGAGTTGTCAAGATCAAGCTTCAGAATCCCTCAAGGGTTGCACAGTCCAATTGCCTCCTAACACAGTCAAAATTAGGGTTTTGGTTCTTGCAAAGAAATTGAGGTTTTCAAGGGTCCAATCAAGTCCCACATGCATATATACATTGTCAAGCATTCATATGTCAAGCTTCAAGACTCACAGCATCAAGTTGCACAGTCAAAAACCCTAATTGCTTCATAGTCAACTGCAGGGGTAAAATGGTCATTTGACAGTCAAAAGACAAAAATTTTGGTCAACATCTTATTTTGAAGCCACAATCATCATTTGATCAATTCTTGATCATGATTCCACAAGCATGGCTCAAAAAGTCTCAAGATGCAAAAGTTTCTATTTTTGGACAGTTGAAAGGTCAACTGCAAATTGACCAAGGCATAACTTCTTCATGGTTCATCAGAAAAATCCCATCCAATGCTCATTTTGAAGGGGATGAAATTTCCTACAACTCATCTTCACACTCCAAGTCCAAGAAATGCCCTCACAAAAAGTTATCAATTTCAACATTATAGGTCATTTTCAAAAGTCAACAAAAGGGCACTTTAAGTCAAAGACCATAACTTGAGATTGGTAAATCAAAATGACATGGGACCAAAGGCATTGGTTCGAGGACTTCAAGACCTTTCCAAAATGTCCAAAAACATGTTCATAGCTTCAAAATTGAGCAAGATATGCATTGGAGAAGTTGGGAAATTTTTGGGAACTTTCAAAAGTCAACTTTGCCTAAAAAGCTTCAATTTTGCTAATGGGCCTCAAATTCCTTCTTGAAACTTTATCCAAAGCCTATGCACGACCCATTGAGCTCAAAATAATTTATTTTCTTATTTTTAATTAATTAATTGAATTTATATTTATATTAATTCATTTAATTGGTTTTAATTATAGGAAAATTAAAAAAGGGATATGTTTTGGATCTTTTGGTGGAGCAAATCTGATCAGGGCAAGCTGGCAAAGTCGTTTCTCAATCAAACAAGGAAAATCATCCATATTTGGCAAGGTTTTCATTGAAAAAGATTGGAAAATATATGATGGAAAATCAAGGATTGGAAACATTATTGCAATGGATTCATGGGCTTTATTCTAACCTAATTCTCATCACATACATATGCTGAGTGAAACCCTACTCAAGGACACACGTGAAAGCTGCTGCAACCACATAACCAATTTGCAAAATTTCAAGAAAAACTTGAAAACTGAAATCCTATTTGCAGTACAATTCCAGGCCTAAAATCGTTTCTAATACCTTGCTGACATTGCCAGGAAGCTATTACAATCAAGAACGAGTCTTAAAGCTCAAAGAATCGTCCACACTAAGTCACACGGTTTGCATATGTTTCCAGAATTTCATATCATGATTCATGCGTATTTGATGCATATTGTTGAGTGTTTTGTATTCACAGGAACCTTCTGAAGCTAATGAGATGGTTTAATTGCATTATAAGGCTCTGAATCATGATTTGCCATTAACATGTTTTAGGGTTTCAGAGCTCCCATATTGGGGTTTTCCTTGTACTATAAAATTGGACCTCAAGACCAATATAGACGAACTCGTTGCAACAAGACGAAACCATTAAGATACTCGCGCTCAATTTATATAATCTGTGCGCGTAATCGCTATTTTTTGGACTTTTG
Source organism: Vicia faba (assembly GCA_948472305.1). Lineage (NCBI taxonomy): Eukaryota > Viridiplantae > Streptophyta > Magnoliopsida > Fabales > Fabaceae > Vicia > Vicia faba. Next base: position 171,398,711 of record OX451739.1, on the reverse strand, counting down.
CTTTGTGGGGGTTTAAAACCCCCGCTATCTTATTCATGTTGCAGGTGAAAACAAGGAAGAAGACGGGCGTGGCATCATGGTTGGGTAGTTCAAATCTGGCGCGTTTATTTTGTTTTATACCACTATGATTGTTTTTCTTACATAATAATTACTGTCCATTATATGTACAAATGTGTTTCATAGCTCAGATGGTGGAGGACGTGTCTTGTAAGCATAGGGACCTGGGTTCGATTCCCAGGTCCCCCCATACAATTGATGATTTTTGTTTTAACACGTTCTAGTGCAGCTTTCGTTCAATGGCCCATCATGCACCCTCACGCCTAAGCCTGCCAAGTGGCTTCAAGGTCCAATCCAGTGGCCACAGAATGAAATCCATGATACACCCTAGTCAGCCAGCAAGCACGTGATACCAAAAAGTCAAACGTGACTTTGTCTAATGGGCCTGAATTGCTTCAATCTCACCTCCACTTTGGGCCTGACACCCCCTTTGGTTTGCATAATTTTATTTTCTTTTCTTTTTTCTAATTCTTTTAATTGCCTTAATAATTATTATTAATTCACCACAAATAATTTTTCCTAATAAAAATCAGAAAAAACCTAAAATTGTAAATATTTTAATTATTTATTAATTGCATCATTAACCTATTTTTTGTAAATAAATGTTAACAATTAACTTTAGTTTAATTTAGGTTTAAAATTTAATCTCTTTTCTTAATAAATAAAAAATACATAGACTTAGGTTTTGACACTTTTATCTTTTTCTCAATTAATTATTATTATTATTAATTATTATTATCATTATTAATTACTATTATTTTTGTACATAAATATGTAAATTAATTAATTAGTAAATTAGGTCAACTTTGACATTTTCTTTAATAATTAAAATAACTTAGATCTAGGGTTTCCTTTTAATTTTAATTTCTTTATTTTCATAAATACAAAAAAAAACATAAAAAACACTTTCTTTTCTTTAATTAAATAATTAGTTAGGTTTTAATTTAATTTAATTTCTCAAAAGGGTCCAACACCCTCGAACGTTCTCGGTTTAATTCTTTTCGCGCACTATTTTCTTATTGATTATTATGTAACTGTTCAAGGATGTAATAGTAATTAGGTTTATTGCTTTTTTACTTTCCGCATCTTTATCAAAAACGGGTCTTTGTATTTTGGCGATGTATAGACCCGCGCCTTGTAATAGCGTAGCTTTTATCTTTCCGTCTTTTAATTTTCCGCACTCCTAACTGCTAAACTCGCATGAAAGAATGTATGGTAATTAAAAACAACGCGTAGCTCACAATGCCCTGATCAAAGATAAAATATAAACTAAAAACAACACACAATACACACACCACTTCTAGGGTACGCCTCACTCGTTGCCTTCGAAATGTGGTCGTCAAGTATAGGACGTTTTAGCGGTCGCTCTTATGTCCATGATCCAGTTTCCTCGAAACAGTTGCCTCGAAACGGTTGCCTCGGATTAAAAAGGATCTAGGACATTAGGGTGACTTCTAAGGTGTCCTACTATTGCTTCGGTGACCACACTGTCCCTCAATCGAATTGACCCGAACACCTCCAACGGTGGTGCTACCTACCTCTCAATGGTGGGATGGCACTACCTTAAGGACTTTTACACAGCCTAATTCCTTAGGGTAGGTAGATGACTCATGGGTACTTGCTCTCTAAAAAACAAATCAAAAATCTTTTCACACTGACACTTTCAAAAGCTTTCAAAATAAATTTTTCAAACACTCTTGAGGACAGATACAAGAGTTATTCAGAAATCTTTCAATGAACCTTTTTTCAAACCCACTCACATTTTGAAAAGCAAACACTTTGAAAACATAAGAGCAAGTACCTAAGAGCCCGTGGATAACCACAGATAGAAAGGGTGCTAACACCTTCCCTTTCTATAAATCTACCTCCTGAACCGAGAAATAATCTCATAAGGAATTTTGCTGTGCTTTTCTCCTGTCCATGTTGGAGAAAATAAAAGACGGTGGCGACTCTTGCTTACCGCGACATACGCGATCCAGCTTTAAACAGTCAGTTCTATTTCCACCGATCACAGAACTGGCGACTCTGCTGGGGACATGTTGAAGTGAGGTGTACCTTAGGATAGCTCATACTTGTGTTTTCAATTGCTGTGTTTTGTTTGCTTTATTATTATGGGCATTGTCTTGGAGTTTCATAGATCCTAACCCGGATCTGGGGATACCCTTTTAGGTAGCATAAGCTGTGAGGGACCTGTCCGGCGTAGACCGACACGGGTGAAGCAGTGGCTACGTTGGTGTGGCACCTTGGTATGTACCGATATCCCTTGTGTCGCAACGAGGAGAATATGGGTCTTCTGAGGAGTCATTAAGCACCAACCGACCTTAGAACCCTAAATTGACCCAACTTGGCCATAGAACAGTAGCAGTATGCTACACTCATTGAGGCTAAACTCTCGCGATGGTTCTGGCCACAAGAAAAGATTGCGAAGCTAGAGTTATGACCGATTGAGGGTAGTCAGTGATATTGAGATCCTCTAGAACCCGGTTACTATTTTCTAGGACAAGTCTTAACCAACTGAAACTGAAAGAGGATAGTACCTAAACTTCATGCTGGCCTAAACTCTAAGGGCTGTCTTGTGTGACTTGTGTGCCTTACCATGTTTGCCTTTTGTGAATACCTGTGGTGTGCTTTATCATACATCATACCATCATAACATTGCATGCATCCTGCATAAGGACTGACCCATTTCAAAGACAAGAGGGTTTCATCTTTGCTCTGTTTTGTAGGACATCATGATGCCCGTGCGAAGGAATACTATCCGGCTCAACTTTGTTCACCCACCTGATTTGCTTAAAGAATTGGTTGACAGAATTCCAAATACTACTTCCTTCATCAAGAGGCATGGTTCTCTTCTCGGTTTAGTCACTTCAAAGTGGGACCAACAGCTGATGAGTGTCCTGACCCAGTTTTATGATCCCCTACACCATTGCTTCACCTTTTAAGATTTCCAGCTGGTCCCTACCCTGGAAGAATTCTCTGATTTGCTTGGTATCCCTGTTTTGGAGCAGACTCCATTCATTGGTTGGGAGAAGACTCTTAGGCTTGAGGAGATTGCTGCAGCCCTTCCTTTGACCAACAAAGAGGTACTGGATAACTGGGAGACTAGAAGCGGAGTTAAGGGCTTTTTGGCTAAGTTTATGATTGGCAAAGCTTATAGTTTCTGGAATGACTTAGACTTCAGGGCGTACGAAGACACTCTGGCTCTCTTAATCTATGGTCTGGTATTGTTTCCAAATCCTGATACCTTTGTTAATGTCAATTCCATAAGGATCTTCATCTCTCGGAATCCTGTACCCACTCTCTTGGGTGATATCCTGCAACAGCTCTATGCTCGCACTGCCCGAAGACGGGGAACTTTGTGGTGTTGTGCTCCTTTGTTAGTGAGGTGGTTTATTTCGCACCTCCCTAAGTTCGTGCTGAAGAACAAAGAAGGAAGGGGCTGGTGTTGTACCCTAAAATTTGCCCTCCCATATTCTTCAAGAGTTGTCAAGATCAAGCTTCAGAATCCCTCAAGGGTTGCACAGTCCAATTGCCTCCTAACACAGTCAAAATTAGGGTTTTGGTTCTTGCAAAGAAATTGAGGTTTTCAAGGGTCCAATCAAGTCCCACATGCCTATATACACTGTCAAGCATTCATATGTCAAGCTTCAAGACTCACAGCATCAAGTTGCACAGTCAAAAACCCTAATTGCTTCATAGTCAACTGCAGGGGTAAAATGGTCATTTGACAGTCAAAAGTCAAAATTTTCGGTCAACATCTTATTTTGAAGCCACAATCATCATTTGATCAATTCTTGATCATGATTCCACAAGCATGGCTCAAAAAGTCTCAAGATGCAAAAGTTTCTATTTTTGGACAGCTAAAAGGTCAACTGCAAATTGACCAAGGCATAACTTCTTCATGGTTCATCAGAAAAATCCCATCCAATGCTCATTTTGAAGGGGATGACATTTCCTACAACTCATCTTCACACTCCAAGTCCAAGAAATGCCCTCACAAAAAGTTATCAATTTCAACATTATAGGTCATTTTCAAAAGTCAACAAAAGGGCACTTTAAGTCAAAGACCATAACTTGAGATTGGTAAATAAAAATGACATGGGACCAAAGGCATTGGTTAGAGGACTTCAAGACCTTTCCAAAATGTCCAAAAACATGTTCATAGCTTCAAAACTGAGCAAGATATGCATTGGAGAAGTTGGGAAATTTTTGGGAACTTTCAACAGTCAACTTTGCCTAAAAAGCTTCAATTTTGCTAATGGGCCTCAAATTCCTTCTTGAAACTTTACCCAAAGCCTATGCACGACCCATTGAGCTCAAAATAATTTATTTTCTTATTTTTAATTAATTAATTGAATTTATATTTATATTAATTCATTTAATTGGTTTTAATTATAGGAAAATTAAAAAAGGGATATGTTTTGGATCTTTTGGTGGAGCAAATCTGATCAGGGCAAGCTGGAAAAGTCGTTTCTCAATCAAACAAGGAAAATCATCCATATTTGGCAAGGTTTTCATTGAAAAAGATTGGAAAATATATGATGGAAAATCAAGGATTGAAAACATTATTGCAATGGATTCATGGGCTTTATTCTAACCTAATTCTCATCACATACATATGCTGAGTGAAACCCTACTCAAGGACACACGTGAAAGCTGTTGCAACCACATAACCAATTTGCAAAATTTCAAGAAAAACTTGAAAACTGAAATCCTATTTGCAGTACAATTCTAGGCCTAAAATCGTTTCTAATACCTTGCTGACATTGCCAGGAAGCTATTACAATCAAGAACGAGTCTTAAAGCTCAAAGAATCGTCCACACTAAGTCACACGGTTTGCATATGTTTCCAGAATTTCATATCATGATTCATGCGTATTTGATGCATATTGTTGAGTGTTTTGTATTCACAGGAACCTTCTGAAGCTAATGAGATGGTTTAATTGCATTATAAGGCTCTGAATCATGATTTGCCATTAACATGTTTTAGGGTTTCAGAGCTCCCATATTGGGGTTTTCCTTGTACTGTAAAATTGGACCTCAAGACCAATATAGACGAACTCGTTGCAACAAGACGAAACCATTAAGATACTCGCGCTCAATTTATATAATCTGTGCGCGTAATCGCTATTTTTTGGACTTTTGCTTTGTGGGGGTTTAAAACCCCCGCTATCTTATTCATGTTGCAGGTGAAAACAAGGAAGAAGACGGGCGTGGCATCATGGTTGGGTAGTTCAAATCTGGTGTGTTTATTTTGTTTTATACCACTATGATTGTTTTTCTTACATGATAACTACTGTCCATTATATGTACAAATGCGTTTCATAGCTCAGATGGTGGAGGACGTGTCTTGCAAGCATAGGGACCTGGGTTCGATTCCCAGGTCCCCCCATACAATTGATGATTTTTGTTTTAACACGTTCTAGTGCAGCTTTCGTTCAATGGCCCATCATGCACCCTCACGCCTAAGCCTGCCAAGTGGCTTCAAGGTCCAATCCAGTGGCCACATAATGAAATCCATGATACACCCTAGTCAGCCAGCAAGCACGTGATACCAAAAAGTCAAACGTGACTTTGTCTAATGGGCCTGAATTGCTTCAATCTCACCTCCACTTTGGGCCTGACACCCCCTTTGGTTTGCATAATTTTCTTTTCTTTTCTTTTTTCTAATTCTTTTAATTGCCTTAATAATTATTATTAATTCACCACAAATAATTTTTCCTAATAAAAATAAGAAAAAACCAAAAATTGTAAATATTTTAATTATTTATTAATTGCATCATTAACCTATTTTTTGTAAATAAATGTTAACAATTAACTTTAGTTTAATTTAGGTTTCAAATTTAATCTCTTTTCTTAATAAATAAAAAATACATAGACTTAGGTTTTGACACTTTTATCTTTTTCTCAATTAATTATTATTATTATTAATTATTATTATCATTATTAATTACTATTATTTTTGTACATAGATATGTAAATTAATTAGTAAATTAGGTCAACTTTGACATTTTCTTTAATAATTAAAATAACTTAGATCTAGGGTTTCCTTTTAATTTTAATTTCTTTATTTTTATAAATACAAAAAAAACATAAAAAACACTTTCTTTTCTTTAATTAAATAATTAATTAGGTTTTAATTTAATTTAATTTCTCAAAAGGGTCCAACACCCTCGGACGTTCTCGGTTTAATTCTTTTCGCGCACTATTTTCTTATTGATTATTATGTAACTGTTCAAGGATGTAATAGTAATTAGGTTTATTGCTTTTTTACTTTCCGCATCTTTATCAAAAACGGGTCTTTGTATTTTGGCGATGTATAGACCCGCGCCTTGTAATAGCGTAGCTTTTATCTTTCCGTCTTTTAATTTTCCGCACTCCTAACTGCTAAACTCGCATGAAAGAATGTATGGTAATTAAAAACAACGCGTAGCTCACAATGCCCTGATCAAAGATAAAATATAAACTGAAAACAACACACAATACACACACCACTTCTAGGGTACGCCTCACTCGTTGCCTTCGAAATGTGGTCGTCAAGTATAGGACGTTTTAGCGGTCGCTCTTATGTCCATGATCCAGTTGCCTCGAAACAGTTGCCTCGAAATTGTTGCCTCGGATTAAAAAGGATCTAGGACATTAGGGTGACTTCTAAGGTGTCCTACTATTGCTTCGGTGACCACACTGTCCCTCAATCGAATTGACCCAAACACCTCCAACGGTGGTGCTACCTACCTCTCAATGGTGGGATGGCACTACCTTAAGGACTTTTACACAGCCTAATTCCTTAGGGTAGGTAGATGACTCATGGGTACTTGCTCTCTAAAAAACAAATCAAAAATCTTTTCACACTGACACTTTCAAAAGCTTTCAAAACAAATTTTTCAAACACTCTTGAGGACAGATACAAGAGTTATTCAGAAATCTTTCAATGAACCTTTTTTCAAACCCACTCACATTTTGAAAAGCAAACACTTTGAAAACATAATAGCAAGTACCTAAGAGCCCGTGGATAACCACGGATAGAAAGGGTGCTAACACCTTCCCTTTCTATAAATCTACCTCCCGAACCGAGAAACAATCTCATAAGGAATTTTGATGTGCTTTTGTCCTGTCCATGTTGGAGAAAATAAAAGACGGTGGCGACTCTTGCTTACCGCGACATACGCGATCCAGCTTTAAACAGTCAGTTCTATTTCCACCGATCACAGCTGGGCTCATAGGTTAATGTCTCTTACTGATAATGACATCATATGGAATCTCAGAGGTTTGGATGAGGTAGCTGTCATTGATCGTTGCGGAGAGTATCCTAATGTTCCATTGATCGGTACTCATGGAGGAATCTCTTATAATCCATGTTTAGCTCTCCGTTAGTTTGGGAGAGCCAGAAGAGCAGGGCCTCATGAGATGTTGGTACCTCACATCAGTTTTGAGTTTCAGGTAGATAGTGACGAGCTACGCCGTAGATTCATCAGGGCTTGGGATAGAATTCACAAAGCTGACCCACATGAGTTGGGACCAAAGACTTCTCTGCCAATGGAATCCTATTACAGATGGGTCCACATCCGTGCTTAGAAGTTAGGTATACCATACGAAGCTGTCAGGCCTATCATTCTTGAATTTCCTGATAGAGACGGGGTTCCTCCAACTGTTCTCCCTCCTCAGATACCCACTGATGTGGTCACACTAAAAAGGTTTTGGGCGCAACTGCAAGAAGAACGGGATTCTTATCGGGAAAGGTTCAATGAACAGGAACAGAAAATCCATAAGCTGACCAAGCAATTGGAGAATGAGCGGATCCTGAATGACTATATCCGTACTGAGAAGAAGAGGCCATGGGAGCACTGATGGGCTTTGGATGTTTCTTTTACAGCTTTTATTTCCTTTTCAGTATTTTTATTCTTGTAATGCCTAAGGGAAATTTGTTGAACCATTTGAATTCTAAAAGTTGAATCTAATAAAGTGTGTTTCCTTTTTGTCTACAAAGTTGAATCCCGATTGTCTTTGAAAACATAAATCATACGCATTCCATTCATCATATGCATAGCAGGTACCCTTTTTTCACATGTCACTTATCTTCTTCGCTGTTTATTTCAGCAATCATCATGTCTTCTGAACCTACTACTGAACAAGCTATCAAGGCCCTCCAGGCCCAGAATGCCCAGTTCCAGGAGCTGGTAATGAGCCTAGCCCAGGGTCAACAGGAGTTGAAGACTCTGATTCTGAAGAAGAAGAAGAAGAGGATTGTGTTGTTTAACACTGGACGGAGGTTTGGAAATGGACTTCAAAATGAGGCTGATCTGGCTACTTCCTCTGTAGGGAAGGACAGTCCCCAAGAGAGAAGGGTTCCTAGTCCCGTGGTCTCCGACAACGAGACGGTTTACAATGATGAACAGTACCCTCCTGCTGAGGACAGGTACAAGCAGCTGGAGGACCGTTTAAGTGCTATGGAGATTCAGCATGTGCCTGGGTTAGACTTTGGAGACCTAGGCTTATCTTCTGGGGTGGTGATTCCCCACAAGTTCAAGGCACCTGCTTTTGCAAAGTACGACGAAGCTTCCTGTCCTAAGCTGCATCTCAGATCATATGTAAGGAAGATCCAACCGTACACTGTAGACAAGAATTTATGGATCCATTTCTTCCAGGATAGTCTTTCAGGGACTCAACTCAAATGGTTCTATCAGCTAGATGGAGCCAGCATTCGTAACTGGGAGGACTTGGCTACTGCGTTTTATAAGCAGTATCAGTATAATTCCGACCTCGCTCCTACGCGTACCCAACTCCAGGGTATGTCACTAGGGATGGGTGAAGGATTTAAGGAGTATGCACAAAAGTGGAGAGACCTGGCTGGAAGGGTGCAGCCACCTCTAACTGACCGTGAGCTCGTGGATATGTTCTTGGGGACCCTGTCTGGTCCTTTCTTCAACCATCTGATTGGGAATTCTTCTGCTGGGTTTACAGATCTGATCTTGACTGGTGAGAGAATAGAAGCTGGTATCAAGTCTGGGAAGATACAAAAGGGTGCCTCCTCGAGTACTGAAAAGAAGCCCTTCAAGAAAGAATCTAGTGTTGTTTATGGTTCAAGGAGACAAAATAAACCGGAACGCCGCCAAGCTGTCAACGCGGTGGTAATCTCAAAGCCTGCTGCTGCTCCTCAGCAATATAACTAACCAAGGGGTGAGAGACCCAAAAGGAAGTACACTCGGCTCAGTATGACCCTGTCTCAGATATTGCCACAACTACTGTCAACCAATCTGGTAACTGTCAAAGAAGCTCCGAAGGTTGTGAACACAACATCCCCAAAGTACAATCCCAACGCCCGCTGCGCTTATCACTCTGACAGCCCGGGGCATAACACAGATGATTGTTGGGCTCTGATGAATAAGGTTCAGGACCTTATCGATGCTAAAGAAATAGAGTTCGAGGCTCCCAAAAGACCCAATGTTGTGACTGCTCCCATGCCCAAGCATGGAGTGAATGCTGTTGAGGAGGACTTGTATGTAGCCTCTGTGGATGATATTGTTACCCCCCTGTTGACCGTCAAAAGGAACCTGTTGCTAGCCGGTTTATTTCCGGGATGTAGTAAAGGTTGCCATCTGGGTTCCGTTTCACCTGCTGGTTGTCCTTTGTTGAAGTCAGGCGTCCAAAACCTGATGGATAACAAAGAGATCTTGTTCGAGAAGATTGTCGTTCCTGCTACCCCTATTGAAGAAGTGTCCATTGTCACTATTTTCAACAACTCTCCTAAGGCTCCCTCAAAGAAGCCTGTCAAAATCATGTCTACTCAGAAGATTGCTCCTATCATCATTACTGTTCCGGGGCCTATTCCCTATACATCCGACAAAGTTGTCCCTTGGCACTATGGGGCAGATGTTTATGTGCTTGGAATTAAACAAGAGTTTGATACTAGTATCGGCGTCAGCAACATCACCGGGCCTGCCAAAGTCACTCGTAGTGGTAGGCTGTTCTCACCAGATATTGCGCCACTAGCTATCCAGAGACCTCTTGTCATCACACCTGCCAGTGTGCCTATCCTCCTTCCTGATCAAGTTCCTACTTCTACCCCTGCTGCCGAGTCATCTGACGCTCGGGGCAAGGGGATCGCCACTGATATGCTTGCCTAGACGGAGGCACCGAAGACAACCACTGTTGAAGCTTCCAAACAGGAAATGTAAGAGATTCTTAAGATTATCAAGAAGAGTCATTTTAATGTAGTTGAACAGCTGGGGCACACCCCATCAAAGATTTATATGCTATCACTGTTGTTGTGTTCAGAGGCCCATGCCAAGGCTCTGATTACCTTCCTGAAGACGGCCCACATGCCACAAGAGACATCAGCTGATCAATTTACCGATTGTGTGGCCAACTTAACTGCTGATAATGGTTTGGGTTTCTCCGATGCTGATCTGACTGCTAAGGGGAAGAACCATAACGATGCCCTGCATGTCTCCATTGAATGCAGGGGCACTACTCTTGCCCATGTGCTGGTTGACACTGGTTCTTCATTGAATGTATTACCCAAGAAAGCTCTAGACAGGCTAGATTGTGAGGGCTTAGAGCTCAAGCCAAGTAACATTGTGGTTCGGGCCTTTGACGGGTCTAAAAGGATGGTACATGGTGAGGTTGACATTCCAATCAGAGTTGGTTCTCAGGTCTTCGATTCTACATTCTACGTGATGGACATCCGACCATCCTATTCTTGTTTGTTGGGTCGTCCTTGGATCCATAAGGCTGGAGCTGTGACCTCCACATTGCATCAAAAGCTGAAGTAACCGGTCAGAGGGAAGATTGTAACAGTGCAAGGGGAGGAAGAATACATGGTCAGCCACCTTAACTCGTTCCGGTACATAGAGATGGATGGGGAGTTCATTGAGACCCCCTTTCAACACTTTGAAGAAGTTCCTCCGACACTGGCGTCAGCAAAGACTGTGATTGAAGATTCTCCTCTGAAGATGGCTTCCTTAAAGGATGCCCGGGCTATTGTTGAGAAGGAAGCTCAGAGGGCTGTTCGTAAGGCAAGGATTGGAAGACCTCCTGTGCTCATCACCAACCCGGGAGTGAATGCTATTGAAGACGACGCGGAGGAATCTGAATTCGACAGCTGGATCTACCCGACGACCAACGGTGGACCAAGCAACTGGACTGCGAAAGACTTCACACCTATTACTTTTGTCACTCAGTAATGAACTCCTTTGTTTTGAATTTGTAACAAACAATAATTTGAAACTTTTATGGCCCGGTGTCTTACCCGGGGCACCGTGGCTTCATTTGTGAGGGCTTTTGTGTGTCATTTTCATATATCATTAATAAAAGCATTGGACGTTTTTGCATTTCAAATCTTGCGCTCCTTGTCTTTCTTTATTATATATATTGCAAAACAGCTATATTTACACACACTCACCTATACAGGTTCCAATCCACTCTGGATCTCACTGGTAACGACTCTGCTACTGCCAGTTATGACTTCGAAAATCCGATCAACTTAGCCGAAGACGAAGGTGAAGATGATTGTGAAGTGCCTGGTGAGCTTGCAGGACTGTTACTCCAGGAAGAAAGAGCCATTCAGCCACATGAAGAGCTAGTGGAAACGGTAAATCTGGGTACTGAGACAGACAGAAAATAAGTCAAGATTGGTGCCAATCTGGAGTCTAGTGTGAAACAACGGTTGATTCAGATGATGCATGACTATGTGGAAATTTTCGCCTGGTCTTACGAAGATATGCCTGGGCTGGATACCGACATTGTGGTTCATCACCTGCCTACCAAGGAAGACTGTCCTCCGGTAAAGCAGAAGGTCCGCCGTATGCGTCCAGAGATGTCCGAGAAAATCAAAGCTGAGGTTATGAAACAATTTGACGCCGGTTTTCTAGCAGTGACTTCTTACCCTCAATGGGTTGCTAATGTGGTCCCAGTGCCGAAGAAAGATGGTAAGGTCCGAATGTGTGTTGACTACAGGGATTTGAACAGGGCGAGCCCTAAGGATGACTTCCCCCTGCCTCACATTGATGTTCTGGTTGACAACACTGCTCAGCATAAGGTATTCTCCTTCATGGACGGGTTCTCCGGTTATAATCAAATCAAGATGGCTCCTGAAGACATGGAGAAGACCACTTTTGTTACTCAGTGGGGCACCTTTTGCTACAAGGTCATGCCTTTTGGGTTGAAAAATGTTGGGGCAACCTACCAACGTGCCATGGTTGCTTTATTTCATGACATGATCCATTATGAGATCGAAGTATATGTCTACGATATGATTGCAAGGTCCCAAACTGAGGAGGAACACCTTGACCATCTACAGAAGCTGTTTGACCGTCTGAAGTTGTACAAGCTGAGGTTGAACCCGAATAAGTGCACCTTTGGGGTGAGATCTGGAAAATTGCTAGGCTTCGTCGTGAGCGATAAGGGTATTCAAGTGGACCCTGCCAAAGTGAAAGCCATACAAGAGATGCCAGTTCCCAAGACAGAGAAAGAAGTCAGAGGCTTTCTAGGACGTCTGAACTACATTGCCCGATTCATCTCACATCTAACTGCTACCTGTGAACCAATCTTCAAGCTACTGAAGAAAGATCAAGTAGTACGTTGGAACGATGAATGCCAGGCCGCTTTCGAAAGAATCAAAGAGTATCTCCAAGAGCCACCCATTCTTATGCCACCGGTTGAAGGGAGACCTCTAATCTTATACTTGACAGTACTTGATAGCTCAATGGGATGTGTGTTGGGGCAGCATGACGAGTCTGGCCGAAAAGAGCACGCTATTTATTACCTTAGCAAAAAGTTTACTGACTGTGAGACCCGATACTCACTGCTCGAGAAAACTTGCTGCGCTTTGATATGGGCTGCTCGCCGGCTGAGACAGTATATGTTGACTCACACTACTCTGTTGATTTCAAAAATGGATCCAATCAAGTACATCTTCGAAAAGTCTGCCTTGTACGGAAGAATAGCAAGATGGCAAATGATATTGACGGAATATGACATCCAGTACACGACTCAAAAAGCAATCAAGGTAAGTGTATTGGCAGACCATTTGGCACACCAGGCAGTGGATGACTACCAATAGATGAACTTTGAATTTCCAGACGAGAATATCATGGTAGTGACTGATTGTGAAGTACCTGGACCGGATGAAGGACCTGAGGAAGGATCCCGATGGTCTATGCACTTCGACGGAGCCTCAAATGCTTTGGGTAACGGTATTGGCGCTATGATCATCTCTCCTAAAGGCACTCATACTCCACTTACCGCCCGGCTATGTCTCAACTGCACCAACAACATGGTGGAGTATGAAGCCTGCATCATGGGTCTTCGAGCTGAAATTAACCTAAGGATCAAGTTTCTGAGTGTCTTCGGAGATTCCGCTCTCGTGATCAGCCAGATCAAAGGCGAGTGGGATATGAAACACCCAAATCTTATTCCTTATAAGGAATATGTGTTGACGTTGCTTCCCCATTTCGAGGAGATAACCTTTGAACACTTCCCAAGAGAGGAGAATCAGTTGGTGGACGCGTTAGCTACAATGTCTTCTATGTTCAAAGTCAAATGGGACAACGAGGCTCCCCGGGTCATTATTTGGAAATTGGATGAACCTGCACATTGCTGCGATCTTGAGACCGAAGAGGTAACTGAAAAACCTTGGTATCATGAAGTAAAGAGGTACCTTGAAGCTCAAGAATACCCCGAGGGTGCATCCGTTAATGACAAGAAGTTTCTGAGAAGGTTCGCGGCAAAGTTCTTCCTCACAATGACATTCTCTACAAACGAAACCATGATTCAACCTTACTGCATTGTGTGGATAAGACTGAAGCAGAAAGGATAATGGCAGAGCTGCATGAAGGTACCTTCGGAACGCATTCCAGTGGACATACCATGGCAAAGAAAATCCTTCGGGCAGGATATTACTGGTCCATAGTGGAAGCTGACTGTTACCAACATTCTCGGACATGTCACAAATGCCAGATCTATGCTGATAAGGTGCACATTCCTCCGGTTCCTCTGAACGTCTTGACAGCACCTTGGCCTTTTTCAATGTGGGGCATTGATATGATCGGCGAGATCAGACCTACGGCATCCAACGAGCATCGCTTCATCCTGGTAGCAATTGATTACTTTACAAAGTGGGTTGAAGCAGCTTCCTATGCTACCGTAACCAAGAACTTCGTGGCACGGTTCATTCGGCATAATCTGATTTGTCGATACGGTGTACTGGAGAGGATCATTACGGATAATGGTACCAATCTTAACAACAAGATGATCACTGAGCTCTGCGAGCAATTCAAGATACAGCACCACAACTCTTCTCCTTACAGACCGAAGATGAATGGGGCTGTTAAAGCGGCAAATAAAAACATTAAGAAGATTGTGCAGAAGATGACAGTGACCTACAAAGATTGGCACGAGATGTTACCGTTCGCTCTTCATGGGTACCGTACCTCAGCAAGGACGTCAACAGGGGCAACACCCTTTTCCTTGGTCTATGGCATGGAGGCAGTCTTGCCTATTGAAGTCCAGATACCCTCTCTCCGGATAATGAAGGATGCAGGTTTGAGCGAAGATGACTAGATCCAGACCCGGCTTGATCAATTAAACCTAATCGACGAAAAGAGACTCACTGCTATTTGTCATGGTCAGACGTACCAAAAACGGATGATCAAGGCTTTTAACAAGAAAGTCAGACGACAAGAGTATCAAGTCGGAGACCTGGTAATCAAGCGCATCATCCTACCTCAAAGTGATCCCAGGGGAAAATGGACCCCTACGTACGAAGGGCCATTTATGGTTAAGAACATCTTCTCAGGAGGGGCGATGATTCTAACCACCATGGATGGTGACGACCTTCCTCACCCCGCCAATGCAGATATAGTAAAAGATACTACGCATGATCAAAGACCCGCTAGGTCGACTGGCCTAGGCAAAAATAAGGGTTTCCCGGCGAACCAAAAGGGTTCGGGCAAAAATAAGGGATGAAATGAAAAAATCTGTACACCCGGCAAGTCAAAAACCTGAAAAGGCGGCTTGGGTAAAAATGGGTATCCCGGTGGACTGAAAACCCGAAAGGGCGGTCCAGGCAAAATTTAGGGATAAGCGTAATACTTTGTCTCATTGGATCACCTTGCATCCAGACTTCGGCATCGACTATCAGGATCAGACGGCACCAATCAGTCAGCTTCATCTTCAACTAAGCAGCAAAGTGATGAGACGCTTGAAGATATAAAGGCGATAACAGAGTTGGAACCCAGTGGGATTTTTCACATAGCTGTTTTGTTTTCTTTTCACAAAATTGTATAAACTCTATGTTGTTCGGCAGCGTTCTCTTGCTAGGACGTCAGCCTCTTGTACACAAGACGCCTATTTACAGGCAAATTTCAAAATCAATACAAGCTCACTTTTCAGACAAATTGCCATTTGTTTTTCCTTTATCCGTTTTGTTTTGCAAAGAACGTCCAATGTTCATTTTTGATATATGCATTTGATATTAATTTTTGTTCATAAATATTTGCATGCGAAACAAAGGACTAATTACAGTTGACATCAGAAACAGGGGCAATCAGAATTGTCTAAGCGATATAGTTGCTCTGTCCACCAAGGTTCTAAGGCAGGTTCGGCTAAAGAATGTAACCAAGATACCTTCACTCCCCGCAGAGTAAGACAAGTTTCAGCAATACTCTCCCCGGGCAGAGTTGGTCTCCCATCAACCCCGAAAAGACACAGTATCCCTAGCAAGTCAGCAACACTCTCCCCGAGCAGAGTTAGGCTACTGTCAGCCCTAAGGAAGTTGGGTATCCCCAGAAGATCTTAATATTCTCCAGCAGAGTATACAAATATTCCTCAACAAGCATCCCCGGCAGTCTTAATATAAGATTGTTCCCCGGTGGAATACCAGACACCCCAGTGGAGCCACTTCCCCAGTGTAGTCCAAAGTTTCCCCAGGAGAGTTGATCAATCTCCCCAGTAGACTCGGGAAGCTTGTCTCCCGCAGAGTACAAACACCTCCCCCGGCCATATTTAGAGGTTATTCCCCACCAGAGTCTAACTGGGTTATCCTCAGCTAATTACAACAGAAAGATCGTCCTCAGCGAAGTTCTTCCTATCCCCAGCAGAGTTCATCAAATTCCCCAACGAAGCTCATCAACGGAATCCCCAGCGGAGTTATCGTTAAAATCTCAGCGAAGTACCTCTTCCCCACAGAGTAGTTTGCCGTAGAGTAATCTCTTCACCAGGTTTATTCCCCAACGGAGTCATCTTCTCCTACCGGTTTATTCTTGCAATCATCTTCGTTCATCATCCCCAGCGGAAACGAAGAACTCTACTCTTCAACATCAGCCCAGGACGCAACGAACTTCCCGACATTCATCAAGGATTTATTTTCCCATGACGAAAATCCATTCATAAACATTTCACATTTCATATCTCTTGCTTACATACATGATAAAGTGCATACGACACGATCTCATTTTGAGAACATCATGACATTATGCATTTCATACATCATGACATTGCATACGACTAATGTTTGCCTTTTCAGGAAAAGGTCAATCTAAAGATGATTACCATCAAACATTTTGAAGTTCCAGATTCGGTACCTGTATCTAGCCAGGGCATATCTATGGACGATTGATTGTAGATCTATACCTATATCTAGCCAGGAAAGTATCTGCATGAAGAGTTTGAAGATCAACACCTGTAACAGGCCAAGAAATTATCTTTCATTCTCGGGTCATAGGTCTACGCCTGTATCCAGCCAGGAAAGCTATCTCGATCAACCTTTTGAAGTTCCAGATTCGATACCTGTATCTAGCCAGGGCATATCTGTGAGCGACTGATTAGAGGTCTACGCCTGTATCCAGCCAGGAAAGCTATCTCGATCAACCTTTTGAAGTTCCAGATTCGATACCTGTATCTAGCCAGGGCATATCTGTGAGCGATTGATTGTAGATCTATACTTGTATCTAGCTAGGAAAGTATCTGCATGAAGAGTTTGAAGATCAACACCTGTATCAGGCCAGGAAGTCATCTTTCATTCTCAGATCAGAGGTCTACGCCTGTATCCAGCCAGGAAAGCTATCTCTACCAACCTTTTGAAGTTCCAGATTCGATACCTGTATCTAGCCAGGGCATATCTGTGAGCGATTGATTGTAGATCTATACCTATATCTAGCCAGGAAAGTATCTGCATGAAGAGTTTGAAGATCAACACCTGTATCAGGCCAGGAAGTCATCTTTCATTCTCAGATCAGAGGTCTACACCTGTATCCATCCAGGAAAGCTATCTCGACCAACATTTTGAAGTTCCGGATTCGATACCTGTATCTAGCCAGGGCATATCTATGAGCGATTGATTGTAGATCTATACCTGTATCTAGCCAGGAAAGTATCTGCATGAAGAGTTTGAAGATCAATACATGTAGCAAGCCAGGAAACCATCTTTCTTTCTCAAGTATGCAAACTCTCGCTAAGGAATCTCTTAGGCGATCGACACCCCTGGATGGCATCTTTAAGCCCATCTCCACAACTATCCATTACATTTCCAAATGGCATCTATAAGCCCATTCCCGACAAGATTCTGTCACATCTCCAGATGGCATCTATAAGCCCATCCTCCTATCCACCATCTCTCCAAATGGCATCTATAAGCCCATTCCCGACATCACATCGCTGATACCACACTATGCGAGTGCAAATTTCTGGGCACTCTAGTGTTCAATCATCTTCCACCTTCGGATCACGAAAGGCACGCAAGCCAATCTACATCCTCAGGTTTAAGAAGATTGAACAGGGGCAACTGTTGTACCCCAAAATTTGCCCTCCCATATTCTTCAAGATTTATCAAGAATCATCTTCAAATGGTTCAAGATTTCTCAAAGGCTGCACAGTCCAACTGCCTCCTAAGCCAGTCAAAATTAGGGTTTTGGGTCTCTCAAGGAATTTGAGGTTTTCAATGGCTCAATCAAGTCTCATAAGCTCATATACATCTCAAGAACCTACATGCCAAGTTTCAAGATTCACAGTCCCAAGTTGCACAGTCAAAAGCCCTATTTGGTTCACCATCAACTGTAGTGGTAAAATGGTCATTTTACAGTCAAAAGTCCAAATTTTTGGTCAACATCTTATTTTGAGTCCACAATCATCATTTGATCAAGTATTGATCATGATTCCTCAAGAATGGCTCAAAAATCATCAAGATGCAAAAAGTTACTATTTTTGGACAGTAGAAAAGTCAACTGTATCTTGACCAGGGCATAAAATTTTCATGGTTCATCATAAAAATCCCATCCAATTCTCATTTTGAAGGGGATGACATTTCCTACAACTCATCTTCACATTCCAAGTCCAATAAATGCTCTCACAAAACGTTATCAATTTCTACATTATAGGTCAATTTCAAAAGTCAACAAATATGCACTTTAAGTCAAAGACCATAACTTGAGATTGGTAAATCAAAATGACATGGGACCAAAGGCATTGGTTAGAGGACTTCAAGACCTTTCCAAAATGTCCAAGAACATGTTCATATGATCAAAATTGAGCAATATATGCATTGGAGAAGTTGGAAAAGTTTTATGAATTTGCAAAAGTCAACTATCCTTAAAACTTCAATTTTTGACAAAAGGACCCACTTTCTTCCACTTGATTCAGCCTTGTCATGCCACACACGTGTCCCATGCTTAATTTCAGGATCAAATATTTATTTTTCTATTTTATTTAATTTTTATTGATTTTATTCATTTTAAATCTATAATAATTCAAATAAAATCTAAAAATCAATGGAATAGTATCTTGGTGGTTTGTACAACTTTCATATATCACATGCCAACTAATCAAAATCGTGTATTGGCTTTTTGTGCATAAAATCTTAGATTTGATTCAAATTTGGAAAGTTTGTCAATGGTGGAAAGTGTAAACCTAATTCTCTCATATACATGGATTAAGGCCCAGCTTTTGACCTAATTTTGTTCTCATATACATAAGCAAGCAGTACCAACAAAGCACACGAGCTAAGGATTGCTAAAAACGGCCAAAGAAAATTGCAAAGTTCTTGAAAAAGTGTGAGATCAAGAACGGTGTTGCAAGCGTTTTCAGACAAAAAGGAGCACGTGGCCTTCTTCCTTGTTGTCCACTGAACCTAAAGTGATCAATACCACGTCCAAAGACCCCCTATACAACGCTGTAAGTTCTCACAAACTCGCCCCTGAACACGAAACCTAAACTCTCAATTCTTGCATTTTTTCTTCAAAGCGTTAGCATATTCATATTCATTGCTTGATTTCTAACATAACTGCAATAGCCAATTTCGTTTTTAGGCCCTGAATCGCGATGCCCAGTTCTAGGGTTCATGTTCTTGCGTTTTAGGTATTTTGTTTCCAGGTGAAATTAGAACAAATCATGAGTATGGATGGACTCAGGGGACATGGACGATCGTAACCATGGGCTTGGATGGAATTTTTGCAACCTAGGGACAATTTTAGGAAGGACCTACGGAGTTTCCCGCGGATAGTAATCCGCAGGTAAAAAAACCAGTGACCAACGAAGAAGACGCTGATGCGTCTCCCTCTCATTCGTTCTTTTCAAAAATCACGCGTTTATTTTTTTTTTTCAGGCATATGTTTTGGTTTACTAATAAATTAATCCCTTATTATCATATTGACAATTGAAGCGAGTGGCTCAGTGGCCAGGGCGAGCAAGCATTGAGCGTTGGGACCTGGGTTCGAATCCCAGGTCCCCCAATATTTGTTTCTATTTTTCCTAACGTGATCATATGCAGGCTTTCCAACGCATTCCACCATATACCTCCAGTGCTCAGCATGCCAAGTGGCCACAGCCACAAATCCAATGGCCATGAGATGTTGACCATGGTGTTCCCAGTCAATGCGTATCTGGACAATCAAGAAAGTCAAACAAGGCTTGAGACTAATGGGCCAGGAATTGCTAGCATACCTCCATCTGGGCCCAACACCCCCAGGGTTTTGTTTCTCATTTTTTCTCTTTTATATTTTCTATTTAATTATTTTTTATTAACTATTATTATTATTATTTAATTACCTCATAAATTAACTATTTTCATAATAAATTCAGAAAACCTAAAAAATATTATTATTATTATTATTATTAATTTCACCTTTTATTTAATTATTTTTGTAAATAAATTCTAAATGTAACTAATTTAGTTTAATTAGGTTTAATTTTGACTTTTTCATAATAAATAAAATTAACATAGAATTAGGGTTTTGACATCTTTTTAATTTCTTTTATTTTATTTTCATTAAGACATTAAAAAACATAAAAAATACTTTTTTTCTTTTAATGAATTAATTAATTAGAATTAGGTTTAATTAAATGCAAAAAAGGACCAAAATTCCATTCTCTTCTCAAAAAGGGTCAAAACCCTAAGGACGTCCCCGATTTAATTTCTTTACGCGCATATTTATTTTTGATTATATTTATGTAACTGCTCCGAGAATGTAATAGATAATTAAGACTTTTATCGCTTTCTTTTAATTTCCCGCATTTATTTTCCAAGGGTTGTTTTTGGCGATGTAAATACTCGACGCCTTGTAATAGGCGTAGATTTACTTTCCGCAATTTACTTCCTGCACAATTATTAACTGTTAACTATGCATGACAAGACTTGCCTAAAAAATAAAATTAGCTCGTAGCTCACCATAATACCTGTGCAAAGATAAAATTAATTGAAAAACAATACACTCGCACATGCCACTCCTAGGGTACGCCTCACTTGGTTGCCTCGAGGTGGTCATTGAGTATAGGGTGTTTTAGAGGTCGCCCTCCTGTCTAAAGATCCAGTTGCCTCGAAACGGTTGCCTCGGATAAAAAAAAGGATCTAGGACATTAGGGTTACCGCTAAGGCGTCCTACTATTGCTTTGGTGACCACACATGTCCCTATAATCGAATTGACCCGAATAACTCCAACGACGGTGCTACCTACTTCTCAATAGTGGGATAGTACTGTCTAAAGGACATTTACACAACTTAATTCCTTTAGAGTAGGTAGATTTCTCCTGGGTACTTGCTCTTTTAAAACAAAAAAACAACTTTTCACACCGACACTTTCAAAAAGTTTTCAAACAAACACTTCATACACTCTTGAGGACAGATACAAGAGTTAAATTGAAGTTTTCAAACAAACTTTTTTTCAAAACCCACAAACACAAGAAAAGCAAAATATTTTGAAAACATAGTGAGCAAGTACCTAAGAGCCCGTGGATAACCACAGATAGAAAGGGTGCTAACACCTTCCCTTTCTATAATCTACCTCCCGAACCGAGAAACATCTCGAAAAGGAATTTTGTTGTGCTTTTGTCCTTTCCTTGTTGGAGAACATAAAAGACGGTGGCGACTCTTGCTTACCGCGACATTTCGCGAACCAGCATTTCAAAACAGTCAGTTCTATTTCCACCGATCACAGTCACTGTCATCTTCTGCACAATCTTCTTAATGTTCTTATTAGCCGCTTCCACAACCCCATTCATCTTCGGCCGGTAGGGAGAAGAGTTGTGATGTTGTATGTTGAATTGCTCGCAGAGCTCAGTGATCATCTTGTTGTTGAGATTGGTACCATTGTCCGTAATGATCCTCTCTGGTACACCGTATCGACAAATCAGATTATGCCGAATGAATCGTGCCACGACGTTCTTGGTTACAGTAGCAAAGGAAGCAACTTCAACCCACTTTGTAAAGTAATCGACTGCTACCAGGATGAAACGATGTCCGTTGGATGCCGTAGGTCTGATCTCGTCGATCATATCAATGCCCCACATTGCAAAAGGCCAAGGTGTCGTCAAGACGTTTAGAGGGACTGGAGGTATGTGCGCCTTATCAGCATAGACTTGGCACTTGTGACATGTCCGAGAATGCTGATAACACTCAGCTTCCATTATGGACCAATAATATCCTTCCCGAAGGATTCTCTTTGCCATGGTGTGTCCACTGGAGTGAGTTCCGAAAGTACCTTCATGTAAATCTGCCATGATTCTTTCTGTTTCATTCTTATCCACACAACGCAGTAAGGTTGAATCATGGTTACACTTGTAAAGAATGCCACTACTGATGAAGAAATTTGTCGCGAACCTCCTCAAAAACTTCTTATCATTAACAGATGCACCCTCGGGGTATTCCTGAGCTTCTAGATACCTTTTCATCTCATGATACCAGGGTTTTTCTGTTACCTCTTCAGTCTCAAGATCACAGCAATGCGCAGGTTCGTCCAGTTTTTCAATGATGATCCGGGGAGCTTCGTTGTCCCAATTGACTTTGAACATAGAAGACATCGTAGCTAGCGCGTCCGCTAACTGATTCTCCTCTCTAGGAAGTGTTCAAAGGTTATTTCCTCGAAATGGCGAAGCAATGTCAACACATACTCCTTATAAGGAATAAGATTAGGGTGTTTCGTATCCCACTCACCTTTGATCTGACTGATCACGAGAGCGGAATCTCCGAAGACACTTAGAAACTTAATCCTTAGGTCAATTGCTGCTCGAAGACCCATAATGCACGCCTCATACTCCGCCATGTTGTTGGTGCAGTTGAAACATAGTCGGGCGGTAAACGGAGTATGAGAGCCTTTAGGAGATATGATCACAGCGCCAATGCCATTACCCAAAGCGTTCGAAGCTCCATCAAAGTACATAGACCATCGGGATCCTTCCTCAGGTCCTTCATTCGGTCCAGGTGTCTCATAATCAGTTACCAACATGATATTCTCGTCCGGAAATTCAAAGTTCATAGACTGGTAATCATCCACTGCTTGATGTGCCAAATGGTTTGCCAACACACTTCCCTTGATTTCCTTTTGGGTCGTATACTGGATGTCATACTTAGTCAATATCATTTGCCATCTTGCTATTCTTCCAGACAAGGCAGGCTTCTCGAAGATATACTTGATTGGATCCATCTTTGAAATCAATAGAGTAGTGTGAGTCAGCATATACTGTCTCAGCCGGCGAGCAGCCCATGCCAAAGCGCAACAAGTTTTCTCAAGCAACGAGTATCGGGTCTCGCAGTCGGTAAACTTTTTGCTAAGGTAGTAAATAGCGTGCTCTTTTCGGCCAGACTCGTCATGCTGACCCAACACACACCCCATTGAGTTATCGAGTACTGTCAAGTATAAGATCAGAGGTCTCCCTTCAACTGGAGGCATCAGAATGGGTGGCTCTTGGAGATACTTTTTGATCCTTTCAAAAGCGGCCTGGCATTTATCGTTCCAACGTACTACTTGATCTTTCTTCAGCAGCTTGAAGATTGGCTCACAAGTAGCAGTCAGGTGCGAGATGAATCGGGCAATGTAATTCAGACGTCCCAGAAAGCCTCTGACTTCTTTTTCTGTTCTGGGAGCTGGCATCTCTTGTATAGATTTCACCTTGGCAGGGTCCACTTGAATACCTTTGTCGCTCACAAAGAAACCCAATAGCTTACCAGACCTTACCCCGAAGGTGCACTTGTTCGGGTTTAACCTCAGCTTGTACAACTTCAACCTGTCAAACAGCTTTTGTAGATGGTCAAGGTGTTCCTCCTCAGTTTGGGACCTTGCAATCATATCATCGACGTATACCTCAATCTCATGATGGATCATGTCATGAAACAAAGCAACCATGGCACGCTGATACGTTGCCCCAGCATTCTTCAGTCCAAAAGGCATGACCTTGTAGCAAAAGGTACCCCACTGAGTAACAAAGGTGGTCTTCTCCATGTCTTCGGGAGCCATTTTGATCTGATTATAACCGGAGAAACCATCCATGAAGGAGAAGACCTTATGCTGAGCGGTGTTGTCAATTAGAACGTCGATATGAGGTAGAGGGAAATCATCCTTGGGGCTTGCTGTGTTCAGATCCCTGTAGTCAACACACATCCGAACCTTACCATCCTTTTTCGGCACAGGAACCACATTGGCCACCCACTGAGGGTAAGAAGAAACTGCTAGAAAACCGGCTTCAAACTGTTTCATAACTTCGGCCTTGATTTTCTCAGACATCTCAGGGTGCATTCGGCGGACCTTCTATTTCACGGGAGGACAGTCTTCCTTGGTAGGCAGGCGATGAACCACAATATCAGTGTCCAACCCAGGCATATCCTCGTAAGACCAGGCGTCTCAACATAGTCGCGTAGCATCTGAATCAACCGTTGCTTCACACTAAGCTCCAGATTTGCATCGACCTTAACTTCCTTCTTGTCTGTCTCAGTACCCAGATTCAATGATTCCACTGGCTCTTCATGTGGCTGAATAGCCTTCTCTTCCTAGAGTAGCAGTCTTGCAAGTTTACTAGGCACTTCGCAATCATCTTCACCTTCATCTTCGGCTAAGTTGATCGGATTTTCAAAGTCATAACTGGCAGTAGCATAGTCGTTACTAGTGAGATCCAGAGTGGATGTGGACCTGTATATGTGAGTGTGTGTAAAATAGCTGTTTTGCAATATATAATAAAGAAAAACAAGGAGCACAAATTTTGAAATGCAAGAAACGTCCAATGCTTTTATTAATGATATATGAGGATGACACACAAAAGCCCTCAAAAATGAAGCCACAGTGCCCCGGGTAAGACATCGGGCCATAAAGTTTAACACATTGTTTGTTACCAATTCAAAAAGTTTCATTACTGGGTAATGACAGAAACAGGCATAGAATCCTTCGTTGTCCAATTGCTTAGTCCACCATTGGCAGTCGGGTAGATCCAACTATCAATATCAAACTCTTCATCATCGTCATCCCTGATAGCATTCACCCCTGCCTCTGGCTTAGGCTTCTCTGGTGCTCCGAAATCAATCTCTTTTGCATCGATCAAGTCTTGTATCTTGTTCTTCAAAACCCAGCAATCATCTGTATTATGCCCCGGGCTATCAGAGTGAAAAGCGCAGTGGGCATTAGGGTTGTACTTTGGTGACGTTGTATTTGGATTCTTCGGGGCTTCCTTTAGAATCACCAGATTGGTCTTCAGCAACTGTGGCAGAATATGAGATAATGTCATGTTGAGATGGGTGAATTGCCTTCGAGGTCTCTCGTCCTTCTGTTGATTGTTGTACTGAGGAGCACCAGCAGGTTTTGAAATAACAACCGCATTAACAGCTTGGCGGTGTTCAGGTCTATTCTGATTTCTTGAACTGTAGACAGCACTGGCCTCTTTCTTAAAGGGCTTCTTCTCGGTGCTCGATGAGGCACCCTTCTGTATCTTTCCAGCCTTAATACCAGCCTCAATCCTCTCACCGGTCAAAATAAGCTTTGTAAACCCAGAAGAAGAGCTTCCAATCAAGTGGTTGAAAAATGGACCAGACAGGGTCCCCAGAAACATGTCCACAAGCTCCCGATCAGCCAAGGGTGGTTGCACTCTCCCGGCGAGGTCTCTCCACTTCTGAGCATAGTCTTTGAATCCTTCACCCGTTCCCATTGACATACCCTGGAGTTGGGTACGCGTAGGAGCGAGGTCGGAGTTGTACTGATACTACCTGTAGAAAGCAGTAGCCAAATCTTCCCAACTGCGGATACTGGTTCGTCCAACTGATAGAACCACTCAAACTGAGTCCCTGAGAGACTGTCTTGAAAGAAATGGATCCATAGGTTT
Source organism: Vicia faba (assembly GCA_948472305.1). Taxonomy (NCBI): domain Eukaryota; kingdom Viridiplantae; phylum Streptophyta; class Magnoliopsida; order Fabales; family Fabaceae; genus Vicia; species Vicia faba. The sequence continues at coordinate 171,373,088 of OX451739.1, read as the reverse complement.
TTATCAGCGGTGTACGGCTGAATCTTCCTCACATATGACCGGAGGTGCAACTTCGGACAAGAAACTCCGTCATACTTAGCAAAGGCTGGTGCCTTGAACTTGTGGGGAATCACTACCCCAGATGATAGACCCAGATCACCAAAGTCCAGACCAGGCACCTTCTGAACTTCCATAGCACTCAATCGGTCTTCCAGTTGCTTGTATCTATCCTCAGCTGGAGGATACTGTTCTTCATCGAAGTCCGTCTCGTTGTCGAAGACCACAGGGATAACAACCCTCCTTTCCTCTTGACTATATTTCCCTCCAGATGAGGTGGTCAAGTCAACTTCGTTCTGAAGTCTGTTTCCAAACATGTGCCCTGTGTTAAACAGGGTTGTCCTCTTCTTCTTATTCTTCTTCTCTTTCAGAATCAGGGTTTTCAGGTCTTGCTGACCCTTAGCTAGATTCATGAACAGCTCTTGAAATTGGGCATTCTGGGCCTGGAGAGCCTTAATGGCTTGCTCAGTTGATAATTCAGCAGACATGATGAGTGCTGAAATAAACAGAGAAGAAGATAAGAGACCTGTAACGGGTACCTGTTATGGAGTGCATGGGATGAAATGCATATGATTATGATTTCAAAGACAATCAGGAGATTCAAATTTGTAAACCAGAAAGGAAACACACTTTATTAGAAAAACTTTGGAATTCAAATTGTTCAACAAATTTCCCTTAAGGCGTTACAAGAATGGAAATACTGAAAAGTAAATAAAACTGGAAAGGAAATCATCAAAAGTCAATCAACGCTCCCATGGTCTCTTCTTCTCAGTGCGGACGTAATCGTTGAGAATCCGCTCGTTCTCCAACTGCCTAGTCAACCTCTGGATCTTCTGCTCTTGCTCATTGAACTTCTCTCGGTAGGAATCCCATTCTTCCCTCAGTTGCATCCAAGATCTCTTCAGTGCCCCAATGTCAGTGGGCATATAAGGATGGAGAATGGTTGGAAGAACCCCTTCTTCATTAGCAACTTCAAGAGTGACAGGCCGAACGGCTTCATACGACATACCCAGCTTTTGGGCACGGATCCGGACCCGTCTGAGATATGGCTCCATTGGCAGAGAAGTCTTTGGTCCCAGCTCATTTGGATTGGATTGGTGAACTCTATCCCAAGCCTTTATGAATCTGCGACATTGTTCGTCGCTATCTCCTTAAAAGTCAAAGATGATACTAGGCATTAGCATCTCATGAGGTCCTTCTCTTCTGGCTCCCCCGAACTAACGTAGGGCTAAGCATGGGTTGTAAGAAATTCCTCCATGGGTTCCTAACAGTGGAACATTGGGGTACTCCTCACAACGATCAATAACGGTCACCTCGTCCATGCCCTTAAGAGTCCAAATAATATCACCGTGAGAGAGAGACATGACCCTATAGGCCCAGCCCATGCCTTCTTTGTTCTTCAGCACTGATTTGGGGAGGTGCGAAATAAACCACCTCGCCAATAACGGAGCACAACACATCAAGGTTCCCCGCTTTCGGGCAGTACGAGCATAGAGCTGGTGAAGAATGTCACCCAAGAGAGTGGGTACAGGGTTGCGAGAGATGAAGATCTTTATCGCATTCACATCAACAAAGGAGTCAGAGTTCGGAAACAATACCAAGCCGTATATCAGAAGTGCCAGAATATCCTCGAATGCCTTGAAGTCTAGACTATCCCAGAAGTAATTAGCCTTACCAACCAAGAACTTAGTCAGAAAGCCCTTTGCTCCACTTCTAGTCTCCCAATTAGCCATTACCTCCTCTTTGGTCATATGAAGGGCTGCAGCAATCTCTTCGGGCCTAAGAATCTTCTCCCAACCAGTAAACGGGGTTTGCTCTAGAACAGAGATACCGAGCAACTCAGAGAATTCTTCCAAAGTGGGAACCAGCTGGTAGTCCTGGAAGGTAAAACAGTGGTACAGTGGATCATAGAATTGGACCAGGACACTCATCATCTGCTCGTCCAATTTGGAGGTGACCAAACTGAGAAGATAACCATGTCTCCTGAGGAAGGAAGTAGTATCAGGAATCTTTGCAACCAAATCTTTAAGTAAGGTGGGAACCTGGACAAAGTTGATTCGGATGGTATTTCTACGCATGGGCATCATGATGACCTACAAAACAGAGCAAAGATGAAACCCTCCTGTCTTTGAAATAGGTTAGTCCAATGCAAGATGTATGCAATGTTATGATGTCATGATGTCATGATGGTAAGCACACCACAAATATCCACAAAAGGCAAACATGGTAAAGGCACACAAGTCACACAGAGAGCCCTTAGATTTCAGGCTGACAAGGAGCTTAGGTACTACCCTCTTTTAGTTCAGTTGGTTTAAACTTGTCCTAAAAATAGTAACCGGGTTCTAGAGGATCTCAATATCACTGACTACCCTCAATCGGTCATAATTCCAGTTTAGCAACCTTTTCTTGCGACCAGAATCATCGCGAGAGTTTAGTCTCAATGAGTGTAGCATACTGCTACTGTTCTATGGCCAAGTTGGTCAATTTAAAGGTTCTAAGGTCGGTTGGTGCTTAATGACCCCTTAGATGACCCATATTCTCCTCGTTCCAACACAAGGGGTATCGGTACAATCTAAAGTGCCACACCAACATAGCTATTGCTTCAACCGTATCGGTCTACGCCGTACAGTTCCCTCACAATTTATTGCTACTTACCTAAAGGGTATCCCCAGATCCGGGTTAGGATCTATAGTAACTCTGATACAAGCCCACAAATGTAAATCATACAAAGCATACAATTGAAAACACAATGATCTAATCCTAAGGTACACCTCACTTATTAATTTCCCCAGCAGAGTCGCCAGTTCTGTGATACGGTGGGAAGAGAACTGACTGTTTTTGGAATGCTGGTTCGCGTTTTGCGTTTGTTTTTGCAAAGTGTTGCGGTAAGCAAGAGTCGCCACCGTCTTTTATTTTATCCAACAAGGAAAGGACAAAAGCATAGAAAAATTCCTTTTTCGAGATGTTTCTCGGGTTCGGGAGGTAGATTATAGAAAGGGAAGGTGTTAGCACCATTTCTATCAGTGGTTATCCACGGGCTCTTAGGTACTTGCTCAAAGTGTTTTCAAATTTTGCTTTTCTTTGTGTTTGTGGGTTTGAAGAAAGTCTTTTGTTTGAAAGGAGTGTAAGTGCGAAACGTTTTATTTTGTTTTGAAAGGAGCAAGTACTTAAGAACCATCTACCTACTCGAAAAGGGAATTAAACTGTGCTAATGTCCTTTAGACAATGCTAGCCCACTATTGATGAGTAGGTAGCACCGTCGTTGGAGTTTTAAGGGTCAATTCGATTAAGGGATGTGTGGTCACTAAAGCAATGTTAGGACGCCTTAGCGGTAACCCTAATGTCTTAGATCATTTTTCCGAGGCAACCGTTTCGAGGCAACTTATGATCTTTGGACAAGAGGACGACCTCTAAAACTTCCTATACTCAATGACCACGTTCGAAGGCAACCAAGTGAGGTGTACCCTAAGAGTGCGCATGTGCGAGTGTGTTATTTCGGTTAATATTATCTTTGTACATGTCATGGGTGAGCTATGTTGATTTTAAGTTCATACATTCAATCTTGTCATGCATTCCCTATTATCAAACTTCTAACAGTATATAGTTGCGGAATCTAAATTTGCGGAAATTAAATCTAAACTATTACAAGGCGTCGGGTATTTACATCGCCAAAAGCAACCCTTTAATTTAAATTGCGGAAAGTAAAAGAAAGCGATAAAATAATTCAAAGTCCTATTTAAAGCTATTACATTCTGGAAGCAATTACAAGATTGGTAAACTGGATCGCGTGCGAGAAAATTAAATCGGCGTATTTTTTTAGGGTTTTGACCCTTTTTTATGAAAGAAAGAGTTTTTTTTGTTATTTTTTGAATTAAAAGAAACTAGGTCTAAATTAACAATTAAATTAATTAATTAATGAAAATATTTTTGGATTTTTGAATATTTAAATAAATAAAATAAATTTAGTTAAAGTTAATAAAAACCTAATATTCTAAATTGATTTTAAATATTGCAAAAGTATTAAAAGTTAAATCTAATTAAATATAAATTGATTAAATTAATTTATTTACAAAAATAAAGTGATGACTTTAATTTTAATAAATAAAAATATATTTTTTGTGTTTTCTGATTTTATGAGGAAAAATTATTAATTGGTTAGTTTAAATAATAATAATAAAACAAATAAATAAATATAATGAAAAGAAAAATAAACCAAGGGGGTGTTGGGCCCAAGAGGAGGTTTGATTTGCAATTCTTTGGCCCAATTAGGCTAGCCTGCTTGGACTTTCTAGGATCTCACGCGTGCCTGTTGACTAGAGTACATGGTGGATGTCCAATATGGGCCACCAGATCTGGCCTGTAGGCCATCTGGCGCTTGGAATCTGAAGGTGTATGGTGGGCTGCGCCTTGGAAATCACATGCAATTACCTGAAGAAAAATGAAACAAATGTATTGGGGGACCTGGGATTCGAACCCAGGCCCCATTGGACTTTGGTACACCACGCTTGCCAACTCAACTAACGCACCCAATTGTTATAACATTAGAAACCAAATATAATATGGACAAAAACAAATAAATTCCAGCAAACAAAAAACTAAGGCGCGAGATTTGAATGGGCCAGTTGGGAGAGGACACGTTGTCATCTTCTTCGTCACAACCTGGTTTCCTTACCTGCGGATTTTTATCTGCAGCAAGATTCGTGGCTTCATCCTAAAATGAGCCCTAAGCCATAAAAATGCAATACAAGAACATGGACGTGATCGTCTCTTCCTCCCGAGTTCATCTATATCCATTATTGGTCCTAATTTTTCCTGCAAAGCAAACGCCTAAAAACAAGAAACGAAAACCCTAGGTTCGGGTATTACATTACAGGCCATAAAAACGAAATCAAATATTGCAGAACGCTTAGAAATTACACAAGGATCATAACCATGCCAATAGTTTGTCAAAAAAATGCAAGAATGAGAAGTTGCAGTTTAATGTACAAGGGTATGTTCAAGGAGACTTACAGTGCGATTTAGGAGGTTTCAGGGCTTGCTTTTGATTCCAATAGATTCAGTGGATGCCTGGCAAGAGAACCGCGTTGAGCTTTTGCCTTGAATTTGCCTCTAGTATGGATTTCAGTTTCCAACTTTTCAAGCTTTTTTTCAAGTTTTGTTTTCCAGATTTTGCCGCCTCCTGGTTCTGATTTCATGCCTTTTGTGTTGTATATGTATCAAGCATTGTGTTAGGTCAAGTCTTGGGCTTGGAATCCTTGTGTATTGATGATTTAAGATTTGATATGATTCACCATTAACAAAGCTTCCAAAAATGTCAAAAACCAATATTTGGTGCATGATATGCCTTGATTCGAATTTGCTCATGTCCATAATAATATTAAAGACCTGTAATGATCAAAAAGATACCAAGTGATTAAGATTTGGATTTTATTTGGATTTAAATTGATTTAAATTGATTTAAAATGAATTAAATCAATAAAAATCAAATAAAATAGAAAAATTAATAATTGGACATAAAATTGAAGATAGGACACATGTGCAGTGTGACAAGATCAAATCAAGTGGAAAAAAGTGGTCCATTTTGTCAAAATTTGGAGTTTTGGGGATAGTTGACTTTTGGCAATTTTAGAAAAATGTCCAACTTCAACAATGCATAACTTCTTCAATTTTGAACTTTTGGAGGTGTTATTGGACTTTTTAGAAACCTTGAGATGTCCTCTAACCAACCATTTTGGTATCATCTCATTCTGATATTCCATGCTCAAGTTATAAGCTTTGGCAAAAAAGGTGTTTTTGTTGACTTTCAAAAATGACCTATAATGTCCAAATTTGTAACTTTTTGTGAATGCATTTCTTGATCTTGGGGTGTGAATATGGATTGTATGAAATTGCATCCTATTAAAAATGAGATTTGTATGGGTCATTTATCATAAAGTATGAGAAAGTTATGCTTGGTCAAAGTTGAGTTGACTTTTCCTGCAAAACCCTAATTTAGCAACTTTTGAATCTTGATGAATTTTGAGCAATCCTTGATGAATCATGATCAACCCTTGATCAAATGATGAATTATCTTTCAAAATGAGAATGTTGACAAAAAATATTGAGGTTTGACTATTTGTAGGTCACAGTTGACTTTTGCCCTAGCACAATCGATTTTTGGGCCTCTTAAGCAATTGACTGACCAAACTTCCTCTGCAAGGCTTGAAATTTGACATGGATGAACTTGATAGCATATTAGGACATTAGGGAGTACTTGAGATCATTTGGATGCAAAGACCTTGATGCAACACAAAACCCTAATTTGAGATTGACTGCCTTAAGAGATGATTTGACTGTCCAACTCTTGAGCAATCTTGAGCATTTTGGAAATTCTTCTTGCAATGTCTTGAAAAATATGGGAAGGAAAATTTTAGGGTACAACAGTGGGCACCAACTGATAATATGGATTGGTGAAGCAATGGTTCTTATGATCAAAGAATTTAAAGAGTACACTCATCATCTTCTCATCAAAACTCGAGGTAACCAAATTGAGAAGTCGACCACAGTTCTTGGTAAATGAGGAAGTCTCGGGAACCCTTGATACTAGCTCTTTGATTTGGAGAGGTGTTCTTACAAATCTGATCAGAATAGTATTTCTACGAGCGAAAGCCATGATCTGCAAAATAGAACAAAGATAAATTCTCTCGGTCCTTCAGTGTAATGAAAAATGGATGTTATGATGCATGATGTCATGTTTAAGCAAACTAATCATACACAAGCAAAACACACACGATCTTAGGTTTAGGCTTGGAATGAGTTTATAGGTAAGTACCTTCTTTGAAGTTTAGTTGGTTCAACCTGTCCTAGAAATAGTAACCGGGTTCTAAGGAGTCTTAATATCACCGATCTTTCTTTATCGAGCGTTATTTCAGCTTAGCAATCTTTTCTTGCGGCCGAAACATCTCGAAAGTCCGATCTCAATGAGTGTAGCATCGAGTATCAACCATTCCCAGCTTTACACCAAGGCCGAATATCTCACTACTTTCTAATGGCCAAGTTTTGTTTAACTAAGGTTCTATGGTTCATTAGTGCTTCATGACACCATGCGGCAGCCTCGTATTCTCCTCGATTCAACACAAGAAATACCGGTACCAACCAAATTATCACACCAACACAGCTATCGCTTCAACCATATTGGTCTACACCATACACTCTCCATGATCTATTGTTATTTACCTAAAAAGATGCCCCCAGATCCGGGTGTTGGATCTATAGTAACAACCCAAACAACCCTCAAAACATAAAGCATACAAAGCAAGTAAAAACAACAGTTTTAAAATGAACTAACTCTAAGGTAACCCCACTTTTTATATTTCCCCAGCAGAGTCGCCAGTTCTGTGATACGGTGGCAGAACCGAATGTTTAATATTAGTTTTGTGTTTGTGTTTGCAAATGTTGCGGTAAGAAAGAGTCGCCACCGACTTTTCTTTTATCCAAATTAAGAAAAGGGTGAAAAGAACAGAAAAAGACATTTTCAAGATTTTGAGTAAGGGGGTAGATTATGGAAAGGGAAGGTGTTAGCATCCTTTCCATCCTAGTTATTTACGGGATCTTAGAAGTTTGCTCATTTTGAAAGTACTTTGTGTTTTGTGTGTTTGAAAGAAAATGTTTTGAAATGCCTTAGTGCGGTGATTTGCTTTGCGTTTAACTCTTGTATCAGTCCTCAAGAGTGTTAACAAAGCAAATGTTTTTTTTAAATTGTTTTTGAAAAGTAGTATTTGTGTAAGTGCAAAATGTTTTTAGCAATCTTCTAACAACTATCTACTTTGTACTCGAAAAGGTAGTTATTTTCCTCATATCCTTTAGATAGTGCTATCCTACTATTAGTGAGTAGGTAGCCCTATCGTTGGATGTATAAGGGACGTTACAGTCACAGAGGCAACTTATGGAGATGCTTTAGCAATTTTGTTTAGGGACTAGATCATTTACCGAGAGGTAACTCTAGGGTCATCGAGGGACTATGATCTTTTTGATTTTACGGGTCTTTGCTAAAGCGTCCCCGTTTCAAGGGACATGACTGCTTTATTTCTAACGGCAACCAAAGTGGGGTACCCTAGAGGTGTTTATGTGCAACTGTGTTTAGTTTAAGTATTTATCTTTTGAGTTAGGTTTGCTAACGTTTTGTTATTAGTCTTTCCATACATGCCTAGTTACTAGCAGTAAAATTTTGCAGGAAATAAAGTGCGGAAGTATAAACCTACACTATTGCATGGCTTCGGGCAGGGGGTATTTACAATATACAAAACTAGGGGAAATGTAAAATAAAGAAAGTGATAAAAAAAGTCCTACTTAGTCTATTACATACCAGTATACAGTTTAATTATTATAAAAAAAATGAGAGAACAAAATAATGCGCGCGAAACGAATATTATGTCTAAAAGAAACCTAGGGAATTGCTAAGTAAAAATCTTTTTGATTGTTTTTTTTTGTTTATTTAGGAAAATACAAAATTAAATTAAACCTAAATTTAATTAATTAAAATAAAAGAAAGTTATTGATCAAAATTAAATTCTAAACAAAAACCTAACATTTTTTGTATTTGTTTTATTTAAGAAAATCATTAAACTATCCTAAAATATATTTAGAAAAATAAATTTAATTAAGAAATTATCTAAGTTTTTTTTATTGTGTCATGAAAACTACTTACAAATATAAAATTAAACCTAAGTCTAATTTATTTTAAATTTGAAAAAACATGTTAAAGTTAATTAATGAGTTAATTTCAGAAATTAATTTAATTCATTAAAAGAAAAAGCTAATCCTAATTTTTTGTAATTATTGATTATTTGAAGTTAACTTAAAATCAATAAAGAAATATAGTGAAGCAAAGTTAATGATACAAAGAACCCTCCTTCGATTCAAGGGAAAACGTGGCCTTTCGATTTAGAGAAGAAGGATGGCTTTCGACCCATGGGGACAGACCTTCGATCTTGTGAAGACAGGCCTTCGACCCAGCAGAGAACGTCGCTGGAGGCGCCTGATGACTTTGCCTGAAAGCATTAAAATTTGCAAGAAAAAGTGTCAATAATACAAAAGCATGACCTGGGTGTGAACCCAAGTCTTTTTTCCAGTTCGACCTCCCATTAATTAGACTTCTTTGAATTCGAATTTGGGCTTGTTTGCCTTAGAAAAAAATTATCTCTTGGGATTCGATGAAAAGCACGTATCGTGCCTTCTATCTTTGTATGTCCATGAGAACATTGTGCTATATTATATCCTGCATATTGTACCCCATAAATTTACCCTCTTTATTTCGACCTTTTTGGATTACATTTCATTATTACATACATGCATATAATTGGTCTTATGGTTATGTAATCAAGGTATATTTAGCAAGCTTCGTCAGGTTACAAGTGACATTTATTTCGCCAATGGATGTTCTTAGAGTATTTTCTGTGCTGAAGATCGGTTCGCCGTTTCACAATGATTCGGGGTTCAAAGATTCACAAGTCCAACCCGACGCATCATATTCAGGTGTTCTTTCGCTAAGATATCCCTGATAACATATTCTCAAATTCAGGTTCGGCTCGAGAGACAATTCTTTAAATAAGGTCTCCGAATGTGCGATTTTTCTCCAAGAAATATGGTGAAAAAGTGTGCTGAAAATGCAGTTTTTACACACTAAAAAATTCATAACTTGAATATCGTGGCTCATTTTGAACCCATTCCGGTGGCTAAAATTCCGTCTTAACATCATATACATTTTCATCTATCACGGGTGGAAGCTAATTTCGATCAAAAGGTCTTCAAAAATGCGGATTTCTCAAGTATTTTTGTACATAAAATTTGTGACAGAAGTTTATTTGTGTCATGTTCAAAAAATCATAATTTGGTCGATTTTCATCGTATCAAGCTGGTTCCAGTGCCAAAATTTCACAAATTGAGTTGGCTACGTTATCACAGGAGGTATTGAGTTTTAAAGGTATCCCAAAGGCCTTTGTTTTTTGCCCAGAGTGCGCGTGACGCGCCGAAAATCCTGAATGTTGAATATTATTTCATCTGGGTCGAAACTTCGAAAATTCATAACTCAGTCATTTTTTATCAAATCGGACCCATATTTTTACACAAGGTCACTGACTCAAATATCTACAACTTTTCTTCCAAGATTTAGATTGGGTTCTGCTCCGATCAATACCAATTTTTTATTGAAGAACGTGTCAGAATTGACACTGGAGCCCAAAATAAGTTTGTCTGAGCCAAAACTTCAAAAATTCATAACTAATTCACCGTTTATCTGATTGAGCCTATTTTCAGAAAGGAGTTATTTCTCGATATCGGCTACATTTTATTTTCACATTTCAACTTCAGAAATTGCACTTAAGTCCCTGCGATTTATCCTGGAACGTGTCAGACTCAAGTGAATAAAAATCTGCACTATTACTTGTGGTCATTGGAGGCCCAATTGCACATTCAAAGCCCATATCTTTGCTCTAATTTCTATTATATAATCTCATTCTTTTCACACAAATAGGATGGAAAAAAACTTTTGCCACAACCCTGTCAAAATATCAAATTCTTTCAAGAACCCTAAAAATCTTGAAATCCTTGTTACAAACCCCCCATCTCACTACAAACAAGTCATCCGTGTTACAAACCCCCATCTCACTACTTCTCCAGTAAGGATTTAGATATGGTTCTGTGATCGGTGGGAATAAGAACTGACTGTTTTGGAATGCTGGTTTGCGTTTGCGTTTGTTTTTGCAAAATGTCGCGGTAAGCAAGAGTCGCCACCGTCTTTTATTTTATCCAACAAGGAAAGGACAAAAGCACAGAAAAATTCCTTTTCGAGATGTTTCTCGGGTTCGGGAGGTAGATTATAGAAAGGAAAGGTATTAGCACCCTTTCTATCCGTGGTTATCCACGGGCTCTTAGGTACTTGCTCACTATATTTTCAAAAGTTTGCTTTTCTTTGTGTTTGTGGGTTTGAAAAGAGTTTTGTTTTTGAAGAGAGTGTAAGTGCGAAAAGTTTGTTTTGTTTTAAAAGGAGCAAGTACTTAAGAACATCTACCTACTCAAAAGGGAATTAAACTGTGTAAATGTCCTTTAGACAATGCTATGCCACTATTAAGGAGTAGGTAGCATCGTCGTTGGAGTTTTCGGGTCAATTCGATTTAAGGGACGTGTGGTCACTAAAGCAATGTTAGGATGCTTTAGCGGTAACCCTAATGTCTTAGGTCATTTTTATCGAGGCAACCGTTTCGAGACAACTTTGATCTTTAGATAGGAGGGCGACCTCTAAGACTTCCTATACTCAATGACCACGTTCGAGGTAACCAACTGAGGCGTACCCTAAGAGTGGCATGTGCAAGTGTATTATTTTTCAGTTATATTATCTTTGTACATGTTATGGTGAGCTATGATTGATTTAAAATTAAAGGTTAATCTTGTCATGCAATCCTAGTTAGCATACATCTAAACAGTTAATATATGTACAGGAATTTAAAGTGCGGGAATTGTAAATCCTACGCTATTACAAAGCTTCGGGGAGGGGAATTATTTACATGTCCAAAAATTAGGGAAATAAAAGCAGTAAAGTAAAAGTCTTAATTTAAGCTACCACAAACCAGTAAGCAGTTACAATAAAATAAACGCGCGTGAATCTAAAAAAATCCTAAGAATAAGAACTCTTTTTTGTTGTTTTATTTTATATTTTGGGAAAATGCTAAATGTTCAATTAAGTCAAATTTAATTAATTAAAAATACTGATTAAAATTAACTCTAAAACAAACCTAATATTTTTTGCATTTTTTGGTTTATGAAAAGGATTGAATTTAAATAAATCCTAAGTCTACTGATTTTAAAATTGGATAAAATAAGTTAAAATAATTAACTAAATTAAATCCTAATTCTAAGTTACTTATTTTTATGATTTTTATGTTGATTAAAAAAAACAAATAAAATGGTCCAAACGAAAATGAAATCAGGCAGTAAATCAAGAAAAAAAAAGATTCTGGAGGCCTGGGTCGAAAGAGGTGTAGGCTGTCTTTCGATCCAGTGAAGAGGCTGGATCGAAGGTGCATGAGGGGCTGCACTCTGAGGGTGTTCGATCTGGACATGTCATCCTTCGATCTGGAAGTCCTGGGTCCAGTTCGAAGCTAAGCTGCTGAGCTTCGAAACTCTGAACAGGATCCTGAGAATATATTTCCTGCAAAAAACGAAACACATGTTAAAGGTCCAAGGGGGACTTTACCCCCCTGATTCGAATCTCCTCCCTATTCGCACCTGCTGAATCTGGGTCTGGGTTTATTTTATCCTGGGATTCGAAGGAGAAACTCAGATTGTGCCCAAGCAATGGCACAATCTCATCTCTGCGCTGTAGCTTATATGTAGCACATTAAATCATTCACAAACAACAGTAATAACGTGAATATGCAATCAGAGATCGAAATGAGTTTGAGATTAGATTTCTTTTTACCAAACAGAAGTGCTTTGATCTATGATTCTGAGTGTGGAATGGCTGGTGCAAGGATTGGGTATGGCTTCCTGGAAGTGCTGATGATTTTTGGCAGCGTATCTCCAAGTTCTCCCTGTTTCTTTTCTCTATTTTTTCTGTGTATTTTTTCTGTATATTCTCGTCCTCTCTGTTTTTTTTCGTCTGTTGTAATGTGCCACTGGCCCTTGTATTTATAGGAGTGTGAGGGTCTTGTAACGGCAAGAGACAGCCATTTAAACAGGCCATTAAAGCCAGGAGACAAGAATCAGACACATTAAATTATTTCCTTTTTTGAAATATTCATGTCTCTTTGTAATCTCGAATGAACCTGAACATGTTTTGATTTTCGAATGCCTTTAGGCCATGCTCTTCGATTGGCCTTGAGTTGCCTCCTTCGAATGGACTTCTCATGTACCTTTCGAATGAGCCTTTTGAATGCTTCTTCGAATGGTCTTGAGTTGCTTCCTTCGAATGGACTTCCCATGTATCTTTCGAATGGGCCTTCTGAATGCTTCTTCGAATGGTCTTGAGTTGAACAGAAACACTCTGGTAGAATCAGCTCTTTAGGAACAGAAAAGGCAATAATCTGGCCTTTAACTCAAGAATTAAATCCACAATCAGCATTTAATTATTTCCATATTTGCAAGGGAAACATGCCATTTTCTCATGTTCAGTGTACCTGGACATATTTTCTGAGTGCCCTTTGATGGCCTCTTCCAAATGGCCTGGGAGGTGTTCTTCGAATGGCCCTTGTCCAAATATCAATCGAAGGATCTCAATCGAAAGGCTTTGTTAACAGGCCAATTGAAAGGTGTTGTTCATGCCAATTGAAGGACATGGTTAATCATGCCTATCGAAGTGCTTGTCCATAATGCCAATCGAAGTGCTTGCAGAATGCCAATCGAAGGGTATTTCAGAGTGCCAATCGAAAGGTCTTTCAGAATGCCAATCGAAGTGCTTGTCCATAATGCCAATCGAAATGCTCCTTCAGAATGCCAATCGAAAGGTCTTTCAGAATTCCATCGAAATGTACCTAAAGCACCACTCAAAAATTTTCTTTTTCCTTAGGCAAGAGTTTGTGATCAACCATGCAGGGGAAGACTTTGGAAAACATGAGAGGGCAAATTTTGAGGTGTAACAGTTGCCCATGTTCAATTTTCTTAAACCTGAGGATACAGATTGGCTTTCGAGCCTTTCGTGATCCAAAGGAGGAAGATAATTGAACACTAGAGTGCCCAGAAATTTGCACTCGCATGGTGTAGTATCAGCATTGTGATGTCTGGAATGGGCTTACAGATTCCATTTGGAGATTGTTGGTAGGAGGATGGGCTTATAGATGCCATTTGGAGATTGTTGGTAGCTGTCTTGAGAGAAATAGGAGCTTCAGTTGTCCGTTACTCTACTGGGGAATTAACTTTGGAGGTGAACTGCATATCTGGACTGAGAAGGAACCTGGGTAAGGTTACTTCATGATGAGGCCATGTAAAACTTCATCTGGAAAGGAGGAACCTGTGTAGGGTTGCCTGATGATGGGTCCATGCAAAACTGCATCTTGGAAAGAGAGGGAACCGGTGTAGGGTTGCCTGATAATGAGTCAGTGTAAAACTGCACCTTGGAAAGAGAGGGAACTGGTGTAGGGTTTCCTGATGACGAGTCCGTGTAAAACTTTATCTTTGGAAAGAGAGAACTCGTGTAGGGTTTCCTGATGATGAGTCCGTGTAAAACTGCATCTGAAATTTCCTGAGAAGGAACCTGTGTAGGGTTGCCTGATGATGAGTCCGTGTAAAACTTCATCTGGAAAGGAGGAACCTGTGTAGGGTTTCCTGATGACGAGTCCGTGTAAAACTTCATCTTTGGAAAGAGGGAACCGGTGTAGGGTTTCCTGATGATGAGTCTGTGTAAAACTACATCTGAAATTTCCTGAGAAGGAACCTGTGTAGGGTTGCCTGATGATGAGTCCGTGTAAAACTTCATCTGGAAAGGAGGAACCTGTGTAGGGTTTCCTGATGACGAGTCCATGTAAAACTACATCTGGAATTGAGAAGGAACCGGTGTAGGGTTTCCTGATGATGAGTCTGTGTAAAACTTCATCTTGGAAAGGAGGAACCTGTGTAGGGTTTCTTGATGATGAGTCAGTGTAAAACTACATCTGGAATTGAGGAACCTGTGTAGGGTTTCTTGATGACGAGTCTGTGTAAAACTTTATCTTTGAAAAGAGAGAACCTGTGTAGGGTTTCCTGATGATGAGTCCGTGTAAAACTGCATCTATAATTTCCTGAGAAGGAACCTGTGTAGGGTTGCCTAATGATGAGTCCGTGTAAAACGTCATATGGAAAGGAGGAACATGTGTAGGGTTTCCTGATGACGAGTCCGTGTAAAACTTCATCTTTAGAAAGAGGGAACCGGTGTAGGGTTTCCTGATGATGAGTCCGTGTAAAACTGCATCTGAAATTTCCTGAGAAGGAACCTGTGTATGGTTTCCTGATGATGAGTCTGTGTAAAACTTCATCTGGAAAGGAGGAACCTGTGTAGGGTTTCTTGATGATGAGTCTGTGTAAAACTTTATCTTTGGAAGAGAGAACCTGTGTAGGGTTTCCTGATGATGAGTCCGTGTAAAACTGCATCTGAAATTTCCTGAGAAGGAACCTGTGTAGGGTTGCCTGATGATGAGTCTGTGTAAAACTTCATCTGGAAAGGAGGAACCTATGTAGGGTTTCCTGATGACGAGTCCGTGTAAAACTTCATCTTTGGAAAGAGGGAACCGGTGTAGGGTTTCTTGATGATGAGTCCGTGTAAGACTGCATCTGAAATTTCCTGAGAAGGAACCTGTGTAGGGTTGCCTGATGATGAGTCTGTGTAAAACTTCATCTGGAAAGGAGGAACCTGTGTAGGGTTTCCTGATGACGAGTCTGTGTAAAACTACATCTGGAATTGAGAAGGAACCGGTGTAGGGTTTCCTGATGATGAGTCCGTGTAAAACTTCATCTTGGAAAGGAGGAACCTGTGTAGGGTTTCTTGATGATGAGTCCGTGTAAAACTACATCTGGAATTGAGGAACCTGTGTAGGGTTTCTTGATGACGAGTCCGTGTAAAACTGCATCTGGAAAGGAGGAACCTGTGTAGGGTTACTTCGGGATAAGTTCGTGTAAAACTTCAGGAGGAACCTGGGTAAGGTTACTGTGAGATGAGTTTGGTGTAAAACTTCAGGATGAACCGGGGTAAGGTTACTGTGAGATAAGTTTGTGTAAAACTTCAGGATGAACCGGGGTAAGGTTACTGTGAGATAAGTTTGTGTAAAACGTCAGGATGAACCGGGGTAAGGTTACTGTGAGATAAGTTTGTGTAAAACTTCAGAATGAACCGGGGTAAGGTTACTGTGAGATAAGTTTGTGTAAAACTTCAAGATGAACCGGGGTAAGGTTACTGTGAGATAAGTTTGTGTAAAACTTCAAGATGAACCGTGGTAAGGTTACTGTGACATAAGTTTGTGTAAAACTTCAGGATGAATCGGGGTAAGGTTACTGTGAGATAAGTTTGTGTAAAACTTCAGGATGAACCGGGGTAAGGTTACTGTGAGATAAGTTTGTGTAAAACTTCATTCTGAAATATATGATAAAGGACCCGTGTAGGATTTTTCAGGATAAACCCGTGTGAAGCTGCATTTAGGAGAAACCCGTGTAAGATTTCTTCATGATGAACCCGTGTAAAGCTTAATTTGATCGTGCAGATAATTACTCTGTTTAGTTTCCGGAGTTAATATTGAACTTGCTGGAGGTTGTTGATGATAACCATTTTCCCTGAAAAGGTACATGATTAATCGTATATGATGCATGACATGCATTGTATGATGATGTTCTCAAAATAAATGAGATTATGCTGTATGCAATATGTATGCGCACATCATGATGTATGAGTATGAAATGCTATTGTGGTACGTCTGAGTTTGGGAAAATAAATCCCTGACTGTTGTTGGAGAATAAAGAGTTTCACTCGCTGGAGATAACGATCAAAGATGATTGGGAGAATAATCCTGCAGGAGAGAATAACTCCGCTGAGGAATGGACTGACGAGGAAATGACTCTGTGGGGAGTATATACTCTGCTAGAAGATATGCTGATTTGGAGAAATAAAACTCATCTGGGGATGAATTACTGTTGCTGGTGACAGTGAACCCTATTGGGGATTGAATTTCTGTCTATGAAAGGAATGAACTCTGTTGGGGATAGAAAGAACTTCGCTGGGGATGATGTTTCAGTTGCCACTTGCTGAGGATAACCCAGTTAGACTCTTGTGAGGATAACCTCTGAATTTAGCTTAGGAGACTTATTTGTGCTTCGCAGGGGACAAGCTTCCAGAGTCTACTGGGGAAGAGGAGTTGTGGTCCTTTGATTTGTAGTTCTAAGAGGCAACCCAAGTTGGGGAATCCTGGTGTTGTTGGGGAAATAAACCTTGTCGTCAGTCCGCTAGAGAGGGGATATCTTTGCTGAAGTTGTCTCAGCTGGGGAAAGGGGTCAGAGATTAAACCCTTGCTGGGAGTCATCCTATGAGAAGGATTTTGGTGGGAGACTTGTCATTGCCCCTAGTAGCAAGTGTTTTTGGCACTGCCCGGAAATGTTTAATTGTATGTAACCCTTCACTGAGATTGATGTTCAATGCCCCAAGTGACGGAGATGGAGACTTGCCCCTGGTTACTCTGCACTTCTTCAGAGATTTCCTAGAATCTTGACTAGACTGCCCCAGGTGTGCTGGATAGTGACATGTCATGCCCCCTTGTTAATAGGAGATTTGTCAATGGAAGTGTCATCCTTTTTGAAGTGATTTTGTTCACTGAGAGGGCGTTCGTTCATCGGATATTCATTGTGTGAATTTCTCCGCTGTCAAACAAATAGCCAAATGCAAACAGTGATATTCAAATAATGCAAAGTTTATGCTTGCCTCGAAGTTTTGAAAATGTGTTTTTTAGCAGAAAACTCTTTATAAGACAATTTCAACACAAGATTTAGGGCAAAGCCTTACAGGAGTCAGGATACCTTTTGTAACAGTATGCTTTCGAACTAACACATGCTTCAGTTAGGACTTTTGAAGGGTTGTAATGTGGCTTGGTTCACGGTTTAAGAAACAAAGGATAAAGGCTCAAAGTATATTTGTACCCACCCGCTCTTCGTGATGTTCTTCAATCCTAAACTCAGTTAATTGTGCGTCGAACTCTATTCGAATTTGGAACGACGTTTTGGTGATGGTTCACATAAGTTGGATTTTGGAAGGCAATCATTTTTGCAACATTTTTCATGTTGTTGAGGATTTGTAGCGACCTCGTTCTTTTGATTTGTTATCCCTAACTTTTGCCTGACTGTTCCTGTTTTCGAGATTACAGTCAGCGGGATGCCCCAGCTTTCTTAAGCCTCCTTTATAGGTTTTAGCTCAGTGGGCTTTTTTTTCTTTTGGGAGATTGACTGCCTGTGAGATAAGGAACCACCACTATCTTTTGATTCCAGAGGAATGCTTTTGATGTCGTTCATTGTATTATGAACTGAGAGTTTTGCGACTTCAATGCGCATCTTTTGAATTAACTGAGAGACTACCATGCCCCTGGTTTAAATTAAAGGTTTCAATTTGTGTTTAAAACAGAAAACTCCTACTTCTTTGGCTCGAAGGGGTTGACTAGGGATTATCTTCCTTATAACTCCACTGTTTAGGATTTGAAAGAAATGCCTGTACATCGTCAGCAAGGTCTGTCCAAAAGCATACTGTATGAGATTATGGCATTGTTTCGTCATCCTCCCTCTAAAGGCTTGTAACTTTTAGCAAGAGTTGAATGTCATAAAGTGAGTAAAAAGCATAGTTTAAATGTAATTAAAATGATTGGATCAAATCAAGACAAACATATGCAACGCATTAATGAAACAGAGTTTGGCATTAATAGATAATTGTTTGAATAACAAAGAGATTACAACTTGAAAATTCAAATGAAACAAAGACATTCTCAATGATTTGGCGTAGGAGCAGTGATTATGCTAGAGTCTCCAGAGGACCAAACTCAATCTCCTTGGCATCAATCAAATTCTGAATCTTGTACTTCAATGCCCAACAATCGTTAGTATCATGCCCGGGACTGTCAGAATGATAAGCGCAGGTCGCATTAGGATTGTAATTAGGAGAAGAAGTCTTGGGGTTTGGGTGAGGTCCTATCAATGTAATTAGATTCATCCTCAACAATTGTTGCAACACTTGAGACAACGGCATGTTGATGTTGGTGAACTGTCTTTTAGGCTCATCTGGCTTTCGTTGATTTCCCCTTTGCTGTTGTCGGTGTGATGCAGAACCAGAAATTAGGACTGCCCCTACGTGTTGGTCATGGCGACCCTTTTGACCATACACAGCATTGGACTCTTTCTTCCCATTGTAGGGCTTTTTCTGAGCATCAGAAGGTGTAGCTTCTTGAATCTTCCCACTTTTGATGCCAGCTTCGACCCTTTCGCCGGTCAGTATTAGCTCGATGAATCCGGCTGAAGAGTTTTCGATCAAGTGTTTGAAATAGGGACCAGACAAATTCCCAAGAAACATATCCACCAATTCCCTATCAGACGGAGGGGGTTGGACTCTTCCAGCAAGATCTCTCCACTTCTGAGCGTAGTCCTTAAAGCCTTCGCCTGTAACCATAGCCATACCCTGAAGCTGAGTACGCGTGGGAGCAAGGTCGGCATTATACTGGTATTGCTTGTAAAAAGCAGCAGCAAGGTCCTCCCAGTTGCAGATGTTAGCTCCTTCTAGTTGACAGAACCATTCAAGTTGAGTCCCTGACAGACTATCTTGAAAGAAATGAACCCAGAGATTTCTATCAGCAGTATAGGGTTGAATCTTCCTCACATATGACCAGAGGTGTAGCTTTGGACAGAAAGCTCCGTCGTATTTGGCAAAGGCATGTGCCTTGAATTTATGGGGAATCACCACCCTAGAGGATAGACCTAGATCTCCGAAGTCCAGACCGGGCACCTTCTGTATTTCCATAGTGCTCAAACGGTCTTCCAGCTGTTTGTACTTATCCTCAGCAGGAGGATACTGTTCTTCATCATAGTCCGTCTCGTTGTCGGAGACCATAGGGCTAGGAGCCCTTCTTTCTTGTGGACTATCCTTCCCCCCAGATGAGGTGGTCAGATCAACTTCATTCTGCAGCCCATTTCCAAACCTGCGTCCAGTATTGAACAGGATGGTCCTCTTCTTCTTCTTCTTCCTCTCTTTCAGAATCAGGGTCTTTAGGTCCTGCTGGCCCTTAGCTAGGCTCATGACCAACTCTTGAAATTGGGCATTCTGGGCCTGGAGGGCCTTGATAGCTTGCTCGGTTGTAGGTTCAGTAGACATGATGATTGCTGAAATAAACAACAAAGAAGATAAGAGACCTGTACTGGGAGACCTGTTATGCAATGATATGTATGATATATGTATGCAATGTTTTCAAGGATCTCGCGGGGTAAACAAGAAACTGTTAGAATTTGAATCTTGTAGCTTTGATTAAATGAACTTCAAGAGTCGAGCTCACCATATCGAGTGGGTCATAGCCCCTGACTCAAGTTATCGTGCTTAGATTTCTAGACAACTTTGGCTAGAGGAAAATAAATCCCCTTTGCCCCTTGCTGGATATCTGATTTACCATAACCTGCATCATAGACCCTTGAGATCCTTGAAATGGTTAAGGAAATGTTAAGGCATGATGTTATGATGTGTATGCTATGCGTTTAAGCAAAAGTGTCAGATGTTATAAGTAAACCCTGCAATGAGTCCAAATTATCGGATAAGGACTGTAAACAAAACCTGAAATGAACTCATGTTGTCAGATAACAGGAATGTGCAAGTAGTTCAAGTTTGAAGGCACACAAGTCACACAAAAGAGCCCTTAGATTTCAGGCTGGCATGGAGTTTAGGTATTACCCTCTTTCAGTTTCAGTTGGTTAAGACCTGTCCTAAAAAAATAGTAACCGGGTTCTAGAGGATCTCAATATCACTGACTACCCTCAATCGGTCATAATTCCAGTTTAGAAACCTTTTCTTGCGGCCGGAATCATCGCGAGAGTTTAGTCTCAATGAGTGTAGCATACTGCTACTGTTCTATGGCCAAGTTGGTCAATTTAAGGTTCTAAGGTCAGTTGGTGGTTAATGACTCCTTAGAAGACCCATATTCTCCTCGTTTCAACACAAGGGATATCGGTACAGACTAAGGTGCCACACCAATGTAGCTACTGCTTCATCCGTGTCGGTCTATGCCGGACAGATCCCTCACAGTTTATTGCTACTTACCTAAAAAGGGTACCCCCAGATCCGGGTTAGGATCTATAGAACTCCGATACAAGCCCACAAAATTTAAAGCATACAAAGCATACAATTGAAAACACAAGTGATCTAATCCTAAGGTACACCTCACTTATAAGCATCCCCAGCAAAGTCGCCAGTTCTGTGATCGGTGGGAATGAGAACTGACTGTTTTGGAATGTTGGTTCGCGTTTGCGTTTGTTTTTGCAAAATGTCGCGGTAAGCAAGAGTCGCCACCGTCTTTTATTTTATCCAACAAGGAAAGGACAAAAGCACAGAAAAATTCCTTTTCGAGATGTTTCTCGGGTTCGGGAGGTAGATTATAGAAAGGGAAGGTATTATCACCCTTTCTATCCGTGGTTATCCACGGGCTCTTAGGTACTTGCTCACTATATTTTCAAAAGTTTGCTTTTCTTTGTGTTTGTGGGTTTGGAAAGAGTTTTGTTTTTGAAGAGAGTGTAAGTGCGAAAAGTTTGTTTTTTTTTAAAAGGAGCAAGTACTTAAGAACATCTACCTACTCAAAAAGGAATTAAACTGTGAAAATGTCCTTTAGACAATGCTATCCCACTATTGAGGAGTAGGTAGCATCGTCGTTGGAGTTTTCGGGTCAATTCGATTTAAGGGACGTGTGGTCACTAAAGCAATGTTAGGATGCTTTAGCGGTAACCCTAATGTCTTAGATCATTTTTATCGAGGCAACCGTTTCGAGGCAACTTTGATCTTTAGACAGGAGGGCGACCTCTAAGACTTCCGATACTCAATGACCACGTTCGAGGCAACCAACTGAGGCGTACCCTAAGAGTGACATGTGCAAGTGTATTATTTTTCAGTTATATTATCTTTGTACATGTTATGGTGAGCTACGATTGATTTAAAATTAAAGGTTAATCTTGTCATGCAATCCTAGTTAGCATACATCTAAACAGTTAATATATGTACAGGAATTTAAAGTGCAGGAATTGTAAATCCTACGCTATTACAAAGCTTCGGGGAGGGGGATTATTTACATGTCCAAAAATTAGGGAAATAAAAGCAGTAAAGTAAAAGTCTTAATTTAAGCTACCACAAACCAGTAAGCAGTTACAATAAAATAAACGCGCGTGAATCTAAAAAAATCCTAAGAATAAGAACTCTTTTTTGTTGTTTTATTTTATTTTTTGGGAAAATGCTAAATGTTCAATTAAGTCAAATTTAATTAATTAAAAATACTGATTAAAATTAACTCTAAAACAAACCTAATATTTTTTGCATTTTTTGGTTTATGAAAAGGATTGAATTTAAATAAATCCTAAGTCTACGGATTTTAAAATTGGAGAAAATAAGTTAAAATAATTAACTAAATTAAATCCTAATTCTAAGTTACTTATTTTTATGATTTTTATGTTGATTAAAAAAAAACAAATAAAATGGTCAAAACGAAAATGAAATCAGGCAGTAAATCAAGAAAAAAAATGATTCTGGAGGCCTGGGTCGAAAGAGGTGTATGCTGTCTTTCGACTCAGTGAAGAGGCTGGATCGAAGGTGCATGAGGGGCTGCACTCTGAGGGTGTTCGATCTAGACATGTCATCCTTCGATCTGGAAGTCCTGGGTCCAGTTCGAAGCTAAGCTGCTGAGCTTCGAAACTCTGAACAGGATCCTGAGAATATATTTCCTGCAAAAAATGAAACACGTGATAAAGGTCCAGGGGGGACTTTACCCCCTGATTCGAATCTCCTCCCTATTCGCACCTGCTGAATCTGGGTCTGGGTTTATTTTATCCTGGGATTCGAAGGAGAAACTCAGATTGTGCCAATGGCACAATCTCATCTCTGCGCTGTAGCTTATATGTAGCACATTAAATCATTCACAAACAACAGTAATAACGTGAATATGCAATCAAAGATCGAAATGAGTTTGAGATTAGATTTCTTTTTATCAAACAGAAGTGCTTTGATCTATGATTCTGAGTGTGGAATGGCTGGTGCAAGGATTGGGTATGGCTTCCTGGAAGTGCTGATGATTTTTGGCAGCGTATCTCCAAGTTCTCCCTGTTTCTTTTCTCTATTTTTTCTGTATATTTTTTCTGTATATTCTCGTCCTCTCTGTTTTTTTTCGTCTGTTGTAATGTGCCACTGACCCTTGTATTTATAGGAGTGTGAGGGTCTTGTAACGGCAAGAGACAGCCATTTAAACAGGCCATTAAAGCCAGGAGACAAGAATCAGACACATTAAATTATTTCCTTTTTTGAAATATTCATGTCTCTTTGGAATCTGGAATGAACCTGGACATGTTTTGATTTTCGAATGCCTTCAAGCCATGCTCTTCGATTGGCCTTGAGTTGCCTCCTTCGAATGGAATTCTCATGTACCTTTCGAATGAGCCTTCTGAATGCTTCTTCGAATGGGCTTGAGTTGCTTCCTTCGAATGGACTTCCCATGTATCTTTCGAATGGGCCTTCTGAATGCTTCTTCGAATGGTCTTGAGTTGAACAGAAACACTCTGGTCGAATCAACTCTTTAGGAACAGAAAAGGCAAGAATCTGGCCTTTAACTCAGGAATTAAATCCACAATCAGCATTTAATTATTTCCATATTTGCAAGGGAAACATGCCATTTTCTCATGTTCAGTGTACCTGGACATGTTTTCTGAGTGCCCTTTGATGGCCTCTTCCAAATGGCCTGGGAGGTGTTCTTCGAATGGCCCTTGTCCAAATATAAATCGAAGGATCCCAATTGAAAGGCTTTGTTAACAGGCCAATCGAAAGGTGCTGTTCATGCCAATCGAAGGACATGGTTAATCATGCCTATCAAAGTGCTTGTCCATAATGCCAATCGAAGTGCTTGCAGAATGCCAATCGAAATGTCTTTCAGAGTGACAATCGAAAGGTCTTTCAGAATGCCAATCGAAGTGCTTGTCCATAATGCCAATCGAAATGCTCCTTCAGAATGTCAATCGAAAGGTCTTTCAGAATGCCAATCCAAATGTACCTAAAGCACCACTCAAAAATTTTCTTTTTCCTTAGGCAAGAGTTTGTGATCAACCATGCAGGGGGAAGACTTTGGAAAACATGAGAGGGCAAATTTTGGTGTGCAACAGGTTCCATGCAGGGTTATTATAAAATATTAAGGCCGGATCATAACAACAACCAATGTATGGCAAGGCGGACATCCTGAGGAGGTTAAGGTTATGGATTCAATACCTACCCCTATTGGTTTTGGTTTTCTTCCTTTCTATTTATCCTTTTACTTATTTTCATTCTTTCTGTTTAAAACTTTTTTCATAAAACCTAACATTTTTCACAAACCTTTGATTTTTCATAATAAACTCGAATAATTAATTTTTGGTTTTTTTAATTTAATTTTAGGTTTTAAATTAATTTTTGGTTCAACACCCACCCCTGACATTTGCACCCCTGACATTTGTATTATTTGTATTTTCTAACCCTATTTTCCATTGATGCTTCTTCCTCTATCTATTTTTTGGAAAACTTAATCCTTTTTTGTTAATCATTAAATATAAACTTTTTTTAAAACCATTTTTTTATTAATTAAAATTAATTAGGTTTTAGGTTTTTTTTAATTAACTTTTTTTTCAAAATTAACCTTTTTTTTAATTAAAATTAATTAGGTTTTAGGTTTATTTTTAATTAACTTTTTTTTCAAAATTAACCTTTTTTTATTATTAATTAAAACTAATTAGGATTTAGGTATTTTAATTAACATTTTTCAAAATTAATATTTTTTATTAATTAAAATTAATTAGGTTTTTTAGGTTTATTTAATTAATTATCATAAATTATTTTTTCATAAAAAATCACCAAAACATTTTCTTTGCTATTTTCATCTTATTTTTATTTTCCTAGATAAAGTGTATAGGACGCGTTCAACTGTAATAGCGTAGCTTTATTTTCCCCGCTTTTTTCCCATCATTACCATGTAATTGCTTTCGGGGTGTAATAGTTTTAGGATTTCTTTTCCGTACTCTTCACTATTATGTAACTGCTTCTCGGATGTAATAGTTTTAGAATTTCTTTTCCGTACTCTTCACTATTAAGTAACTGCCCCAAAGCTCTGTAATAGCCTAGGTTTACATTTCTGTCTTTACCTTCAGCTACTATATTTTATGCAATGCTTAGATTAATAGGATATTATGGAAAGATAAAAATGAACAATATAAAACCCTAATTGCAAGATAAATAACTGAACTGAATCATTTGCACACTCGCACCTCTAGGGTAACCTCACTTGTCGCCTTCGGAAAAACAATTGTCATGTCCCTCGAACATAGGGATACCCTTAGCAAAGACCCTCGGTTAAAGTCATCATAAATATCATAGTCCCTCAATGTCCCTCGAGTTTCCTACGAGAAATGATCTTGTCCCTCGATGTTGCCTACGAATATATGATGACAGTCCCTTCGAACTACTAAGGTATCCCTATATTTTGCCTTCTATGACCATAACGTGACCCGCGCTTGTCCTTCACACATCCAACGATAGGGTTACCTACTCACTAATAGTAGGATAGCACTATCTAAAGGGTAGGAGGAAAAGAACATCCTTTTTCGAGTAGGTAGATTGTTCTTAAGTACTTGCTCAAAATCTGATTGTATACACTTACACACTTTCAAAACTACTTTCAAAACGCTTTATCACACTCTTGACGACTGATCAAGAGTTACCATAAAGCAAACAAAATCTTTCAAAACACACAAGTACAAACAATTTTCAAAAATGAGCAAGTACCTAAGAGCCCGTGGAAAACCACGGATGGAAAGGGTGTTAATACCTTCCTTTTTCATAATCTACCCCCTTACTCAGAAAATCTCGAAAAAAGTCTTTTTCTGTTCTTTTCACCCTTTCCTTTGTTGGATAAAAGAAAAATCGGTGGCGACTCTTGCTTACCGCAACATTTGCGAATAAAAAATGCAAACCAGTATAACCGTCGGTTCTACATCCGTATCACACTGGGCATGAATCAGACACTAGGAAATATCAATATATTATGAAAACAAAACATAAATTTGAAATTTTACCAAGGATGAGATGCTTCGACTGGGCGTGAGAATATTTCCTGCAGACTTCAGGGAATGAATGGAGCGTTGTTGAAACTTCCTTCGATTGGGACCACGTATGAGGATTTTGACACCTTTGGGGTGGTTTATGGGGCAGCATATGTGTGTAAGCCTCCATTTGGCTTGCAAGCACGCTGCTTATATAGAGTAGAAGGGATGGGACAAGAAGACAATGGTTTAAACAGCCATAAATAAATGTTTTCAAAGCCATGAATAAAGTTTTGTAACATTGCAAAAGTCATGGAAACTTGTCCCTTTTTGAATTTGAATGAACCTAGAGACGCTTCCCTCTTTCGAACGCCTTCAATCCCTGCCCTTCGATTGGCCTTAAATTTCAACCTTCGACTGGCTCTTTTGAATGGACTTTCTGTGTATGATTTGTGCCCTCTTCTAATGGACCACCAAGGTGTGTACTTTGAATGGCTATCATGCACGTTGAAGTGTGTACAATTGTTTAAAAGGGGGCCATTTCCCAGTCGAAACTGGCACAAAGGCATCTTATGCCTTGTGGATGCTAGCATGAGGCAAGCTAAAGCAGGCGTAGAAGAGGAAATTGCCTAAGCGAAGCTGGAACAAAGGTAGCAATTGCCTTGTGGGTCGAAGGTAACTTTTTTGCCTGGAGAATCAAAATAAACTTTTTGCTTGGTTAATCGAAGGTAACCCTGAAGGAGTCTTGGCCTTGTGTGCTGAAGGCAAGCTGAAGAATGGGCCTTTGCCTTATGAATCGAAGACCAGTGAGATGGGCCTTTTGCCTTGTGAGTTGAAGGTATATTGATGGGTCTTTGCCTTGTGAAACCAAGGCAAGCATGAAGAGTCATACGTGCGCTAGTGACAAGCTAAGGGGCCTTTTTCCCAGTAGGAGCTTTGTGAATCGAAGGCCAGTTTGAAGAAGTTCTTGCTTTGTGCGCTGAAGGCAAGCACAGAGGGATAATTTGCCTAGTCGAAACAGGAATCAAGCTTTATCAAAAGATTTCAAATGCCCAATCGAAGCAACAATTAATCTTGCTCCAAAGAAACCAAATGCCCAAACAAAGCAAGAATCCAGCTTGTATGCAGGTAGCCATTGCACTGTGAATCAAGCCAGCATACAAAGCCAATGGTGCAATCGAAGGAGCACTGATCAGGAGGCCTTTCCCTTTTGGATCAAAGGAGATTGTTTCAAAGGCAACGCATGCCCAGTCGAAGCTGGTATATAGCAAATAAGCAAAATACCAATGCTTCAATCGAAGCTTGGAAATTTAAGGCAAGCTTGGAGGAGGTTAGGCGCTCAATCAAAGCCTGTCAAAATGCCAATTGAAAGACACCTTGTTCATGCCAATCAAAAGACCTTGTTTATCTTCAAAAAAAATTATTTTTCTTTAATCAAGTGTTTGTAATCACCTATGTAAGAGAAAAACCTTAGGAAAATATGAGAGGGAAAATTTTGGGGTACAACATCCGGGAAGAAGATCCTTCCCGTTCGGGTAACTTTACTAGTTCTGACATATTTTCGACATTGGGATTGGTAACTTCAAAATCTTAATCTTCGGTAATCCATGGATCTTTCCTAACACCATGGTAATAAAATTATGCTCCATAGTTCCAGGGAACAACCTTGTCTGAGGAATAAGGGAATGGCCCTAGTGCAGTAATGATCAGGGGAGCCACCCTCGGTTTGGAAGGAATCTTTATAGGACCTCTAGAGGTGATCCTTATAGAAGTATTGGAAATTGAGATTATAGAAACATCTTCAAGTCTTAGTTATTGAGACATACTTTCATGCAAACTCTTCATAGACTGAGTTTTCTTGAACATAATTTCATGGCTATCAATCAAGCCTTTAATACCCTTCTTCAGCCACATACAACCATTAGTTTGGGATGCACAATGGTAACAATTTTCAAGACAACCTGGAAATAAACTGGCTCGCAACAGATTCTTCTTAATGATCATCAAGGGAGTGGTCAAGTCACTTATGGTGGAGACATAATAAATATCGTCAATAGAATTAACACCTCTACCATGAGTGGGCATGGACGCAGTAATCACATTAGGGGTCTCGGGAGGATCAAATTCAATTTCTTTTGCATCAATCATATCTTGGATTTTGTTTTTCAAAGCCCAACAGTTGTTGGTGTCATGCCCAGGACTGTTCGAATGATAGGCACATCTTGCATTTAGGTTGTACTTCAGAGAGGATGTGTTGAGATTAGGAGGAGGATCTCAGACTGTTATGAAGTTAGCCTTTAACAAATGTTGTAATGCTTGAGCCAATGGCATATTAATTCTGGTGAATTGCCTTCTTGGAGTGTATGACCTTCGTTGGTTGCCTTGTTGTGATTGTTGAACAGACGCCAGATTAGAAATCAATACCGCCCCTACAGATTGATGGTGATCATTCTTACTACGACTCTTCTGGCTATAGACAGCGTTGGTTTCTTTCTTTCCAACAAAATGCTTCTTCACAACATTAGAAGATGTAGCCATCGAAATCTTCCCTCTCTTAATACCACTTTCAACTCTTTTGCTTGTCAAAATTAGCTCAGCAAACCCCGATGAAGAACTCCCAGTCAGCAGGTTAAAGAATGGACCCGTCAGAGTGCCCATGAACATATCCACTAACTCCCGGTCAGTCAAAGGAGGTTGTACCCTTCCATCCAGGTCCCTCCATTTTTGTGCATACTCATTGAACCCTTCATTCAAACCCATGGACATGTTTTGCAATTGCACACGAGTTGGCGCCAGGCCAACATTATATTCATACTTCTTGTAGAAAGCAGCAGCCAAGTATTCCCATGTATGGATATTGGTTCCTTCCAGCTGATAGAACCAATCAAGTTGAGTATCGGACAAGCTTTCTTGAAAGAAATGGACCCATAATTTCTGGTCAGCAGTATGAGGTTGGATTTTTTTAACACGCGACTTCAGATGAAGCTTGGGACAAGAGACCCCATCATATTTAGCAAAGATAGGGACCTTAAATTTGTGAGGGATGACCACCCCCAGGATCAAACCTAGCTCTCCAGGTATTTTCTAGATTTCCACAGCTTTGAGATAGTCTTCTAACTGCTTGTATTTGTCATCTGCAGGAGGATACTATTCGTCGAAGTAGTCTTTATCTTTGGAACCCTTATTATTTTTACCTTCACCCCTGAAACTTTTATCATCCTCCTCTTGGTTGTCATCTTCCTCAGAGGAAACATCTTGAACTGGTTGAGCATGACCTTTGAATCTTCTTCCCATGTTAAGGATAACAACCTGCTTCTTGGTCTTCTTTTTTATGGTGAGGAGCGCCATCATCTCTTGTCGCCCTTTAGCCAGATTCAGAAGAATATCTTGAAATTGTGTATGCTGAGTTTAGAGATCCTTGGCAGTTTGTTCGAGAGCCATCTTATACTGAAATAAACAGTAAATAGATAAGGAAACCTGTATCAGAAAACCTGCTTATGAAATGATGCAAGATATGTGGATGCAATATTTTCAAGGACTTTTAAGAGATTTAAATTTTCTAGCCCTAAAGGGAACATAAAAAAAGATTGCATTAATAAGTTCAAAATTACAATTGCCTTTTAGGCTTACAATGAAAATCAAAAGGGTCTCAAAGAGACAATAATATGAACTTCTAAAACCTAAGACTCAAGTCTCCCACAAACGCTTCCTCTTTGTGTCGATGTACGCATTAATACTTTGCTCCTCGTGAAGTCGCTTTGTGAGCTCCAACACTTTCTTTTCACTGGCATAGAATTGAGCTTCAAAGGTGTCTCGTTCTTCCTTAAATTGAATTCAAGACTTGTGCAATTCCTCAAGGTCAGTAAGCATGTCTAAATGGAGGATGGTATAAGGAATATCCCCCTCAGTAACAGGCTCCACAATTACTGGTAAGACAGTGAGATATGGCATCATATGGTTTTGAGAACGAGCTTGTATCCATTTGAGGTAAGGCTCCAAAGGGATAGAATTCTTATGTCCTAAAGTATTTCTATCAATCTTGTTTACCATGGCCGAAGCTCGCATAAACCTTTTACGATAACCTTGAAAATTGTTCTCGTAGTCGAACATGATACTATGGATAAGTGAGTCATGAGAACCATCTCTTCAAGCATACCCAAATTCTTGTAGAACCAGAGAAGGATTATAAGTAATATCTATCCTAATGCCAAGGAGTGGAACATTAGGGAATTCCCCACAACGGTTAATGATAGTAACATCTTCCAGAGATCGGGAACACCAAAAGATATCCGAATGAGAGAGTGACATCATCCTTTGATACCAACTCAAACCTCGTTCATTATTCAATACTGATTAGGCAAGGTGAAAAATAAACCACCTTGATAGCAGAGGTATGCAACACATAAGAGTCCCTCGCTTCCTCATAGTACGGGTGTGAAGAGAATGTAGAATGTCTCCAAGCAAGGTAAGCACAGGGTTATGAGAAAGAAATATTTTAACGACATTCACATTTATGAGTTGGTCTGGATTAGGGAATAACACCAACCCATAGATTAGCAAAGCCAAAATTTCTTCGAAATCTTGAAAACTCATAGCATCCAAAAACAGTTGAGCCTTCTCTAACATAAACTTAGCTAGAAAACCCTTAACTCCACTCCTTGTTTCCCAATTTGATACAATGTCGGACCGCTTCAGATGTAAGGCTGATGCAATCTCTTCAGGTTATGGCTCTTTCTATAAACCGGTGAAAGGTATTTGATTAATAATAGGCACTCCTAGTAATTGAAAAAATTCCTCCATCGTGGGTACCAACTGATAATCGGGAAAAGTGAAGCAGTGATGCACATGGTCAAAGAACTGGAATAGAACACTCATCATATCTTCTTCAAAACTCGAGGTAACCAAACTGAGTAGTCAACCATTCCTTTTGATGAATGGAGAACTTTTGGGAACCCTTGAGACTAACTCCTTAAGTTGAGAAGGTATCTTTGCAAAACTGATTCGGATAGTTTTTCTGCAAACGAAAGCCATAACCTACAAAACATATCAAAGATAAATCCCTAGGTCCTTGAAATGGTTAGTGAAAATGATATGGTATGATGTTATGATGTCATGTTTGAACAATTAATCAAACACAAACAAGACACACAAAGCCTTAGGTTTAAGCTTGCATGGAGTTTATAGGTAAGTACCCTCTTGAAGTTTTAGTTGGCTCAACCTGTCCTAAAAGAAGTAACTAGGTTCTAGGAGCCTCAATATCACTGATCTTTCTCTCAGGCATTGTTTCAGCACAAGCATATAAATTGCGACCGGAATATCCCGAAAGTCCAATATCAATGAGTGTAGCATCGAGTATCAACCAACTTTAGTCTGTACCAAAGTCAGTTATCTCACTACTTTCTAATGGCTAAGTTATGTAAACTAAGGTTCTAAAGTCAGTTAGTGCTTATGACACCATGCAGTAGTCCAGTATTATCCTTGACTTACTCAAAGGACACCGGCACCAACCAACGTGTCGCAATAACATAGCCATCGATTCAACCATATCGGTCTACGTTGTACACTTTCCACAATCTATTTCTACTTATATAAAATTCCCCTAGATCCGGGTATAGGATCTATACAAGAAATAAAACCAATCATATTCTGAAATATAAAGCAAACAAGGCAAACAAGTAAAGCAATAAAGGTGATCTATCTCTTAAGGTAACCCCACTCTTAGTTTAATCTCCCCAGCAGATTCACCAATTCTATAATACGGTGGGAGAACTGAATTTTAGTTTTGCAATTTATCATAAATGTTGTGGATAGCAAGAGTCACCATCAACTTTTATTTTGTCCAATAAAAGAAAGGGTGAAAAGAACAGGAAATACCTTTGAGAATTTTCTTGAGTTCAGGGGGGGGGGGGGGGGGGGGTAGGTTATGAAAAGGGAAGGTGTTAGCACCCTTTTCATCTGTAGTTATCTATGGGCTCTTAATTGCTAGATCACTTAAAAAATGGTTTGTGTTTGTGTATGTTTGAAAATATTTTAAAAACGCCTAAGTGCGGCAATTTTGTAATGATTCTCGTATCGTTGAGAATGTATACAAAATGTTTGTTTTGAAAATATTTATTGGATGAAAGTGTTTGTTTTGGAAATATGTTTTGAAAATGCCAATGTAAGCCAGTTTGCTTTATAATAACCCTTGTATCAGTCCTCAAGAGTTTTTATAAAGCATTTTGGAAGTTTGAAGTGTGGAAATTGTTTTAGTTTGTGAGCAAGCGATTACGAGTAATCTACTGTTTACCTTGGGTTTTGGTAAACAACCGCTGATCCTCCAAATGGTTACTTATTTGGTTACTCGCAGGATCGATCAGATTGATCCTATGGACATAGGTTGATTTTGAAGTTTGATTAAATTGGATAAGGCTTTAAGTAAATTGTTTAAAGTAAATTGCATAAAGGAAAGGCTTGGTAAAATAAACAAGGCTTTAAAGTAAAGGTTCGACAGGAATTTAAAGGAGAAAAGCAAGTAAAATACTGGAAAGGTAAATGACTTTAATTGATAAAATTGGTGTTTCACACATACATTTCTCAACAATTCTTTCGCTCACACTGGGTACTTGAATCTAAATGAGTGACTATGTATCTATTTGTGAACACACGCGAGAAACTACATATCTACTCCTATTTATACAAAAACATTCCAAGTAACCGTCGGGCAGTTACACTGCTTCGAGATCAAGCCACTTGGCACGTTCTCCATGCTCGACGCTCCAGATCCTTGCACGTTTGCACGTAATAACTGTTGGAAACCGTTTTCCCTCCAAAGCTTTGAATTTCAAACTGCTCCACTCTGGACCATCGAACACCTTCATCAGAAAGCGTCTTCGACGAAAACTCCTTCGACGTCGAAGGCAATCAGCCTTCTTCCTTGGAAGAAATCTTCTAAGTATTTTGCCATCTTTCGACGGGCACTTCGACAGGCTTAGCCAGTCGAAAGCATCTTTCAGCTCTTAATGGCTGCCATCAATCAAAACAAAGGTGTCGAATTTAGGAGCCAACAAATTGCCCCCCAAGAATGCCTTATTTCGACTCTGAAAGAAAAAGGCATTCTTTGAAAACGCCATTCGACACCTGTTTTTCCACGCTTAGTCACAAGTTAACTTGTGCACTTTTTGTTGCTTTTTACCAACTATTGGCAATCCCAAGAAACCATCATTGATTTGATCCTAGGACGTCACTTTCAGTACGGCGTGCAGTACCAAACGTCACTTCAGAATTTGTCATTATGACAAATCCCAAAAACGAGGACGCACGCTGCGTCTCTCTGTTTCTGCAGAAACGGCCAAAACAACAGGATGCTGCCACGCGTCCCACTAATTCCTGCAGCATTAAATGACATTTAATGTCCTCGTTATTGGGAATTTCTCCCACTACTATAAATAGTGATGAATATCCCATTGTGGGACTTTTTACGCAAACTAGCCCTCAAACTCCCTTGCTTTCATACAAACTTGCTCTCTTTGCAGAAAAACTCTTCCTTTTTCATTCCATCTTCATCTTCAACAATGGCCTCCGCTTCTACTGCCCCCAAGACTAACGCACCAACTGAACAACTTGCTAAGCCCAAGGTCTTTGTTACTGCTCCGGTAGTGAACTCTACAGGGAAACGAAGGGTTCCTGAACCTTCTGACATCTCCGTTCGCGATGCTTACTCGCGTCACTTGATGATCCCGGTTGGATACTCCAACCAGATCTTCGCAATGTCTGGCCCCATGAACCCAAGCATCTCTGAAGCTCTGAAGATCAAGAGCTATTTCCCCATTGTCGAGAAACTCAAGCCAATAGCATGCGCCAAGAAGGACGCAGAAGACAACGAAGACCCTACACGCGAGAAAATCGACCTCCGTTTCTTCAACAGAAGTGTTAGGGTCTTCAGGTCTTGCCCTAATCTGACCTCTGACTATATTGCTTGGCTAACAAAGTTGGAGAAACATCAAACTCCAGTCTGGAAGGAAATGGGAATCTTTGACCTAGTAATGCTGTCGAAGACAGGCTTAAACTACTCCCCAGAGATGCTTATAGCTTCGCTGTTGTTTTGGGATTACTCTCACTTCACCTTTCACCTTCCATGTGGGATGTTAACCCCCACACTCTTCGACGTAGCGGCCATTACTGGCCTTCGACCAACCGGAGATTACTTCGACCCGGAGGAGATTTCGGAGGACCAAATTGGCTTCTCTGAGACCAAGCCAACATACACCACCTTTATCAACCATTATCACGACAGGTCGACGGATACAGTGTCGGATGTCGAACACATAGCGTTTCTAGCCTTATGGCTAACTCGCTTTGTGTTCTGCTCGAAGTCTCTACAAGTGACCAAAAAGATGGTCACTCTTGCCACCCAACTGCATCACCGCCAAAACATCTGTTTGGCAGAACTAATTCTGGCCAGTCTTTATGACTCAATCAGCAATGGGGTTACTCTCTTGAAACATATCGAAGATAGGGCCAGTTTGCTACTCGCTGGGCCTTTCTGGCTACTTCAACTGTGGCTCAACGCCACTTTCGAATCTTTCTTACCCAAGAAGATTCAGATAAATGAACAAGCCCCAGCGATAGCTAATAGACGTATCGAAGGAATTAGGCTGGCTCTACTGACACCTGTGGAAGATGGGCTGGAGTTTCAACAAACCTTCACTAACTTCGTTCTGATGTTCGCTCGAAGGAAGGAATTTGTTTCAACTATGGCTCCATTTGCTCAACGAAAGGTGGGGCCAGCATGGTTCACAAGGCCACATCCAAAGGAGTCGAGTGGTCCCAATGTCGATGAGCACACTGTACTTTGGGAGGCGTTCCTGACACCCAGGATCATGCCTCTTCGATTTAAGAGTTCTAAGACTCATTTGAGTCTGCTTGCCTATCAACCAAATCTGGTATCTCGCCAGTTTGGTATCATCCAAACCCTGCCTTCTCCTATTTTTCAAAGAGAGAAGTCAATGTTGTACTTCTGCAACGATTATACAGAAGACGCTGCCATCACGCATATCGGAAGATATGCTGGTCGAACAATCCTCTCGCTGTTTAACTACCAGCTTAATTTCCTTTGCTCACCATCCTTTGAGGAGTGGTGGAGAAGCTATTATGCTGAGTACTTCTTCGACGAGAAGGACTTCATGGCAGAGTTGCAGAAGTCTTTTGTCCTTGTGTTGGACAAAGTAAAGAAATGTAAGTTCATGCTCTCACATTACTTTTTATCTTTCTCTTCGACTGTTAGCCTGTTAACTTTCCTTTTCGCTTTCAGTTGTTCGAAAACCCCTAGCCAAGAAGGCTACAGAAGGCCCACAAGGAGGAGTCCCTTCGACAAAACCTCCACCGCCGGCGAAGACTATAGCGCCGGCGAAGACAACAGGCAACCAACAGGGGGAAGGCTCTTCGAGGAGGCCTCCTGCATCGGTAACCAGATTTTCTTCATTTTTCTTCTGGCTTTCGATTTTTTATTTTCGATGTAATTATTCAATCGAATTCCTATTGGTTTTCTAGGCCCCTTCGCCCAAGAAAAGGGCAGCATTGGTGGTCGAATCGGGGAGTGATGACGAAAGTGATTCCCCTCCTACTCCCTTAAAGAGGCGAAAGTTAACGAAGGGCGCTTCTGTTCCTACTCCTGCCCCTGAAGGTCGAACCGTCAGAATAAAGGTCGCTGTGAGAAAGCCTAGGCCACCTCCAGTGATCATCGAGGAACCAACTGAGGAGGAACTGAACGCTCTTCTTACCAAGCCTGTCGAAAGTGACAATTCCAGCCCTGGGGCTGAAGTTAATCCACAGGTAATCTATTTTAGGCATAGATACCAGTATTCGATTGTATCTCTTTCGACATCTGAAGATTTGTCTTCTTTCTCTTTTTCAGGACACTACTGAAAGTTCCCCACCAAGGACTTCAGAAACTCTAGAATCTGCTGACCTTAGCAGGCCTCAGGAAAAAGATTTGGGCAATGACGAAGCCCACACTGAGAATGAGGCCAATGCTGAAACAGTGGAGAAGACAACAGAAGAACCTGTGGTGGAGGCAACACAGCCAGAAACGGTTCCTGTGGTGGACTTGTCGTCAGAAGAGAATCCTGAAGGAAGAGACCAAGGCAATGACGAAGAGAATCAAGATGCTGTTGACGAAGAGCACCAAGGTGGTACTGGCGAAGAACACCAGGGTGACGCTAGCGAAGAGCCACAAAATGACGCTGCCGAAGGACCCCAAGGTGATGTTAACGAAGAACCACAAGTCGACGCTAGTACCGCCTCAGTCCAAGTCGAAAAGCAACCAAACGAGGCACTCAGCATTCAACCGCCTCAAGCCCAAGATAATACTGTGGCAAGGGTCACCTCCTCAAAGCACAGGTTAAAAGAGGACTTGGAAATCTTGAAACAAACTGACCCTGTCAGCTACCTCAATGCAATCATCGAGAGTAAGAGTTCTTCTGACACTAGTCAGGAAATTCCTACCCTGTCGGGGAAATCTACTGAAACTTCTCCTCTTGATGATGCGTTGGCGAAGGTTAAGGCCCAGTTCTTCAAGAGAGATTTAATGAAGACTTTAGAGGGGGACCCCACTGCTCCATCATGCTTAAAAGAGGTTTTGAATGCTGTTGACTTCGAAGCTGTAGCCCCAGAAATCTCAGACTTAATCATGGAATTACATTCTATGATTGATCAAGTCTCAGCGGATTACAGGCGCCAACGAGCTTTTAACAGTCAGCTCAAAGTGCTGCATGGCAAAAGCTCATCTGCGTGGACTGCTGTCTCAGATTCGACTTCTCGAATTGCCGAGTTGTCGAAACAGAAAGCGTCTGCACAGGAAAGGGTCGATGCTATTGAGCGAGAGAATGTCTCCTTCCGAGCACAAATTGCAGAGATAGAGGCGAAGATAAACGCCAACACTGTACTCCAGGAGGAAATTCTTTCGACCATCCCAGACACTGAGAGCCAGACTGAGATCAAGCAAGGCCTGGAATTCGCTGAGAGGGCTCAAAGCCTCGACGCTCAAATTGCCAAACTGGTGCAAGAAAACTCTTGGTGCAAAAAGAGGTTGGAGCTGCAGTATGCCAAGTATCTTCGACTCAAGAATTCTCTTTCCTTTTGATTGATTCTCTTTTGTAACCATCTTCTGTAATCGTTTTCGACAACAATTGCCATTTTGGCTGAAATTAATAAAATT
The DNA here is from genome assembly GCA_948472305.1 of Vicia faba. Taxonomy (NCBI): domain Eukaryota; kingdom Viridiplantae; phylum Streptophyta; class Magnoliopsida; order Fabales; family Fabaceae; genus Vicia; species Vicia faba. Next base: position 171,336,097 of record OX451739.1, on the reverse strand, counting down.
TCCATTTTGGCATTTTTATGGTTATTTTAGTTTGTTCTTTTATTTATTTTATTTTTATCTCTTGAAGTATAGGCTTATATTTTTTCAAATATTTACCATTTACTCTCAAGAGCCTTTTATCACCACTTATCTCTTCGACCTCATAGGCTCCACCAGAAAAAGTTTGGATAACTCTGAAGGGTCCTTCCCATTTGGGTGACCATTTCCCCATGCTTCGATCCCGTCGATCCATGGGAAGAATTACCTTCCAAACTAAATCTTCAGGCAAAAATACCTTAGGTTTTACCTTTCTATTATAAGAGTCTTCTACTCTTTTCTTCTGAAGCCTGAGTAGGTCGAGAGCGTGTAATCTCTCTTCGTCTAAATCCACCAATTCATCTAACATCATATTCCAATAAACCTCAGAAGGAATATCATAATGCCTCTGAACTCTTGCAGATTGAAGACAAATTTCTGCTGGCAACACTGCATCATGGCCAAAAGTTAGCCTATATGGCGTTGTACCAGTGGCTTCTTTTGGGGACGTTCGACAAGCCCATAAAATCTGGTCTAACGTCTTATGCCAATTCTTTGGTTTCTTCCCAACATGTTTCTTTATCAAGCCAATCACCACTTTGTTAGCTGCTTCGACTTGACCATTCGCCTGTGCATAGTAAGGCGTGGATGTTAGGAGTTTGAAACCTGTTTCCTGAGCAAATTCCTGCATCTTTCGACCGGTGAACACTGACCCTTGATCAGTTGTTATTGTCTCAGGGATTCCATACCTAAATATAATGTTCTTTTGAATAAATTCAATGACATTTTCTTGGTCTACATTGACTAAAGGGACAGCTTCGATCCACTTAGTAAAATAATCAATGCCTACCAATATGTATTTCTGACTCTTTGATGATGCTGGTCGAATCTCTCCAATAAGATCCAACGCCCAACCTCTAAAGGGCCAAGGCTTCACTATCGAGTGAAGTTCGCTTGCTGGTACATGCTGGATGCCTGTATGAACTTGACACTCTTGGCAACCTTTGGCGAACTCAACACAGTCTTTCAGCATGGTGGGCCAATACAGTCCTTGTCGAAACAACAACCATTTCATCTTATGGCCTGCTTGGTGAGCCCCACATGCCCCAGCATGCGTAGTCGAAAGGGCTATGTATGCTTCAGTTTCACTTAAACATTTCAGCAACACCCCTTCAGGCGTCTTCTTGAATAACTCATTACCCATGAGTACAAAACTCAACGCCCTGTATTTTGTTTTTCGTTCTGTCGAAGCTCCTGGATTTTGAAGATAGTCCACAATGGGTTTCCTCCAATCCTGTTCTGACAAATTATCAATGAACGAAATCTCGAAGTTTGAGTGATCAGCATATCCTAGCCTCGTCGATTCCAAGTCTGATGGTGATAGACAAGTTGCTTTTATCTTCTCTCGAACTTCGATTGCTCTTTGTAATCTCGTTTTTGAAATCTTATACCCTGATGCAATTTGTGCCAAGTCATTGGCTATTTGATTTTCGACTCTGGGTATGTGTCGAATATTGACACTTTCAAATTGTTTCAATAAACGATTTGCTATCACAAAGTACATAATAAGATTCTCTCTTATGCATTTATACTCCTTTGTGACTTGCTTGATGACTAACTCTGAGTCTCCCATTATTTCGACTCGAGTTGCCCCCAATTCCAACAATATTTCAAGGCCAGTAATTAGAGCTTCATACTCAGCCTCGTTGTTCGAACAAGAACCTTCTATTTGGTACTTGAATGTTGTTGGAATTTTATCTGGAGAAATAATCAAGACTCCTACTCCTGTTCCATTTTTATGGCTGGAACCATCGAAGTAGAATTTCCAAGGTTCTATCTCCACATAGTTAATATCCTCGACTTGAATAGAGTGGTCGACTATGAAATCTGCAACCACTTGTCCTTTTACTGCCTTAAGAGGCATAAAGGTCAAGGAGTACTCAGTTAATGTTAATGCCCACTTGCCAATTCGACTATGCAAGATAGGTTTCGACAACATGTATTTGAAAACATCAAAATGAGACGAAACGTAAACATCAACTGGTTTTATATATTGTTTGAGCTTTGTACAAGAGAAATACAGACATAGACACAATTTTTCAACTTCGCTATATCTAGTTTCTGCATCATTCAAAACTCGACTGAGATAATAAATGGGTCTTTCGACTCCATTCTCATCCTCTTGGGCTAACATACTTCCCAGAGTTTTGTCAGATGCAGCTATGTACAATCTCATACTCCTATTACTACAAGGAGGCACCAAAATAGGTGGCTTAGTGAGGTACCCTTTGATTTTGTCGAAGGCTTCTTGTTGCTCTTGCCCCCATTCGAACCCCTCTTTATTCAGTCGAAGTAAGGGTGAAAAGGCCTGAGCTTTCCCACTTAGATTAGATATAAACCTTCTCAAGAAATTTATCTTGCCTAAGAGAGATTGCAATTCCTTCTTATTCGATGGCGCTTTCGCTTCCAGAATTGCCTTCGTCTTGTTCTGGTTGATTTCGATTCCTTTTTTGTGGACAACGAAGCCCAAGAAATCTCCAGCTTTCACACAGAACGCACACTTCAAAGGATTCATCTTCAGACCATGTTCTCTCATTCTTTCGAATGATTGTCGAAGGTGGTCAATATGGTTCTTCCTGGAAACAGATTTTATAACAATATCATCAATATAAACTTGCATAAAAGTGTTAATAAAATCATGGAAGATAGTATTCATTGCTCGCTGGTACGTTGCCCCAGCGTTCTTTAGGCCAAAAGGCATCACTACCCATTCGTAAGTGCCTAAGGCCCCAGGGCATCGAAAAGCTGTTTTCGACACATCCTCTTCAGCAATGAATATTTGATTATATCCTGAATAACCATCGAGCATACTCAGGTATTCGTAGCCAGCGGCAGAATCGACTAGCATTTCCGCCACAGGCATAGGATATTCATCTTTGGGGGTGGCAGCATTCAAATCTCTGAAATCTATGCACACCCTTAATGTGCCATTTTTCTTAATTACTGGCACAATATTTGCAATCCATTCGACATACCTTGTAACACGGATGAATTTGCATTTCAGAAGTCTTTCGACCTCCGTTTTGATCTTCGACAATATTTCTGGAGCGAAGCGTCTTGGATTTTGCTTGACTGGCTTCTTTCCAGGTTTGATTGGCAACTGAAGTTCTACCAATCCTCTGTCGAGACCGGGCATTTCGTCATAATCCCATGCAAAACAGTCTTTAAACTCTTTCAGCAATTGGATTACTTCCAACCTAAGTTCTGGATCAATTTTGGCGCTGATGTAAGTTGGCCTATTCTCTGATCCTTCGCCTAAGTTGATTTCTTCTAAAGGGTCTTGTGCTAACATCTTAATGTTGTTCGCCAAGGGATCCTTTTCGAAGCCCAAAGGCTCATCGTCATAGATGGCGTCGAGCCTCTGTTCCTGCATTTCATCTGGCATGATATCAGGAGGTCTTGGATCGAAATCCTTTCCTGGGCCAACAGCAGATAATTGTTGATCATTGGCCTGTGTGGCCATGTACTTTACTTCGGCTTCGAGAGCCGTTATCATCTTGGTTTCGGCCACATAAGCCGAAATTCGCTTCAGAGATTGTGACTCAGTCATTATCACTGAATTCACTTCCCCAACCAGTTGGTTGGATATCAGTTAGCCCACTGAAGTCTATGTGGGACAAGTCTTCTTTTTCCCATTGGAAACCATGCTCAGGATGCAGGTATAGGGAACAAAAGGTGTTTGGCGCTGGCGCCATGTTGAAGTCAGGAGTTGGACATGGCCCTATGTGAGCCAGGTTTTTGTCGAAATCTGTTACACCCAAGTGATTCACTTTGCCAAGGTAGTAACTCTGATCCGCCTCTATGTTTTCGACCATCCCATCTGGACGCCATAGCAGCAGTCTTTGATGCATCGATGAAGGCACAGCGCCAACACCATGAATCCACTCACGGCCTAACAAAAGGTTGTAGTTAGGTTTGGCCGATATGACCATGAACATTGTTGGTCGAAGGATCGACCCAACTTTTATGTCTAGCTGGATCACTCCCATGGTGGTCCCAATGCCTCCCTCATAGTTGGACAGGACCATATTGTGAGGTTTGATTTCTTCATCCCTTTTGCCAATCTTCCTTAGCATAGAATGAGGGATAATATTGATAGTGGCCCCACAGTCGACCAATATTTTGTTCACAGTGGTCTCTTCGAGCTTAGCCCTTATGAACAAAGGTTTGAGGTGATTCTTCATCGCCTCTGTAGGTGGCTCGAAGAAGCCATTTTGTTCCTCTGTAGTGCCATTGTCCATGACAAAATAGCACACTGGCCTGTGTTTGGCCATTTCTTGTTCCACCTCCCAGTCACTGGCTTCGACTTCTACCTGTCGATTGAATTCCCTAGGCAGTACTGAAACAATATTCACCATTATATCCAGAGTATCGTCGGACTCAGCATCATCTTCGTCTTCGACTTCACTTTGGTTAGGCCAAACTAGCCTGTTGGTAACTGGTTCTCTCTCAAGAGGCTTTCTTTGTTTCCTTTGAGGCACATTCGAACTAGTTTCTGCCTTAGGTTCGTTGGCAGCCTCCCTTTCAGCTTTTCGCCTCCTTTGATATCTCCTCCATTGGGATCTCGACATAGGATTTTTTCCTTTGTAGTTGCTGGACACTTGAGCAACCTTGGGTGCAGCAACTTGAGGCTCTTTCTTCTGAATTAAAGAGGAACCTCTTGGCACATCGAAAGAATGCCATTTCTCTTCACTTGGCCTTTTCCGGCCAGATGTTTTGTACCAAGTGTCTGCTGGTACATTTGTTGGAGGCCTAAAAGTCAATGGCCTCTTGTCTTGATTAGAACCCCTCCTGGGATCATGTCGAAGGTCAGCATTCTCCCTTCTCTTGTTCGCTGCTCTCACGCCTTGTATGTGCTCAGCAGCTTTTTTATCAAAGATAGAACTACATCTTGGACATAGCATCACCTCTGATTTCTTCTTCTGGCATCTTTGTAAAAAATCTGCCAAGTTTTCGTTTTCCCTAGGGAAAGCCGTTTTATTTGCCTGCTCTTGCCTTATGGCTTCTTCTGAAGCTTTAGGGTCAGAAAGTTCAACCATGTTGATATTCATTGTATCCTTATTAGCAAGAGTTAGTTGCTTCATTTGTGCCTCCAGATTCTCCGTCTGGCTTTGAACAGTGGCCAAGTGGGAACTGGGCTTTGGTCCAGTTTTTTGTGCTTCAACAGTCTTCGACTTCGGGTCTTCGACCGCTTTCTGGACAACCTCAATTGTCTTCCTGGATAAATTTCCAGAAAAACTGCCAAAGATTGGCATGTTGATGTGGTCCTTTGAGACTTCGACCATGTTAATGCCTGGCTTCTTCGACTGGATCCTGGTTGCCTCTATCATGTTCACCTCAGAGGGTTCAGCATAGTGGGCTTCAGCCTTTAGTGGATTGGAGTCGACAGCCATGGGGGATTTGTCAGCAAACTTTAATCTCCCTTCCTCAATAGCGTCTTGCACAAGATTCCTGAAAAGAAAACATTGAGAAGTTTTATGGCCCAGAAAATTATGATATTTGCAAAAACCTCTCTTCTTTCTTTGATCAAGAGGAGGCACTTTTACCCCAGGGGGTACTATCATTTGGCCATCTTTAACTAGCAAGTCGAATATTTCATCACATTTTGTGATGTCAAAACTATAAGTCTTTTTTGGGAACCTATCGTTGGTCCTGTCTGGACCAATGGGATTTTTCCCATTTGAGGGGACTAATTGTTTACAAGAGTATGGTGGCCCTTGCTTTAGTTCTGCTAAATCGACTTCTCCTTCTTCGACAGCTAAAGTATCGTCGAAGGATTCTAGATCTTCGTCATCCATCTCAACGTACGCTATTCTTTCTCTCTTGTGAGTTTTCGTTGCCTTAGCTTTCTCAGCTTTGAGGCGTTCGACCTGTCGAACTCTATCGGCCAGTTGGGCCATGTCTCTTAGGTACTGGGTGTCTAGCTTCTTCCTAATGGAATAATCTAAACCGCCTGCAGCTATTTCGACCAACTCATGCTCTGGCACTTGTGTAAAACATCTCGCCTTAAGCAACCTAAACCTATTCAGATATTCGTCTATAGGTTCAGTGAAACGTCTCTTCACACTCGCCAGTTCTTTCAGGCTTATCTTGGTTTGCCCCATATAGAATTGTTCATGGAACAATCTTTCCAACTGGGTCCAATGGTGGATCGAATTGGGGGGTAGAGTTGTGAACCAAGTAAAAGCGTTCTTGGTTAAGGAACTTGGGAAGTATTTGATCCTTAGGTTTTCATTATTTGAAATGTCTCCTGCTTCGATCAAATACCTCGCCACATGTTCGACAGTAGATTCTGTCGTGTCCCCAGAGAACTTAGTAAATTTGGGGACTTTGCTTCTAGGAGGTAAGTCAGTTTGTAACACGTATTCTGACAATGGAGATGTAAAGTTGGGCCTTCGAAAGCCCATGTTCATCCCATTCTGATTCATGATCCTTTCGATCATGGTTGCCAGATTGTTTTCCAAACCCATGTTTTGGTATTGGACATGCTGAACCACTTCATCAGCATTTTGGTTTCTGTTAACTAACCTTACCTCTGGGGCTATTACCCTAGGTTCTTCGACAGGTTGTTCTACAGGCTGTTGAGCCTGATTAATGGTGGTTTCTTCCTCTACAAATATCCCCTGATTTCCTCTTGTTTGTGCCCTTTGGGGCTGTCGAACAGGAGGGGGTACTCCAAAGAAGTCAGCCAAACGCGTCATTTGCGCTGTAACTTGCTGATTCGATTGAGTAGTGTTTTGTATTAGAGGATTTAGCGCTGTACTCAAAGTTTGTGCCAACATTTGCACCATATCATGGTTGCTTTCGTCCATTTGTTGCCTCAAGACCGCTGTCGAGGCATTTGTAAGGCCATGGGCTACTTGGGACGTTCCTCCTAAGAGTTAGGTCCTATTTCTATTCGCCATGCCTACTCCAGAGCCTTGGAGTGGCGAAGAAGCACTCACGAAAGGGTCTGAATAAGTGGACGCAGCATTCGTCAGGCTTGCCACTTCAGAAGTTGGCATGCCATAGAATGGAATGAATCCTGGGGGAACCACAGGCCTTGTGCCTATATTTCCCCTTGGTGGGGGAGTTCCCAAAGGCATTCTGGGGCCTGTTAACGAAGTTATTGGCCCCGTGGTTGTGACCGATACTGCTGGTATCGAACCAACATTCGTCGCTTCACTCACGGTCATATTAACCGTTGCTCCCACACTTGGTGGTGGAATTTCGTTGTTGTTTGGCGGATTCGCCATCTCTTCCCTTCTTCTGGCAGTATTGTTATCGTTGGTGTATATTCTACCACTCCTCAATAACATACAACTCGAAAAGATGAGATAATTTTCAACAATCAACACACAGTCCCACTGGACGTGCCAATTTGTTTACCTTGGGTTTTGGTAAACAACCGCTGATCCTCCAAATGGTTACTTATTTGGTTACTCGCAGGATCGATCAAATTGATCCTATGGACATAGGTTGATTTTGAAGTTTGATTAAATTGGATAAGGCTTTAAGTAAATTGTTTAAAGTAAATTGCATAAAGGAAAGGCTTGGTAAAATAAACAAGGCTTTAAAGTAAAGGTTCGACAGGAATTTAAAGGAGAAAAGCAAGTAAAATACTGGAAAGGTAAATGACTTTAATTGATAAAATTGGTGTTTCACACATACATTTCTCAACAATTCTTTCGCTCACACTGGGTACTTGAATCTAAATGAGTGACTATGTATCTATTTGTGAACACACGCGAGAAACTACATATCTACTCCTATTTATACAAAAACATTCCAAGTAACCGTCGGGCAGTTACACTGCTTCGAGATCAAGCCACTTGGCACGTTCTCCATGCTCGACGCTCCAGATCCTTGCACGTTTGCACGTAATAACTGCTGGAAACCGTTTTCCCTCCAAAGCTTTGAATTTCAAACTGCTCCACTCTGGACCATCGAACACCTTCATCAGAAAGCGTCTTCGACGAAAACTCCTTCGACGTCGAAGGCAATCAGCCTTCTTCCTTGGAAGAAATCTTCTAAGTATTTTGCCATCTTTCGACGGGCACTTCGACAGGCTTAGCCAGTCGAAAGCATCTTTCAGCTCTTAATGGCTGCCATCAATCAAAACAAAGGTGTCGAATTTAGGAGCCAACATCTACCTACTCAAAAAAGTCTTTGTTCTTTTCCTCCTCCCTTAGATGCGCTATCCTACCATTAGTTAGTGGGAAGCCATATCATTGGATGTGAGGGACAGGCAAGGGTCATCGTACAATCATAGAAGGCAACTTGTAGGGTGCTTTAGCAATTGTCATAAGGGACTAAGATCGTTTACCGAAGGCAACATCAAAGGGTCATCGAGGGACTACGATCTTTTAACTGAGGGTCTTTGCTAAAGCGTCTCACGTTCGAGGGATATGATTGTTTTTATCCGAGGAAACAAGTGAGGTTACCCTAGGGGTGTGTGTGTGCGAAGTGTTTTAATTTCAAGTATTTGTCTTGAGATTAGGTTTTCTAATGATTGATTTTAATCTTGCCATACAAACCCTAATTACTAACAGTAATAAAGAAAACTGTAAATTGCGGAAATTAAATGTCCTACGCTATTACAACGCTTCGGGGATAGGGGTTACAAGTTTATAAATGATGGAGGAAAGCAATAAACCCTAATTTATCTATTACAAGTTTTGAGCATTTACAATATTGGGAAATATTAATGCGAAAAATAAAGTGCACGAAGGTGGTGAGAAGGCGAAAGATGTAAAAACCCTAAAAAGTTCTAAGTATTTTAAAAAATATTTTGTTGTTTCTTTGTTTGGAAAATATTTGTAATGATAGAAAATTTAGACCTAATTCTAATTTTATTTACAAATTAATTAATAAAATAAAGTGTGATTAAAAGAAAATTTTTATTCATAAAAATTTAATTAATTAAAAAAACTAAATCTAATTGATTTTTAATTTTATACAAAAAAAACAATTGTTAGAAAAATATTTTTAATGTTAATGTCAAGTTAAACCTAATTTTAAATTATTTGGAAGTTAACTAAACTAATCAAAAACTATGTCTAATTAATTTTATTTAATCAACAACATAAAAATGTCAAAATATGGATTAACCTAAACCTAATTATTTTTGTAAAATAAAATTATTTTTTGTATTTTAATTAAATGAAATAAATAAATAAAAGTATAAAAAAAAAGAAAATATAAAGAGTAAAAAGATTAGGCCTGCGTTTGTAAAGCAATTAGGGGGTATGAGAAACTGTTTTGGTTGGGCCCAAAACAATTATTTTGTTTGAAGCAGAAAATAAAAATAAAAGGAAAATGGGCTTGATTTAACAAACAGGGGGGTATGGAAAGAAATTCGTCCAGGCCCAAAACAAGAGCCCATACCCCTGTATGAGATCCAGTGGGGATGACTCCAAGAAGTCCACCATGCGCTTGTTGATCTGGGGCGTTGGATGCAGTCTTGTGATGATTAGAGGGTGATGGAGAGAGGCGCATGGTACGCGCGCTGAGCTGACCTGCACATGATCTATAACAAACAAATATGTGAAATAAATAAAGGGTACCACTTGGGCTCGAACACAGGTGTCTATAGGTATACGCACACTTCCTTTACCACTAGGGTGGCTGTTTCATCCGGTTATGAAACACCCCTCAGTAAATATATTATAAACTAAGTTTAAAAATTTGGATTGCTATCTTCTTCTTCCTCAAGCGCGCAACGTGATAACAACACCATTTTTGAATCTCTAACTCTTCCGTTTCTCAACCATTTTAAAAAGTATAAACACCAAATTTGCATGAATTTAAACAAGGAATCCAACCATGTAAATTATTTAAGCTATAAATCAAAGATGAGTGAGAATTTTACTTGGTACCAAACTGAAAACCTAATATTTCAGAAACTTCAGTTTCAAAATTCTCATCACGCAAGCAATATAAATGAAAAGTAAGCACATGGTTAGCTTCGAGGCAATGATATCTACATTTTTTCTTTAGAAAGCAAGTGCAAATGATGCTTGAATAAGGATTTCAAAGTTAGAGAAACTCACCTCTGAAGTGAGAATCGATTTTGGAGTTAGAGCACTCCTAGAGGTGTTGAGAAGATCTGGGTAGCTTCGCTGAACTCCAAGGAAGCTTTTGCAATGCTTACCTTGGATTGAGAGTGCCTCAATTCTTCTGGATCAGTCAAGTTGAAAAGGTGTCAAGTGAAAATGGAGGGTGATGAACATGGTGTTACAGTGATGAAACAGGTCTTTGGATGAGTTCTATATGAGTTATAGAAGCTTTGTGAATGATTTAGAATGAAAACGCACTAGTGGATTGAGTGTTTGGTGTTTAAGGTCAGAAATTGCAACAAATGGAGTTTTGATGCCAATTATGGTTTGAGAGAGTATGATGGTGTTTTGAGGGCTATGAATTTGTGATATGGCTTGCTAATGACCCTTATATTTATAGGAAAAGGGTTTGAGGAGCTGAAGTAACTAGGTTTACATGATAACAAGTAATGGTTTGGTTGCTTAGTTATAAAGAAAACTTGAAGATAATGGTTCCAATGCCTTGTACCTTGTCTCATAGAGTGGTTAGACACTTTAAACATGTTCCTCTGAGTTTCTTAGGTTGAGTGTGATCAGAACAAACAAGTTAGAGGCTCAAGAAGTTGACTTTGTGTATAAAGTGACTTTACAAGAATGGAAGTGTGATCTTTCTTCCCTTAATGGAAAAATGGATTGGACAAAGCTTTAATCACTTGGATCATAGCTCAAAATCTTGTGTAATCTTATGATTATGGATAGATTTGGAGGTTAGAGGCCTGAAAAGTGGGATTATGCAGCATGACTTGAAGATTTAGTTATGTGTTCATCAAAGAAATGACTTGTAATTCAAGTTTGACATGACATCTTCATCTCTTTGAAAATTCAAGCTCAAGCATGATAAATTCATGCTCTTAGATGTTTTAGAAAGCTTGAAACATTGTCTACAGCTTTCATCTTTATCATTTTGACTAAATTAAATGGGAACTTGGTGAAATTTGGCCAAGAAGTTGAGATAAAAAACTGACCAAAACTTGTTAAAAAATTCTCCAAGTGCTAGATAAAAACATCATGACTTCATGGGCCTATATCTCCTAATCCAGGCATTTTTTGGACATCAACCATCAAGGACAAAGTTGTAGAATTCCTCATTCCCTACATCTTTCATGTTGAAATTTTTCCTTGAATCATCTTGCATCTTAGTGAAAAATGGCCATGAAGTAGTGACTTTGTTAAGAATAAAGCACTAACACTTAGAAAATTTTATAAGTGTTGGAAAATTTTCTATCTTTGACTTTTGTTGACTTTTGATTTCTTGATGATCAAGTTGATAGTTTTGAATATCTTGATGATTCTTGACTTTTGAATTCCAATATTGACTAAAAAGTCAAAGTTTGACTTTTGAGTGATTGTTGACTATTCATCAATTGATTCAAACTTTCAACTATCAATAACTTGCATCTTTGGAAATGTCTTGAGCCATATAATTAGGTCAAGGTGTTGTATTTGAGCCTTTGAGATCATGCTTCAATCCATTAGGTCATGTACTAGGCCAAAAGTCAATGATCAGTCATCTTCAGTCAAAACCCGAATTTTGGCAATTTTTTACCTCTGATTGCTTGAGGGTTTTCCTTGAGGAATAATGATTAACACTTGACCAAATGATGAATATAAATTCAAAATATTGATGTTGAAAAAAAATCTTGAAGTTTGACTGTATATTGACCATAATTGACTTTTTACCCAATGTAGTTGATTTTCAGTCTTCTGAGCCGTTGACTGAGAAATTATGTGAGGCAAGACTTGAAACTTGAAATAAGGATTATTGAAGACCTATGGAGAACCATGAAAAATCAATTGATACCTTTGAATCCCACTCTTCCTTGTACAAAATGAAACCCTAGTTGAAGACCCTTGCTTAGGAGGTGGTTTTGACCAGTCAACTCTTGAGTGGCTTTGAGTATTTGAGACCTCATGAGAATGTCTTGAAGAAAATGGGAGGGAAATTTTTTGGGTACAACACATATATTATATTCAAACTTGTCTGCATACCATGGTTGTTATAACCTTTCAAGGAGATGAAAATCTTCTCGAGGTAATCAAAGAGAGAAGACCCAACTATGTGTTCGATTGTGGTTTCATCAACTGGTTTATTGAAAATCAAGGATGGTATTGGTATACAACAATTCTGAGAGGTCCTATTTATCCTAACCTATTAAAGAACTTTTGGCTTCATGTTTCTGTCAGTCATGATGAAAACGCCATTCATTCCTACATCTTTGGCGTTCCGATTACCATCACTGGCTCCTCTATGATGAAGCAATCCAGAGTCCACCTTTACCCAACTCTTGCATGAACAGTGACATGTTTCCAAATGTTGATAACACTTAATTTAGATATGAGCCCCTTAATTCAGATCATTTGAAACTACTTGCAAAAATCTGGTTTCAGTTCCTGCTGAAAAATCTTCATCCCAGAGGAGAAGATCTTGATAAAGTTTTTCCTAGGGATATGTTTCTTCTTTATTGCCTTAACAAGAGTATCCAAATTCATCTTTCGGAAATAATATTCAATCATCTGAAGCTATCAATCCTAGCAACCAGGAACTCTAAAAAATCATTCATTCTGTATGGACGTGTATTGTCTGAACTGTTTGAGTTAGCAGGTACAATTGAATTTGTTCAAAGAAATCCTTTAATCAAAGGCAATGCTATATTTGATGAGAGTTATGATGTGTTTGAAGTTTAGATAGATTTCTTTATCTATGTTTATCCTTATGTTGTAATCTCCTTTGAATGTCAATGAAACTTCTTATATTTTCTTGTTATTTCTTCTGATCTTTATTTTTTTCATACATAATCACCTTTTTCATTATGACAAGACGGGGGAGTAATTAAATGAACATAATTTTGATTTCAATAATCAAGTTCTGGAAAATGTTCTCTGAAATGATCTGCTTACATTATAACCAATTAAAATTCTGTTTCTGTTAGAATTGTTTTTCTTTTTCAGGAAATGAAAACTCTGATTAAAGACAAAGATCTGAAAGCATTGTACAAGGGTTATGTCTAACCTATTGGCTTCAGACTCTGAAGTTGCTTTTCAATTCATAATCAGACTCCAAGAAGTAAAATCTGAAATCAGACTCCAAGAATTTAGAATCTGGAAGTTGTCTTAGTAATAGTGACATTAAAGTTTCAAAGTTTTCAATTTTATTTCATTCTCATTGGCATCTAAAGTCAAGATTAAATAAGAAGAAGTTCTATGAAATCAAGATCTCAACTGTTCTATTGGCATCAAGATCTCAATTTTTCCATTGGCATCCAAAGTCAAGACTCTTAAGATCTCGATATCTGATCTATTGGAACCAGGGGAATTTTACTCAAATGGTTCAGAGTCAAGATATTCGATCTTCATCAAGTCATTAACTCAGGGGGAGTATCATAAAAAGGATAAGTATTCCTTACCTTTCTATTTTCACTTTTTCTAATTATGTGAACAAAATTGTGTCATCAACATACATAGTTTTGTCATCATAAAAAAAGGGGTGATTGTAAGAACAATATTTGGTTCTGAAATATTACCTCCAAGTTTTAATGATGAAAATTGAGTATGTTTGTATGAACAATTTTGTTGTACTAATGTTTGTTATTTTTGAGTACTTAACAAACAGGTTCTGCTTCTGATGGATGGCTTGGCCAAGAAATTAGAAGAAAATTAGTTATGCTTATGTGCTACACAAGTTCTGTTGAACAGTAGCAAGACACTCTATAAAGCTCTGAAGTGCAACCTATGATATTTATCTAAAGAAACCAGTCAGAAGATATGAAGATAGAAGTTGCTACTCAAGTCCATATGCTGAAGACTCATGTTTCTGAAGAAAACGGGTTCTAAAGAAACAATCAAAAGGTTAGAAGACCAAAGTTTCTACTTACACCCAGATGTTGAAGATTCAAGCTTCTAAAGACAACGTGTTATAAGGAAACAATCAAAAGATCTAAAGACACAAGTATCTACTAAATTCTAGATCCTAAAGACTCAAGTTTCTAAACACAGTGTGTTCCAAAGAAACAAAGTTAGAAGATTTGAAGACAAAGTTTCTACTGAAGTCCAGATGCTAAAAACTTAGTTTCTAAAAGACAACTTTTTTCAAATAAGACAAAGTTAAAATATCTGAAGACATGGTTTTTACTAAAGTCGAGATGCTGAAGACTTTTTGTTTCTAAAGACCCGAGGTTCTAAAGATAAGGATTCTTAAAGAACCAAGTATTAACGATTCTAAAGACGGAAGGTCTGAAGATTCCAAAGACTTGAAGTTATAAAGGTCCAAGGTTATCTATAACGGGTTCTCAAGACCAATTATTGAAGACTCTAAAGACGTAGCTCTTAAGACTCTGAAGACTTGAAGCTCTTATGATCCAAGGCTCTCTATAACGGGTTCTCATGACCAAGTGCTGAAGACTCTGAAGACGCAGTTCTGAAGACTCTAAAGACTTGAAGTTATGAAGACCTTATATTATGTTCCCACTTCTAAACTCATTCTATAAGAAGCCTCTGAAGTACATTAGTAAAGAATATAACGGTAATATGGAACAACAATACACAATACGAAAAAGCCTTATTCCACTACCTCTCCACTAACTTGAATTGTGGAAGAGAAAAAAACGTAGCAGTACTATTTGTAACGAATATTTTTCAAATAGCCAACAACACTATTTTGCTTGGCTATATAAGAAAAGAATCGCATGTTTAAAAAGTTGCAAGTTTTTGTTGTTCAATGTTAAAATGAAAATTGTCATTATTGGAACACAACCAAAAAGCTATCAACCACTATAACAACAATAGAACAACTGTTATCAAAATGATTCTTCAATCATGTTGATAATGATTACAATGAAATAATTGATTCATAATGTGCTAAATTTCATATGTTGGACAAAGATTGCTAAGCTGCAGAAGATAACAAAGATGATCATGAAAGCTCCAGTTACAAACCCACAACACACATGTTATGCTCTAAAGTGATCATTGAAGAAAATAGAACAAGGGTTGTTGTCCAAAATGTTCGAAGGTGGATCAAGATAAAGAAGTTCTTCTCTTTAATACATCAAGATCAACAAAGCTTTCATAAGCTTATGAAGAAGAATACTTCAATGATTCAAGTGCTTTGGGTTGTTGTCCGTGAAGAAGCTACTTGAAGAAAAGAAGAACACACATTAGAGCTACAATACAATGTAATATCTTTTAGTGTGTATTGTGTAGAAGCATTATTATTGTAAACAAATGTAATTCAAATAGTTGTTTGATGATTCCTTGAGAGACTTGGTTGGGTCAGGATTCTTAAGAGGACTTTGGCTACGGTCATCGTAGATGAAATCCTGGTAGTGGATTCTATTGGGTCAATGCTAGTCATATCTCAAAGGGGACTGAGTGAATGTCAGCCTTGTGAGATCACTAATGGATATAATTGGAGGGAAATCTTAGTAGGATATTATGAGGGATCAGATTATATTGGGTCAATGAACGTTATATCCAGTCTGGATCACTGAACGTGTCATTGGATGTTAGTCACTGGTGGTTGCTCGTGCGATTGTAATCAGATTGGTTATAGTGGATTAAGTCTCTGAGTTCAAGGCGAAATCACCTTGGAAAGGTGGACTGGACTAGTTTGGGGGATTCTCAAGTGAACTAGGATATATCACGTGTTCTTTACCTTTGCTTATGCTTTAGAGTTTATGTTTTCTTAACTTAATTAGAAGCATTACTTAGAAGTAACACTCATAAGCATTGTTCAATGAGTAATGCTTAGAAGCGAAAGTTATTCAAGAAAGGAAAACCCAATTCAAACCCCCCCCTATTTTCTTGCGTTTTCTACACACCTTCAGGTAGCACCAATATCAATAATAGAAACCAATTCAATATTATTAATAAAGAAAGTACCTATAATCAAGTTGTCCTTCTTGGAATCCTCCAATCCACTCAAATCAAACACTCTACCATTGGTCTGGGAAGCAACATCCTTCTTAGGATTTAGACACTGAGTACTGATGTGACCTTGCTCTCCATAATTTAAACAGGTCGGACCATCGTTCTTGCACTCAGGAGCACGATGAACCGTCTTACCACATTTGTAACATCTCAGCATCTTATTCTCGCATTCATGAGAATGGTGACCTTGTTCACCATATCTATAATGCTTGACAGGAGCAGAAGCTCCTCCCCTACTTGTCCTTTTCCCATCATAAGCCTTATGTTTCCCTTTATCAACTGGGGCATCATAAGGCTTCTTACGATCTTTATATGGTTTTCCTCTTTTCTCGTTCAGACTTTTGTAGTGAGCTGAATGAGCTTTGATGTCCTCTTCATAAATTCTACAGTTATTCACTAACTCAGGAAACACCCGAATCTGTTGATATCCAATCATACTTTTTATCTCTTGATGCAAACCATTCTCAAAATTGATACATCTTGAGAACTCAATAGTCGTTTCACTGTAATA
Source organism: Vicia faba (assembly GCA_948472305.1). Classification (NCBI taxonomy): domain Eukaryota; kingdom Viridiplantae; phylum Streptophyta; class Magnoliopsida; order Fabales; family Fabaceae; genus Vicia; species Vicia faba. The sequence continues at coordinate 171,319,510 of OX451739.1, read as the reverse complement.
TGGATAATACTTTTCCAGTTCCACAAATCTCGAAGCATACTCAGTCTCAGTCAAATTCCATTATTTCAATTCCAGAAACTCAATCTCTTTCTTCCCGCGCACATGCTCTGGAAAGTAATTCCTCTAAACACAACCCAGGTAATCACTTCACTTATTATTTTCAGCCTCTGACGGGTACCGACCTACCAGTCGTCAGCTTCCTCTTCCAGTTATTGCATACTAAATCGCACCTTTCGCGCCTCTAAGCAATCCATGACTTAAAATATCCTCTCAATCTTCTTGATCCAAGTTTATGCTCAATCTGGATCAAAACATCCCTTAAAAATAGGAGGATGGATCCTTTGAAACATCTCCAAAACACGAGATCCATCATTCCCCAATATTAGGCTGATGTTGAACAGCCTGAGCAACATCCTGCAAAGCAGCAACAATCGCAACATTGTTCCTTCCATCCATTTATCCATTTCATGTCAATAACAATCATAATGGTTAGAAATTATCTCGACAGTATTCCATAGTCACACTCTACAGACTTAATAATTTGGCCGCACAAACCGACCAACTCTATTACCACTATTGTAACACCATTATAAAACCCCGTGATTTTCACGAATATTTTTTATTAATAAATAAACGTAAAATAACAGTAAGGATGTCACATTTTCACATAAGAATCGTTTCACATATAATCCTTCCTCGTAACAAGGGTTGCAAAAACACTTTAAAACTTAAATAGAATCTTTGGTATCACAACCATTTCATTTTGAACTTCACGGTGGAAATAAAAGTCTAGAACATATTCATAAAACAATCTCAATACCATGAAAGGCAGTTCAAATATTAATAAAATCATCATACTTCATGTTTATAACATCATCATCCAAAACATGGCAATAGTCATGAAAGAAATACAAAATGTCAATATAATAAAATCATGCATAGTTCACAACCAATCGATCCCAACCCTAATGTTACATATCAGAGCAATAATCCCTTTATTCAACGAAAATCAAATAAACACACTCTAAATCTATCTTCTAGGCTTCTAAGAGCTATTCGAAATCACCTGTGCATTACTCACGTGGAGGTAACATTCAAACAGAAAAGGTGAGTAAATCATAATCATTATAAAAGATATAAGGAATAAATATAGTAGTTATGGCACAACAACAATAAACCAAACATCATTAAATCCTCATGTTATACTCACACAATAATATACTCATATTAAACACATCACCATATCGTAATGTCAACACATGTCATCAAACATTACAATTACCATCACACCATCATTATCATGTAATCAATCATTATGCAATGTCACACATAATGCAAGTGCACTTCATTTAACTCATGCATGTGGTACCAAACTTCACTGATGACTTTGTCATTGTTAACTCCAAAGTTCCCCACTAATAGGATCATTTCCCACTTGGAACCAGAGTGTTGTACCCCAAAATTTGCCCTCTCATTTCATCAACATTTCTCATCACAAGACTCTTGGAACTCAAGATCAAGCTAGGGTTTACTCTGCTCAAGACACCTCCTTGCACTGTTGACCTAAATTAGGGTTTGAGTTTGCACAGGGATATTTTGACCTACAGTGCCCAAAGTGACTTTCATATTTCATTTTGGACTCACAAGTTTTTCCATACCAAGTTCCATGCCTTGATTCAAAATTTTGCCCAGTCAATTGGACAGTTGACCTAGAAATCAGCTGTATTGGGGAAAAAGTCAACTGTGGCCAACGGACAGTCAAACCTCATGAATTTTGACCCACATCAACATAATGAACTCATATGAGTCATTTGATCAAGTTTGGAGCATAATTCCACAAGAAATTTGAGCAGATCACCAAAAGGGCAAAATGGTCATTTTTTGGTTTTGATTGTACAAAGGAAATTTTTGACTGTTTGACCTAACCAATGGAAAATCAAGCTCAACCATGGACACAAGGACTTAATGACATTGTCTTGACCCATTCAACAAGTTCAGAAGATCTCAAATGCATAGGATTGACAGATGAATTTTTTAGTCAACTGATCAAAATTTGACTGTACACTGAAAAGTCAAACTTTGACTTTTTGGTCAAAATCAAGTGCCAAGGGTCATGTTTCATCAAGACATTCCAAATTATGAAACTTGTTCACCAAGAAACCCAAAAATACAAATTAGGGTTTAAAATGGAAAATTTTCATAACTTAGAAATTTTCTAAGTTATGAAATTTTCTTATTTTTTCCTAACTTTGTCCCACTTTTTCACCAAGATGCAAATGGATTCAAACAAAACTTGAAACATGAAAGTTATAGTCCATCACAAAGTGTAAAACTTTTATTCACAAAGTTTTCTCAAAAGAAGCGTGTATCTCAAGTTATGAATTTTGGAACAAGGGTACCTAAAACTTTTAACTTAGAGAAAATTTGCCCTAATCTAGGCAGGATTTGGACCCATCTTCTTGGCCACTTTTCACTTAGTTCCACTTGGAATTTCAAGTTTAATTATAAAGATGTATTATAGTACATGTTCCAAGCTTTCCAAATTGTCCAAGAACTCCTCAAACACCCTTGTGGTTAGAGAGAATCGAATGCTTGAAGTTGGCAAAAACCCACTTTTGTCCATGGCCAATACATGTTCATAATAACTTGCAATTCTGATCTAGCTAGCTTGGTTCAACATTTCAGGCCTCTAAACCACTTCACACTCCATAATTTAATGCCAATCCATCATTCTAAGCCTTTGTTTTGTTCATTTGGACATTATACAAAAGATTAAGCCTTAAGTGGAAAAAGGCAAATTTCCATTTTTGCTTAAGTATGCTTTATGTCAAACCAACAATCCTTGAGCATTGGTCCAAGATCTCTTGCAGCAAAATAAATACACAAATCATAGGAACCAAGAGCAATGTATGCAAGCATATTTGACAGCCTATAGAAGCCTGTAACTTCACTTCCACATTTGAACTTCAAGTAGAGAAAACTTGCAAAACATAAGCAATCTTTCATTTATGTTAACACAAGCTTATACAAACATTGTAGACAAGTTCCATACCTCCCAACAAGCCTAAAACACAACCCTTTCCTCACTCAAACCTCCCTGTGATCGGTGGAAATAGAACTGACTGTTTTTAGCTGGTTCGCGAAATGTCGCGGAAGCAAGAGTCGCCACCGTCTTTTATTTTCTCCAACATGGACAGGACAAAAGCACAGCAAAATTCCTTATGAGAACGTTTCTCGGTTCGGGAGGTAGATTTATAGAAAGGGAAGGTGTTAGCACCCTTTCTATCCGTGGTTATCCACGGGCTCTTAGGTACTTGCTCTTATGTTTTCAAAAGATGTTTGCTTTTCAAAATGTGAGTGGGTTTGAAAAAGTTTCATTGAAAGATTTCTGAATGACTCTTGTATCTGTCCTCAAGAGTGTTTGAAAAATTTATTTTGAAAGCTTTTGAAAGTGTCAGTGTGAAAAGATTTTTGATTTGTTTTAGAAGAGAGCAAGTATCCATGAGTCATCTACCTACCCTAAGGAATTAGGCTGTGTAAAAGTCCTTAAGGTAGTGCCATCCCACCATTGAGAGGTAGGTAGCACCACCATTGGAGGTGTTCGGGTCAATTCAATTTTAGGGACAGTGTGGTCACCGAAGCAACAGTAGGACACCTTAGAAGCTACCCTTACACCGCTAAAACGTCCTATACTTGACGACCACGTTTCGAAGGCAACGAGTGAGGCGTACTCTAGAAGTGGTGTGTGTATTGTGTGTTGTTTTCATGTTAACAGTTATCTTTGATCATGGCATTGTGAGCTACGCGTTGTTTTTAATTACCATACATTCTTTCATGCAAGTTTAGCAGTTAGGAGTGCGGAAAATTAAATACAGAAAGATAAAAGCTACGCTATTACAAGGCGCGGGTCTATACATCGCCAAAATACAAAGACCCGTTTTTGATAAAAGATGCGGAAAGTAAAAAAAACTGTAAACCTAATTACTATTACATCCAGAAAGCAGTTACATAATAATCAATAAGAAAAATAATGCGCGAAATAGAAATTAAACGGGACGTCCGAGGGTGTTGGGCCCTTTTGAGAAATTAAACTAAATTAAAGCCTAATTAATTATTTAATTAAAGAAAAGAAAGTGTGTTTTTTATGTTTTTTGGTATTTATGAAAATAAAGAAGAAAAGAATTAAAATTAAAGTTAGTGAAACCCTAGTTCTAAATTATTTTAATTATTAATGAAAATATTAAAGTTACCCTAATTTAAGCTAATTAATTAATTTACATGTTATTTACAAAATTAATAATAATAATAAGGATGATTAATAATGATAATAATAATGATAAAAAGAATCAAAACCTAATTCTATAGAATTTTATTTATTAAGAAAAAGATTGAATTTAAAACCTAAATTAAACTAATATTAATTGTTAGTCATTTATTTACAAAAAATAGGTTAGTGGTGAAATTAATAATAATTAAATATATTTACAATTTTTTTGATTTCTGATTTTTATTAGGAAAATTAATTTGAGGTGAAATAATAATAATAATTAAAGCAATTAAAATAAATTCAAAGAAAAGAAAATCAAATTAAATATACAAACCAAGGGGGTGTCTGGCCCATGTGGAGGTTCTTGAAGCAATTCAGGCCCATTAGACAAAGCCTGTTTGACTTTCAGGACTGGGTGCACGTTGGTTGACCCAGGCATAGCGTGTTCGTCACCTCCTGGCCTTCAGATTATGGATCAAAGCCACTTGGCAGGCCAACGCGTGAGGCTCATGGTAGGATGTTGAATGAGTGCTGCACCAGAATATGTTAAAGCAAAAATCATGAATTATGTGGGGGGACCTGGGAATCGAACCCAGGTCCCAGCGTTTGCCAAGCGTGTCATCCACCATCCAGCCATTCAAGCGCGTTTGTAGTATTAGTGGGAAACAATTATTATATAAAAGAAACAAATGTTAATGGTATAAAACAAAAAGAAACGCGCCAGATTTGAATGCTCCAGTAGCATGATGCCACGCCTGCTTTCTTCTTCGTTTGTACCTGTAACATGAATGAGATAGCGGGGGTTTTAAACCCCCACTAAGTGAAAGTCTCAAAAATAGCGAATACGCGCACAGATGATATAAATTGAGCGCGAGGTTGCCATTCAACTCGTATTGAGCTCCTGAATTCAACTGCATAGGTCTCAAGGTTTAATTTTTCCTCAACAAGAAAGCCCTAATTGAAAGCTTCAGAAACCCTAAATGTCGTTCATGGTAACTGGCGTTTCAAGGCATATTAATGGAATTAAATCATACCAAAAGTTTTGCCTGAATGCTGTGAACACAAAACAATCAACCAAATGTATTAAAAATGCATGAATCGTGTTATGCAAGTTTGAAAAATAAGGCAAACCGTGTGGCCTATGTTCTTTGATTCTTCACGTGTTATGATTGATTCTTGATTGCAAACGCTTCCTGGAGACTTAGGCAACGTATTGGAATCCTTTTTAGGTGTGGAAAGGCACTGCAAGTAGGAAATCAGTTTCACACTTTTTCTCTATTTTTTGCCAATTGGTTCTATCGCTTCAGCAGCTTTCACGTCCCCTCTTGAGTAGGGTTAGCTCTTGCATATGTATGTGATCAGAATTAGGTCAAAACCTTGGCCCAAAAGTCCATGAATTAATGTTTCATATCTTTGATTTTCAATTATGTGATTTTCAATCTTTTTCCATGAAAACCTTGCCAATTGTGGAAGATCTTGTCCCCTTGAGTGATGCACGAAATCTTTAGCATGTATGGAGTGTATTTTCTGCATAAAAAGATTTGATAACCATTCTTTGGGTAATGATTCAAGAAAGAATTTGAGGCCCATTAGCAAATTTGAAGCTTTTTAGGCAAAGTTGACTTTTGAAAATTCCCAAAAATTTCCCAACTTCTCCAATGCATATCTTGCTCAATTTTGAAGCTATGAACATTTTCTTGGACATTTTGGAAAGGTCTTGAAGTCCTCTAACCAATGACTTTAGTCCCATGTCATTTTTATTTACCAATCTCAAGTTATGGTCTTTGACTTAAAATGCCTTTTTGTTGACTTTTGAAAATGACCTATAATGTTGAAATTGATAAATTTTTGTGAGAGCATTTCTTGGACTTGGAGTGTGAAGATGAGTTATAGGAAATGTCATATCCTTCAAAATGAGCTTTGGATGGGATTTTTCTGATGAACCATGAAGAAGTTATGCCTTGGTCAATTTGCAGTTGACTTTTCAGCTGTCCAAAAATAGAAACTTTTGCATCTTGAGACTTTTTGAGCCATGCTTGTGAAATAATGATCAAGAATTGATCAAATGATGATTGTGGCTTCAAAATAAGATGTTGACTAAATTTTTTGACTTTTGACTGTCAAATGACCATTTTGCCCCTGCAGTTGACTGTGAAGCAATTAGGGTTTTTGACTGTGCAATTTGATGTTGTGAGTCTTGAAACTTGACATATGGATGCTTGACAATGTATGTAGGCATATGGGACTTGATTGGACCCTTGAAAACCTCAATTTCTTTGCAAGAACCAAAACCCTAATTTTGACTGTGTTAGGAGGCAATTGGACTGTGCAGCCCTTGAATAGACTTTGAACCATTTGATCTTGCCAAATCTTGAAGAATATGGGAGGGCAAATTTTGGGGTACAACAGTTGCCCCTGTTCAATCTTCTTAGACCTGAGGATGTAGATTGGCTGGCGTGCCTTTCGTAATCCAAAGGTGGAAGATGATTGAACACTAGAGTGCCCAGAAATTTGCACTCACATAGTAGAGTGTCAGTAGTGTGATGTAGGGAATGGCCTTACAGATGCCATTTGGAGAGAATGATGGATAAGAGGATGGGCTTATAGATGCCATCTGGAGTTGTGACAGAACCTTGTCGGGAATGGGCTTATAGATGCCATTTGGAAAGATGGTATGGGAGGATGGGCTTATAGATGCCATCTGGAGACTGTTGACAGGTGGATGGGCTTATAGATGCCATCTGGAGGTGTAGTTTTTGTAAGTTGAAAGAGGGAACCTGTGTAGGGTTGCCTGATGTTGAGCTCGTGTGAAGCTACATCTTGGAAAGAAGGACACTTGTGTAGGGTTGACTGATGACGAGCTCGTGTAAAACAGCATCTTTGGAGGAAGGAAACCTGTGTAGGGTTTACTGATAATGAGTCCGTATAAGACTGAATCTGAAATGGATAAGGAACCTGTGTAGGGTTACTTTTATGATGAGTCCGTGTAAAACCGCATCTAGAGCTGAGAAGGAAACCTATGTAGGGTCTACTGATGACGAGTCCGTGTAAAACTACGTCTGGAGTTCGAGAAGGGAACCTGTGTGGGGTTACTTTGATGATGAGTCCTTGTAAAACTGCATCCTGGAAGAAGTAAAACCTGGGTAGGGTTTCTGATGACGAGTCCGTGTAAAACTGCATCTTTGGGAAGAGAGAACCTGTGTAGGGTTTCTTCGGGATAAGTTCGTGTAAAACTTCTGGAGGAACCGGGGTAAGGTTACTTCGGGATAAGTCCGTGTAAGACTTCTGGAGGAACCGGGGTAAGGTTACTTCGGGATAAGTCCGTGTAAGACTTCTGGAGGAACCGGGGTAAGGTTACTTCAGGATAAGTCCGTGTAAGACTTCTGGAGGAACCGGGGTAAGGTTACTTCAGGATAAGTTCGTGTAAAACTTCTGGATGAACCGGGGTAAGGTCATCTTGAGATAAGTCCGTGTAAGACTTCTGGAGGAACCGGGGTAAGGTTACTGCAGGATAAGCTCGTGTAAAACTTCTGGATGAACCGGGGTAAGGTCATCTTGAGATAAGTCTGTGTAAGACTTCTTCTGAAAGAAAAGGAACCGGTGTAGGGTTTCTTCTGAAAGAAAAGGAACCGGCGTAGGGTTACTTTGATGATAAGTCTGTGTAAGACTTCGTCTGAAAATTGAGAAGGAACCGGTGTAGGGTTGCCTGATGATGAATTCGTGTAAAACTACATCTGAGGTTGAGAAGGAACCGGTGTAGGGTTGCCTGAGGATGATCAAGTAGATAATTGTCCTGTTTGGTTTCGGATATTAACCCACGATCAGTCGTCCACAGAATTTTCCTGGCTTGTTACCGGTGTTGATCTGGAACTGTAAAGGTAGATGGTAATCATCTTTTGATTGACTTTTTTTTCTGAAAACGCAAAGTATTAGTCGTATGCAATGTCATGATGCATGAACTTCATGATTTTAAGATGTTCTCAAAGATAAATGAGATATGTGTTGTATGATGCATATGCATGCTATAATGTATGAAGATGTGATGTTTATGAATGTATTCTCGTCTGGGAAAATAAATCCTTGACGAATTCCTGGAGTTTGAATCCTGGGCTGATATGGAGGAGAAGAGTTCTTCGTTTCCGCTGGGGATGATGGTTGCAAGAATAAACCGGTAGGAGAAGATGACTCCGTTGGGGAATAAACTTGTTGGAGAGATTACTCTGCGGGGAGTGAACTCTGTGGGGAAAGAGAGGTACTTTGCTGAGGTTGATGATAACTCCACTGGGGATACCGTTGATATGTTATGATGAGGATTTGATGAACTCCGCTGGGGGATAGGAAGAACTTCGCCGAGGACGATCTTTCCGTGGTTTTTGGCTGAGGATAACCCAGTTATATCCTGGTGGGGAAATAACCTTTGAATAAAACCGGGGAGACGCACTCGTACTCTGCAGAGGATAGGATTCCAGAATCTACTGGGGATAAGCTTCCTACTGGGGAGATGGTTCAACTCTTCTGGGGAGATTTTTCAGATTGGACTGGGGAATGGCTCCACTGGATGTCTGGTATTCCACCGGGGAACAATCTTAGATCAAGATTGCCGGGGATGCTTGTTAGGAATGTTTGTATACTCCGTTGGGAAATATTGAGATCTTCTGGGGGATAATCCAACTTCCTTGAGGCTTACAGTAGACTAACTCTGCTTGGGGAGAGTATGGCTGACTTGTTGGAGATACGATGCCTTGTTAGGGTTGATTGGAGACCAACTGCTTGGGAGAGAATTGTTGAATCTTGTCTTGCTCGGCGGGGAGTGAAGGTATCTGGATTACATTCTTCAGCCGAACTTACCTTGGTACCTTGGTGGACAGAGCAGCTTGATCGCTTGGACAACTCATTATTGCCCCTGTTTCTGACATGAGAGAAAAAGATACCTTGTGAGGTGTTAGACAACTGCCGATTCGACAAATCTTCTTCTGGTAGGCAAGTGACGAGGTGTCGGGACATAGTCGTACGCTGTGATCCCTAACTTTTTCCTGGACCGCCCTTTCGGGTTTTCAGCCCACCGGGATACCCTTTTTTGCCCAAGCCGCCTTTTCAGGTTTTCGACTTGTCGGGTGTACAGATTTTTCATTTTCATCCCTTATTTTACCCGAACCCGTTTGGTTCGCCGGGAAGCCCTTATTTTTGCCTAGGTGTGTCAACCTAGCGGGTCTTTGATTATGCGCAGTATTTTTTCGACTATGTCCGTGTTCTTAGGATACAGGAAGTTGTCACTGTTAGTAGTGTTGCCATGTTACCAGAAGGTGTTTGATCAGGCAAGACTCGTTGCTGGAATTCATGTCCAATGCCCCAAGTGACTCAGGCGGAGATTTGCCCCTGGTTATTTGGCCCTTGAGAGATTCTCCGAATCTTGACTTAACTGCCCCAGATGATGGACAATGATCATGCCATGCCCTTTGGTTGGAAGTGCTTTTGTTCACTAGATATTCTTCATGCGAATTTCTTTGCCGTTCGAACATAAAGTCATATGCAAACAAAGTTATGTTAAAAATGCAAAGCTTATGTCTGTCTTGATGTTTTTGAAAATGCATTTTTTTCATAAAAACAAGTGAATTTTTTGTAAACTGTGATGTCAACTCGTTATTTTACCACAAGCCTTAAGGAGTCAGGATAACTTTGCAACAGTATGCTTTCGAACTAACCCACGCTTCAGCTAGGACTTTTAAGGGTTATAACGTGGCTTGGTTCACGGTTTAAGAAACAAAGGATAAAGGCTCAAAGTATTTGTACCCACCCGCTCTTCGTGATGTTCTTCGATCCTAAACTTAGCTAATCGTGCATTAGATCTTGTTTGAGTCTTTGCTCTGGTATTCCAATGATGGTTCGGATATTGACAGTTTATTTTTGATAGGCATTTATTTCTTTTTGTTGTTGAGGGTTTGTATGACCTCTTTCTCTTTCTTGATTTTGTTATCCCTATTTTTGCCTGAACTGCTTCTTTTAAGATTACAGTCAGCGGGATGCCCCAGTTTTTGTAAGTCTCCTTCATAGGTTTTGACTTATTAGGCCTTGTTTTTGAGAGGTAATGACTACCTGTCTTTATGATTATTCGGAACCATCATTGTCTTTTGCTTTGGAAGGACTCCTTTGATGTCATTCATTGTGCACTTAGACCAGCTGAGAAGACTACCCTGCCCCAGGTTATAATTAGGGGTTTTTTAATTTTTGAAAAGAAAAAACTCCTACTTCTTTGGCTCGAAGGGGTTGACGAGGGATTATCTTCCTTATAACTCCAGTGTTTAGGATTTGAAACAATGCATGTACCTCATCAGCGGGGTCTGTTACAAAGCATACTGTAAGGATCGTGGTATCGTTTTCGTCATCCTCCCTCAAGAGGCTTTAGAATTTTAAAATCGAGAGTTAAACATAAAAAATAAAAGCAATTTTGAATATAGTCAACACAATTACTTCAAAACAGACACGTGTAATGCATTAATGAAATAACCAAGTTTGACATGAAATAAAATGTTTGAACAATCAAAGAAAATTACAATTTGAACATTCGAATGAACAAAAGTTTTTCAATCCTAGCCATGTTTTGGCAAGGGAGCAGTGGTCACATTGGGAGTATCAGCAGGCTCGAATTCGATCTCCTTAGCGTCGATCATATTCTGGATCTTGTATTTTAGCGCCCAACAATCCTCAGTATCGTGCCACGGGCCATCAGAATGATAAGCACACCTCGCTTCTGGGTTGTAGTTTGGAGAGGAGGTCTTGGGATTTGCAGGAGGGTTGATCACCGCAATCAGATTCATTTTCAACATGTGCTGCAATGCTTGTGACAATGGCATGTTGATGTTGGTGAATTGTCTTTTAGGCTCGTCCGGCCTTCGCTGATTTCCCTTTTGTGGTTGTCAGCGTGGTGCAGAACCAGAGATCATGACTGTCCCTGCATGTTGATCACGGCGACTCTTTTGACTGTATGCAGCATTAGACTCTTTCTTCCCCATGTAAGGCCTTTTGTGAGTATCAGAAGGTGTGGCCTCTTGAATCTTCCCAGCCTTGATACCAGCTTCAATTCTTTCCCTAGTCAGGATCAAATCTGTAAACCCAGCAGAAGAATTTCCAATCAGATGGTTGAAGAACGGCCCAGACAGGGTCCCCAAGAACATATCAACGAGTTCCCGGTCAGTCAGAGGTGGTTGTACCCTTCCAGCAAGGTCCCTCCATTTTTGAGCATATTCTTTAAAGCCTTTGCCTGCACCCATAGACATTCCCTGAAGTTGAGTGCGCGTGGGAGCAAGGTCGGCATTGTACTGGTACTGCTTCTAGAATGCAGTGGCCAAGTCCTCCCAGTTGCGGATGTTGGCTCCATTCAGTTGATAGAACCAGTCGAGTTGAGTTCCTGACAGACTATCCTGAAAGAAGTGAATCCACCAATTCTTGTCAGCCGTGTAGGGTTGGATCCTCCTTATGTATGACCTGAGATGCAGCTTAGGACAGGAAGCCCCGTCATATTTTGCAAAAGCAGGTGCCTTGAATTTGTGTGGGATCACTACCCCAGAAGACAGACCTAGATCTTCGAAGTCCAGGTCAGGCACTTAATGTATTTCCATAGCACTTAGCCGGTCTTCTAGCTGCTTGTACCTGTCCTCCGCAGGAGGGTACTGTTCGTCATTGAAATCCGTCTTGTTGTCGGAGACCATCGGGCTAGGAACCTCTCCCTCTTGGGGACTGTCTTTCCTAACAGATGGGGTAATCGGCTCAGCTTCATTTTGTGACCCATTCCCAGATCTGCGTCTAGGGTTGAACAGCACTGTCCTCTTCTTCTTCTTCTTCAGGAGCAGAGTCTTCAAATCCTGCTGGCCCTGGGCTAAACTTATGATCAACTCTTGGAACTGGGCGTTCTGAGCCTGGAGGGCCTTGATGGATTGCTCCGTAGATGATTCAGGATTCATGATGATTGCTGAAATAAACAGCGAAGAACATTAAGCAACCTGAAAAGAAGAGTACCTGTAATGCAATGATAGGTATGATATGCATGCAATGCTTTCAAGGATCTCGCGGGGTAAACAAGAAGATTGTTAGAATTGGGATCCGGTAGCTTGATTGAAGGAACTTCATGTTGTAGAGAGTCCTTCTTCAAGAGTCAAGGCTCACCATATCGAGTGGGTCATAGCCCCTGACTCAAGTTATCAACCTTGGCTAGAGGAAAATAAATCCCCTTTGCCCCTTGCTGGACAGTTGGTTCATCATGACCTGCATCACAAGCCCTTGAGATCCTTGAAATGGGTTAGTCTTTATGCAGGATGCATGCAATGGTATGATGTTATGCTATGCATGGAGTAATGTAAGTAAACTTGGTTATGAGTCCAGATCAAGGACTGTACACAAAACCTGCAAGAAACTCATGTGTCAGATAAGAATATGCAAGTAGTTCAAGTTTTAAGGCACACGAGTCACACAGAGAGCCCTTAGAGTTTAGGCCAGCATGAAGTTTAGGTACTACCCTCTTTCAGTTTGTTGGTTAAGACTTGTCCTATCAAAAGTAACCGAGTTCTAGAGGATCCCAATATCACTGACTACCCTCAATCGATCATAACTCCAGCGTCGCAATCTTTTCTTGCGGCCAGAACCATCGCGAGATTTTAGCCTCAATGGGTGTAGCATACTGCTACTGTTCTATGGCCAAGTTGGGTCAAATTAGGGTTCTAAGGTCGGTTGGTGCTTAATGACTCCTCAGAAGACCCATATTCTCCTTGTTGCGACACAAGGGATATCGGTACAGACCAAGGTGCCACACCAACGTAGCCACTGCTTCACCCGTGTCGGTCTACGCCGGACAGGTCCCTCACAACTTATGCTACCTAACAGGATATCCCCAGATCCGGGTTAGGATCTATATAACTCCAAGACAATGCCCATAATAATAAAGCAAACAAAACAAAGCAATTGAAAACACAAGTATGAGCTATCCTAAGGTACACCTCACTTTAAGTATTCCCAGCAGAGTCGCCAGTTCTGTGATCGGTGGAAATAGAACTGACTGTTTTTAGCGGGTTCGCGAAATGTCACAGAAGCAAGAGTCGCCACCGTCTTTTATTTTCTCCAACATGGACAGGACAAAAGCACAGCAAAATTCCTTATGAGAACGTTTCTCGGTTCGGGAGGTAGATTTATAGAAAGGGAAGGTGTTAGCACCCTTTCTATCCATGGTTATCCACGGGCTCTTAGGTACTTGCTCTTATGTTTTCAAAAGATGTTTGCTTTTCAAAATGTGAGTGGGTTTGAAAAAGTTTCATTGAAAGATTTCTGAATGACTCTTGTATCTGTCCTCAAGAGTGTTTGAAAAATTTGTTTTGAAAGCTTTTGAAAGTGTCAGTGTGAAAAGATTTTTGATTTGTTTTAGAAGAGAGCAAGTATCCATGAGTCATCTACCTACCCTAAGGAATTAGGCTGTGTAAAAGTCCTTAAGGTAGTGCCATCCCACCATTGAGAGGTAGGTAGCACCACCGCTGGAGGTGTTCGGATCAATTCGATTTTAGGGACAGTGTGGTCACCGAAGCAACAGTAGGACACCTTAGAAGCTACCCTTACATCCTAGATCCCTTTTTTAATCCAAGGCAACCGTTTCGAGGCAACTGTTTCGAGGCAACTGGATCTTGGATATAAGAGCGACCGCTAAAACGTCTTATACTTGACGACCACGTTTCGAAGGCAACGAGTGAGGCGTACCCTAGAAGTGGTGTGTGTATTGTGTGTTGTTTTCATGTTAACAATTATCTTTGATCATGGCATTGTGAGCTACGCGTTGTTTTTAATTACCATACATTCTTTCATGCAAGTTTAGCAGTTAGGAGTGCGGAAAATTAAATACAGAAAGATAAAAGCTACACTATTACAAGGCGCGGGTCTATTAATCGCCAAAATACAAAGACCCGTTTTTGATAAAAGATGCGGAAAGTAAAAAAAACAGTAAACCTAACTACTATTACATCCGGAAAGCAGTTACATAATAATCAATAAGAAAAATAATGCGCGAAATAGAAATTAAACGGGACGTCCGAGGGTGTTGGGCCCTTTTGAGAAATTAAACTAAATTAAAGCCTAATTAATTATTTAATTAAAGAAAAGAAAGTGTGTTTTTTATGTTTTTTGGTATTTATGAAAATAAAGAAGAAAAGAATTAAAATTAAAGTTAGTGAAACCCTAGTTCTAAATTATTTTAATTATTAATGAAAATATTAAAGTTACCCTAATTTAAGCTAATTAATTAATTTACATGTTATTTACAAAATTAATAATAATAATAAGGATGATTAATAATGATAATAATAATGATAAAAAGAATCAAAACCTAATTCTATAGAATTTTATTTATTAAGAAAAAGATTGAATTTAAAACCTAAATTAAACTAATATTAATTGTTAGTCATTTATTTACAAAAAATAGGTTAGTGGTGAAATTAATAATAATTAAATATATTTACAATTTTTTTGATTTCTGATTTTTATTAGGAAAATTAATTTGAGGTGAAATAATAATAATAATTAAAGCAATTAAAAGATATTCAAAGAAAAGAAAATTAAATTAAATATACAAACCAAGGGGGTGTCTGGCCCATGTGGAGGTTCTTGAAGCAATTCAGGCCCATTAGACAAAGCCTGTTTGACTTTCAGGACTGGGTGCACGTTGGTTGACCCAGGCATAGCGTGTTCGTCACCTCCTGGCCTTCAGATTATGGATCAAAGCCACTTGGCAGGCCAACGCGTGAGGCTCATGGTAGGATGTTGAATGAGTGTTGCACCAGAATATGTTAAAGCAAAAATCATGAATTATGTGGGGGGACCTGGGAATCGAACCCAGGTCCCAGCGTTTGCCAAGCGTGTCATCCATCATCCAGCCATTCAAGCGCGTTTGTAGTATTAGTGGGAAACAATTATTATATAAAAGAAACAAATGTTAATGGTATAAAACAAAAAGAAACGCGCCAGATTTGAATGCTCCAGTAGCATGATGCCACGCCTGCTTTCTTCTTTGTTTGTACCTGTAACATGAATGAGATAGCGGGGGTTTTAAACCCCCACTAAGTGAAAGTCTCAAAAATAGCGAATACGCGCACAGATGATATAAATTGAGCGCGAGGTTGCCATTCAACTCGTATTGAGCTCCTGAATTCAACTGCATAGGTCTCAAGGTTTAATTTTTCCTCAACAAGAAAGCCCTAATTGAAAGCTTCAGAAACCCTAAATGTCGTTCATGGTAACTGGCGTTTCAAGGCATATTAATGGAATTAAATCATACCAAAAGTTTTGCCTGAATGCTGTGAACACAAAACAATCAACCAAATGTATTAAAAATGCATGAATCGTGTTATGCAAGTTTGAAAAATAAGGTAAACCGTGTGGCCTATGTTCTTTGATTCTTCGCGTGTTATGATTGATTCTTGATTGCAAACGCTTCTTGGAGACTTAGGCAACGTATTGGAATCCTTTTTAGGCGTGGAAAGGCACTGCAAGTAGGAAATCAGTTTTACACTTTTTCTCTATTTTTTGCCAATTGGTTCTATCGCTTCAGCAGCTTTCACGTCCCCTCTTGAGTAGGGTTAGCTCTTGCATATGTATGTGATCAGAATCAGGTCAAAACCTTGGCCCAAAAGTCCATGAATTAATGTTTCATATCTTTGATTTTCAATTATGTGATTTTCAATCTTTTTCCATGAAAACCTTGCCAATTGTGGAAGATCTTGTCCCATTGAGTGATGCACGAAATCTTTAGCATGTATGGAGTGTATTTGCTGCATAAAAAGATTTGATAACCATTCTTTGATATTTTCTACAATTAAAACCAATTAAATGAATTAATAATAATAAAAATTCAATTAATTAATTAAAAATAATAAAATAAATCATTTTAAGTTCAATGGGTCGTGCATAGGCTTTGGGTAATGATTCAAGAAAGAATTTGAGGCCCATTAGAAAATTTGAAGCTTTTTAGGAAAAGTTGACTTTTGAAAATTCCCAAAAATTTCCCAACTTCTTCAATGCATATCTTGCTCAATTTTGAAGCTATGAACATGTTCTTGGACATTTTGGAAAGGTCTTGAAGTCCTCTAACCAATGCCTTTGGTCCCATGTCATTTTTATTTACTAATCTCAAGTTATGGTCTTTGACTTAAAATGCCTTTTTGTTGACTTTTGAAAATGACCTATAATGTTGAAATTGATTACTTTTTGTGAGAGCATTTCTTGGACTTGGAGTGGGAAGATGAGTTGTAGGAAATGTCATCCCCTTCAAAATGAGATTTGGATGGGATTTTTCTGATGAACCATGAAGAAGTTATGCCTTGGTCAATTTGCAGTTGACTTTTCAACTGTCCAAAAATAGAAAGTTTTGCATCTTGAGACTTTTTGAGCCATGCTTGTGGAATCATGATCAAGAATTGATCAAATGATGATTGTGGCTTCAAAATAAGATGTTGACCAAAAATTTTGACTTTTGACTGTCAAATGACCATTTTGTCCCTGCAGTTGACTGTGAAGCCATTAATTAGGGTTTTTGACTGTGCAATTTGATGCTGTGAGTCTTGAAACTTGACATATGGATGCTTGACAATGTATGTAGGCATATGGGACTTGATTGGACCCTTGAAAACCTCAATTTCTTTGCAAGAACCAAAACCCTAATTTTGACTGTGTTAGGAGGCAATTGGACTATGCAGCTCTTGAATAGACTTTGAACCATTTGATCTTGCCAAATCTTGAAGAATATGGGAGGGCAAATTTTGGGGTACAACACTCCCCATACTCAGAACCACTGTTTTTCTGCAAAATAGGGCAGGTTCTGCATTTTGTAAGCCACAACAAAATTCCATCGTGCGTTTTGTTCCAAGATAGTTCCAACACCTTCCAATCAACTCACTTGAACTATCCCAGGCCCCCATTGCAAGCTGTAACACCTCTAACACACTTTGCCATTTTCATTTCAAAGCTCTGCAAGTTGAGTTTTACAGCACGATTCAAGTTGTTTCAAAGCAAGCCAAGCATTGGAGAAGCTTCCTTGGACTTCAGGCAAGCTCAACAGAAGCTCAAACACCATTGAAGGTTGCTACATTGCCCAGCTCGAAGTCAACTGAAATAGGTATTTCATGGACTTCTATCTCTCTATTTAGGAATGGTTAGGCTTAGGTTTATGAATGAAATATGTTGTACTCATAGCCCTGAAGCCATACATATGCTTAGTTTTCATTTACATTAATCGTGCTAAGAGAATTTCACTCATGAACTTGCTGAAAAAACTAAGTTAGAAATTAGGGCCAGAGAAATTCTCTCTGGTCTTTGAGAGTTAATCTAAGTTTTTTATATGGTTGAATTCGTTGTTTAATTCTCTACAATGTTCATGTTATGAGTTTTGTCAAAAAATCAAAGAATCAGGAGATAACATTGGAAGTATAGAACGCGTGTTTTGTTTGAAACTGAGGAAGAAGATGAAGTTGCTTGGGCTGGACCTGAGTTGCTTTTGCTTTCCACACATGCATATTCAGTTTGCACCCCCCTGGCCCATTTGCTTGCACATTTGTCATTTTTTGCATTTTATTTCATTTTTGATTTTAATATTTTATTTTCTAACATAAAAAATACCTAAAAATTATTTTCATAAATTTTTATATTTATTTGGAATTTATTCTAATTATTACTAGTATAAAAAATATTTAAATGCTTTATATTCTTTTTATTAAAACCTAAAATAATGTAAAAATATTTTTATTTTCATTTATTATTTTTATTTACTATTTGAAAACATTTTCTTGGATATACACATTTTTGTAAATAAATACTTTCTATTTTTATATATATTTAATATATTTAATATATATATATATATATATATATATATATATATATATATATATATATATATATATATATATATATATATATATATATATATATATATATATATATATATATATATATATATATATATATATATATATATATATATATATATATATATATATATATATATATACTTATATACTTTATTTTATTAAATAATTAGGACAAAAATACAAAAATATTACATTTTCATTTGTATTAATATTTTGCACTAAAAATATCATTTTTACAATATACTTTTATTTTTTGTATAAGTTAATGTATTATTGTAAATAAATAATAAATAATGCTATTTATTTAAGAAAATTAGGGTTTTTGCCCTAAATGAAAAAATAATTAAACTTGACTTTTTCTTTATTTATTCTTACTTCACATATTAAAAACACTTTTTTACATACATAAAAAAATCATTTTGTACATAATGCATTTTATTTACATTTATTTATTGTATTTATTTCAATTATTGTACATTTAAATATTGTATCTTATACATTCAATTTGGTTGTAATAGTAATCTAGGGTTTAATTTCTTGTCAAATATCCCCAATTCAAATTTGTACCCCCCTCCCTATATTATGTTGTAATAGTGTAGCATTTAAATTCTCGCACATTTAAAAGCTTTCAATTATGCCATGCTTAGACCTAGGGTTTGTATGCAAATAAAATCAACAATTAATTTGACCTAATCCAAGATAAATATGCATGAAAAAAAACAAACACAATGCACACTTGCACCCCTAGGGTTTCATCCACTTGTTGCCTTCAAAAATGGGTTATGATTGCATGTTGAGTACTTTGGCAAAATAAAAACAATAAAAAAGATCATAGTCCCTCGATGATGCTATCTGAGTTGCCTAAACAAAATGATCAAGTCCCTCAAAGAAAAATTTCCAAAGATACTTGACACTATTGCTATCATGGTCTATACAATGACCCGCGTCTGTCCCATTAACATCCTAACACAAGGTTGTTCACCAAATACAATGGTAAAACAACACTGTTAAAAGGGTTAAAAACATAAGAAAGATCTTTGAGTAAAATAGGGTAGATAGCTCCTAGTTACTTGATCAAAAGCTTGCAAAAAAAACATCCTTGATATTTTCAAAACACACTTCACAACACAATTTCAAAACCCTACTTTCAAACATTGAAAACTTTTCAAAAGACAAAAACATCTTTGTATACATTCAAACAAGAATCATTACAAAGTTTGCCACAACAATGGCCTCTTTTCAAAACATCTTTCAAAATCACACACAAAGCACCATTTCAAATAATTGAAAAGCAAAGCAAGTGATCTAAGCAAGTAACTAAGAGCCCATGGATAACCATGGATAGAAAGGGTGCTAATACCTTCCCTTTCTATAATCTACTCCCCGAACCCAAAAAAACATCTCAAAGGTCTTTCCTGTGCTTTTTGACCTTTCCTTAGGATAAAATAAAAAGTCGGTGGCGACTCTTGCTAAACCGAAACATTTGCGAACACAAATGCAAAATCCCAAGTCAGTTCTCCCACCGTATCACAGAACTGGCGACTCTGCTGGGGATAGTCTTTAAAAAGTGGAGTAACCTTAGGGCTTAGATCACCCTTTGCATGACTATTGTTTGCTTTAATTGCTTTACATTTTGGTTCTCTTGTTTGGGCTTTAAATCCTCCACCCGGATTTGGGAAACATTCATAGATAGCAATACGTTATGGATACTATGCGGGGTATACCGACACAGTTGAAGCAATAACTATATTAGTGCGACATATTTGTGAGTATCGGTAGCCTTTGAGTCAATCAAAGAGAATACAGGGCCGCTAAGTGATGTCATGAAGCACTAATGAACTAGAACCTTACTTGACCATCTTGGCCTTTTATTAGGGGTAGTGAGATGATCGGCTTTGGTGCAGTCCGAAGTTGGTAGATACTCGATACTACACTCATTGAGGGTTGTTTTCTTGGAATATTTTGGTCGCTAGTTAAGTGGCTAAACCAAAACAATGAACATAGAAAACAATCCAATGATATTGAGCTCCTTAGAACCCGGTTACTATTTATAGGACAGGTTTTGAGCCAACTAAACTCAAGAGGGTACTTACCTATGAAACCTCATGCAAGCCTAAAACTAGGGTTGTGTGTGACTTGTCTGTACATGTGCTTGTGCATACATCATGAACATCATAAAGCATCATATGCATCCACTAACCATTTCAAGGGTTTGGATCTTCATCTTTGTTCTTGTTTTGTAGGTCATGGAATATCTTCGCAGGAAAACAATTCAAATCAACCTTGTGAGGATCCCTCCTCAACTCAAGGAGCTCACATCTAGGATTCCAGAGAATTCTCTCTTCAGTGAAAGACATGGTAGACTCCTCAGCTTAGTCAACACCAACATTGAAGAAGATATGGTTAAAGTTCTCTTCCAATTCTTTGACCCCCTACACCACTGTTTCACATTCCCTGATTATCAGTTGGTACCTACTTTGGAGGAATTTTCTCAACTCCTGAGAATTCCTATTCTTAATCAACTACCCTACAACGGTACGAAAAAAGAACCAAAGCCTGAAGATGTTGCTCAAGCATTACACTTTCAACCATCTGAGATCAAGGGGCATTGGGAAACCAGAAGTGGTGTCAAGGGATTCTTGGCAAAGTTTTTGTTTGAGAAGGCACAAGAATGCTGGAACTCTCTTGATCTACAAGCCTTTGAAGAGATTGTGGCACTCCTTATCTATGGGTTGGTCTTGTTCCCAAATCCTGACCAGCTTATAGATGTGAATGCTGTCAAGATTTTCATATCCAGAAATCCCATACCTACATTACTTGGGGACATCCTACACTCATTTTACACACGAACAATGAGGAAAAGAGGTGTCCTCATGTGTTGTACTCCTCTCCTAGCAAGGTGGTTTATTTCTCACCTTCCACAATCAGTTCTGAAGAATGAGCAGGGTTTAAGGTGGTCACAACGATTGATGACCCTCACACATTCTGATGTACATTGGTGTTCTCGGTCCAGAGAAAATGTCATCCTCATTGATCGTTGTGGGGAATTCCCTAATGTCCCACTACTTGGCATTAGGGGAGGCATCACCTACAACCCCTGTCTAGCTTTGAGACAATTTGGATATGCTCGGAGGGATGGCCCTCATGACATGCTGATTCCTGACCTAGTTTTTGACTTTGACAACGATGCGCAAGGATTTCGACAAAGGTTCATCAGAGCTTGGAGGATGCCTAACAAGGTGGATAGTAAGACACTGTGGCACAAGAATTCCATCCCCCTTGAGCCTTACCTCAAGTGGGTACGAACCCGCTCCCAGAATCTTATGATGCCATACCCTCACATTCTCCCCTTGATCAAAGAGCCTGTTATGGAAGGAGAGGTTCCATACACCATCCTACATCCTGACATGCCAACTGATGGGTTCAATCTGTAACGTATAGCCTAAATGTAGTACTGTAAGTGTACAGCCTATCGAAGTAATATATAAGATTATCGAACCACAGAGACCAATTGTCAATCTATCAACTCTATTGCTAAGGTGCTTATCTAAGGCGAACAAGAATATTGATGTGAGTGCAGTGCACAAAGTAAATGAGCGAGGTAAATAACAGTTTAAGAGACAGGTTGGAATGTAAATCATGTAATCAGATATTGGTCCGGTCATGCGTAAATGAACCTACTTATGGGGCAGTATTTTCTATTGATAGCAAAGAATCAGTTTAACGGGAACTTGTAGCTTTTGACTACTAAGAACCGAGTTTACTCTTTAAATTAAATTCCTTTATTGTCACATATAAAGGGTGCCTTCCGCGTTAAAGAGGTAAACCTATTTTTAAGAAATTGATAGTTTTGACTTAACAGAAAAGTGATCTTACTTGGAAAGATTAACTTAAGGAGACTTTTGGCTTTTGACCAAGAGTCAGATTTCAAACCTACAAATGCGTCCGAAAATAGTTTCAAAATCGTTTTCTAAAAAGGTCAATGATTCCTATTTAACCAATCAACGACTCTCGCTCTTTTTGTTTGGTTAAATAATAATCAAGTCGTATCATTAGTTTGGACGGCTTTCGATCTTACCCAATAAACATTAAAACACAATTGACTTAAGTTAGAAGCAAAACATCCCCAGAGTATTTTCACTAGCATGATAATTGGAACACAACCACGATGACAATCATTACATCCTAACCTTTATAGTTTAGCCAGACATAGTAAGTGCGAGTCTATAAAACATGTAGACTATGGTAAGAGCATTTAAAGTCTATAAAACGTGTAGACTATGGTAAGAGCATTTAAAGTCTATAAAACGTGTAGACTATGGTAAGAGCATTTAAAGTCTATAAAACGTGTAGACTATGGTAAGAGCATTTAAAGTCTATAAAACGTGTAGACTATGGTAAGAGCATTTAAAGTCTATAAAACGTGTAGACTATGATAAGAGCAATTAAAGTCTATAAAACGTGTAGACTATGATAAGAGCAATTAAATAAACAAATGCAATAAATTAGAACCTTGCTCCGGTCGGAGACTTGAATCTGATACAAATCTACGGAAAAGTAAGGCCGGTATGATGAACTTCAACCAAAGTGCTCCAAGACTTGATTACAACTCAATCTACACCGCAATAACTCCCCGATGTGAAGAGATTATTACTTTACAGAAACTGATAGTATATGGCTTAAGATTGTACTAAGCTTGGATGAAACTAAAGAATGAGAATCGAAAACTATTTATAGAGGATCTTTGAGGTGCGTAAGGACCAGCATGCCCCTTAACTTCTTTTGAGCGGGAACCTTTTTGTGAAGGCCGCGGGCGCGGTGAGGGTGGCCGCGGGCGCGGTGCATGGAACTGCCACATCATGGGAACGTGGCAGTTGATCTCTGGGTGAAAGTGGGCCACGTCATCGCGTTCCCTGTAGCCAGCGCGGCGCTCAACGCCATAAGTGCAGAATGTCTTGAAAAACCCTAATTTCTTGGCGTTTTGGCTCGTTTCTTCACAGAAGGCTCTGAAATGACAAGAATCCTGAAAACAAAGGAAAAAGGAACATAATACGAGAAAATGACAATAAAAACTAAGGAAAACATGTGATATTTGAGTCAGAAACATAGTGCGATTTAGTGCGATCAAATCCTCCCACGCTTAGACCTTTGCTTGTCCTCAAGCAACAACTCTTAGAAGTAGATGAAAGAAAATTATGGTGTATACAGGTTTTGGGCAAAGAGGGCTTCTAAGTCCGAGTAAAGGTGTGTTGTCAGGCACTAACTATCTGAATCAAGGGTATCGTAATTACACTACTCGCAGAAATGCGGACATAAACCTCATAAGTATACAGATCGATCCTAATATCCTTACTATGCTAAGACTTCCCTTTTTTTACGAGGTCCTTTTTCATTCAGGCGCAATCACATTAAGCCCGTTATCCGTACATACTCATGGTGTAGTGACCGGTTAGTGACTCTGATCTCAAGTGATGGGATTCTGGTACAAGAGTTGGTTTAATCCCTTTTTATTTTACCCATTTGCAGTTGCGGGGGATCGGACCGTAGTCCTCCCTACCAAGTTCAGCACCAGATACCTCTGAACCAACTACAACAGATATGCCTTATATATATTTTTTCTTGTTTTTGTTAGTGCTTACAACTTTCTTGAGTTGAGTAATCTTTGTGAGGATCACTCAACTCGTAGTCGTATTCATACTTTATTTTATAACTTTTAAGGCAAAATAGAGATCATCCACTTATATTCATCGATCCCACACTTAGAGCATGCTTAGGCCGGAGCTGACTGCTAAGATAAACTACTTGAAGACCTATTTGTACAGTTTTATTCAGAATCATAGCATATTGGGGAGAAAGGATCTAATCTAAATATTCAAAAAGGCTTATGGTGTAAAAATGATAACGAATTTTTCAAAAAGTGAGTGTCCGAGAAACAGACCCTATCTAGGACCTGTCTCATAGCCCAAATCCTAAAAAACAACCATAAATCTTTGAAAAGCGAAAAATTTTGTAAGGCTAAAAGATGGGGGAAATGAAAGGGTACACTACGCAGAAAGACTCGCCTATCACATGCATTTTATTAACTATGAATATATAAAAAAAATGCGGAAGGGAAATAAAAGCAGGAAAAACGGAAAATAAAAGCGAAAACGGGAAATAAAAGCGATAAATGCTCCTCCCACACTTAAATCAGACATTGTCCTCAATGTTCCAAAATAAGGTAGGAGGAGGTACCTGAAAACACTAGTGGGGGCCACTAGGACCTTCACCATCCTGGTTGGTACGACCGGAACGGCGGCTACGGCTGCGACGGCGGCTATCTCGGTCCAAAACAAGCTGCTCCAGTCTCTCTGACAAGGCGACATTTGCCGCTTGTAGCTCTTGGGTCCGACCAATGAGGGTGCCTTGGGTTGCCTCCATCAATTGGAAGTGACGAGCGTATGTGGTCTGGTGTAGGTGCTGTTCTCTCTGGAAAGCCAGCTGACTTTCCATAATAGTGCGCAGAGAGCTAGCATTTTGTTCTTGGGACGCTTGCATGAAGGCCATGTTGTCGGCCGCCTGTTGCTGCAAGGTAGCAAGGAGGGTGTCCCTCTGGGCCTCTCGGGCCATATGCTCACGCCACATGTCCTCAGTGACATGGAAACTAGGAGCTGTACCTGCATGTGGGTTAGAGGTAGAAGGTGTCATGTGTGGTGGTGAAAAATGGGGTGGTTCCTCTGTTTGGAAATCGTACTCATCATCAGTGTTGTTACCCTCATTTAAAGGTAGATTTGGGGGCAACGGACCAATAAAAGCAGGAGCGTTGAGATCGTAGGTCCAGTTACGCTCAAATCTAATATCAGTACGACGAGTGCAAGGAATAACAACACTGGGTACAGCAGCACCTCCAACCATGAGGAAGTAACCACCTTCCTTCCTGGTCTTGCATAAACGCATATCCCTGAAAAATTTAAGATTTGCAATCTGAGGAGGAAGTGGTTCAAGGGTGGCAAGTTCCGTATCCAATCCTATGGCATGGGCAATAGTGGTAATCAGTCCACCAAAGGAAATCGGTCCACCTTTTCTTAAAACATGGTGCATGTGGGCAATCATGAATGGGACGGGATTAACTTTGGTGTCTGTGAGGCAGCTCTGCATGATAATTAATTCTTTAGCATTCACCTTGTTTGGGTTTTCCCGAGCAAAGATGGTGGATGCTAAAAGAAATCTAAAGACACGAAGGGAAGGATTATGGATGTGAGAAGCAAGTAGGCCATCAAAAGATGTTGCATTTTGTTTAGTAATTCTGGCCCAAAATGCTTCAAATGCCCAATCCGTGTCTAAAGGTGCTTCACAAATGGCACCATCCCCATAAGGCAATCCTAACATGGCGGCTAGACCGTCAGTGGAGTAGTCATATTCAACATTAAACATTCTAAATTTGACTCCACCTACGGTGCTAGCAGTGTTAGGAGAGACGTTATAAATTAAAGAACTTAAAAATTCGAACGTCAGCCTAGGGTAGGTTGGTGCTTGAGTAGCAAAAATATCATGCATACCTATTTTATCTAGAAGGAAGAATACACTATGGTATATACCTAATGAATATAGACAGTTTTCATCGATATACCTGGTAGAGTGTATTGGTGTTGTCAGCAATTTTTCAAGCCGCTTTAGTTGCCTTTCTCCGGCTTGGCCACCACGTAAAATGTAACCGTGATACTCCATAGGATTTTCTTGTGGATGAATAGAGAGAAAGAATGGGATGTAGAAGTAATGAAGGTGTGAGGAAGAAAATGAAATAGTGGGGGTATTTATAGGAAGGGAAGAAAAAATGGTGGTTGTAAATATTTATGATGAGAATAATGGAAATAAATGTAGTGGGTTGGTATGGGTAATAAAGGAAGTTATGGTGGGTTAAAAATGGAAGAAAATGGGATTGGAAATGGGAAAAGTGGTAAAATGGGGGGGAAAACGAGCTACTAGCCGTTAGGTGACCGTTGCGTCACCGCGGGCGCGGCAGGGCCTACCGCGGGCGCGGTGAGGTCGAGGCAAGTTGGGCTGGCCTGGCTTCCTTTCCATTGGGCTCTTACTTCCTCGCCATTAGCTTCAATTTCTGGAGGTGTACCTATTTTTCCTATGAATGTGCATATATGTACGTGAATACATATACACATGTATTTTTATTTTATTTTTATATTAAAACTATGGTGACCAGAAAAACAAAAAAAACATTAGTAAATAAATAAAACATATGCATATATATATATATAGGTACGGACATTGGGTCACCAAAATAAATATTAACAACGCAGGAAACAGATAATGCAAAATAAAAATGAATCTGAAAAGGAAATCAACATAATACTAATAATACTGAAACTAGATATCTTGTGAACAATACAGATCTATTGCCAACCGGTAGGATGCTCTGCAGGAGTGCCTGGGCCACGCAGCTCAGTCAGCTGGCGTCGAATCTCTGCCACCTCGTGAGCTAATTCATCTAACTCACCAGCAAAGGTAACATCATTCACTTCCAACTGCAAATGAAGGTCAGCCACCTCATTGCGGAGAGTGGTTATCTCAGTGCGCATAGCAGTCAATAGAGTGCGAATATCAGGTTCCTGCAAGCTGAGGTTATTAGTAAGAACAGTAGTGTGTGTAACCTCGGGTCGGGATGTGTGATCCGGAGTGGAGTCCTCGGGAGCAGGAGTGTAGTCCTGAGTGGGATCTTTGGAAGCAGGGGTGTATTCTGGAGTGAGATCTTCGGAAGCAGGAGTGTATTCTGGAGTGAGATCTTCGGAAGCAGGAGTGTATTCTGGAGTGTACTCTGATATCTCACCCCAACCTTCTACAGAATAGTTCCAATTAGCAGAGTTGGAAACACAAGTCATCTGAGGGTCTGGCATTGTGAAGGTGTAAACAGTCTGGTCATTGATGAGCAATCTGTACCGATATGGGTGGAAAGAGGCCCTCCTCATGAGTCCACGATCCATGCAAAAGTCTAAATCCAGAAAAGTATATCCACAGTATGGGGTCAGTTGTGCTATCATACTGTCCAAACCCAAAGCAGAAGCTATCTGTGTCACATTCCCTTCGGAATGAATGAGCCCTACAGCGGATCGAGCAGTCTGCTCGAGGCTCTCTATCAGAAAACCTCCACTAGCTATAGGTCTGGACTGACTGGCACAGTATAGGAAAAGGATCTCCTCAGCGGTGACCAAGTGGTCACAGTAACTCCTCCCAAAGAAAGTGTGGCACAGGATCATCTCGAAGTATCGGAAGGCCGGGTTATGGATCTTCCGGGACAGCTGGGTAGAGGGGTCAAGACTGGCTCTATCAGTAATGTCCTGCCAAAATTTATCAATGTCTCTGTCCATGTAGTAACTCAATGGGAACTCAGTAATAGCAGTCGGTCCAGTTTGGAAACCAAGCAAATCCCCAAATTCTTTGGTAGTCAGGGTATACTCGGTACCAAACAATCTGAAACTTAGGCATCCTCGCTCATCTCCTTCACCCACTCGTGGGTTATAGTCCATAAAGCTAAGAAACTCTAGAGTAAGGTTCCTGTAGGTTTTGTGGACATCATCAGCATAAGAATCCCAGCCAAGTTGGTTGCACAGATACCTAATACTTGGCTCAATCCCGAGTGCCTCCATGCAGCTCTGATCGGGGTACCTAGTGGGTACCATAGGTCTAGCAGATAAGGTAGCAAATCGGGCCTTTTGTGCTTCATCTCTGAAAATCACAACCATATCATCGGGGTAATGCATCCTGAAAATATAAACACAAGAAATTAGTCCAGATAAAATATATAAATTACTAAAATAAAATAAAATAAAATAAAGAATAAACCATGGGTTGCCTCCCATGCAGCGCTTGTTTAACGTCGTTTAGCTTGACGATTAGATCTTACTTTATGTGGGTATTGGTGGGTCTATAAGAATATGACTAGAGTAGTCAACAGGCAAATCGCCTCCTTTGTAGAGCTTCAGTCTTTGTCCATTTACCACAAATGGAGCGCATGAATTGTTTTTGATTTCTACTGCTCCAGACTTTATAACTTTCGACACTTCAAATGGACCTGTCCATCTTGAACGAAGCTTACCAGGAAAAAGTCGTAACCTTGAGTTAAATAGGAGAACAGGATCACCAATGTTGAAATCTTTCTTGATGATTTTTTTATCATGCCACATCTTGGTTCTTTCCTTATATATGATGGCATTCTCATAGGCATTCAAGCGAAGCTCTTCTAGCTTGTGAATGTCCAGGATACGTTTTTCTCCGGCTTTCAGGTAATCTAGATTCAAGGATTTAATGGCCCAATAGGCTTTATGTTCTAGTTCGAAGGGTAAATGACAGGACTTTCCATAAACCAATTGATAAGGAGTTGTTCCAATAGGGGTTTTATAAGCCGTTCTATAAGCCCATAAGGCGTCTTTAAGTTTTCCAGACCAGTCTTTTCTGGATAGTGATACAGTTTTTTCTAGGATCTGCTTAATCTCCCTATTCGATACCTCTACTTGGCCACTGGTTTGCGGGTGATATGGTGATGCTACTCTATGTTTTACTCCGTATTTGCTTAGAAGCTTATCAAATATCTTAGATATAAAATGCGATCCTCCATCACTTATGACTAACCTAGGGGTTCCAAACCTAGGAAAAATAATATTCTTAAACAGTTTGATAACTACCTTGGTATCGTTTGTGGGTGATGCAACAGCTTCGATCCACTTTGAGACATAATCGACAGCTACTAGGATATACTTGTTACCCATTGAGGAAGGAAAAGGTCCCATGAAATCTATACCCCAGACATCAAATATTTCCACTTCTTGGATGTTGCTTAAAGGCATTTCATCACGTCTTGAGATGTTCCCAGTGCGTTGGCATCGGTCACATTTTGTAATGTAAGTGTGGACATCGCGCCATACAGTAGGCCAATAAAAACCTGCTTGAAATATTTTGGCGCATGTTTTAGACGTGCTTGCATGTCCACCATAAGGTGAAGCATGACAATGTTTAATGACGTTGCCTACTTCTTCCTCCGGCACACATCGTCGGAATATATTATCTATTCCTCTTTTGAATAAGAGGGGTTCATCCCAAAAGAAGTGTTTAACATCTCTAAAAAACTTCTTCTTCTGTTGGTAGCTTAAGTCAGGGGGTATGATATCAGCGGCTAGATAATTCACAATATCTGCGTACCATGGTATGTTGTTCATGGTTGAGATTTCCTCATAGGTCTCTTCTTCAGTTGAGTTTATCCCAGCTATTAATCTTTCATAAGTAGAGTGATCGTCTATAGGTATAAGTTCAGGCTTAAGGTGTTCTAACCTAGAGAGATGATCAGCTACTAAGTTTTCAGCTCTTTTTTTATCCTTAATATCCAAGTCAAATTCTTGGAGTAAAAGTACCCATCTGAGCAATCTAGGCTTAGCATCTTTCTTACTTAACAAGTACCGGATTGCTGCATGATCTGTGTATACTATTATTTTTGCTCCCACCAAATAAGATCGAAATTTATCAATAGCAAAAACTAAGGCTAGCAATTCTTTTTCTGTGGTTGTATAATTTAGCTGGGCAGCGTCTAGTGTTCTACTAGCGTAGTAAATTGCATGCAGTTTCTTGTCTTTTCTTTGCCCTAGTACAGCTCCTACAGCGAAATCACTAGCATCGCACATGATTTCAAAGGGTTGTGTCCAATCAGGTGGTCTTATGATAGGTGCTGAAATAAGAGCTTGCTTTAAAACTTCAAAGGCCTCAAGACATTTTTGGTCGAATTCAAACTCGACATCCTTCATCAATAAGTTAGTTAAAGGTTTTGTTATTGCGGAAAAATTCTTGATGAAACGTCGGTAGAACCCGGCATGTCCTAGGAAACTTCTTATTTCCCTAACGGTCTTAGGTGGGTTTAAGTTTTCTATAACTTCTATCTTGGCCTTATCGACTTCTATACCTCTTTCAGAAATAATGTGTCCCAAGACTATCCCTTCACTTACCATAAAGTGGCACTTTTCCCAATTCAACACAAGGTTTACTTCCACACATCTTTTTAAGATTTTCTCCAAGTTCGAGAGGCAGTTTTTGAAATCAAACCCACACACTGAAAAATCGTCCATAAATACTTCCATAATTCCATCTAGGTAGTCTGCGAAAATTGACATCATACCACGTTGGAAAGTGGCAGGTGCATTACAGAGTCCAAAGGGCATTCGTCTATAAGCGAATGTTCCATAAGGGCAGGTAAATGTGGTTTTTTCTTGGTCCTCTGGGTGAATAGGGATTTGGAAAAACCCCGAATACCCATCAAGATAGCAGAAACATGAGTGTCTTGCTAGACGTTCAAGCATCTGATCTATAAATGGGAGAGGGAAATGGTCTTTTCTCGTTGCCTTATTCAACTTTCTGTAATCTATACACATACGCCATCCTCCTTCTGTTCGTTTTGCCACATGCTCACCTTTCTCATTTTTCAGAACAGTGATACCTCCTTTCTTGGGTACCACATGGACTGGGCTTACCCATTCACTATCCGAAATTTGGTATATGATACCAGCTTCTAATAACTTAAGAACTTCTTTCTTGACTACATCACTCATGATAGGGTTTATTCTTCTTTGATGTTCTCTTGAGGGTTTTGAATCTTTTTCTAGCATAATCCGATGCATGCATACGGATGGGCTTATACCTCTTAAATCTGAAACTTTATACCCTAAAGCTGAGGGATATTTTCGCAAGGTATCTAAGAGTTGATTTGTTTCTATTTTGTTTAGAGTGGCGCTAATTATAACAGGTCTATTCATCTCCTCATCCAAAAACTCATATCTTAGATTCTTGGGTAGTTCCTTAAGTTCTATAGTGGTTTTCTCAGCACGCGGCATAAGGTCATGGGTAAGAGCTAAGCATTCGAAAAGGTTGTCGTCAATGTACGGTTCGATACTCTCAAATCCGTCATCCTCTAAAATAGGGGTTGATGGTAATTTGGTTAAGAATTCGTTTTGTTCGAGCTCATTTACACATTCATCAATGATGTCGATGGCATAGCACGCATCTCCTATCACTGGCGCCATTAGAAATTTTGATAAAATGAACTCAATCTTTTCATCTCCTACCTCGAAAGTCAGTTTCCCTTTCTTAACATCTATTATAGCTCTGGCGGTCGATAGGAAGGGTCTTCCTAAGAGGATTGGGATGTCTTCATCTTCTTTGATATCCATTACGACGAAGTCGGTCGGAATGTACAACTGACCAATCTTGACAGGTATGTCTTCTAAAATACCCATGGGATATTTGACAGATCTATCAGCTAGTTGTAAGGACATCTTAGTAGGTTGAAGTTCTCCTAGTTTTAACCTCTTACAGACGGCCAGAGGCATCATACTTACGCTTGCTCCTAGGTCTAAAAATGCTTTGTCTATCATATGGTTACCTAGGATGCAAGGGATAGAAAAACTTCCAGGGTCTTTATCTTTCTTGGCGAGTTTATTTTCGGATATAAAATGACATTCTAAAGGCTTGGGATCATCGAGTCGCCGTTTATTGGTCAAAATATCTTTCAAAAACTTAGCATATGATGGTATCTGGGTTATAGCTTCAGTAAAAGGAATCTCAACATGGAGTTTCTCTATTACCTTAATAAATTTTTGGTACTGGTTTTCTACTTTGGTGTTTTTCAGCCTCTGTGGGAATGGAATAGGTGGTTTATAAGGTTGTTGAGTGTTTTTTTCTACTTCTGGTTTTGATTGCTTTTCTGGTTTCTCTGGTTCCTCCACCTGGTCTTTGGGCGTAGCATCTTCCATAGGTTTTTCTGATGTGCTTAAGTTAGGATTTTTAGGCCCTTCATAAGCAGTTCCACTTCTTAATGTGATAGAATTTGCTTGGCCTTTTGGATTTGGTTGAGTTTGTCCAGGGAATTGTCCTCCAGGTGCAACTTGTACAGAGGTGTTTTGGGCTACTTGGGAAATCTGAGTCTCAAGCATTTTGGTGTGGGTTATTATCTGGTCAAACTTGGTTGCTAATTGGGTACCTAGTTCGTTCGTGTGAGTGTGTTGGTTCATAAACTCCTTATTTTGCTGGGTTTGAGCCTGAATAAAGGTGTCTATGGTTTCTTTAAGGTCTGGTCTTGGGGGTACTATTTGCATAGGTTGGTTTTGTTTTTGCGTTTGGAATCCTTGAGGTCTCGAAGGTCCGGGATTTTGGATAGGGTTGTTGTTTTTGTAAGAGAAATTCGGGTGGTTCCTCCATCCAGGATTGTAGGTATTCGAGAAAGGGTTCCCTTGAGTATAGTTAACTTGGTCTGAGCTTGATTCGTTCAAAAGGTTACAGTCAACGGTTTGATGTCCTTGAGTTCCACAGAGTTCGCACTCCGATTGGATTGCTGCTACTGTGGTTGGGTTTTGAGACATGTTCTCGACTCTCAAGGCTAGGGCGTCCATCTTGGCATTAATCATGTCCATGCAACTTACCTCATGCTTTCCTCCATGGCTCTCCTTTTTCTCTACTGTCGCTCGTTCTAATCCCCATTGGGCGTGGTTTTGGGCCATGTCCTCTATTAGGGCACAAGCGTCAGGGTAAGGTTTGTTCATCAACGCTCCGCCAGCGGCAGCATCTATGGACATCTTTGTGTTGTAATGGAGTCCATTATAGAAGGTATGTATGATTAACCATTGCTCTAGGCCATGGTGCGGACAAGCTCTTAAAAGTTCTTTATATCTCTCCCAGGCATCAAAAAGTGATTCGCCTTGGTTTTGGGTGAAACAAGTGATCAGGTTCCTAAGAACAGCGGTCTTGCTTGGTGGAAAATACCTCGCAAGAAAAGCTCTCCTAAGGTCTTCCCAAGTTGTTATTGAGTTAGTTGGAAGGGCGTCTAACCAGTCGTGAGCTTTACCTCTAAGGGAAAAAGGAAATAGTCTTAATCGGATAGCTTCGGGTGTGGCTCCATTTGCCTTAAGGGTGTCAGCTAACTGGATAAATACCTTTAAATGTTGATTCGGGTTCTCGGTAGCGAGACCAGCGAATTGGTTTTGTTGTACTAATTGTAGTAACGAGGGCTTTAGTTCAAAGTTGTTGGTAGTTATAGCAGGGTTTACTATACTAGAACTAGGTTCCTCGTTAGATGGTTGGGCGAATTCCTTGAGCGGTCTTTGGTTACGATCTTCTGCCATAGCTCTTCTTATCTTGCGAATAAAAAGACGGGCACGAGCGTAATATTCAGGTTCTACTAAAGGATCTATTAGGTTGCCGGTGCTACGATTTCTACGCATCTACCGGCTAGAATAGCCTTAGTCTAAACGGGATAACAATAGGGTACGAAATTTGACGAAGTTGGTCCCCGGCAACGGCGCCAAAAACTTGATGGGTTTAATCTGTAACGTATAGCCTAAATGTAGTACTGCAAGTGTACAGCCTATCGAAGTAATATATAAGATTATCGAACCACAGAGACCAACTGTCAATCTATCAACTCTATTGCTAAGGTGCTTATCTAAGGCGAACAAGAATATTGATGTGAGTGCAGTGCACAAAGTAAATGAGCGAGGTAAATAACAGTTTAAGAGACAGGTTGGAATGTAAATCATGTAATCAGATATTGGTCCGGTCATGCGTAGATGAACCTACTTATGGGGCAGTATTTTCTATTGATAGCAAAGAATCAGTTTAACGGGAACTTGTAGCTTTTTACTACTAAGAACCGAGTTTACTCTTTAAATTAAATTCCTTTATTGTCACATATAAAGGGTGCCTTCCGCATTAAAGAGGTAAACCTATTTTTAAGAAATTGATAGTTTTGACTTAACAGAAAAGTGATCTTACTTGGAAAGATTAACTTAAGGAGACTTTTGGCTTTTGACCAAGAGTCAGATTTCAAACCTACAAACGCGTCCGAAAATAGTTTCAAAATCGTTTTCTAAAAAGGTCAATGATTCCTATTTAACCAATCAACGGCTCTCGCTCTTTTTGTTTGGTTAAATAATAATCAAGTCGTATCATTAGTTTGGACGGCTTTCGATCTTACCCAATAAACATTAAAACACAATTGACTTAAGTTAGAAGCAAAACATCCCCAGAGTATTTTCACTAGCATGATAATTGGAACACAACCACGATGACAATCATTACATCCTAACCTTTATAGTTTAGCCAGACATAGTAAGTGCGAGTCTATAAAACATGTAGACTATGGTAAGAGCATTTAAAGTCTATAAAACGTGTAGACTATGGTAAGAGCATTTAAAGTCTATAAAACGTGTAGACTATGGTAAGAGCATTTAAAGTCTATAAAACGTGTAGACTATGGTAAGAGCATTTAAAGTCTATAAAACGTGTAGACTATGGTAAGAGCATTTAAAGTCTATAAAACGTGTAGACTATGATAAGAGCAATTAAAGTCTATAAAACGTGTAGACTATGATAAGAGCAATTAAATAAAGAAATGCAATAAATTAGAACCTTGCTCCGGTCGGAGACTTGAATCTGATACAAATCTACGGAAAAGTAAGGCCGGTATGATGAACTTCAACCAAAGTGCTCCAAGACTTGATTACAACTCAATCTACACCGCAATAACTCCCCGATGTGAAGAGATTATTACTTTACAGAAACTGATAGTATATGGCTTAAGATTGTACTAAGCTTGGATGAAACTAAAGAATGAGAATCGAAAACTATTTATAGAGGATCTTTGAGGTGCGTAAGGACCAGCATGCCCCTTAACTTCTTTTGAGCGGGAACCTTTTTGTGAAGGCCGCGGGCGCGGTGCATGGAACTGCCACATCATGGGAACGTGGCAGTTGATCTCTGGGTGAAAGTGGGCCACGTCATCGCATTCCCTGTAGCCAGCGCGGCGCTCAACGCCATAAGTGCAGAATGTCTTGAAAAACCCTAATTTCTTGGCGTTTTGGCTCGTTTCTTCACAGAAGGCTCTGAAATGACAAGAATCCTGAAAACAAAGGAAAAAGGAACATAATACGAGAAAATGACAATAAAAACTAAGGAAAACATGTGATATTTGAGTCAGAATCATAGTGCGATTTAGTGCGATCACCAACATCATGGGAAGAAATGCAAAAGAGTTGGATTCAACTCAAGGAAGAACGGGATACTTTTGAAGCCAGCTTCTATGCCAGTGAAAAGAAGGTTTTGGAGCTTACCCGCCGACTTCATGAGGAGGAAACTCTCAACACCTACATCGCACCAAAGAGGATGCGCGATGTCTTTTTACATAGAGAATTTTGTAATATTTCGCCCATGGGGCATTTATGTACTAACAAATCTTTTCTTAATATGACGTGCGTTCTTTTTGTTTGCAACAAATTTGAATTTTTGAACCCTTGAATGCATTACATGAATAACATACCATTCATCATATGCATAAACAGGTCTTCAAGCCAGGTTTCCTTATCTTTCTGCTATTTATTTCAGCAAGATGGATTTGGAGCAAACAGTAAAGGACCTACAGGCACAAAATTCATAATTCCAGCAACTCCTTATGACCTTGGCAAAGGGTCAAGAGGATCTCAAAGTTCTGCTAGAGAAGAATAAAGAGAAGAAAAAGAAAAAGAGACCGGGAGTAGCCACTTTCGGAAGAAGGTTTGAGAGTGATGCTAGGAGGACTCTGGAGTTCCCTTCAACGTCTGACGAAGGAGCTGGCAAGGGGAAAGGAGTTACTGTACCTTCTGAGTCTGAGGTAGAAGAGGAGGAAGAGGAAAAAGACGAGGACTATTCCGAACAACAGTATCCACCAGCGGATGACAAATATAAGAACCTTGAAGACAGATTGGCAGCTATGGAGTTGCAAATGGTGCCCGGATTGGATTTTGAGGAACTGGGGTTGGTAGCTGGGATTGTTATCCCTCCCAAGTTCAAGGTGCCGACATTTGCCAAGTACGACGGTCTGTCTTGCCCTAAAATGCACCTGAGGTCGTATGTTAGAAAGATCAACCTCATTCATCCGATAAAGATCTCTGGGTACACTTTTTCCAGGACAGCTTGTTTGGCACTCAGTTAGATTGGTTTTATCAGCTCGAGAGATCAGAGGTTCACAATTGGGAAGACTTGGCAGCTGTTTTTTATCGTCAGTATCAGTACAATGCTGATTTGGCGCCCACTCGTACTCAGTTACAAAGTATGGGGATGGCTTCAAATGAAGCGTTTAAGGAGTATGCCCAGAAGTGGCGTGATCTGGCTGGAAGGGTACAACCACCGCTATCAGATAGGGAATTAGTTGACATGTTTTTGGGGACCCTATCTGGCCCTTTCTTCAACCATCTAATCGAGAGCTCTTCCGCGGGATTTATTGAACTGACCGGCGAAAGGGTGGAGGCCGGTATTAAAAGCGGAAAGATTCAAAAGGATGCTTCCGCATCCACAGTTGTTAAAAAACCTTTTCCAGCCAAGAAAAAGGAATTTGCTGTGTATTCTCAGAAGGGATTGGGAAGAACTGAGCATCGTCCAACCGTAGGGGCCGTGATGATTAAAAATTCTTCAAATGATCAACCTCGTAACAACCAGTCGAGACCTAATCAACAACGGGTAGAACGGCCACAACGACAGTTCACCCGCATCAACATGACGCTCGCTCTGGTCCTTCCCCATTTTTTGAAGCTGAATTTGACCAGTTTGAAAGAGGCGCCAAAAAACCCTAACACCTCCTCTCCGTACTACCACTCTAATGCTAAGTGTGCTTACCATTCCGACAGTGCTGGACACAATACCAATAATTGCTGGGCACTTAAGAACAAAATTCAGGACTTAATTTACGCCAAAGAGGTTGAGTTTGATGCTCCTGAGAAGCCCAATTTTATATCTGCTCCGATGCCCAAGCACGGCCACAATGTGCATACCATTTTGGAAAACCTCCATGTTACTGATATTGCCAATCTGTTGACTCCATTGATTGTGATTAAAGAAAATTTGTTGAGAGCCAAGATCTTTCCTGGTTGTGGCAAAGACTGTTATTTCTGTTTGAACATTCAAGGTGATTGTCCAATGTTGAAGTCAGGTGTCCAACGCCTGATGGATACTCAAGAGATACTTTTCCAGAAAACCCCGGTTAACACTTTCAATCCGATTACTCCTGATACTTGTGATACTTCAACCAACGATATTGCTATCATAACCATTTCCAATAATCCTCCCAAGGCTTGCAAAAGGCCTGTCAGGATTACACCCAACTCTGAATATGTACCTTTAAAGATCACCATGTCGGGACCTGTCCCGTACCAATCAAGCAAAATGATACCGTGGAACTATGGGGGAGAAATCTTCTACCACGGTATCAAACAAATCGAAACAGTCCGAGAGATTTATGAAGAAGACCCTGATATAGGGAACATCGCGGGTACAAGCAAAATAACCCGCAGTGGCCGAATCTTTTCTCCGGAGATTGCTCCCCCTCGAGCAGTTTTCGGACCCTTAAAAGCTTCTACACCTGTTGGGACCTCTGTGCAAGGCCCAGTGATTGAAGAATTAAATACTCTTGAAGAAAGACCGTCTGCTGATAATACCGACAAGGGTAAGGGGATACTGGAAATTCCTGTCAGGACGAACGCTCATGCTGTGGTTATCCCCGAAACCACTCAGAAGGAAATGTATGAAATCCTAAAAATAATCAGAAAAAGTGACTACGACGTTGTAGAACAACTGGGGCAGACCCCTTCTAAAATTTCAATGTTGGCTCTTTTGCTCTGTTCTGAGGCCCATGCCAAGGCCCTAATCAAATTCTTGAAGGCGGCACATGTTCCCCAAGAGACCTCGGCTGACCAGTTTCAGGATTGTGTGGCCAGTCTTACTGCTGACAATGGCCTGGGCTTTTCCGACGCTGACTTAACTCCCAAAGGAAGGAAGCACAATGATGCGTTACATGTTTCGGTTGAATGCCGAGGAACCACTCTCGCCCATGTCTTGGTTGATACTGGTTCTTCCATGAATGTGCTACCAAAAAATGCCTTAGACCGTTTGGATTGCGAAGGTTTGACCCTCAAACCTAGTAACATCGTCGTTAGGGCTTTCGATGGTTCCAAAAGAATGGTTCATGGAGAGGTTGATATTCCTATCAAGGTAGGCACCGAAGTGTTCAACTCCACCTTCTACGTAATGGACATCCGTCCGTCATACTCATGTTTGCTAGGAAGACCGTGGATCCATTATGCCGGGGCAGTTACCTCCTCTTTGCACCAGATGCTGAAATATCCTGTTAAGGGTAAAATCATAATTGTGCACGGCGAGGAAGAGTACATGATCAGTCATCTCAATTCCTTTCGATATGTGGAGTTAGATGGCGAGTTCATCGAAACTCCTTTTCAACATTTTGAGGAAGTTTCTCCCGAGGTAGCAGCTGCAAAGACAACAGTTGAGGTGCCCATCGTTCCCAAGCATTTATCTAGGATGGCATCTCTCAAAGACGCAGAGGCTGTGATTAAAGAGGGGAAGAGCACAGTATGAGGACAGTTGCCTGACTTTCCCCATAAGACGGACAAGTTTGGTTTAGGGTTTACTGCTGCAGGACAGAGGGCTATGCGTCGCTCCAAGGCTGGAGGGCCACCCGTCAAGATCTCACACCATGGAATCAATGTTGTACAAGATGAAGATGAGGAGATCCACTTTGAAGATTGGATCTTTCCGACTGTCGAAGGGGGTTTGAGCAATTGGGAAGCAAAGGATTTTGTTCCTATTACCTTTATCAACCAGTAATTTTATCTTTGAACAATTTCCCATTTTTTATGGTCTGTAAAAAGTAAAACAATTCGCACACTATTTTCACCTCATGCCTTGCCCGGGGCATGTAGGTCCATTTGTAAGGGCTTGATTTTCTTCATAATCATATGCCATGTTTTAGTGAATCATTGGAAGTTTTTCATCTATAAACTGCTGTGTTCATTTTCTTTCCTTTTGCATTTTTGTTTTGTTTAAGGATGGCTATCCCTTACACACACCCACACTCACCAATGCAGGTACCCATCCATTCCGGATTCCATGGGCAACTATTATGTTTAAGCCTTCGATAACTCTGAAGATTTGGTTAATCATGCTGAGTACGAAATTGACTAAGATTGTGAGGTGCCGAGAGAGTTAGCCAGACTTCTCCAACAAGAAGAGAGGGCCATTCTGCCTCATGAAGAGTTGCTAGAAACCATCAACTTAAGGACAGAGGAGGACATGAAGGAAGTAAAAGTGGGTGCCAACCTGGAACCGAGTGTCAAGGAGTGCTTAGTGCAGTTGTTGAATGAATACGTTGAAATCTTCGCTTGGTCTTATGAAGACATGCCAGGGCTAGACACCGACATCATGGTTCACCGTCTCCCTACAAGAGAAGATTGTCCACCGATCAAGCAAAAGGTTCTCCGAATGAGGCCTGACATGTCTGAGAAGATTAAGGCCGAAGTAATGAAGCAATTCAATGCTGGCTTTCTGGCTGTTACAACCTATCCACAATGGGTTGCTAATATTGTGCCCGTACCCAAAAAGGACGGCAAGGTCAGAATGTGTGTGGACTATCGGGATTTGAACAGGGCTAGCCCTAAAGATGATTTTCCACTACCACATATCGACATCTTGGTTGACAACACGGCTCAGCACAAAGTATTTTCTTTCATGGACGGATTCTCGGGCTATAACCAGATCAAAATGGCCCCCGAGGACATGGAGAAAACTACCTTTGTCACGCAATGGGGTACTTTCTGCTACAAGGTGATGCCGTTCGGACTGAAGAACGCAGGGGCAACTTACCAACGCGCCATGGTAGCTTTGTTTCATGATATGATACATCATGAGATCGAAGTTTAGGTGGACGACATGATAGCTCGATCACATACAGAAGAAGAACACCTTGAACATTTGCAAAAGCTGTTTGCCAGGTTGAAGGAGTATAAGCTCAGACTGAATCCAAGCAAATGCACTTTTGGAGTTAGGTCTGGTAAACTTCTGGGATTTATTGTCAGCAACAAGGGCATTGAGGTTGATCCAGTTAAAGTAAAGGCTATACAAGAAATTCCTGCCCCCCGTACTGAAAAGGAGGTTAGAGGATTCTTGGGACGCTTAAACTATATTGCGAGGTTCATCTCTCACTTGACATCTACCTGTGAGCCAATTTTCAAACTGCTGAAGAAAGATCAGGTAGTTGAATGGAACGATGATTGTCAAGTTGCTTTTGACAAGATCAAGGAGTAATTACTAGAACCTCCTATTCTGATGCCACCCGTCAAAGGAAGGCCGTTGATCATGTATCTGACTGTTTTGGATAACTCAATGGGATGCGTGCTGGGCCAACATGACGAGTCTGGTCAAAAAGAGCATGCCATTTATTACCTTAGCAAAAATTTTACCGACTGTGAGACTCGCTACTCACTGCTCGAGAAAACTTGTTGCGCTTTGGTATGGGTTGCTCGCCGGCTAAGGCAGTATATGTTTACTAATACCACTTTGCTGATTTCCAAGATGGATCCGATCAAGTATATCTTTGAGAAGCCTGCTTTATCTGGAAGAATCGCTAGATGGAAGATGATCCTGACTGAGTATGACATCCATTATACTACCCAAAAAGCTATAAAAGGGAGTGTACTAGTTGACCATCTAGCTCATCAAGCCGTCGAAGATTATCAATCTATGAGATTCGACTTCCCTGACGAGGACATCATGACTTTGGACAACATCGAAGGTAACGGACCGTATGACGGACCTGAACAAGGATCCCGATGGACCCTGTACTTTGATGGTGCTTCAAATGCACTTGGCAACGATATTGGTGCGGTACTCATTTCTCCAGAAGGTTGCCATACACCCTTCACTGCCCGACTTTGTTTCAGCTGTACCAACAACATGGCCGAATATGAAGCTTACATCTTTGGTCTCAAGGCTGCTATAGACCTGGGGATCAAATCTTTGGTCGTATTTGGGGACTCGGCTTTGGTTATCAGTCAAGTCAAAGGAGAGTGGGACACCAAACATCCTAATCTTATCCCATACAAAGAGCATGTCCTGACATTGTTGCCTCATTTCGAGCAGATTACTTTCGAGCACTTCCTGCGAGAAGAAAATAAGCTAGCAGATGCTCTGGCTACAATGTCTTCCATGTTTAAACTCAATTGGGATAACGAGGCTCCCCAAATTACCATCGAGCGAATGGACGAACCTGCACACTGTCATGAGATTAATACCGGAGAAGTAGTGGAACAACCCTGGTTTCATGAAATCAAAAAGTATCTCCAGACTAGAGAATACCCCGAAGGAGCTTCTGTCAATGACAAAAAGTTCTTAAGGAGATTTGCTGCCAAGTTCTTCCTAAGCAATGGCATCCTTTATAAACGCAGCCATGATTGTGTTTTACTTCGTTGTATAGACAAAGCCGAAGCAGAGTTGATCATGACTGAGATACACAGTGGTACATTTGGCACCCACTTGAGCGGACATACGATGGCTAAGAAGATTCTAAAGGCAGGCTACTATTGGTCTACCATGGAAGCTGATTGACACCAACATTCCCGTACCTGCCACAAATGTCAAGTCTACACCGACAAGGTACATATTCCTCCTGTTCCTCTCAACGTTCTGACAGCTCCTTGGCCATTCGCAATGTGGGGCCTTGACATGATTGGAGAGATCAAGCCCACGGCATCCAATAGACATCGCTTCATCCTGGTGGCTATTGATTACTTCACCAAATGGGTCGAAGCAACTTCCTATGCCTCAGTTACAAAGAATGTGGTTGCCCGCTTCATCAAGCAGAATCTCATATGCCGGTATAGTATCCCCGACAGGATCATCACAGATAACGGTACAAATTTGAACAATATTATGATCACCGCTCTATGCGAACAGTTCAAGATTTATCATCACAATTCATCTCCCTATCGGCCAAAGATGAACGGTGTTGTTAAAGCCGCAAACAAAAATATCAAGAAGATCATTCAAAAGATGACAGTCACCTACAAAGACTGGCATGAGATGTTACCATTTGCTCTGCATGGATATCGTACCATGACACGTACTTCAACAGGGGCAACCCCATTTTCTTTAGTATATGGCATGGAGGCTGTTTTGCCTATGGAAGTTCGGATTCCTTCTTTAAGGATTATGAAGGACGCCGGTTTGAGTGAAGACGATTGGATTTAGACCCGGCTTGATCAACTCAATTTGATCAACGAGAAACGACTTACTACTGTTTGTCATGGCCAGGCGTATCAAAAACGCATGATCAAGGCTTTCAACAAGAAAGTCAGGCGCCAAGTATATCAAGTCGGAGATCTTGTAATCAAGCGGATCATACTACCGTAAAGTGATCCCAGGGGCAAGTGGACTCCTACTTACGAAGGATCATTTGTAATCAAGAGCATCTTTTCTGGTGGGGCA
Organism: Vicia faba; assembly: GCA_948472305.1. Taxonomy (NCBI): domain Eukaryota; kingdom Viridiplantae; phylum Streptophyta; class Magnoliopsida; order Fabales; family Fabaceae; genus Vicia; species Vicia faba. Next base: position 171,277,024 of record OX451739.1, on the reverse strand, counting down.
ATGATTCTGACCACCGTGGACGGTGATGACTTGCCACACCCTGCGAACGCAGACATAGTCAAAAGATACTACGCATAAAACGACCCGGCAAGTTGAAAACCCGAAAGGGCGACTTGGGCAAAAATGGGCATCCCGGTGAACCGAAAACCCGAAAGGGAGGTTCAGGCAAAAATTAGGGATAAAACAAAAAAATATGTACACCCGGCAAGTTGAAAACCCGAAAGGGTGACTTGGGCAAAAAAGGGTTTCCCGATGGATCGAAAACCCGAAAGGGCGGTCCAGGCAAAAGTTAGGGAATTAAAGCGTATGACTATGTCTCGCCGGATCACTTTAAGGACAATCTCTTCACCAGACAAGCTCCAAGCCTCTGATCAATCCAGTCATCGATGGACGAAGCAGCGAATGGACAAGATATTCAGAGTTGTGAAGGCTATAGTAGAATGGGAATCCCATGGAATTGTTACACATAGCCATCTTTCTTTTGTATAAATTTTTTTTCAATTTTTACGACAACATTCTCTTACTAGGGTGTCTGTCTCCTTTGTACAAAAATACTCACGAAAGTTAAATGCAAAGATACTTCAAAGTGCAGAAATTTGCTTGTCTTTCTTTTCTTTTTTACACTTATGTTTTATTTGAAAACGTCCAATGTTTCGTTAAATAGGCATATGCATTCGAATATAATCACTGCTTACAAGTAAAACGAAATTGAAAAAGGGTAATTACTGATAGGTTGAAGGTGTAGGAAGATATCTTTGTGCCATTCCAGAAGGAATCCCCTACGATACATCATTCAGATCCTCAACAAAACTGAAACCTTGGAGTATTTCCCTAGCGGAGTTAAACTTCAAGATCCCCAGTAAAGTCAGTTTAATCTAAACCTTATTCCCCGGTATAGCCAGAGTATCTCCCCCACAGATTTATCTCCCAGCAAGATCGAAGATTCTTGGTCCCATTTCTCCAAGGCTTCAATTCCCCAGAAGAGATTTTCAGAGTTTCCCTAATATCCCAGGAAAGTCAACAAGGATTTCTCATCTTCAATAATCAAAGTTTTTGGAATCCCCAGCTTCGGTCGAAGATTTATATTCCCCGACAGTAGTCAAAGATGTCATTATCTCCAGCTATCCAGGATTTATCTTCCTCAGCAAGACAGCTATTCAGCTTACATGCATAACCATTACATCCATATATCATAAACATGGATTACAATTCATTGCAACATACATATCATGCAATATAACTTCGTGTTTTAGCTAACATTTTACCCTTTTCAGGATAAGATTAAAATGCCATTGTTAACAATTATTCAGATACAATATGGATACACCCCAGACATGGCGCTCATTCTATTACTCATTCAGTTTCAAGTCAAAATACAATAAAGATACACCCCAGGTACGACGGTCATTCTACTACTCATTCAGACTTCAACAATCCGATACAGGCTAGATACGCTCCAGACACGGCGACCATTCTATCCCTCATTTAGATTCAACTATCAACCTCAAAGTTTAGATACGCTCCAGACATGGATGCCATTCTGGCCCTTACACCAGAAGTTTGATTCTCCCCAGTGCAGTCACCACAGAGGTCTTTCTGTCACTTATTCAGATCCCAGTTACAGTACGGATACACCCCAGACACGACGGTCATTCTACTACTCATACAGGTCTTAACTTCAGATACAATCCAGATACGCTCCAGAAACGGTTGCCATTCTGTCACTCATTCATAGTTTATCCCCAGCACACAGTTGCTCCATACGCAGATGTTTCTCTGTTACCTAGATACAATACAGATACACTCTAGACACGGCAGTCATCCTGATATTCATTCAAAATTCAAATACAGTTACAACTCATATACGCTCCAGACACGGGCGTCATTCTTTTGCTCATACAAACTCAGTCTCCAGATGCAGTTCAATGGCATTCCAGACACGGATACCATTTTGATGCTCATTCTTCTAACCTACAGCATTGCAATTCAACAAATATTCTTGAATGGAATATTTAATCCCATCTCCAGCAAGATTCTACCATCTCCAAATGGCATCTTTAAGCCCATTCCCGCATCTATATTTTGACGAGTGCAAATTTACGGGCACTCTAGTGTCCAATCCTCTTTTACCTTCGAGTCGCGAAAGGCAAACTCGCCAATCTAACTCTTCAGGTTCAAGAAGATTGAACCGGGGCAACTGTTGTACCCAAAAATCTGCCCTCTTATTTCATCAACATTTCTCATCACAAGACTCTTGGAACTCAAGATCAAGCTAGGGTTTGCTCTGCTCAAGACACCTCCTTGCACTGTTGACCTAAATTAGGGTTTGAGTTTGCACAGGGATATTTTGACCTGCAATTCCCAAAGTGACTTTCCTATTTCATGTTGGACTCACAAGTTTGTCCATACCAAGTTCCAAGCCTTGATTCAAATTTTTGCCCAATCAATAGGAAAGTTGACCTAGAAATCAGCTGTATTGGGGAAAAAGTCAATTGTGGCCAACTGATAGCCAAACCTCATGAATTTTGACCCGCATCAACATAATGAACTCATATGAGTCATTTGATCAAGTTTGGAGCACAATTCCACAAGAAATTTGATCAGATCACCAAAAGGGCAAAATGGTCATTTTTTGGTTTTGACTGTACAAAGGCAATTTTTGACTGTTTGACCTAACCAATGGCAAATCAAGCTCAACCATGGACACAAGGACTCAATGACATTGTCTTGACCGATTCAACAAGTTCAGAAGATCTCAAATGCATAGGATTGACATATGAATTTTTCAGTCAACTGAACAAAATTTGATTGTACACTGAAAAGTCAAACTTTGACTTTTTGGTCAAAATCAAGTGCCAAGGGTCATTTTTCATCAAGACATTCCAAATTATGAAACTTGTTCACCAAGAAACCTAAAAATACAAATTAGGGTTTAAAATGGAAAAATTTCATAACTTAGAAATTTTCTAAGTTATGAAATTTTCTTATTTTTCCTAACTTTGTCCCACTTTTTCACCAAGATGCAAATGGATTCAAACAAAACTTGAAACATGAAAGTTATAGTACATCACAAAGTCTACAACTTTTATTCACAAAGTTTTCTCAAAAGAAGCTTGTATCTCAAGTTATGATTTTTGGAACAAGGGTACCTAAAACTTTTAACTTAGAGAAAATTTGCCCTAATCTAGGCAGGATTTGGACACATCTTCTTGGCCACTTTTCACTTAGTTACACTTGTAATTTCAAGTTGCATTACAAAGATGGATTATAGTACATGTTCCAAGCTTTCCAAATTGTCCAAGAACTCCTCAAACACCCTTGTGGTTAGAGAGAATCGAATGCTTGAAATTGGCAAAAACCCACTTTTGTCCATGGCCAATACATGTTCATAACAACTTGCAATTCTGATCTAGCTAGCTTGGTTCAACATTTCAGGCCTATAAACAACTTCACACTCCATAATTTAATGCCAACCCATCAGTCTAAGCCTTTGTTTTATTCATTTGGACATTATACACAAGATTAAGCCTTAAGTAGAAAAAGGCAAATTTCCATTTTTGCTTAAGTATGCTTTATGTCAAACCAACAATCCTTGAGCATTGGTCCAAGATCTCTTGCAGCAAAACAAATCCACAAATCATAGCAGCCAAGAGCAATGTATGCAAGCATATTTGACAGCCTATAGAAGCCTATAACTTCACTTCCACATTTGAACTTCAAGTAGAGAAAACTTGCAAAACATAAGCAATCTTTCATTTTTGTTAACACAAGCTTAGACAAACATTGTAGACAAGTTCCATACCTCCCAACAAGCCTAAAACACAACCATTTCATCACTCAAACCTCCTCATACTCAGAACCACTATTTTTCTGCAAAACAGGGCAGGTTCTGCATTTTGCAAGCCACAACAAAATTCCATCGTGCGTTTTGACCCAAGATAGTTCCAACACCTTCCAATCAACTCACTTGAACTATCCCAGGCCCCCATTGCAAGCAGTAACACCTCTAACACACTTTGCCATTTTCATTTCAAAGCTCTGCAGGTTGAGTTCTACAGCACGATTCAAGTTGTTTCAAAGCAAGCCAAGCATTGGAGAAGCTTCCTTGGACCTCAGGCAAGCTCAATAGAAGCTCAAACACCATTGAAGGTTGCTACATTGTCCAGCTCGAAGTCAACTGAAACAGGTATTTCATGGACTTCTATCTCCCTTTTTGGAATGGTTAGGCTTAGGTTTGTGAATGAAATATGTTGTACTCATAGCCCTGAAGCCATACATATGCTTAGTTTTCATTTATATTAATCGTGCTGAGAGAATTTCACTCATGAACTTTCTGAAAAAACTAGGTTAAAAATTAGGACCAGAGAAATTCTCTCTGGTCTTTGAGAGTTAATCCAAGTTTTTTATATGGTTGAATTTGTTGTTTAATTCTCTACAATGTTCATGTTATGAGTTTTTTCAAAAAAATCAAAGAATCAGGAGATAGCATTGGAAGTACATAACGCATGTTTTGTTTGAAACTGAGGAAGAAGATGAAGTTGCTTGGGCTGGGCCTGAGTTGCTTTTGCTTTCCACACATGCATATTCAGTTTGCACCCCCTGGCCCATTTGCTTGCACATTTATCATTTTTTGCATTTTATTTCATTTTTGATTTTAATATTTTATTTTCATACATAAAAAATACCTACAAATTATTTTCATAAATTTTTATATTTATTTGGAATTTATTCTAATTATTACTAGTATAAAAAATATTTAAATGCTTTATATTATTTTTATTAAAACCTAAAATAATGTAAAAATATTTTTATTTTCATTTATTATTTTTATTTACTATTTGAAAACATTTTCTTGGATATACACATTTTTGTAAATAAATACTTTCTATTTTTATATATATTTAATATATTTAATATATATATATATATATATATATATATATATATATATATATATATATATATATATATATATATATATATATATATATATATATATATATATATATATATATATATATATATATATATATATATATATATATATATATATATATAAAATATATATATACTTATATACTTTATTTTATTAAATAATTAGGACAAAAATACAAAAATATTACATTTTCATTTGTATTAATATTTTGCACTAAAAATATCATTTTTATAATATACTTTTATTTTTTGTATAAGTTAATGTATTATTGTAAATAAATAATAAATAATGCTATTTATTTAAGAAAATTAGGGTTTTTGCCCTAAATGAAAAAATAATTAAACTTGACTTTTTCTTTATTTATTCTTACTTCACATATTAAAAACACTTTTTTACATACATAAAAAAATCATTTTGTACATAATGCATTTTATTTATATTTATTTATTGTATTTATTTCAATTATTGTACATTTAAATATTGTATCTTATACATTCAATTTGGTTGTAATAGTAATCTAGGGTTTAATTTCTTGTCAAATATCCCCAATTCAAATTTGTACCCCCCTCCCTATATCATGTTGTATTAGTGTAGCATTTAAATTCTCGCACATTTAAAAGCTTTCAATTATGCCATGCTTAGACCTAGGGTTTGTATACAAATAAAATCAACAATTAATTTGACCTAATCCAAGATAAATATGCATGAAAAAAAACAAACACAATGCACACTTGCACCCCTAGGGTTTCATCCACTTGTTGCCTTCAAAAATGGGCTATGGTTTCATGTTGAGTACTTTGCCAAAATAAAAAATCAAAAAGATCATAGTCCCTCGATGACGCTATCTGAGTTGCCTAAACAAAATGATCAAGTCCCTCAAAGAAAAATTGCCAAAGATACTTGACACTATTGCTATCATGGTCTATACGATGACCCGCGCCTGTCCCATTAACATCCTAACACAAGGTTGTTCACCAAATACAATGGTAAAACAACACTGTTAAAAGGGTTAAAAACATAAGAAAGATCTTTGATTAAAATAGGGTAGATAGCTCCTAGTTACTTGATCAAAAGCTTGCAAAAAAACATCCTTGCTATTTTCAAAACACACTTCACAACACAATTTCAAAATCCTACTTTCAAACATTGAAAACTTTTCAAAAGACAAAAACATCTTTGTATACATTCAAACAAGAATCATTACAAAGGTTGCCACAACAATGGCCTCTTTTCAAAACATCTTTCAAAATCACACACAAAGCACCATTTCAAACAATTGAAAAGCAAAGCAAGTGATCTAAGCAAGTAACTAAGAGCCCATGGATAACCATGGATAGAAAGGGTGCTAATACCTTCCCTTTCTATAATCTACTCCCCGAACCCAAGAAAACATCTCAAAGGTCTTTCCTGTGCTTTTTGACCTTTCCTTAGGATAAAATAAAAAGTCGGTGGCGACTCTTGCTAAACCGAAACATTTGCGAACACAAACGCAAAATCCCAAGTCAGTTCTCCCACCGTATCACACAGAGCAATTCACAAAATTGCACTCAAACCACACTATGGGATTGAGGCCATCACTGGACAATATCGTCCTATATACATCACTGGATCAATATCTTGCAAAATGTCACTAGACCAATGTCCTACATATGCCATGAATGCATGATGCGCAACAACATATAAACACGAACACAAATAGTCAACACACATCGTCATCCATAAATTCATCACAACATCATCATATCATCATAATAAACAAAATGTCATCATAACATCATCATATTATCATGATAAATAAAACATCATCATAACCAACACGAAAATCCTAACTTCATCCTAACTTAGGTACTGGGAACATAATTATTATTACTCATTCCATTACATCTAATTATAGTTCATTGTGTTAGATATCTAACACTTCAAACGACACCTTAAACAGAGTTCTAAAACTCAAGTTATGGCCTTCTGAAAATCTTACTGTTTGTCTGTCGCCTACATCTCGCCCGACGACGTGGGAGCTACATCCCACCTATTCCATTCTGGAGACCATCACCTGACGAAGCACCTTGCTTGCTTGGAGACCTTCTTCTCACATCCACATCGCCCGATGATGGTGCGAGCGATACACTCCAAGGGCAACCTTCCATTCTGCCCTTCATCGTGCCTAGGCTCGCCCAACGACGGGCCATCGACCCCATCTTTGCGCGGAGACACTCCTCATCGTCCAACGACGCATAGTAGATCACAATTCTTCTTTTATGATATACTAACCATACAACATTATGGGCATTATATATACAAACTCATGGAAATTTGACAAGATCTTTTCACCAATTTCAGCATAAATCCATGAATTGCAACACAATCATCTAATCACCAAAAACCAACACAACCTACAATTATCTAGACATTAGATTAATTATAATAACCAATATAAGCATACCTTGCCTTAATATTATTGTTAGCTTCTGATTCCTCTTTGCCTTCTACAATTCCTCTTTGTCTCTCTGTTTCCTAGCTTTCTTTTTCCACAACGTTCTCCCAATTCTTACGATCACACAAAGTGATCGTTCCAACTTCCAAATCTTCCTTATGCCTAACTTAACCTTTGGACCCCTGATATGGTCTTCCACTATTATCCTCACTTATTCTTACTAAATGACTATTTTTCCCTTATTTTATCCACACCACCATTCTATTTATTTAATCCAAATAATTCTAAATAGTTACTATTAAATCTAAATAATTCTAACTAATTATTTAAATTCTAAACATATCTTATTATCCCATCACTCACCTCTTTCCCATCACACACCACATAAATCATCAAATTAAACACCACATTCATCTCAACATTATAGTATATCTCATATTCACGCTAAATTAATTAAATAAATAATTAATCTAAAATTCGGGGTATTACACCATCTCCATATCTTAATCATACAAGCATATTTTACATAATTCAACACATTTGAATCATCTCACAAAATTGCACAACATACATACATCATATCAACATTCACATGCAATGCATACTCATAGCATTTTATCAATTCCACACATCACACAACATGTAGCAAGCAATTCCAAACAATGTTATCTTCATTCAACATCAATTTATAACATACATGTGCACAATTCAAGAATTATGTTTCTGAACAGAAGTCATCCAAAACCAATCCAAAACACATTGAATAAATTATTAATATTCATGATAAACCATAAGCATACAAGACCCCATCCAATTAATCAAAATATAAAAATATTTTGTTTCAGGCCGCATTAAGCACGCCCTACCGCGCTAAGCGTCCTCAAGATTATGCAGAAAAATTCTGCTACGAAGCAGTCTCGGGTTCCCACTATTTCAACCCCAAAAATCCACCTAAACAGCCATATTTCATGAATTAAATGCATTATAATATATATCCATCATATAGAATCAATTACTAACATCAAAACATGAATTCAAACATCAATTTTATGATTTCACATTCAAACCCTAACATGTCAAAATCTAGAAATTGAACAACAAAATCCCTAAACAAGGAACTACCCATTATATACTTTTATATGATCCCATAATAAGCAAATTACCCACCCTTAATTTGGATGTAGATGCTTTCTAGGGTTCTTCCTTGTTCTTCTCTCTTTTCTCCCTTTTCTCCTCTTTCTTTTCTTCTCTTGTTTCTTTCTTTCTAATTCTATTTCTCTTTGTTTTACAAAACTCTTACTAACTCTTATTTCACTAATGGGCTTATCTCACCCACTCACACAAATCCATCATACCAAGGCCCAATTACTTAGTAATTTTATTCTCACATCTACTAACCCAATTACTCATATAACACATATTCTCAATTAATTCAAATAATTTGTATATTCACAAAATCATACAATTTAATTATATATTATACCATATAATAATTAATAAAATAAATAGCTAATAAATAATTAATAAATGAAAACTGGAGTGTTACAACTCTCTTCCACTTAAAATATTTTCTTCCTCAAAAATCACCTCAAACAAACAACTCAGGATAAGACTCCCTCATCTGACTCTCAAGTTCCAAAGTCACGTTTCCACCAGCCAGTCCTCCCCAAGCTACCTTGACCAAGGAGATCTCTTTACAACGAATTTGCTTTAACTCTCGGTCCTTTATCCGCATAGGTGATGTCTCCACAGTCAGGTTATCTCTTACATGTACATCATCTTATTGGACCATATGAGAAGGATCCACAATTTATCTCCTCAACTGAGACACATGAAACACATCATGGAGATTAGTAAGCGATGGTGGCATATCAATATGATAAGCCACTTCACCTACTTTCTCGTAAATCTAATAAGGACCAATAAAATGCGACGTCAACTTACACGACTTCAATGCTTGACCAACACCCGTTACTAAAGTAACTCAAATAAACACATGATCTCCCTTCTCAAACTCGAGTGATTTCCCCCTCTTATCATGTTAACTCTTCTGATGAATCTGAGAAGCCTTCATCTTCTCTTGAATCCTCTTAACCTTATTTGTAGTTTGCTGGACTATCTAAGATCCAACCACAACACCCTCTCCTGATTCATACCAACACAAAGGTGTTCTACACCTTCTACTGTACAAAGCCTCAAATGGAAACTGTTGTTATAAGTAAACTCAATCAAAGGCAAATAACTATCCCAAGTACCTCCTTCTTCTAACACATAAGTTCTCAAAAGATCTCAAGTGACTGAATCATCCTCTCAGTATGACTATCTGGTTGTGGATGATAAGCAGAACTCAAACACAACTTTGTACCCAAAGAATTTTGCAAACCTTCCCAAATTCTAGAAGTAAATCTCGTATCCTTATATGACACAATGCTAGACAAAATACCATGCAAACTAACAATCTTCTCAATGTACATATTTTCAAGCTTCTCCATCAGATAACCCATTCTCATCGAAATAAAGTGAGCATATTTCAACAACTTGTCCATAATAACCCAAATAGCCTTAAAATTACTTGGTGTTTGGGGTAGACCATACACAAAATCCATAGAGATACTATCTCATTTCCATTCAAGAATAGATAGCGGTTGCATCAAACCAGATGATTTATGATGTTCAATCTTCGACTTTTGACAAATAAAATAAGAATACACGATTTCTACAATCTATTTCTTCATACCTGACCACCAAAATAATTTCCTCAAATCCTGATACATCTTAGTAGTTCCAGGATAAATACTCAATCCACTATGATGCCCTTCCTCAAGAATCTTCTTCTTCAAATCAACTATATTTGGAACAAAAATTCTATCACGATATCTCATGATACCATTCTCATCAATCCGAAAATCGCCACCTCAACCTTGATTGATCAACGTCAACTTATCCACCAAAACCAAATCTGATTTCTGACCTTCTCGAATCTCATCAAGAATGCCACTAGTAAGCATCAATATACCAAGCTTAACTTTAGAAGAAGTCTCTTCATAAACCAAACTCATATCTCGAAATTTCTCAAGTAATTCCAACTCTCGTACCATCAACATCGACATATGTAAAGACTTCCTACTTAATGCATGAGCCACAACATTCCCTTTACCTGAATGGTAATTCAAACCAAAATCATAATCCTTCAAGAATTCCAACCATGTTCTTTTACTTATATTCAACTCTTTCTGATCAAACAAATATTTCAAACTCTTGTGATCACTAAACACATCAAATCTTGATCCAAACAAATAATGCCTCCAAAGTTTCAATACAAACACAACAACAACTAACTCTAAATCACGAGTCAGATAATTCTTTTCATGCACTTTAAGTTGACTTGAAGCATAAGCTATAACTTGTCGATTCTGCATCAATGTACCTATTAAACCCATCAAATAAGCGTCACAATAAACAACAAACGGTTTTGTCGGATCAAGCAAAATCAAAATAGGAGTGGTTGTCAATCTCCTCTTAAGCTTTTGAAAACCAGCTTCACAGTGTGCAATCCAAATAAAATCTTGACCCTTCCTAGTCAATTGCGTCAATGAAAAAGCTTACTTGGAAAATCCTTCAATAAAATTATGATAATAACCGGCTAAACCAAGAAAATTTCTAATCTCTGAAATATATTTTGGAGCTTCCCATTGAGATACAACCTCAATTTTCGACGGATCAAGAATAATACCACCTTTTGATATCACATGCCCAAGGAAACTCATTTCCTTCAACCAAAACTAACACTTATAAAATTAAACATACAACTGCTTCTCTTCCAACACAGATAACATAATCTTCAGATGCTCGACATGATCCTCTTCACTCTTCAAACATATCAAAATATCATCAATGAACACAACCACAAACTTATCCAAATATTGATGAAAAATACTATTCATGTATTCCATAAATACACCATGTGCATTGGTCACACCGAATGACATCACAAAATACTCATAATGATCATACCTTGTTCTAAAAGCAGTCTTCTGAATATCTCCAGCTTTCACCCGAATCTTATGATACCTAGACCACAAATCTATCTTGATGAAAACACAAGCACCCACTAAACGATCCATCAAATCAACAATCCTCGGAAGTGGATACTTATTCTTGATAGTCACCTTGTTCAGTTGTCTATAATCTATACATAACCTCATAGTACATTCTTCTTAACCAACAAAACTGGTGCACCCCACGGTGACACACTAGGGTAAACAAACCTCTTCTCAAGTAAATCCTCAAGTTGACTATTCAACTCTTTCAATTCAAATGCTGACATCCGATATGGAGCCATCAACACCAGACTAGTTCCAAGAACTAAGTCAATCGTAAACTTCACCTCACGCTCTGGCGGTAAATCACTTACGTCTTTAGGGAATACCCCAGGAAAATCACAAACTATTAGTAATTCACCAATCATTCGTTTCCCATCAATATCCAATGTTGCCATCAAAGCCAATAACACAACACCATCCTGTACAGACTCATTCACTTGCTTGGCATACATAAACAAATCTCTCTCAAAACCAGAATCAAGAAAGATAAATTTCTTATCAAAACAGTTGATATAAACATGATTGTATTCCAACCAGTTCATCTCAAGAATAACATCAAGTTGATCTAATGGAAGACACACTAAATCAACTCCAAAATCTTTACCTAAAATACTCAATGGAAAATTCAAACATACATATGAAGTAGTCATTGAACCCATAGCAGGAGTGTAAATAACCATACTTCTATTCATATCAGATAACTTAAGATTCAATCTCTTAACACAATCCAAAGAAATGAAAGAATATGTCACACCAATATCAATAATAGCAATCAAAGGTGTACCATTAATAAAGCACGTACCTCAGATTAGTCTATCCTCATCCGCAGTCTCAGAACCAGATAAAGAAAATACTTTCCTTTAGCTTGTTCCTTCTCCGGCTTGTCACACCTGGTACTAATGTGCCATTGCTCACCATATTTGTAGGAAGTCACACTCACACCTCCTCTGCAACCAAATGACTTGTGACGTAGCTTGCCACACTTGAAACACTTCACATCATCACTTGTGCACTTAGAAACACGATGTCCTTCGACATGACACTTAAAGCATTTAGTCGGAGTAGAAGATCCTCCCTCACACAACCTCTTGTCATAACCACCTCTATGTTCCCCTTATCAGCAGGAGTCACATAAGGCTTCCCAATGAACCTTTCTTATCATTCAAAGACTTATAGTGAGAAACACTTTCTCTACTATCCTCATCATATATTCTACTCTTGTTAACTAACTTAGAAAATCTCCTAATCTGTTGATAACCCATGGCTTCTTGATCTCGAGCCTCAAACTACTCACAAACTTAAGACACTTAGATCTCTCAATATTAGCAGTGTTGTAATGAGGACAAAACTTAATCAACTCATCAAACCTTGCAGCATACTCAACCATAGTTTCATTAACCTGCTTTAGCTCAAGAAACTCAATCTCTTTATTCCCATGCACATCCTCTGGAAAATACTTCTCCACAAATGCATCTCTGAAAAGGGCCCAGGTAATCTCCATCCCATCCTCTTCAAACCTCTGAATAATGTTACTCCACCAATCCTCAACTTCCTTCTCAAGCATATGGGTACCAAACTGTACCCTATAAGCATCTAAACAATTTATGACCCGAAAAATATTCTTAATCGATTTCAACCATATCTATGCCTTGTTAGGTTCATGCGTTCCTTTAAAGATTGGCGGATTGTTCCTCTAGAACTTCCCCAAAGCACAAAATTCATCATCATCTTTGTTGCTAGCATTAACATACAGTTGTTACCCAATCGCACTGACCAACATTGCCAACGCCTCAGCAATAGCTTCGTCATTCCTTCCTACAACCATCATCCTGAGATCCCAAATAACCAAACAACCAATAATCCTCATCATACAAATAGTGTCGATTGTGTCATATGCACATATCGAATTTAAAAGGAAATAAACATATTAATAACCTGGCCAACTGGCCAACTGGCCAACCAGGCTTTGATAACACTAATGTAACACCCCCTCTAAACCCCCGAGAAAATATATGGCATAATCAGAGTAAATTAGCATGCATATCAAAAGAGGGCATCACATTTACTTCAAAACTAATAAAATACACCGGTCATGCTCATAACATGCATTTAAAATCATGTTCCACACACGTATGCATATCAAAGGCGAATAATTCTCTTTCATAATGATACCAATAATTGAAATCCCATAATGCCAATTATATAAAAAAACATTAGGCACAAAAGGTCATCATCACATAATCTTAATACATCATTAATAAAGAGAGTATAACAAACATCTCTCGAAATAAACACGAGTTCAAGCGTTTTCCTGTGTTACATAGACCAGAGCATCACCCACTACCTAATAAGCGGATAAACAAATAACAAGCTCCTCCGACTAATCCTCGAGAGAAGAATCACTATCTTCGATACCTGAGCAATATCGTATAAAACACCATTTCAACAGAAGCGTGAGAATTCACATTATTATAGAAATATATAATAATAAGTAGTGTATAACATACAAGCAACAATTGAATTCATCACACTTCACATGATCACATATACAATATTGCTCAACAATCCACGATTCAATTAATAATCAATCATAAAATATCATAAATGTAATATTCACATCAATATCACAATTACACTCAAATTCAACAATTCACATTGACACATGTGACTCAAATGCAACTCAATACTATACAAGATGCATGTGGTAGCAATTGTTATCCTTACGAGGTTTTTACATTTAAATCCAGTCCACATCTCCAAGATAGATAACCACCAAAAAACCCGTTCTGTAAGCTTTCAAACCCCCATCTCCAGGTTTAGGACAAGTCACTAACTCTTGCAAAAGCTAGCAAACATTGACTCTTGACAGCTTACGATGCATGTGCAATCTCAACATATATATGCAATTAAGACCATATTCATATCTTAATAATACAAGCATATTTCACATAATTCAACACATTTGAATTATCTTACTAAATTGCACAACATACATATATCATGTCAACATTCACATAAAATGCATACTCATAGAATTTTATAAATTCCACACATGACACAACATGTAGAAAGCAATGTCAAACCATGTTATCTTCATTCAACATCAATTTACAATATACATGTACATAATTCAAGTATTATGTTTCTCAATAAAAGTCATCTAAAACACATTGAATACATTATTAAAATTCATGATAATCAACGATAAATCATAAACATACAAGACCCCATCCAATTAATCAAAATATTAAAAAAATGTCTCAGGCCGCGCTAAGCACCCCCTACTGTACTAAGCACCCTCACAATTATGCAGAAAAATTCTGCTACGAAGCAGTCTCGGGTTCCCATGATTTCAACTCCAAAAATCCACCCAAACAACCATATTTCATGAATTAAATGCATTATAACATATATCCATTATATAACATCAATTACTAACATCAAAACATGATTTCAAACATCAGTTTCATGATTTCACATTCAAATCCTAACATTTCAAAATCTAGAAATTGAAGAAAAAAAATCCCTAAACATGGAACTACCCATTACATACTTTTATATAATCCCATAATAAGAAAATTACCCACCCTTACCTTGAATATAAATACTTTCTAGTGTTCTTCCTTCTTCTTCTCTCTTTTATCCTTTTCTCTTCTTTCTTCTCTTCTCTTGTTTCTTTCTTTATAATTCTATTTCTCTTTGTTTTACAAAACTCTTACTAACTTTTATTTCACTAATGGGATTATCTCACCCACTCACACTAATCCATCATACTAATATCCAATTACTTAATAATGCTATTCTCACATCTACTAACTCAATTACTCATAAACACATATTCTCAATTAATTCAAATAATTCATATATTCACAAAATCACACAATTTATTTAATTACTATACCGTATATAATTAATAAAATAAATAGTTAACAAATAATTAACAAATGAAAATCAGGGTGTTACAGGCCACATAAGCTTTCTTAAAATTTTTGTTTTTGGCCAAAGAGTGGAAAGCCTCATAAGCAAGGATGACATTATCTGTGATAAGTCTCCTTGGGACAAACACACTTTGATAAGGGGAAATAATAGAGTCCATGTGGGCCTTAATTTTGTTATATATAGTTTTAATGATGCTTTTAAGGATCACATTGCAAAGGAAAATGAGTCTATAATTGTTAGTGGTGGAAGCGTTAATCTTCTTAGGGATAAGGCATATATAAGTTTGGTTTAGGTTAGAAACATTAGCATCATAACTAGGAATATTGAGAATGAGATCAATATGTCCTTACCAATAATCTCCCAAAAGTGGCGATAGAAAGTAGCATTTAGGCCATCAGGGCTCGGAGCTCCATTACCTTTTAGCTGCATAATAGAATTTCAAACCTCCTCTGCAGTGTACTTCTGCCGCAAGGCCTAGAATATTTTAGGAAATGTTAAAGAAACCTGAGTTAGTCAGCTTTACTTCTGAGAGGAAGATAATTTCTGGTTTGTGGGGTCTGAGGAGCATTTTCAGAGCATGAACTGTTAGGGGGTTACGCAACTCTCGACAGTTTCAACTTAAGATTTTCATGTTTGTTGTGTGTGTTTCTTCTTATTTTTCGGTTGTTCCTCTTGATATGTGTCATTACTGTTGTTGTATGTTGTGGATGTGCTGGCCGATTTTGATCTTTTTGTGTTTTTTATGTCAGGTTTAACTTTCATATCTTCTTAATCAAGCCTTCTGGAATAGGGCTGAATTACTCATTGTCTAGTGAGTGTCTAGGGTTACTATTGTGTTGCTTTGCTCTAGGTTCAGATATACGTCTTTCCAACTCCGTAAATCGTAACCAAGGACCATACAGATTCTTCCTACTAGGATTCAGCTGGGTTTGGTTCTCCAGAGCGAAGAATTCCTCATTGTGCTCGATTTTTCTGCAGTTAAAGCATAACATAAGTAGTCGTTCGTACTTTAAATCTATCCAACTCGTTCCTTCCTTCGTGTTTCCTATGAAATTCCTGGTTTGATAGGTTTTGTGGTATCAATTTCAACCTCCACCTTTATAATAGTTTCTTTGTTAGGGTAGCCGTAAGATTGGATTCCAGCACCAAATCTAGTTTAGAGCCCATTTTTTCTCCTATATTTGTAGTTTTGATTCCAGGGTCTTAGGGATAACCACATGTTTCTAAAGGACCAAAAAAATATAGAAACAAAAATCAAACTCTCACCAACTTAAAAAAATAAATCATATAATTAAAAAAGAAAAATATAGACTATTAGAAACAATTGACTATCATATGAAAATTAGTTATACTCAAATTACAATTAAACTCACAATGCTTATTTATTTTTTATTTTGAAATAGAAGATTATAAAAAATAATTCTTCAATTGAAAGTGAAAACTTTCTTAATGTAATACCATTGACAACTCTATTACCTATCTAAGTTATCCTAAAGTTATGGTTTACAAAAGAAAGTGTTGAGTTGACATGGTTAGTTAGTTCCTCATAGATTTATCTGCACAAAGAACATCTTCAATCCATGCAACAATATTGAATGCTAAACCTTCTAATACTCTTGAGTAACTTTCTAGTATTGCTTTCCCTACATCCTGCAAAACATGAACTACATGCTTATTCTTATTCCTTCACCTCACAATATGAATATATTATATATACATAACCCAACAATACTAACCTGATTGTATTGAATCTTGCATGTGTCCAAGGAAGTTTGTGAAAGCTCAGGATATCTTTGTTTCAAGAAATACAACAAAGTCTCGGCTCTTTCGGCTAAGACATAGTTTTTGTCATTTATATTAGTGTCAGCCATATGAGCTTTTACTTTGTTCCATGATGATTTCGAATGGCTTAAGCAAGCTTTTCGTCTCCATGTGTACATCGATGATTCAACTCTATCCGCTAGTTCAAGTGCTTCGTGTTCAGTAGTTATTTTGAGACAGTCGAGAAGGTTTCCGGGCGAAAACTTGTCTGTAGAATGCATGTACCGATAAATCGTGTCCCCTAGACTTGATCGTCCGCTCTAGAAATAATTCGTGTTTTAAAGAGAAAAGGTCAGAAGATAATGAAGTGTTAAAGATAGTTTACGAACTGATCTAGCTAGGATCAGTTCGTGAACTATCGTTAAATGAATGGATGGCCGAATGAGGACTAACCTTAGGAAGATTTGCCATGTAAGTTTCTGGAATATCCATCTCAGCTAGAACACTGCTATTTATTGCCATGGCTGCTTTATGGATTTGATTAGCACAATCTCTTTTCTCAATCAAATGCTTTCTCGACTTATCAGAGATGCCGCCAGTGTGAACACAAGGAACTGGCAACCACCATTTCTCGTCTTTTCTTTGAGCAATGATCCGAAACGAGCCTGCATTCGAATGAGAGCCTGCGTTTGAATGCGAACTGTGGTTTGAGCTTCCTGATATGCTCCCTTGTTCTGCATACCAGAATTCAGTATCCTGGAAACTATCAAATATTTCCTGTAAAAGAAGAAGCATTCTTGTGTTGTAAGGCACATAGCCTTTGTGGGATGAAAACAGTGTTGTCACATTCAAGAAGCAATTGAAGTTTATCTTATCTTACTATGAGCATTGTGTCAAGCTTCTGTAGAGCTGGAAGGTTGATGTAAATATCTGACCTTGGTCTACTTGTCATCATCTGAAATTTGAACACTAAGAGATTAGTGTTTTGCAACGTTGCGAAATTTGAACAAATCGCTATTGATATGTGATATGCTAATCAATACAAAGTGCTGTCAAATAGCGGCTATAATAGCCCTATATCATTGTAGTGTAGCGAAATTTAAAGAGATCGCTATTGTTCTCTGATATACTATTTAGTTCAAAGCATTGTCAAACAGAATTGTCTAGTCGCAGTTTAACTATGAAAAAACAAATAAAGACTCTATTTAAGAGGCTCTATTTAACCACGGCTTAAGAGTTAAAATTTTCCGATCCTGGGCTACCGCCTGCCTTTCACACTCTCAAAGACGGCCCTGTTGTCAAATAATGGACATAACAATGCTGTACTAATGTAACGTAGCGGAATTTGAACAAATCACCGAATGAAAAACACTACAAGGTTTGTAAATAAGGTTTATAAATAGTTTACCTCTATAATTGTGCCATCATCCAAGTATTGTGCAGTTGGTGCAAATTCTACTATGTAATCACACACAGACATAAGACAATTCATTTCTCTTTTCCACATAGCTTTCTTCTCAGGCTTTAGAGGCTCCAACTTCAAATTATGTCCAAATACAGTTGCTGCAAATTTCCAATCCAAGTATTATATAAACAAAACAAACACACTGCAAGTATACAATAAATTTGTTACTTAAACGTGCGAAAGCGTTGTTACTGTAGTCCCTGAACATATCAAATTTGTGTATGTTTTTGTAAATTTGATACATTCAGAGACTACCGCGACAGCGTCTGACACGTTTAAAGAGTAAAATCACTATTTACTCAACTTATTACTAAACTACTACAATTTTTGTTACTGTTAAAAAAATTACCATAGAGATTAGTAATGGAATTTGATATTGTAACAGCAGTACAAACGCCTTTACCACCACCAGACATATCTTCCCCCAAAAGCAGCTTAGAAAATCTTTCCTTCATCATTTCAAGCTCTGCAAACATCCATAAAGTTGATCAAAGTTTTATGTTTGGATTAAGCACTTAAATTTAATCCAATTGAACTTATTCACACATAAAAAATGCACAAAGAAACTACATAATCATGCACTCTACAAAGTGCAAACCAACCTGATTCCAAGATGTCCAAATCATCAGATTTACCATCCAATGAATGCTTTCTCTGCTTCATTCCTAACCTCGAAAGAACAGCTCCATGTTTCACACTCATCCACGGAGAAGGCGAAGGGTCACTAGCATAACTATTATCATCAACAGCCTCAGATAAGCTCGAAGCCTCAGAATTACTCCGACAATACGCGAAAGAATCACCGCTGAACGGCGAGTACTCAGGGGTTTCACTGACTGAATGATCATTTTGATCCACAGAAGAAGTTGAGTCAAAATTCGAAGAATTGTCCATTTTAGCTATGCACAATTTTCCAACACCTACATATATAAAACCTGTGTCACAGATCAAATTACTTGAATATGTTGTTGTGTAACAAAAAAGCAAAAGCTGTCAAAGAATGTTCCTGCTACTGAAACATCAAATTATTTGAGAACTTTCCAACACTTAACAACAAAAAGAAAAAACTGTTAGTAATTTCCATTTCCAAAACTTGAAATATACAACGGTAAGAAAAACAGAAAAGAGAGAAAAAGCAACGGTCCCCATAATATACATATATGTTACCTTTTTATTTGGTTTGATTTGAATTTGAAACTGTAACTTTAGTTAAACATGATTTGAAACTGTTCCCTCCTTAACTAAAAGAAAAAGAAACAAGAGAAGAACATGAAGACAACAACTTCATCATCACATTCATTACCTTTCCTATTACAATAATATATCATTAAGGCATAAAATCTATTTTCATTAATATCTCTAAATTATTTTTAATATGTGTTCATGAACTGTCTATATGAAAATAGAAAAACTCAATTAGTATTTTTATTTAGTTGGTGAAAAATTTAATACAAATGGCTGTAGAATAGCTGGTCTACAATTGAATCGCATGTGAACAATAAATCAATTTTATTGATAACACTTATTTTTGTTATAATATTGTAGGCTTGAAGATGCTTGAAGACGTGCAACCATTTCTCAAGAACATATAGAATATCATTTTCATTTGGTTCATGATAGCTTGATGAGATAATGAAAATATTATAGTACATAATCGTGAAGATTACAACTCAAGTGATTTATATTGATATGCTTCAGATGACTTTTTTTAATAATAATAATTTTATCTTTCCTATTTCTTTTCTTATTGTCATTTTTAAGTTTTATTTTGGATTTTAATCCTTTGACCAATTTGGAAATAATTTTTTATGATGTGGCACAAGTACTAATGACATGACAGATCTAAACTGAATCATTTTAAAATAATGGGTCAAAATTGTATTTAAATTAACTTTTTAATTTTTTAATTTTAAAAAAAATAATTAATAATACTAATTGTAATATTGTGTCTTGTCATTAATTAATACGACGTGAAAATAAATGCAACAGCTATAATCTTTGGGGTCATTAGTATATGTGTTACATCATAAAAAAATATTTTTAAATTGGTCATAGTATAACATAAAATTTAAAAAAATAAAAAATGTGACTTTTAAAATAGAGATCAAAACTCAAAAAATGACAAAATAAAGAGATTAAAATTATTATTATTATTATTAATATATTTATAATTTTAGCTTCTTTTGTCATTTATATTGTTAATATAAGATGTGAGTCACATTAATGATTACAAAGTGAGAATTGGACTTAGACTCATATTAAAAGTGAGGTTGAGTATTGAAGTTGTATTTATTAGGTTAGTGTAGTTGGAGTTTGGTTGGAGTCTTATATTATTTAAATTTTTTTATTGTTGAATGTATAAGAAATTTTTTTGTACATCTCTTATTAGTGGGGAAAAACTCTTGAAAATCTGAAAAATATATTTCGGAGATGTATCTCCAAACGCACTTAAATTAGAGTGTTTCAAAGATGCATCTCCGAAAATATGCAGTAATATTTTCAGAGATGCATTTTCGAAACATCCTTATTTGATTATTTCGGAAATGCATCTCCGAAACCCTGGACAATGTTTTTTAAAACCATCAATGTGTTAAATAATTAGATGAAAACAATAATAAAAACGCAAATGAAAAATGATAAGCAATAAAAAACGATAATATACACAATAAATTGTTTAAAATATAAAAAATACAATAATTGTTCATAAATTATTCTGAAATAAAAAAAGGCATAGCCTACCGCGTACCCTGATACTCACTCATTGTCCCCTCCTCTGTCTCATGTATCCTGCCGCACTCTCTGGCTCCTCAACCATTCTCTCTACAATGGTCACCGCTTCAAGACCACCCCAGTAAACGATACATATGTCCAAAGCCTCCCGCCCAATCATTTGTATCCACTGATAGATCGACAAGAGATCAGTGGCATGTTCATTCTCGGCCTGCTGGTTCTCTAAGATCTCCTCATGAGCTGATCTAGGTGGACGTCCAGGAGCATCGGGTGTCATGATAGGATGTGGCACTGTGTAGAACCATGTCATGTATCCCTTAACACAGTGCCAACTGCTGGATGCCTGCATCATTCGACACTCCTCTGGCACCACATGATGCTCCAAATATTAAAATATGCCATCTAGATCTCAGTAGGAAATGGTGTCAGAAACAACCTGAAATGGAGATATGGGTATGGTCTACACATAGTCAAACTGCCGCATGCATCGCTCATGCAGATACCTGACCATAATGGCACTTCCACATGCCAGCCACCCATAATACAATGAGATGAAGTAGAACTCGATAATCTCTCGGTGATCCTCGAACGGGGTCCATAGGATGTCATCATGGACAGTCCAATCCAGATACACTCGGAACGACAACACAACCTGCTTCCCTCTGTGGAGGACATACCAAGCAGCCCTCGACATGTGCTCACTATACTACATATCCAGCTCAAAACCATGGATGCGGTGGAAGTGAGAAATGATCCATCCCTGAAAAAAGAATAAGATTCATGTAAGAACAAATTATTGTTATTAATAGTAAATTAAATTTAATCGTTGGAATGGAAATCATGTCAACAGTGTAGTAGAGCCTGTCAACTGTCGTGTCCTCTAGTTAGAGGCTTCATTCAGCTTTTGGTATAGGTATACCAAACAGCCGACCCCCCAATTCTAATCCCTCACTATATCCAAATCCATGAAGTACCTGAGGTATGCTACTGTAGCGATAAAAAAATGTAGCGGGGTAAATCGGAGATCGAATTATTGATTAATTCGTCTCACAAAAGCAAGAGTCGCCACCGCGCTTTATTATTCCCAAGAGAAAAGGGGAAAGAGCGAAATAAAACCCTAAATATGCAATGTAAAATAATACTTTTTAAAAGTAAAAAAATACAAGGCGTTTTTGAAAAGAGATCTATGGTTCGGGGGTTGGTTATACAATGGGAAGGTATTAGCACCCAATGTATCTATAGTACTCTATAGGAACCTTTTGAAATATCTGTTTATTAAAATGTTCGTTTGATTAAAAATAAATTGTTTTGACCGAAAAGGGGTACGAACGGGTTTTTGAAGGTACGACGACCTAATGTCGAAGTTTTGACTTAAAAGGTGTGAGTTTTTGAAAAGATTGAATATTTGAGGAAAAATTGTCTTAGGTTTTAATGGAATGCAAAATATTCGCGTGATCGGACTTGAGGACATGAAGTCAACAAATTTAATCGTTTTTCCCTTTGGATTTAGACGTAAACAGAATAATCAAATAAAGATGAAATAATTAACAGAAAATTATGCGGATAATGATTAAATAGCAACAATTAAATAATAGACTAAATGGTGTGAACATGCATTTTGCATTTTTTTAATAGGTATAACGCAAGAGAATTAATTAAAGAAAAGATAAAATGTTTTAATTCTTAAATTCTATTTTTATATTTTTTGTATTAGTATTAACTAAAACGAGGGAAGTAATTTACAGAAAATAGCATGTTTTTAATTTTAAGTCATTGTTATTTTTTTATATGTTTTTTTTAATATTAATAAAAAGTATTATTTTAGAATTATTAAATGATTTTAAACTAAATTAAAACTTAAAAGATACTAACTTAAGTCTAATTAAAAAAAAAAAGGGAATATTAAAATATTAAATTAAAACCTAAAGCTAAACTTAATAAAAATTGGTCAAATACTAAAATGTTTTAATTAAACTACATCTCTTATTGATTAAGTTCTATTAATTAACTAAATTAAAACTCTCTAAAAAAAAAGGCTAAAGAGAACAAAATAGGAAAAAAGTGTTGAGAAATAAAAGGGGTAGAAACATAATCAAAACATATGGGCTAAAAAGTTTGAGAAGGCCCAATCAAGAAAGCAGAAACGGGGGGTGCACAAAAATGGATTTCGTTGGGCTTGGCAGAAAATGGGGTGAGGCCCATTCAGATTTTATAATTTTGTTTTTTAGGGTTAAACGTGTTTAGTATTGAGAGAAAGGGATTAGGGTTTGGTTACGCAGCGCCGTTCTTCTTGTATCGTCTTCTTTGTTTTCGTGTTCTTCTCCTTCATGCTTTCGCCTCTGAGTTCCTTGCCACGACCACCGGTACCTCAGTCAACTCCCTCTTCTCCAAGGTCATGTGGGCAACGGTCTACGAGGTATTGATTTCACTGATTTCACTGATTTCACTTTGGATGTTTTATGCTTTTGTGCGTTTTAGTTACTTCTGATTCCATTTTACATTGTTCAAGGTTTGCATGCTATGTGAAAAAAAAGGAAATGAAGGGTTATACCTTTGAAGAGGAGGTGAGAAGGACTAGAGGCGACAGGGCGGCCAAGGGCGGAAGAAAGTGATGCGTTGCGAGCTTCTGCTTATACTGAAACCCGGTACTTTGTCTCTTTCCTCTTCTTGCTTGCTTGCTGTGTTTCAGTTGCCTTCTTTATTGTTGGCCTATGATGGTATACTCTGAGGCTGGATGCTTGACTGTTCCTTCGAATAATTTTCCTCTCTTATTTTGTACTGGATGCTTCTGTATGTTTGGATTTGGTTGCCTGGATGTTTTGAATGTTGGTGGATGCCTCATGTTGCCTAATGATGAAGAGATTCTGAAGGCCTTGCTTCCGTTGCCTTGAACATGCTACTGTTGGGACATTTTTGTTTTGACTAGCTTCTTTTCTTCTTCTTCTTTGATATGCTACTGTTGCTTCAATGGCCTATGATGAATACTGAGGCTTTATGGTTTAGGGACAGTTTCATGTAGGTTTGCATTGTTCTGGGTTTTGCTTTGGTTGGATGGACAGTTTTGGTATTTTTTGCTCTTTTAGGCCATGGTTCTGGTATTTGAGATAGCAGGTTTTATGGTTTAGGCCAAGGTTGTTTTGGTAATCGAAACAGGTTTATGGTTTAGGCCATAAGGTTGAGGCTTTTTCTGGTTAAGCTGGGCAGTTTTGGTTTTATGCAGGTTTAGGCCATGGTTACTGATTCCTACAGGTTTAGGCCATTCTGGTTTGTATGGTGTATGCAGGTTTGGAATGGTTTTAGGCCATAAGGTTTTTATGCAGGTTATGTGTTTTTGAGGGCTTTTTACAGTTTTGTGGTTTATGTAGGTTCTACTGGTTTTTTAGGCCATAAGGTTACTGGTTTTGGTCTTGATACAGTAGGTTTTTGAGGTTTTGGTTCTGAGACTTGGAGAATTCGTTTTGTGTTTTTGTTTGATAGTTTTTGTTCCTCTGGCCTCAGGCAGGTTGAACTCTTGAAATTTTTAAAGGGTTTTTGGTTGTTATATCCGTTGGTTTGGCATATCTTTGATGGCTCAGGTTTGAATATTTTTTTATATTTTCTTTGATGCCTCTGCACATTACTGCTTCAAACGGTTTGTCTCTATTCCTATTTCATGCTTTCTTTTTCTCTTACTGGATGCTGCTGATTTGTTTTGTAACTCTTTCTGCCTAAACCAAAACCTGTAAAACCACACTTTCTTCTCTCTTCTCTCTCTTAAGTACAATTGATACATTAAAATGATATGTACTGTACTGTTCTGAAAAAGCATGCTGGAAATGATGAAAAAAAATGGAAAATACACTTTGCTTGCAAATAGGTTTTAACTGCACATTCTTCTCTTTGTCTCTTGCATTTGTACAGTAGAGGAGCCTATTGTTTTGGCATCTTCCTATATGCATGGACAGTTAACGTTGCATATGGCTTGTGTCTTGTGTTGAAAATGCATATGCTGTTTGAAAATGTTGAATTTATTTTAGAATATGCAGTTTTCAATTAAAATGCAATTTTGACAAAAAAATGAATTTGTGCATATTTAAATTTGTGCATTCTATTTTGAAAATAAAAATCCATCCCTTTTGTGAACCGGGAGAAATCCCGCGATTTGCAAAAAGGGTAAAAAACTGATTCCAGCCGTTTTCTTTTAATGATGAACACTAAAAAATAATTTTCTTCTTTTAATTATTTATTTATTTCTGACTTTTCTTTTAATTCTTTTGCAGGTTAAATTAAATGAACAAACAAAGAAGCATTGGATAGAAGATGAAGATTTAGAATTTAGGAAAAATTAGAATAGTTTTTTTATTTCATTTTAAACTTTGTAAAAATTATCCTTGTAAATACGTTGTAAATAAATACAGTATTTAAACGACAATTGTAACAATTAGAATAAAATGAATAAAATTCCAATATTTTACCAATCAATTCTTTCCTTCTCTCTAATTATTTATTTATCGTTTATAATTTTTTAAATTATAACAACTGAAAATGAATTCCAACTATTAAATTCAGAAGAATAAACAATTAAATAAACATCATTGATCAATAAACTTCTCTTCAATTATTTAATTCATTATCCATAATTCTCTAAATTATAATAATTGAAAATAGAATTTCAATTATTTAAACTCAGAATGATAGATGATTAAATAAACATCATTGATCAATTAATAAACCTCTTTTCAAATATTTATTTTATTATTTATAAATCTTTAAATTATATAATAACTGAAAATAAATTCCAATTATTTAAATTTAAGATAATAAATAATTAATAAACATTGTTTTAGCATTGATCGATTAATAAATTTAGCGTTAAAAAATAAACAACTCTCGACTTGGAAAAGTTATGAATTTTTACACTGCTTTGAAAAATTGATAAAAGTAGGTCAAAACCCTTGCAATGCAATGATGCAGATGGGAGATGGTATCTTAGGTCAAAATTTGGGGTACAACAGCTGCCCCTATTTAAGTTTCTTCTATCCGGAGATATGAAGATTAAAATCTTCGTTTCGACAAGATTGAAGGTACTTAAATACATAATACGCAAATTTTTGCCCTAAGATACCGCCATTATGCAGTGATATGAATGTAATGATTGAATTCACAGAGAAAGATACTGTATGAGACAGAAACAATGTTGGAGAAGCCAAACACCAACAAAACACAGAGACATGGATTATACACTACTGGGGAAACGAGCCATCGACTTCAAATGACAGACTCTTGACAGCGAATAAAATTGAGGGAAAACGACCTCTGACCCTAACAAAGAAGGCGTATTGCATAGGCCATAAAACATATTATTGACCCGAAATAATAGTGAGTTCACAACTCAAGGTCAACGATAGACAAAAAGTATCAATTTTGTTGATAACGGATTACCGACTTCGGAAGGTAATGATTCATGACAAACTTCTCTACGGGATTTCCGGAGATATACCGATTAATGCTGAGATATAATAAGATTGTAGATACACAAGTTACCTCAAATAAAGAAGCTGCCACTTGCTGTCTTCCAAAAAATATTATGACATACAAGTTGCTCAAATAAAGAGGCTGCCACTTGCTGTCGTCCAAAAATATTATAACATACAAGCTGCTCAAATAAAGAGGCTGTCACTTGCTGTCGTCCAAAGAAAATACCAATAACATACAAGTTGCTCAAATAAAGAAGCTGCCGCTTGCTGTATTCCAGAAAAATTATGACATACAAGCTGCTCAAATAAAGAGACTGCCACTTGCTGTCGTCCAGAAAATAAATAACATACAAGTTGCTCAAATAAAGAGACTGCCGCTTGCCGTTTTCCAATAATAATAACGCACAAGTTGCTCGTGAAGAGCTGCCGCTTGTCGTTTTCCAACGATGTCTATAACGTACAAGTTGCTCAAATAAAGAGATTGCCGCTTGTCGTTTTCCAAAAATAATAACGCACAAGTTGCTCGTGAAGAGCCGCCGCTTGTCGTTTTCCAAAAATAATAATAACGCACAAGTTGCTCGTGAAGAGCTGCCGCTTGTCGTTTTCCAACGATGTCTATAACGTACAAGTTGCTCATGAAGAGACCGCCGCTTGTCGTTTTCCAAAAATAATAACGCACAAGTTGCTCGTGAAGAGCCGCCGCTTGTCGTTTTCCGAAAATAATAATAACGCACAAGTTGCTCGTGAAGAGCTGCCGCTTGTCGTTTTCCAAAAAATAATTCAGAAGGAAATTGCGATGACACTGGCAGAGAATAAAATCTTCGTCAAAGAAAAATCATGAATCAATCCTTCCCGAGGAGATCACATACTTAAATGTGCAAAATAAATGCACCATTCGTCTAAGTCGCGACTTCACTGGGGAAAATCGTAAGATAGCCTATGCAAGAGACAACAACTTCGTTCAGGAAAAGACTAAAGAGAAAACAGTCAAACAAGACTCCACCCAATGAGAAAGTAACTCGATTGGGGATTCATCCTATCCAGAAATGGACAAGGTAGGCTAAATCAAAAATCATCCACGAGGATTAGCTCAGTTGGGGAATTTAAGAAGGAAACACATTTTCTGTCTAAGCTAACTTTCTACTTGGAAAGAAACTGTACCTTGTATTAAAAACAAAGTACAACCCAAAATCAACGGCAAATATGAATATGCATGCGTGATATAAGTGTAAATGAATAAATGAATGTTATGCTGACGAAACGAACAGACGGAATATCTTGAAGACAATAAGATGTCACGACATAATAGATACTCGGCCAATCTTAAAAAAGACGGAAAATAACTGGAATTGGAATCCCAAAGCAACGTCAGAGCGTAACACGCCACAAGGTTCAAGTCTTCTGAGTAGAAAAGTATCCAAATCCAATCTTCTAATACCAATAGACCACTGGCATGAGACAAAGCGTACCACACTTCAGAAATTGCCCAAATAAAGGTAGCCAAAACAACGCTTAACTGGAAAAGCTGGGGGGTCACCAAAGTTAGTACCACCAGAAACACAAGTTTACACAACCAACACCTCATGATGATTTTGAAATAAAACATGTTCATCATGCAAGGATAAATTACTGTATCATTTTGCATTTCATGGCTTGACCATCCTTGGAACAACTGTTAATATTCCTTTCATTACACATTTTTTTAAAATAAGAATATTTTAAATAACTTTGTTTCAAATATTTCCGTAAAAATTTAAAATTTTGCCCACAAAAGGTAAATGCTCAAATTTCATTAATAAGATGGTAGTTCGCTAACAATGCGACTCCAACGGTTTACAAAAGTTTGGGAAATAGTACATGAAGGAAAAAGGTTACACAAAAACAATGATCACTATTCTCCCTAACAACTTCGAATTCCGAAATATGTTCAAATGCCAAGACTGGTCTGACCAAAAGCTTGCCTAAGCCGTCTCTTCGGGTTTCAACCTAGAAAATTGTCAACTCAAATCTAAGCGAAATACTTCTTAACTGCATCGGCATTCATGGGACGCGGGAGCTCATCACCGTCCATATTGGTGAGAATCAAAGCACCTCCAGAGAAAACTTTCTTAACGACATACGGTCCTTCATAATTCGGAGCCCACTTGCCCCTAGAATCAGGTTGGAAAGATAATATCTTCTTGAGCATAAGGTCACCTTCTCTGAACTCGCGTGGTCGAACCTTCTTATCAAAAGCCTTCTTCATTCTCTGCTGATACAATTGACCGTGACATAAAGCTGTCAATCTCTTCTCTTCAATTAAATTCAACTGATCATACCTACTTTGACACCATTCAGCCTCATAAAGTTTAGCTTCCATCAACACTCTCAAAGACGGAATCTCAACCTCCACGGGGAGTACGACTTCCATACCGTAAACTAGGGAAAATGGCGTTGCGCCTGTTGAAGTTCGAATTGAAGTACGGTATCCATGCAGAGCAAACGGAAGCATTTCATGCCAATCTTTATAAGTTACCACCATCTTCTGGACAATCTTCTTGATGTTCTTGTTAGCAGCTTCAACAGCCCCATTCATCTTCGGTCTGTAAGGAGAAGAATTATGATGTTCGATCTTGAACTCTTCACAAAGCTCTCTCATCATCTTGTTATTCAAATTCGAACCATTATCATTGATAATCTTGCTCGGGATACCGTATCGACAAATGATTTGATTCTTGATAAATCTGACTACCACCTGTCTGGTTACATTAGCATAAGATGCTGCTTCCACCCATTTGGTAAAATAATCGATCGCTACCAAGATGAAACGATGACCATTTGAAGCTTTGGTTTCAATCATTCCAATCATATCAATGCCCCACATAGAGAAAGGCCAAGGTGAAGAGATAACGTTAAGGAGGGTCGGTGGCACATGTATCTTGTCCGCATAAATCTGGCATTTATGACATTTCTTCACATATTTGCAACAATCAGATTCCATTGTCATCCAATAGTAACCAGCTCTCAACATATTTCTAGCCATTGCATGTCCATTGGCATGTGTGCCAAAAGATCCTTCATGTACTTCTTGCATCAGCACGTCTGCTTCACGTCTGTCTACACATCTGAGCAAGACCATGTCGTAATTCCTCTTATACAAAACTTCTTCATTGAGGAAGAAACTGCTTGCTAATCTTCTCAATGTCTTCCTATCTTTATTGGATGCCCCAGGCGGGTACTCTTGAGTTTGAAGAACACGTTTAATGTCATAGAACCATGGTTTGTCGTCGGTGACCTCTTCTACAGAGAATACATGGGCAGGTCTGTCGAGGCGCATAACCCGGATTGTAGGCACATCGTTCCAACCATTCACTTGAAACATTGAAGACAAAGTAGCTAAAGCATCAGCCATCTGGTTCTCATCTCTAGGGATATGATGTAATTCCACTTTGTTGAAGAAAGTTAACAATCTTCTAGCATAGTCTCTGTAAGGGATCAAACCAGGATGACGAGTCTCCCATTCTCCTTTGATTTGATTAATTACCAATGCCGAATCTCCGTAAATATCAAGAATCTTAATCCTTAGATCCACTGCTTCTTCGAGACCCATAATACATGCCTCATATTCAGCCATGTTGTTCGTGCAGTCAAACTTCAATCTCGCCGTGAACGGGATATGAGTACCTCGGGGAGTGACGATGATTGCCCCAATTCCATTTCCATAAGAGTTCACAGCTCCGTCAAATATCAAACCCCAACGGGATTCGGGATCAGGTCCTTCTTCAGGTAACGGCTCTTCACAATCTTTAGCTTTCAAGTACATAACATCTTCATCTGGGAAATCAAACTTGATGGATTGATAATCGTCAATTGGTTGGTGAGCCAAATGGTCGGCTAAAATACTCCCTTTGATTGCTTTCTGAGTGTGATACTCAATGTCATATTCAGATAACAACATCTGCCAACGGGCTATTCTTCCAGATAAGGCGGGCTTCTCAAAGATATACTCGATCGGATCCATTTTGGAGATCAACCAAGTGGTGTGGTTAATCATATACTGGCGCAGACGACGAGCAGCCCAAGCTAAAGCACAACAGGTTTTCTCAAGCAATGAGTATCGAGATTCACAGTCTGTGAATTTCTTACTCAGGTAATAAACAACATGTTCCTTTCTTCCAGTCTCATCTTGTTGACCAAGCACACATCCCATGGAATCTTCCAATATAGTCAGGTACATAATCAAAGGTCTTCCTTCCACCGGAGGAATCAAAATGGGAGGTTCAAGCAAATATTCTTTGTTGCTATCAAAAGCTCTCTGACAATCTTCTATCCACACACATCCTTGGTTCTTTCGGAGAAGCTTGAAAATCGGCCCACAGGTAGCAGTCATATGAGATATAAATCTAGAAATGTAGTTCAGTCTCCCAAGGAATCCTCTTACTTGTTTTTCCGTCCTGGGTGCAGGCATTTCCCGAATAGCTTTGACTTTATCAGGATCTACCTCAATACCTTTCTGTCTGACAATGAAACCCAGAAGTCTTCCAGAACGAACACCAAAAGTGCACTTGTTGGGATTCAGGCGGAGTTTATACTTTCTCAAACGCTGGAATAACTTCAGTAAATATTCCAAATGATCTTCTTCAGTTTGTGATTTGGCAATCATGTCATCCACATACACTTCGATCTCTTTATGCATCATGTCATGGAACAAAGCAGTCATGGCCCTTTGGTATGTTGTGCCAGCATTCCTCAGACCAAACGGCATAACCCGATAACAAAATGTTCCCCACGGTGTAATGAAAGCGGTCTTCTCCATATCTTTTGGTGCCATCTTGATTTGATTGTAACCAAAGAAACCATCCATGAAAGAAAAGACTTTGAACTTGGCGGTACTGTCGACCAATACGTCAATGTGCGGTAATGGGAAGTCATCCTTTGGGCTAGCTCTATTCAGATCTCTATAGTCTACACACATCCGGACTTTGCCATCTTTCTTAGCAACAAGCACTATATTGGCTAACCACTGAGGATAGACCGATGTAACCAGGAAACCTGCATTAATCTGTTTTTGAACTTCTTCTTTGATCTTGTCAGCCATGTCGGGACGAGTCCTTCTCAACTTCTGCTTAATCGGCGGTGTGATCGGTGGATCTGGAACTGACTGTTTAACGCTGGTTCGCGAAATGTCGCGGAAGCAAGAGTCGCCACCGTCTTTTATTTTCTCCAAATGGAAAGGACAAAAGCACAGAAAAATTCCTTAAAGAGATTGCTCTCGGTTCGGGAGGTAGATTATAGAAATGGAAGGTGTTAGCACCCTTTCTATCCATGGTTATCCATGGGCTCTTAGATACTTGCTCAATGTGTTTTCAAAAAGGTTTGCTTGCTTTTCAATTGTGGGTTTAAAAAGTTTCTTTGAAAAAATTTCAGTTCGACTCGTACGTCAGAGTGTTTGAAAAATTTGCTTTGAAAGCTTTTGAAAATGTGTTGGTGTGAAAAGATTTTGTTTTGTTTGAAATTAGAGCAAGTATCCTTGAGAACCTACCTACCCTAAGGAATTCGTCTGTGTAAATGTCCTTTAAAGTAGTGCCATCCCACCATTGAGAGGTAGGTAGCACCACCATTGGAGGTGTTCGGGTCAATTCGAGGTTCGGGACATGGTGATCACCGGAGCAATAGGAAGACACCTTAGAAGCTACCCTCATGCCAGGTTCCCGGATCATGAGGACTTACTAAGACATCCTCTACTCGACGATCACCTTTCGAGGCAAGGCAACAGTGAGGCGTACCCTAGGGGTGGTGTGTGATTTGTGTGTCAGATTCATTTATTTTTGTCTTGTCAGGTTATTGATGATCTAACGTTTTGTTTTTATTTTTGTCATTCATTCTTTCATGCTTATTTAACAGTTTAAAAGTTTGCGAGGAAAGTAAATCTAAGCTATTACAAATGGCGCGGGTCCACATCGCCAAAATTAAACCGGACCCGATTTGACGGAAAATAAATAAAGCGAAAGAAATGCGAAAAGTAAAATTGTTACAATGCTTCGGGAGAATTACATAATCATAATAAACGACATAAAATAAATGCGCGAAATTAAATAAATTACGAACATGGGCGTTGGACCCTTTTGCAAAAAATTAAAGTTAATGAATTAAATTAATTAGAATTAATGAAGAATAAAAAATTAAAAATTAAAAGGAAACGTTTTTTAGTATTTTGGTGTTTTTTTTTTGTGTTTTTTAGATTTAATAGAAAAAAGGGAATTAATTAAAATTAAAATGAAGCGTCAAACCCTAATTCTAATGGTTTTTAAGTTGTTGTGAAAATATTAAGTTTTAACCTAATTTAAATCTAAGTTAACTTACATGCAAAATTTAATTATAGAAAATAAATAAAATAAACATTACTATTGTAAAAAGGGAAATTAAAAGGAATCAAAATTAATTAAACCTATTTCTACATATTTTTGGATTTTTTGTTAAAAAGAATTAAAGTTGTAACCTAATTAACACTAAATTTATTTACATGCAATTTATCTATAAAAATAATTAAAATAAAAATATTTATTACATTTTGTCTTTTTTCTGATTTTCTTGTATATTTTATATTTTGTAAAAAAAAGAAAATTAATTAATTTAACAAGAGAGCAAATAGAATAATAATTAAAATAAAACATAAAAATAAAATTATATTTGCAAACCAGGGGGGGTGGAAGTCCCCAAAGTGGAGGTGTGATTGTGAATGCTGGCCCAATAAGCAGTGGCCCTTTTTGACTTTTGCGTGGCAACGTACAGCAATGTTGACTCACGTTCATGGTGCTCTCCCAATCTTCGCCCTTGGCTTGATCTCATGAGACGCGTGGCTGCTGATTCTTGAGGATGCATGGTACGTTTTTATCTTGGACGCTGCATGGGAACACAATTTGCAAAATGATATAGGAAACAAGACAGACCTGGGATTCGAACCCAGGTCTTGGACGTGAATGCCTTCTTCGCTTGCCAACCGAACCACTTAACCAATTTGATATATAATATATAAACAAATATTAAAAAGAGAAAGTAACGCATTAGTGGAATTTTGGCGCGAGCTTTTGAATTAGCCAATCCTCGCTTGACATGGCATCGTCTTCTCCATTCCCTGAAACATAAAAAAACGAAGGCAACGGTTTTCCAGGTGTGGTGTTAGGCTGGCTATGGAAAAATAGCGAATAGGTTTTGGGCGCTCATAAATTGAGCGCGAGGTGTTTTTCCTGTCCGTCCAGATGCGTTGAACTCAATGGCAATAGTCTTGAGTCCTAATTTTACTTGGTTTGGGAAACCCCAATTTTAACACCTGCAAACCCTAGAATCTCAAACATGGTGGAATCGAATATAACGTGTAATAATTCAATCAAAGGCATTGGTTAGCTTCGAAACATCACACTGAACAAGAATCCATGAATAAAAATGCAAAAGGATGCGTGAATTATGATATACGATTTCAAAAATTTCGTGACACAGTTCGAGTTTTATCTACCAATTCTTGGAGCTTTGGTTGTTGTTTGTGATTGGCACACGTTCAGAGAACCACAATGAAGCTATTGGGATCAAGATTAGGGCTTGAATCGTCCTCTAGAATGCTTTTCAGAATTGAGTTTTTATGGAAAATTTTCAAGTTTGGTAGGGGAATTGCTGCGCAGTTTTCAGTGTGTTAGCATTAGGGTTGTGATTCTCATTATGTATGGAAACTATTAGGTCAACAAACTGCATAAAATCTAAGGCATTCATTGTTTTGCATATTTGATTTCCTTAAGATCTTTTTGAATCTTTTTCATGTGCAATTTTGTTCAATCATGCCAAATCAAACCAAATCTTGCCATATTGGGATGTGCACGTGATATTGAGAGTAAAACATGCATGAAAAGATTTTTTAGGTCAAGTTTGATATTTTTCATGTATTTAAATAATTTAAATGAATTAATATAAATAATAATTCAAATAAATAAATAAAAAATGAGAAAATACTTCCCTTTGGGCCAAGTGGTCGTGCATAGGCTTGGAATGATGAATCATGGAAGAAAAATGGGCCCATTAGCAATTTTAGGTCATTTGAACCATTGTTGACTTTTCAAAATTCCCAAAAATTTCCCAACTTCCACAAGGCATAACTTGCTCAATTTTCAAGCTTTTCACATGTTCTTGGACATTTTGGAAAGGTCTTTGAGTCCTCTAACCAATGCCTTTGGTCCCATGCCATTTTGATTTACCAATCTCAAGTTATGGCCTTTGACTTAAAGTCCCTTTTTGTTGACTTTTGAAAATGACCTATAATGTTGAAATTGATAACTTTTTGTGAGAGCATTTCTTGGACTTGGAATATGAAGATGAATTGTAGGAAATGTCTTTCTCTTCAAAATGAGCTTTGGATGGAATTTTTCTGATAATCCATGTGAAAGTTATGCCCTGGTCAATTTCAGTTGACTTTTTCAGCTGTCCAAATATAGTAACTTTTGCATCTTGATGATTTCTAAGCCAAATTTTGAGAATCATGATCAAGCATTGATCAAATGATGTTTGTGGCTTCAAAATGATATGTTGACCAAAGATTTGAACTTTTGACTGTCAAATGACCATTTTGCCCCTACAGTTGACTGTAGTGCAATCTAGGGTTTTGACTGTGCAATTTTGAGCTGAATGCCTTGAAACTTGATATGAGGATGCTTGACCATCTTTGTAGGCATGTGAGACTTGATTGGGCCTTTGAAAACTTCCTTTTCTTGATCAGAACACAAACCCTAGTTTTGACTGTATAGGAGACAGTTGCACTGCACAACCCTTGGGGGAATTTTGTGACTTGGCTTGGCAATTTCTTGAAGAATATGGGAGGGCAAATTTTGGGGTACAACAGTTGCCCCTGTTCAATCTTCTTAAACCTGAGGATGCAGATTGGCGGACGTGCCTTTCGTAATCCGAGGGTGGAAGATGATTGAACACTAGAGTGCCCAGAAATTTGCGCTCACATAGTAGCAGTGTGATGGGGGAATGGGCTTATAGATGCCATTGGGAGGTTGCTGGATAGGATGATGGGCTTATAGATGCCATTTGGATGTTGATCGCGTAGGAGATTCCTTAGTGAGAACCTGCATACCTGCAAAAGACAAAATGAGTACCTGACACATTGCAGGAGCTGATTTTAGATGCTTGGCATAGATATGTCCTTACTGGTTACAGGAGCTGAGTCTGGAGCTTCAAACAGCGATGAAAGAACCAGGGATGGTTACTGCCTTAGCATGAATGATAAGAGAACCTTGGGTGATTTTAACTTCAACAACGCTCGTTGAGAAAAATCTTGGCGGGAATTACCATCTTCGGAGTATCGGAACGGGAACCATAGGCCATTATAATCTTGAAAAGGAATCACCTCACTCGCCGTTGGAGAGGGAATCATAGGGGAAGGAAATGCCACCTCACACACCGTCGGAGAGGGAACCATAAGAGACTATCACCTCACACTCATCGTCGGAGAGGGGATCATCTGAAAAGGACTTACTACCTCACACACCGTCGGAGAGGGAACCATGGGAGACTATCACCTCACACTCATCGTCGGAGAGGGAAACATCTGAAGAAGGAATTACCACCTCACGCACTTGCCGGAGAGGGGACCATAAGAGACTATCACCTCACACTCATCGTCGGAGAGGGAAACATCTTGAAAAAGGAATTACCATCTCACGCACTTGCCGGAGAGGGGACCATAGGAGACTATCACCTCACACTCATCGTCAGAGAGGGAAACATCTTGAAAAAGGAATTACCACCTCACGCACTTGTCGGAGAGGGGACCATAAGAGATTATCACCTCACACTCATCGTCGGAGAGGGAAATATCTGAAGAAGGAATT
This sequence comes from Vicia faba, assembly GCA_948472305.1. Lineage (NCBI taxonomy): Eukaryota > Viridiplantae > Streptophyta > Magnoliopsida > Fabales > Fabaceae > Vicia > Vicia faba. The sequence goes on along the minus strand of OX451739.1, from coordinate 171,240,340 downwards.
ACCACCTCACGCACTTGCCGGAGAGGGGACCATAGAAGACTATCACCTCACACTCATCGTCGGAGAGGGAAACATCTTGAAAAAGGAATTACCACCTCACGCACTTGCCGGAGAGGGGACCATCATTTCTGCGGAGTCTTTATCAGAAAAATCTGTTGGGAGTCGATTTAGCTGGACTAGAGAAGGCTTTGAAATACGTTTGAGCACTTTAACTGCGTCTTTCCTGAAAGGTAAGGGTCAGTCATATGCAATGCATGATATGGATCACGCGATGATGTTCTCAACATAAATGAGATTTGTATGATATGATGCGTCTATGCATGCTATAATGATGTATGTATATTTATATATGTGTTTTTCGTCTAGGAAAGTAAATCCTTGACGGGTGCCGGGAAGTCATATCCTGGGCTGATGCTGAAGAATAAGCTTTTACTTCCGCTGGGGATGATGGTTGCAAGAATACCGGTAGGAGAAGATGACTCCGTTGCGGAATAAACTTGGCAAATGAAGGATTCTGCGGGGAGAAAAGATACTCTTGTGACCATGCTGGGAAGCAATACTCTGTGGGGATAGAGATGCTTTGCTAAATTGTTGATAACTTGCTGAGGATACCCTTGTTATTGGAAGTGTTGATGGACTTCGCTGGGGTAAAAAGGCTTCGTTGACGACGCTCTTTCCGTGGCTTTTGGCTGAGGATAACCCAGTTATATCCTGTTAAGGAAATAACTCTTTAAATCAAGCCGGACGACGCGTTCGTGCTCTGCGAGGAGATAAACTTCCAGAATCTACTGGGGATAAGCTTATTGCTTGGGGGTATGAATTCCAACCTTCCTGGGGAAACTGGATTGGACTTTCCTGGGGAAGTTTTGATACGCTGGGGAAGTGATTTCTTTGAATATTGAGATACCGCCGGGGAACAAACTTTAGGCCAAGACTGCCGGGGATGCTTGTATTGAATATATGCTGCTGCTGGGGAGGTTGAGGTCTACGGGAGGATACTCCATTTCCTTGATAATCTGATAATAGCTTGGAGAAGAAGGTATTGTTTTACTGAGCCACTCTCTGGGGATTTAAGATGTACCGGTTATGTTCTTTAGCTAAACCTATCTTGGTACCTTGGAGGATAGAACAATTAGACTGCTCAGACAACTCTTTATTGCCCCTGTTTCTAGTGTCACCTGCAATTAATTCCTTTGTTTCGTATGCAAATATTTATGAGTTAGCAAATTATTGTCAATGCATATATCACAAATTGAACCTTGGACGTTCTTCGAAAAACAAAACAGAAAAGGAAAAACACTTGGCACGTTTAACTGAAAATATATTTGTATTGATTTTTTTTTGAATAGCCTGTGAATAGGCGTTTTGTGTACAAGAGGCTGGCGTCCTAGTAAGAGGTACGCCGCCGAACAAGAGAGTTTATACAAGTTTTGTACAAAAGAAAATAAAACAGCCGTGTGAAATATGAATGATCCCACTGGGTTTCAACTCTGCTATTGTCTTTATAACTCCGAGCGTCTCATCACTTGATGACCTTGGTTGAAGGTGAAGCTGACTGATCGATGCCGTCTGAACTTGATGTAGGTACCGGATTCTGGATGCAAAGTGATCCAATGAGACATAGTACTACGCTTTATCCCTAATTTTTGCCTGGACCGCCCTTTCGGGTTTTCAGTCCACCGGGATACCCATTTTTGCCCAAGCCGCCTTTTCAGGTTTTCGACTTGCCGGGTGTACAGATTTTTTTCATTTTCATCCCTTCATTTTGCCCGAACCCTTTTGGTCCGACGGGAAGCCCTAATTTTTGCCTAGGCATGTCAGCCTAGCGGGTCTTTTTTCATGCGTAGTATTTTTTAACTATGTCTGCATTGGCGGGGTGAGGAAGGTCGTCACCATCCATGTTGGTCAATATCATTGCTCCTCCTGAGAACACATGCTTAACCACAAATGGCCCTTCGTACGTAGGGGTCCATTTGCCCCTTGGATCACTCTGAGGAAGGATGATTCTCTTGATTACTAGATCCCCAACTTGATATTCCTGTGGTCTGACCTTTTTGTTAAATGCCCTGATCATCCGTTTCTGATACGTCTGACCATGACAGATAGCAGCAAGTCTCTTTTCGTCAATAAGGTTGAGCTGATCAAGTCGTGTCTGGATCCAATCATCTTCGTTCAGATTTGCATCCTTCATTATCCGGAGAGAAGGAATTTGCACTTCGATCGGCAAGACTGCCTCCATGCCATAAACCAGAGAGAAAGGAGTTGCCCCGGTTGACGTCCTAGCTGAGGTACGGTACCCATGCAGAGCGAACGGTAACATCTCGTGCCAATCTTTATACGTTACTGTCATCTTCTGCACGATCTTCTTGATGTTCTTGTTAGCTGCTTCTAAAGCCCCATTCATCTTCGGTCTGTAAGGAGAAGAATTGTGGTGTTGTATCTTGAACTGTTCGCAGAGCTCAGCGATCATCTTATTGTTTAGATTGGTACCGTTGTCTGTAATAATCCGCTCAGGGACGCCGTACCGACAGATCAGATTGTGCCGAATAAACCGTGCCACAACAGTCTTGGTTACCGTAACATAGGATGCTGCCTCAACCCACTTCGTGAAATAATCAATTGCCACTAGGATGAAGCGATGTCCGTTGGATGCCGTAGGTTTGATCTCGCCAATCATATCTATGCCCCACATTGCAAACGGCCAAGGCGCAGTCAGAACATTCAGGGGAACCGGAGGAACATGCACCTTGTCTGCATAGATCTGGCACTTGTGGCATGTCCTGGAGTGTTGGTAGCAGTCAGCTTCCATTGTGGACCAATAATATCCTGCCCGTAGGATTTTCTTAGCCATAGTGTGCCCACTGGAATGCGTACCAAAGGTCCCTTCATGTAGCTCCTCCATGATTCTTTCCGCTTCAGTCTTGTCCATACAACGCAGTAAGGTTGAATCATGGTTTTGCTTATACAAGATGCCGTTGCTTAGGAAGAACTTGGCTGCAAACCTCCTCAGGAATTTCTTATCATTGACAGAGGCACCTTCAGGGTATTCCTGAGCTTCCAGATATCTTTTCACTTCATGGTACCAAGGCTTCTCAGTCACCAATTCAGTTTCGAGATCACAACAGTATGCCGGTTCGTCTAGTTTCCAGATGATGATCCGGGGAGCCTCATTATCCCATTTAACCTTGAACATTGAAGACATTGTAGCTAACGCGTCCGCTAACTGATTCTCTTCTCTTGGAAAGTGCTCAAAGGTTATCTCTGTGAAGTGGGGAATCAGGGTCAACACACATTCTCTATAAGGAATCAAGTTTGGATGTTTCGTATCCCACTCTCCTTTAATCTGATTGATCACGAGAGCGGAATCTCCGAAGACACTTAGAAATTTGATCCTTAGGTCGATCGCTGCTTGAAGACCCATGATACACGCCTCATACTCCGCCATGTTGTTGGTACAGTTGAAACATAGCCGGGCAGTGAGTGGAGTATGAGTACCTTGAGGGGATATGATGATGGCGCCGATACCATTTCCCAAAGCATTGGAGGCTCCGTCAAAGTGCATAGACCATCGGGATCCTGGCTCAGGTCCTTCATCCGGTCCAGGTACTTCACAGTCAGTTACTATCATAATGCTTTCATCCGGAAACTCGAAGTTCATTGATTGATAGTCATCTACAGCTTGATGAGCTAAGTGGTCTGCCAATACACTTCCCTTGATGGCTTTCTGGGTTGTATACTGAATGTCGTATTCCGTCAAGATCATTTGCCATCTTGCAATTCTCCCAGACAGAGCAGGCTTTTCGAATATGTACTTTATAGGATCCATCTTTGAGATCAACAAGGTAGTGTGGGTCAGCATATACTGTCTCAGCCGGCGAGCAGCCCATACCAAAGCGCAGCAAGTTTTCTCAAGCAGTGAGTATCGGGTCTCACAGTCGGTAAACTTTTTGCTAAGGTAATAAATGGCATGCTCTTTTCGGCCAGACTCGTCATGCTGCCCCAGCACACACCCCATTGAGTTGTCAAGCACTGTCAGGTATAGTATCAAAGGTCTCCCTTCAACCGGTGGCATAAGGATAGGTGGTTCTTGGAGATACTCTTTGATTCTGTCAAAAGCAGCCTGACATTCATCGTTCCAACGTACTACCTGATCTTTCTTCAGCAGCTTGAAGATTGGCTCACAGGTAGCAGTCAGATGTGAGATGAAGCGAGCAATGTAATTCAGGCGTCCTAAAAAGCCTCTGACTTCCTTCTCTGTCTTAGGAACTGGCATCTCTTGAATAGCTTTGACCTTAGCAGGGTCCACTTGAATACCTTTATCACTGACCACGAAGCCTAGCAACTTCCCAGATCTTACCCCGAAGGTGCACTTGTTCGGGTTCAATCTCAGCTTGTACAGTTTCAGCCGGTCAAACAGCTTCTGCAGATGATCTAGGTGCTCTTCCTCAGTCTGGGACCTAGCGATCATGTCGTCCACATACACCTCTATCTCGTGATGGATCATGTCATGAAATAAGGCAACCATGGCACGTTGGTAGGTTGCCCTAGCATTCTTTAATCCGAACGGCATGACCTTGTAACAGAAGGTGCCCCACTGAGTAACAAATGTAGTCTTTTCCATGTCTTCAGGTGCCATCTTGATCTGATTGTAACCTGAAAATCCATCCATGAAAGAGAACACTTTGTGCTGAGCTGTATTATCAACAAGGACATCAATGTGAGGTAAAGGGAAGTCATCCTTGGGGCTGGCCCTGTTCAGATCCCTGTAGTCGACACACATTCTGACCTTGCCGTCCTTCTTAGGTACCGGCACCACGTTAGCAACCCACTGAGGATAAGAAGTTACTGCAAGGAACCCGGCATCAAACTGCTTCATGACCTCGGCTTTAATCTTCTCAGACATCTCTGGACGCATCCGACGGACCTTTTGCTTAACTGGAGGGCAGTCTTCCTTAGTTGGCCAATGATGGACCACAATATCGGTATCCAACCCTGGCATGTCTTCGTAGGACCAGGCAAAGATCTCCATATAATCATGTAACATCTTGGTTAACCGTTGCTTCACGCTGAGCTCTAGGTTGGCCCCAATCTTCACCTCTCTCCTGTCTTTCTCTGTACCCAGGTTTATTGTCTCCACTGACTCTTCGTGGGGTTGAATTGCCCTCTCTTCCTGAAGCAACAGTCTAGCGAGCTCGCCAGGCACTTCGCAATCATCTTCACCTTCGTCTTCGGCTAAGTTGATCGGATTTTCGAAGTCATAATTGGCAGTAGCAGAGTTGTTATCAGTAAGATCCAGAGTGGATTGGAACCTGTATGAGTGAGTGTGTGTGTAAATACAGCTGTTTTGAAAATTATGTAAAGGAAAAGAAAGACAAAAAAGGAACACAATATTTGCAATGCGAAAAATACGTCCAAGATTTTCATTCATGATGTATAAAATGACAGTTTGTATGCCCTCACAAATAGAACCACGGTGCCTCAGGTAAGACACCGGGCCATAGAGTTTATCATTGTTTATTACAAAATAACTAAACATAGGAATTCATTACTGCGTCACAAAGGTAACAGGGGTATGGTCCTTTGCGCTCCAATTGTTCAATCCGTCTTCGGCCGTCGGATAGATCCAGCTGTTGAATTCAGCTTCGCCCACTTCATGGTCTTCCCCAACAGCATTCACTTCTGAACTTTTAATAAATACCGGAGGTCTTCCGATCTTTGCTTTCCTCATAGCTCTCTGACCTTCTGAGGTAAAACCCAGCCCAAGTTTATCAGTCTTCTGAATAAAGTCTGGAAGTCTGCCCCAGTCGGCACATTCACCCTTCTGCACCACAGTCCTGGCATCCTTCAGGGAAGCCATCTTCAAAGGACCACTTGCTTCTGTTGTTTCTGCTGCAATTGGAAACACCTCCTCGAAATGTTGAAAGGGGGTTTCAATAAACTCCCCATCCATCTCAACGTACCTGAAGGAGTTCAGGTGGCTCACCATATATTCTTCCTCTCCTTGCACGGTGACAATCTTCCCTCTGACGGGGTACTTTAGCTTCTGATGCAGGGTAGAGGTCACTGCCCCAGCCTTATGTATCCAGGGTCGACCCAGCAGACAAGAGTAAGATGGACGGATGTCCATCACATAAAAAGTGGAGTCGAACACCTGAGAGCCCACCCGAATCGGAATGTCAACTTCTCCGTGGACCATCCTCTTTGAACCGTCAAAGGCCCTGACGATGATGTTGCTGGGTTTCAATTCCAGGCCTTCACAATCTAGACGATCCAGAGCCTTCTTGGGTAGCACATTCAAAGATGACCCAGTATCAACCAACACTTGTGCCAAGGTGGTGCCCCTGCATTCAATTGAGACATGCAGAGCATCATTATGGTCTCTCCCCTTTGCGGTCAAGTCAGCATCTGAGAAACCCAAGCCATTATCTGCCGTTAGGCTTGCCACGCAATCAGTGAACTGGACTGCAGAGGTTTCATGTGGCACATGGGCCGTCTTGAGGAATGAGATGAGGGCCTTTGCATGGGCCTCGGAGCACAGCAATAAAGAGAGCATGGAGATCTTGGAGGGCGTATGCCCCAGCTGTTCCACAACATTAAAATCGCTCTTCTTTATGATCTTCAGAATCTCCTCCATCTCTTGTGGGGAGGCCTCAGCAGCTATGGGTACGGGTGCCTCCATCTGGGCAGGCTCAACTTCAATTCCCTTGCCCCGAGCATGGGATGACTCGGCAGCAGGAGAAACAATCGGATCAGCAGCAGGAACAACAACTTGGTCAGCAATAGGAATAGGTGTACTTGTAGGAATTATCAGGAGCGGTCTTCGGGCAGCGGGCGGTGCAATGTCAGGCGAGAAGAGCCTGCCACTGCGGGTAACTTTGGCTGGGCCAGTGATGTCACAGATGCTGGCGCCAGCGTTGAGCTCTTGTTTAATCCCGTTTATATATACATCTGCCCCGTAGTGCCAAGGGACAGCTTTATCAGATGCATAGGGCAGGGGCCCGGGAACAGTAATAATGATGGGTGCAACGGTCATAATTTGAACGGGCTTCTTCTGGAGAGCCGGGATCGGATTATTGAAGATAGTCACCACAGAAACTTCTTCCATTGGAACCAACCGAACAGCAGACTTCTTGAATAGAATCTCCTTGCTATCCATTAAGCTTTGGATGCCTAACTTTAGCAAGGGACAACCAGATGGGGACACAGCACAGAATAGGCAACCCTCACTACAACCCGAAAATAAACCGGCCTGCAGTAGGTTCTTCTTGACGATCTTTAGAGGGGTGGCTAGATCATCCACAGAAACAGCATAAAGGTCTTCATCAACAGCATTTACCCCGTGCTGAGGCATAGGGGCAGTAACTACATTCGGCTTTGCAGGCGCCTCGAATTGTATCTCCTTTGCATCGATAAGGTCTTGCACCTTATTCTTTAACGCCCAACAGTCATCAGTAGAGTGCCCCGGGCTTTCTGAATGGTAAGCACAACGGGCATTTGGGTTGTACTTGGGAGATGTTGTATTGGGGAACTTCGGGGCTTCCCGGACAGTCACCAAATTGGTTGCGAGCAACTGTGGCAGAATCTGTGATAGGGTCATGTTTAACCGGGTAAACTCCCTCCGGGGTCTTTCAGCCCTTTGGGAATTGTTTGGCCGAGGAGCGGCAGCAGGCTTAGCAATCATCACCGCACTGACAGATTGGCGGTGCTCAGGTCTCTCTGATTTCCTAGAGCCATACACGGCACTAGACTCCTTCTTAAATGGTTTCTTTTCCGAACTAGATGATGCACCCTTCGCAATCTTCCCAGACTTTAATCCAGCTTCAATCCTCTCTCCAGTCAAGATCAAATCAGTGAAACCAGCAGAAGAATTCCCAATGAGATGGTTGAAGAATGGCCCAGATAGGGTCCCCAAGAATATGTCAACCAGCTCCCGATCAGTCAATGGTGGCTGCACCCTACCAGCCAGGTCTCTCCATTTCTGAGCGTACTCCTTAAAACCTTCGCTTGCACCTAACGCCATACCCTGGAGTTGGGTACGTGTGGGGGCAAGGTCGGCATTATATTGATACTGCTTGTAGAAAGCAGTAGCCAACTCCTCCCAGTTACGAACTTTAGTCCCATCCAGCTGATAGAACCATTCGAGATGAGTCCCTGAAAGACTCTCCTGGAAGAAGTGGATCCATAAATTCTTATCCGCAGAGTACGGCTGAATTTTCCGAACATAGGACCTCAAATGCAGCTTGGGACAAGACGCCCCGTCATATTTGGAGAAGGATGGTGCTTTGAACTTATGCGGGATAATCACACCAGTCGACAAACCCAGATCTCTGAAATCCAGCCCAGGTGCCTGTTGCACCTCCATAGCCTTCAACCTGTCCTCCAGTTGTTTGTATCTGTCATCTGCAGGAGGGTACTGCTCTTCATCAAAATCTGTCTCGTTGTCGGAGACGACCGGACTAGGAACCTTTACTTCTGCCTGAGAAGGACTCTTGCCAACAGAAGAACCAGCCTCTTCATGCTGCAGAGTGTTACCAAACCTTCGGCCCGAGTTGAACAGAACAGTTCTTCTCTTCTTCTTCTTCTCCTTCTTCAGGAGCATAGCCTTTAGTTCTTCTTGGCCTTTAGCCAGACCCTTGATTAGTTCCTGGAATTGTGCATTCTGCACCTGAAGAGCCTTGATTGATGTCTCGGTTGATGCAGATTCGGGATTCATGATGCTGAAATAAACAGCGAAGAACTGTAAGCAACCTGAAAAGAGGAAAAACCTGCTATGCACATGATGTATGAAATGCGTATGGAGTATGTTTTCAAAGACAATCGGGAATCAACTTCGTAAACAAAAAGAGAACACACTTCATTAGATTCAACTTTGTAACTGAAATTATTCAACAAGTTGCCCTTAGGCGTTACATGAAAGGAAGTACTGGAAAGGAAATAAAACTGTAAAGGCACATCTGGAGCTCCTTATTGATCCCATGGTCTCCTCTTCTCAGTACGGATGTATGCATTCAGAGCTCTCTCATTCTCCAACTGCTTTGTCAGCTTCTGGATCTTTGATTCCTGCTCGTTGAATTTTTCTCGGTAAGAATCCCGTTCTTCTTGCAGTTGCGACCAAGATCTCTTCAATGTCTCATAATCAGTAGGTATCTGAGGAGGAAGGACAGTTGGAGGAACACCATCTTTGTCAGGACACTCAAGAATGACGGGTCTGACAGCTTCATACGGCATACCTAACTTCTGAGCACGGATGCGGACCCATTTGTAGTAGGCTTCCATAGGTAAAGAAGTCTTTGGCCCTAGCTCTTGTGGGTCAGCTTTATGAACCTTGTCCCAAGCCTTGATGAACCTACGACGTAGCTCGTCACTATCCACCTGAGACTCGAAACTGATGTGAGGCACCAACATCTCATGGGGGCCTGCTCTTCTTGCTCTTCCAAACTGACGGAGTGCTAGACATGGATTGTAAGAGATCCCTCCTTGAGTACCAATCAGAGGAACATTAGGATACTCCCCGCATCGATCAATAATAGCTATCTCATCCAAACCTCTACAAGTCCAAATGATGTCTTTATCGGTGAGAGACATTAACCTGTGAGCCCAACCTCTTCCTTCTTGGTTCTTCAGTACGAACTTAGGGAGGTGCGAAATAAACCACCTCACCAACAAAGGGATACAACACCATAGGGTTCCTCGTCTTCGGGTAGTACGGGCATGAAGTTGTTGCAAGATGTCACCCAAGAGAGTGGGCACAGGGTTCTGAGACATACAGATCCTAATGGAAGTGACATTGATGAAGTTGTCGGGATTAGGAAACAGGACTAACCCATAGATTAGGAGAGCCAAGATGTCTTCATATGCCCTAAAGTCCAGGTCATTCCAGAAATTGTTAGCTTTGCCAATTAGGAACTTGGCCAAGAAACCCTTAACTCCGCTTCTAGTTACCCAGTTGTCTGTTACCTCTTGATGGGTCAAAGGAAGAGCTGCAGCAATGTCCTCAAGCCTGAGGGTCTTTTCCCAACCAGTAAAGGGGGTCTGATCCAAGATAGGGATGCCAAGTAAATCAGAGAACTCTTCCAGGGTAGGGACCAGCTGGAAGTCTTGAAAGGTGAAGCACTGGTACAGAGGGTCATAGAACTGGGTCAGAACACTCATCAACTGTTGATCCCGCTTTGCAGTGACTAAACTGAGAAGGGAGCCATGCCTCTGAATGAAGGAAGTGGTGTTTGGAATTCTGCTAACCAACTCATCAAGCAACTCAGGTGAACGAACAAAGTTGAACCGGATAGTATTCCTTCGCACAAGCATCATAATGTCCTACAAAACAGAGCAAAGATGAAACCTTCTTGTCTTTGAAACGGTCAGTTCTTATGCAGGATGCATGCAATGCTCATGATGCTATGATGTTATGATAAAGCACACCACATACAGATACAAAGGCAAACATGGTAAGGCACACAAGTCACACAAGGCAAGCCCCTAAAGTTTAGGCCAGCATGAGGTCTAGGTACTACCCTCTTTCAGTTTGTTGGTTCATACCTGTCCTAATCAAAAGTAAACGGGTTCTTAGAGGATCCCAATATCATTGACTACCCTCAATCGGTCATAACTCCAGCATCGCAATCTTTTCTTGCGGCCGGAACCATCACGAGAGTTTAGCCTCAATGGGCGTAGCATACTGCTACAATTCTAAAGGCCAAGTTGTGTCAACTAAGGTTCTAAGGTTGTTGGTGCTTAATGACTCCTTAGAAGACCCATATTCTCCTCGTTGCGACACAAGGGATATCGGTACAGACTAAGGTGCCACACCAACGTAGCCACTGCTTCACCTGTGTCGGTCTACGCCGGACAGGTCCCTCACAGCTTATGCTACCTAAACAGGGTATCCCCAGATCCGGGTTAGGATCTATGTATCTCCGATGCAACCCACAATAGTAAAGCAAGCAAAACAATACAAGTGAAAACACAGTTATGACCTAGCCCTAAGGTACACCCCACTTTATAAGATTTCCCCAGCAGAGTCGCCAGTTCTGTGATCGGTGGATCTGGAACTGACTGTTTAACGCTGGTTCGCGAAATGTCGCGGAAGCAAGAGTCGCCACCGTCTTTTATTTTCTCCAAATGGAAAGGACAAAAGCACAGAAAAATTCCTTAAAGAGATTGCTCTCGGTTCGGGAGGTAGATTATAGAAAGGGAAGGTGTTAGCACCCTTTCTATCCATGGTTATCCATGGGCTCTTAGATACTTGCTCAATGTGTTTTCAAAAAGGTTTGCTTGCTTTTCAATTGTGGGTTTAAAAAGTTTCTTTGAAAAAATTTCAGTTCGACTCGTACGTCAGAGTGTTTGAAAAATTTGCTTTGAAAGCTTTTGAAAATGTGTTGGTGTGAAAAGATTTTGTTTTGTTTGAAATTAGAGCAAGTATCCTTGAGAACCTACCTACCCTAAGGAATTCGTCTGTGTAAATGTCCTTTAAAGTAGTGCCATCCCACCATTGAGAGGTAGGTAGCACCACCATTGGAGGTGTTCGGGTCAATTCGAGGTTCGGGACACGGTGATCACCGGAGCAATAGGAAGACACCTTAGAAGCTACCCTCATGCCAGGTTCCCGGATCATGAGGACTTACTAAGACATCCTCTACTCGACGATCACCTTTCGAGGCAAGGCAACAGTGAGGCGTACCCTAGGGGTGGTGTGTGATTTGTGTGTCAGATTCATTTATTTTTGTCTTGTCAGGTTATTGATGATCTAACGTTTTGTTTTTATTTTTGTCATTCATTCTTTCATGCTTATTTAACAGTTTAAAAGTTTGCGAGGAAAGTAAATCTAAGCTATTACAAATGGCGCGGGTCCACATCGCCAAAATTAAACCGGACCCGATTTGACGGAAAATAAATAAAGCGAAAGAAATGCGAAAAGTAAAATTGTTACAATGCTTCGGGAGAATTACATAATCATAATAAACGACATAAAATAAATGCGCGAAATTAAATAAATTACGAACATGGGCGTTGGACCCTTTTGCAAAAAATTAAAGTTAATGAATTAAATTAATTAGAATTAATGAAGAATAAAAAATTAAAAATTAAAAGGAAACGTTTTTTAGTATTTTGGTGTTTTTTTTTGTGTTTTTTAGATTTAATAGAAAAAAGGGAATTAATTAAAATTAAAATGAAGCGTCAAACCCTAATTCTAATGGTTTTTAAGTTGTTGTGAAAATATTAAGTTTTAACCTAATTTAAATCTAAGTTAACTTACATGCAAAATTTAATTATAGAAAATAAATAAAATAAACATTATTATTGTAAAAAGGGAAATTAAAAGGAATCAAAATTAATTAAACCTATTTCTACATATTTTTGGATTTTTTGTTAAAAAGAATTAAAGTTGTAACCTAATTAACACTAAATTTATTTACATGCAATTTATCTATAAAAATAATTAAAATAAAAATATTTATTACATTTTGTCTTTTTTCTGATTTTCTTGTATATTTTATATTTTGTAAAAAAAAGAAAATTAATTAATTTAACAAGAGAGCAAATAGAATAATAATTAAAATAAAACATAAAAATAAAATTATATTTGCAAACCAGGGGGGGTGGAAGTCCCCAAAGTGGAGGTGTGATTGTGAATGCTGGCCCAATAAGCAGTGGCCCTTTTTGACTTTTGCGTGGCAACGTACAGCAATGTTGACTCACGTTCATGGTGCTCTCCCAATCTTCGCCCTTGGCTTGATCTCATGAGACGCGTGGCTGCTGATTCTTGAGGATGCATGGTACGTTTTTATCTTGGACGCTGCATGGGAACACAATTTGCAAAATGATATAGGAAACAAGACAGACCTGGGATTCGAACCCAGGTCTTGGACGTGAATGCCTTCTTCGCTTGCCAACCGAACCACTTAACCAATTTGATATATAATATATAAACAAATATTAAAAAGAGAAAGTAACGCATTAGTGGAATTTTGGCGCGAGCTTTTGAATTAGCCAATCCTCGCTTGACATGGCATCGTCTTCTCCATTCCCTGAAACATAAAAAAACGAAGGCAACGGTTTTCCAGGTGTGGTGTTAGGCTGGCTATGGAAAAATAGCGAATAGGTTTTGGGCGCTCATAAATTGAGCGCGAGGTGTTTTTCCTGTCCGTCCAGATGCGTTGAACTCAATGGCAATAGTCTTGAGTCCTAATTTTACTTGGTTTGGGAAACCCCAATTTTAACACCTGCAAACCCTAGAATCTCAAACATGGTGGAATCGAATATAACGTGTAATAATTCAATCAAAGGCATTGGTTAGCTTCGAAACATCACACTAAACAAGAATCCATGAATAAAAATGCAAAAGGATGCGTGAATTATGATATACGATTTCAAAAATTTCGTGACACAGTTCGAGTTTTATCTACCAATTCTTGGAGCTTTGGTTGTTGTTTGTGATTGGCACACGTTCAGAGAACCACAATGAAGCTATTGGGATCAAGATTAGGGCTTGAATCGTCCTCTAGAATGCTTTTCAGAATTGAGTTTTTATGGAAAATTTTCAAGTTTGGTAGGGGAATTGCTGCGCAGTTTTCAGTGTGTTAGCATTAGGGTTGTGATTCTCATTATGTATGGAAACTATTAGGTCAACAAACTGCATAAAATCTAAGGCATTCATTGTTTTGCATATTTGATTTCCTTAAGATCTTTTTGAATCTTTTTCATGTGCAATTTTGTTCAATCATGCCAAATCAAACCAAATCTTGCCATATTGGGATGTGCACGTGATATTGAGAGTAAAACATGCATGAAAAGATTTTTTAGGTCAAGTTTGATATTTTTCATGTATTTAAATAATTTAAATGAATTAATATAAATAATAATTCAAATAAATAAATAAAAAATGAGAAAATACTTCCCTTTGGGCCAAGTGGTCGTGCATAGGCTTGGAATGATGAATCATGGAAGAAAAATGGGCCCATTAGCAATTTTAGGTCATTTGAACCATTGTTGACTTTTCAAAATTCCCAAAAATTTCCCAACTTCCACAAGGCATAACTTGCTCAATTTTCAAGCTTTTCACATGTTCTTGGACATTTTGGAAAGGTCTTTGAGTCCTCTAACCAATGCCTTTGGTCCCATGCCATTTTGATTTACCAATCTCAAGTTATGGCCTTTGACTTAAAGTCCCTTTTTGTTGACTTTTGAAAATGACCTATAATGTTGAAATTGATAACTTTTTGTGAGAGCATTTCTTGGACTTGGAATATGAAGATGAATTGTAGGAAATGTCTTTCTCTTCAAAATGAGCTTTGGATGGAATTTTTCTGATAATCCATGTGAAAGTTATGCCCTGGTCAATTTCAGTTGACTTTTTCAGCTGTCCAAATATAGTAACTTTTGCATCTTGATGATTTCTAAGCCAAATTTTGAGAATCATGATCAAGCATTGATCAAATGATGTTTGTGGCTTCAAAATGATATGTTGACCAAAGATTTGAACTTTTGACTGTCAAATGACCATTTTGCCCCTACAGTTGACTGTAGTGCAATCTAGGGTTTTGACTGTGCAATTTTGAGCTGAATGCCTTGAAACTTGATATGAGGATGCTTGACCATCTTTGTAGGCATGTGAGACTTGATTGGGCCTTTGAAAACTTCCTTTTCTTGATCAGAACACAAACCCTAGTTTTGACTGTATAGGAGACAGTTGCACTGCACAACCCTTGGGGGAATTTTGTGACTTGGCTTGGCAATTTCTTGAAGAATATGGGAGGGCAAATTTTGGGGTACAACAGTTGCCCCTGTTCAATCTTCTTAAACCTGAGGATGCAGATTGGCGGACGTGCCTTTCGTAATCCGAGGGTGGAAGATGATTGAACACTAGAGTGCCCAGAAATTTGCGCTCACATAGTAGCAGTGTGATGGGGGAATGGGCTTATAGATGCCATTGGGAGGTTGCTGGATAGGATGATGGGCTTATAGATGCCATTTGGATGTTGATCGCGTAGGAGATTCCTTAGTGAGAACCTGCATACCTGCAAAAGACAAAATGAGTACCTGACACATTGCAGGAGCTGATTTTAGATGCTTGGCATAGATATGTCCTTACTGGTTACAGGAGCTGAGTCTGGAGCTTCAAACAGCGATGAAAGAACCAGGGATGGTTACTGCCTTAGCATGAATGATAAGAGAACCTTGGGTGATTTTAACTTCAACAACGCTCGTTGAGAAAAATCTTGGCGGGAATTACCATCTTCGGAGTATCGGAACGGGAACCATAGGCCATTATAATCTTGAAAAGGAATCACCTCACTCGCCGTTGGAGAGGGAATCATAGGGGAAGGAAATGCCACCTCACACACCGTCGGAGAGGGAACCATAAGAGACTATCACCTCACACTCATCGTCGGAGAGGGGATCATCTGAAAAGGACTTACTACCTCACACACCGTCGGAGAGGGAACCATGGGAGACTATCACCTCACACTCATCGTCGGAGAGGGAAACATCTGAAGAAGGAATTACCACCTCACACACTTGCCGGAGAGGGGACCATAAGAGACTATCACCTCACACTCATCGTCGGAGAGGGAAACATCTTGAAAAAGGAATTACCACCTCACGCACTTGCCGGAGAGGGGACCATAGGAGACTATCACCTCACACTCATCGTCAGAGAGGGAAACATCTTGAAAAAGGAATTACCACCTCACGCACTTGTCGGAGAGGGGACCATAAGAGATTATCACCTCACACTCATCGTCGGAGAGGGAAATATCTGAAGAAGGAATTACCACCTCACGCACTTGCCGGAGAGGGGACCATAGAAGACTATCACCTCACACTCATCGTCGGAGAGGGAAACATCTTGAAAAAGGAATTACCACCTCACGCACTTGCCGGAGAGGGGACCATCATTTCTGCGGAGTCTTTATCAGAAAAATCTGTTGGGAGTCGATTTAGCTGGACTAGAGAAGGCTTTGAAATACGTTTGAGCACTTTAACTGCGTCTTTCCTGAAAGGTAAGGGTCAGTCATATGCAATGCATGATATGGATCACGCGATGATGTTCTCAACATAAATGAGATTTGTATGATATGATGCGTCTATGCATGCTATAATGATGTATGTATATTTATATATGTGTTTTTCGTCTAGGAAAGTAAATCCTTGACGGGTGCCGGGAAGTCATATCCTGGGCTGATGCTGAAGAATAAGCTTTTACTTCCGCTGGGGATGATGGTTGCAAGAATACCGGTAGGAGAAGATGACTCCGTTGCGGAATAAACTTGGCAAATGAAGGATTCTGCGGGGAGAAAAGATACTCTTGTGACCATGCTGGGAAGCAATACTCTGTGGGGATAGAGATGCTTTGCTAAATTGTTGATAACTTGCTGAGGATACCCTTGTTATTGGAAGTGTTGATGGACTTCGCTGGGGTAAAAAGGCTTCGTTGACGACGCTCTTTCCGTGGCTTTTGGCTGAGGATAACCCAGTTATATCCTGTTAAGGAAATAACTCTTTAAATCAAGCCGGACGACGCGTTCGTGCTCTGCGAGGAGATAAACTTCCAGAATCTACTGGGGATAAGCTTATTGCTTGGGGGTATGAATTCCAACCTTCCTGGGGAAACTGGATTGGACTTTCCTGGGGAAGTTTTGATACGCTGGGGAAGTGATTTCTTTGAATATTGAGATACCGCCGGGGAACAAACTTTAGGCCAAGACTGCCGGGGATGCTTGTATTGAATATATGTTGCTGCTGGGGAGGTTGAGGTCTACGGGAGGATACTCCATTTCCTTGATAATCTGATAATAGCTTGGAGAAGAAGGTATTGTTTTACTGAGCCACTCTCTGGGGATTTAAGATGTACCGGTTATGTTCTTTAGCTGAACCTATCTTGGTACCTTGGAGGATAGAACAATTAGACTGCTCAGACAACTCTTTATTGCCCCTGTTTCTAGTGTCACCTGCAATTAATTCCTTTGTTTCGTATGCAAATATTTATGAGTTAGCAAATTATTGTCAATGCATATATCACAAATTGAACCTTGGACGTTCTTCGAAAAACAAAACAGAAAAGGAAAAACACTTGGCACGTTTAACTGAAAATATATTTGTATTGATTTTTTTTTGAATAGCCTGTGAATAGGCGTTTTGTGTACAAGAGGCTGGCGTCCTAGTAAGAGGTACACCGCCGAACAAGAGAGTTTATACAAGTTTTGTACAAAAGAAAATAAAACAGCCGTGTGAAATATGAATGATCCCACTGGGTTTCAACTCTGCTATTGTCTTTATAACTCCGAGCGTCTCATCACTTGATGACCTTGGTTGAAGGTGAAGCTGACTGATCGATGCCGTCTGAACTTGATGTAGGTACCGGATTCTGGATGCAAAGTGATCCAATGAGACATAGTACTACGCTTTATCCCTAATTTTTGCCTGGACCGCCCTTTCGGGTTTTCAGTCCACCGGGATACCCATTTTTGCCCAAGCCGCCTTTTCAGGTTTTCGACTTGCCGGGTGTACAGATTTTTTTCATTTTCATCCCTTCATTTTGCCCGAACCCTTTTGGTCCGACGGGAAGCCCTAATTTTTGCCTAGGCATGTCAGCCTAGCGGGTCTTTTTTCATGCGTAGTATTTTTTAACTATGTCTGCATTGGCGGGGTGAGGAAGGTCGTCACCATCCATGTTGGTCAATATCATTGCTCCTCCTGAGAACACATGCTTAACCACAAATGGCCCTTCGTACGTAGGGGTCCATTTGCCCCTTGGATCACTCTGAGGAAGGATGATTCTCTTGATTACTAGATCCCCAACTTGATATTCCTGTGGTCTGACCTTTTTGTTAAATGCCCTGATCATCCGTTTCTGATACGTCTGACCATGACAGATAGCAGCAAGTCTCTTTTCGTCAATAAGGTTGAGCTGATCAAGTCGTGTCTGGATCCAATCATCTTCGTTCAGATTTGCATCCTTCATTATTCGGAGAGAAGGAATTTGCACTTCGATCGGCAAGACTGCCTCCATGCCATAAACCATAGAGAAAGGAGTTGCCCCGGTTGACGTCCTAGCTGAGGTACGGTACCCATGCAGAGCGAACGGTAACATCTCGTGCCAATCTTTATACGTTACTGTCATCTTCTGCACGATCTTCTTGATGTTCTTGTTAGCTGCTTCTACAGCCCCATTCATCTTCGGTCTGTAAGGAGAAGAATTGTGGTGCTGTATCTTGAACTGTTCGCAGAGCTCAGCGATCATCTTATTGTTTAGATTGGTACCGTTGTCTGTAATAATCCGCTCAGGGACGCCGTACCGACAGATCAGATTGTGCCGAATAAACCATGCCACAACAGTCTTGGTTACCGTAGCATAGGATGCTGCCTCAACCCACTTCGTGAAATAATCAATCGCCACTAGGATGAAGCGATGTCCGTTGGATGCCGTAGGTTTGATCTCGCCAATCATATCTATGCCCCACATTGCAAACGGCCAAGGCGCAGTCAGAACATTCAGGGGAACCGGAGGAACATGCACCTCGTCTGCATAGATCTGGCACTTGTGGCATGTCCTGGAGTGTTGGTAGCAGTCAGCTTCCATTGTGGACCAATAATATCCTGCCCGTAGGATTTTCTTAGCCATAGTGTGCCCACTGGAATGCGTACCAAAGGTCCCTTCATGTAGCTCCTCCATGATTCTTTCCGCTTCAGTCTTGTCCATACAACGCAGTAAGGTTGAATCATGGTTTTGCTTATACAAGATGCCGTTGCTTAGGAAGAACTTGGCTGCAAACCTCCTCAGGAATTTCTTATCATTGACAGAGGCACCTTCAGGGTATTCCTGAGCTTCCAGATATCTTTTCACTTCATGGTACCAAGGCTTCTCAGTCACCAATTCAGTTTCGAGATCACAACAGTATGCCGGTTCGTCTAGTTTCCAGATGATGATCCGGGGAGCCTCATTATCCCATTTAACCTTGAACATTGAAGACATTGTAGCTAACGCGTCCGCTAACTGATTCTCTTCTCTTGGAAAGTGCTCAAAGGTTATCTCTGTGAAGTGGGGAATCAGGGTCAACACACATTCTCTATAAGGAATCAAGTTTGGATGTTTCGTATCCCACTCTCCTTTAATCTGATTGATCACGAGAGCGGAATCTCCGAAGACACTTAGAAATTTGATCCTTAGGTCGATCGCTGCTTGAAGACCCATGATACACGCCTCATACTCCGCCATGTTGTTGGTACAGTTGAAACATAGCCGGGCAGTGAGTGGAGTATGAGTACCTTGAGGGGATATGATGATGGCGCCGATACCATTTCCCAAAGCATTGGAGGCTCCGTCAAAGTGCATAGACCATCGGGATCCTGGCTCAGGTCCTTCATCCGGTCCAGGTACTTCACAGTCAGTTACTATCATAATGCTTTCATCCGGAAACTCGAAGTTCATTGATTGATAGTCATCTACAGCTTGATGAGCTAAGTGGTCTGCCAATACACTTCCCTTGATGGCTTTCTGGGTTGTATACTGAATGTCGTATTCCGTCAAGATCATTTTCCATCTTGCAATTCTCCCAGACAGAGCAGGCTTTTCGAATATGTACTTTATAGGATCCATCTTTGAGATCAACAAGGTAGTGTGGGTCAGCATATACTGTCTCAGCCGGCGAGCAGCCCATACCAAAGCGCAGCAAGTTTTCTCAAGCAGTGAGTATCGGGTCTCACAGTCGGTAAACTTTTTGCTAAGGTAATAAATGGCATGCTCTTTTCGGCCAGACTCGTCATGCTGCCCCAGCACACACCCCATTGAGTTGTCAAGCACTGTCAGGTATAGTATCAAAGGTCTCCCTTCAACCGGTGGCATAAGGATAGGTGGTTCTTGGAGATACTCTTTGATTCTGTCAAAAGCAGCCTGACATTCATCGTTCCAACATACTACCTGATCTTTCTTCAGCAGCTTGAAGATTGGCTCACAGGTAGCAGTCAGATGTGAGATGAAGCGAGCAATGTAATTCAGGCGTCCTAAAAAGCCTCTGACTTCCTTCTCTGTCTTAGGAACTGGCATCTCTTGAATAGCTTTGACCTTAGCAGGGTCCACTTGAATACCTTTATCACTGACCACGAAGCCTAGCAACTTCCCAGATCTTACCCCGAAGGTGCACTTGTTCGGGTTCAATCTCAGCTTGTACAGTTTCAGCCGGTCAAACAGCTTCTGCAGATGATCTAGGTGCTCTTCCTCAGTCTGGGACCTAGCGATCATGTCGTCCACATACACCTCTATCTCGTGATGGATCATGTCATGAAATAAGGCAACCATGGCACGTTGGTAGGTTGCCCCAGCATTCTTTAATCCGAACGGCATGACCTTGTAACAGAAGGTGCCCCACTGAGTAACAAATGTAGTCTTTTCCATGTCTTCAGGTGCCATCTTGATCTGATTGTAACCTGAAAAGCCATCCATGAAAGAGAACACTTTGTGCTGAGCTGTATTATCAACAAGGACATCAATGTGAGGTAAAGGGAAGTCATCCTTGGGGCTGGCCCTGTTCAGATCCCTGTAGTCGACACACATTCTGACCTTGCCGTCCTTCTTAGGTACCGGCACCACGTTAGCAACCCACTGAGGATAAGAAGTTACTGCAAGGAACCCGGCATCAAACTGCTTCATGACCTCGGCTTTAATCTTCTCAGACATCTCTGGACGCATCCGACGGACCTTTTGCTTAACTGGAGGGCAGTCTTCCTTAGTTGGCCAATGATGGACCACAATATCGGTATCCAACCCTGGCATGTCTTCGTAGGACCAGGCAAAGATCTCCATATAATCATGTAACATCTTGGTTAACCGTTGCTTCACGCTGAGCTCTAGGTTGGCCCCAATCTTCACCTCTCTCCTGTCTTTCTCTGTACCCAGGTTTATTGTCTCCACTGACTCTTCGTGGGGTTGAATTGCCCTCTCTTCCTGAAGCAACAGTCTAGCGAGCTCGCCAGGCACTTCGCAATCATCTTCACCTTCGTCTTCGGCTAAGTTGATCGGATTTTCGAAGTCATAATTGGCAGTAGCAGAGTTGTTATCAGTAAGATCCAGAGTGGATTGGAACCTGTATGAGTGAGTGTGTGTGTAAATACAGCTGTTTTGAAAATTATGTAAAGGAAAAGAAAGACAAAAAAGGAACACAATATTTGCAATGCGAAAAATACGTCCAAGATTTTCATTCATGATGTATAAAATGACAGTTTGTATGCCCTCACAAATAGAACCACGGTGCCTCGGGTAAGACACCGGGCCATAGAGTTTATCATTGTTTATTACAAAATAACTAAACATAGGAATTCATTACTGCGTCACAAAGGTAACAGGGGTATGGTCCTTTGCGCTCCAATTGTTCAATCCGTCTTCGGCCGTCGGATAGATCCAGCTGTTGAATTCAGCTTCGCCCACTTCATGGTCTTCCCCAACAGCATTCACTTCTGAACTTTTAATAAATACCGGAGGTCTTCCGATCTTTGCTTTCCTCATAGCTCTCTGACCTTCTGAGGTAAAACCCAGCCTAAGTTTATCAGTCTTCTGAATAAAGTCTGGAAGTCTGCCCCAGTCGGCACATTCACCCTTCTGCACCACAGTCCTGGCATCCTTCAGGGAAGCCATCTTCAAAGGACCACTTGCTTCTGTTGTTTCTGCTGCAATTGGAAACACCTCCTCGAAATGTTGAAAGGGGGTTTCAATAAACTCCCCATCCATCTCAACGTACCTGAAGGAGTTCAGGTGGCTCACCATATATTCTTCCTCTCCTTGCACGGTGACAATCTTCCCTCTGACGGGGTACTTTAGCTTCTGATGCAGGGTAGAGGTCACTGCCCCAGCCTTATGTATCCAGGGTCGACCCAGCAGACAAGAGTAAGATGGACGGATGTCCATCACATAAAAAGTGGAGTCGAACACCTGAGAGCCCACCCGAATCGGAATGTCAACTTCTCCGTGGACCATCCTCTTTGAACCGTCAAAGGCCCTGACGATGATGTTGCTGGGTTTCAATTCCAGGCCTTCACAATCTAGACGATCCAGAGCCTTCTTGGGTAGCACATTCAAAGATGACCCAGTATCAACCAACACATGTGCCAAGGTGGTGCCCCTGCATTCAATTGAGACATGCAGAGCATCATTATGGTCTCTCCCCTTTGCGGTCAAGTCAGCATCTGAGAAACCCAAGCCATTATCTGCCGTTAGGCTTGCCACGCAATCAGTGAACTGGACTGCAGAGGTTTCATGTGGCACATGGGCCGTCTTGAGGAATGAGATGAGGGCCTTTGCATGGGCCTCGGAGCACAGCAATAAAGAGAGCATGGAGATCTTGGAGGGCGTATGCCCCAGCTGTTCCACAACATTAAAATCGCTCTTCTTTATGATCTTCAGAATCTCCTCCATCTCTTGTGGGGAGGCCTCAGCAGCTATGGGTACGGGTGCCTCCATCTGGGCAGGCTCAACTTCAATTCCCTTGCCCCGAGCATGGGATGACTCGGCAGCAGGAGAAACAATCGGATCAGCAGCAGGAACAACAACTTGGTCAGCAATAGGAATAGGTGTACTTGTAGGAATTATCAGGAGCGGTCTTCGGGCAGCGGGCGGTGCAATGTCAGGCGAGAAGAGCCTGCCACTGCGGGTAACTTTGGCTGGGCCAGTGATGTCACAGATGCTGGCGCCAGCGTTGAGCTCTTGTTTAATCCCGTTTATATATACATCTGCCCCGTAGTGCCAAGGGACAGCTTTATCAGATGCATAGGGCAGGGGCCCGGGAACAGTAATAATGATGGGTGCAACGGTCATAATTTGAACGGGCTTCTTCTGGAGAGCCGGGATCGGATTATTGAAGATAGTCACCACAGAAACTTCTTCCATTGGAACCAACCGAACAACAGACTTCTTGAATAGAATCTCCTTGCTATCCATTAAGCTTTGGATGCCTAACTTTAGCAAGGGACAACCAGATGGGGACACAGCACAGAATAGGCAACCCTCACTACAACCCGGAAATAAACCGGCCTGCAGTAGGTTCTTCTTGACGATCTTTAGAGGGGTGGCTAGATCATCCACAGAAACATCATAAAGGTCTTCATCAACAGCATTTACCCCGTGCTGAGGCATAGGGGCAGTAACTACATTCGGCTTTGCAGGCGCCTCGAATTGTATCTCCTTTGCATCGATAAGGTCTTGCACCTTATTCTTTAACGCCCAACAGTCATCAGTAGAGTGCCCCGGGCTTTCTGAATGGTAAGCACAACGGGAATTTGGGTTGTACTTGGGAGATGTTGTATTGGGGAACTTCGGGGCTTCCCGGACAGTCACCAAATTGGTTGCGAGCAACTGTGGCAGAATCTGTGATAGGGTCATGTTTAACCGGGTAAACTCCCTCCGGGGTCTTTCAGCCCTTTGGGAATTGTTTGGCCGAGGAGCGGCAGCAGGCTTAGCAATCATCACCGCACTGACAGATTGGCGGTGCTCAGGTCTCTCTGATTTCCTAGAGCCATACACGGCACTAGACTCCTTCTTAAATGGTTTCTTTTCCGAACTAGATGATGCACCCTTCGCAATCTTCCCAGACTTTAATCCAGCTTCAATCCTCTCTCCAGTCAAGATCAAATCAGTGAAACCAGCAGAAGAATTCCCAATGAGATGGTTGAAGAATGGCCCAGATAGGGTCCCCAAGAATATGTCAACCAGCTCCCGATCAGTCAATGGTGGCTGCACCCTACCAGCCAGGTCTCTCCATTTCTGAGCGTACTCCTTAAAACCTTCGCTTGCACCTAACGCCATACCCTGGAGTTGGGTACGTGTGGGGGCAAGGTCGGCATTATATTGATACTGCTTGTAGAAAGCAGTAGCCAACTCCTCCCAGTTACGAACTTTGGTCCCATCCAGCTGATAGAACCATTCGAGATGAGTCCCTGAAAGACTCTCCTGGAAGAAGTGGATCCATAAATTCTTATCCGCAGAGTACGGCTGAATTTTCCGAACATAGGACCTCAAATGCAGCTTGGGACAAGACGCCCCGTCATATTTGGAGAAGGATGGTGCTTTGAACTTATGCGGGATAATCACACCAGTCGACAAACCCAGATCTCTGAAATCCAGCCCAGGTGCCTGTTGCACCTCCATAGCCTTCAACCTGTCCTCCAGTTGTTTGTATCTGTCATCTGCAGGAGGGTACTGCTCTTCATCAAAATCTGTCTCGTTGTCGGAGACGACCGGACTAGGAACCTTTACTTCTGCCTGAGAAGGACTCTTGCCAACAGAAGAACCAGCCTCTTCATGCTGCAGAGTGTTACCAAACCTTCGGCCCGAGTTGAACAGAACAGTTCTTCTCTTCTTCTTCTTCTCCTTCTTCAGGAGCATAGCCTTTAGTTCTTCTTGGCCTTTAGCCAGACCCTTGATTAGTTCCTGGAATTGTGCATTCTGCACCTGAAGAGCCTTGATTGATGTCTCGGTTGATGCAGATTCGGGATTCATGATGCTGAAATAAACAGCGAAGAACTGTAAGCAACCTGAAAAGAGGAAAAACCTGCTATGCACATGATGTATGAAATGCGTATGGAGTATGTTTTCAAAGACAATCGGGAATCAACTTCGTAAACAAAAAGAGAACACACTTCATTAGATTCAACTTTGTAACTGAAATTATTCAACAAGTTGCCCTTAGGCGTTACATGAAAGGAAGTACTGGAAAGGAAATAAAACTGTAAAGGCACATCTGGAGCTCCTTATTGATCCCATGGTCTCCTCTTCTCAGTACGGATGTATGCATTCAGAGCTCTCTCATTCTCCAACTGCTTTGTCAGCTTCTGGATCTTTGATTCCTGCTCGTTGAATTTTTCTCGGTAAGAATCCCGTTCTTCTTGCAGTTGCGACCAAGATCTCTTCAATGTCTCATAATCAGTAGGTATCTGAGGAGGAAGGACAGTTGGAGGAACACCATCTTTGTCAGGACACTCAAGAATGACGGGTCTGACAGCTTCATACGGCATACCTAACTTCTGAGCACGGATGCGGACCCATTTGTAGTAGGCTTCCATAGGTAAAGAAGTCTTTGGCCCTAGCTCTTGTGGGTCAGCTTTATGAACCTTGTCCCAAGCCTTGATGAACCTACGACGTAGCTCGTCACTATCCACCTGAGACTCGAAACTGATGTGAGGCACCAACATCTCATGGGGGCCTGCTCTTCTTGCTCTTCCAAACTGACGGAGTGCTAGACATGGATTGTAAGAGATCCCTCCTTGAGTACCAATCAGAGGAACATTAGGATACTCCCCGCATCGATCAATAATAGCTATCTCATCCAAACCTCTACAAGTCCAAATGATGTCTTTATCGGTGAGAGACATTAACCTGTGAGCCCAACCTCTTCCTTCTTGGTTCTTCAGTACGAACTTAGGGAGGTGCGAAATAAACCACCTCACCAACAAAGGGATACAACACCATAGGGTTCCTCGTCTTCGGGTAGTACGGGCATGAAGTTGTTGCAAGATGTCACCCAAGAGAGTGGGCACAGGGTTCTGAGACATACAGATCCTAATGGAAGTGACATTGATGAAGTTGTCGGGATTAGGAAACAGGACTAACCCATAGATTAGGAGAGCCAAGATGTCTTCATATGCCCTAAAGTCCAGGTCATTCCAGAAATTGTTAGCTTTGCCAATTAGGAACTTGGCCAAGAAACCCTTAACTCCGCTTCTAGTTACCCAGTTGTCTGTTACCTCTTGATGGGTCAAAGGAAGAGCTGCAGCAATGTCCTCAAGCCTGAGGGTCTTTTCCCAACCAGTAAAGGGGGTCTGATCCAAGATAGGGATGCCAAGTAAATCAGAGAACTCTTCCAGGGTAGGGACCAGCTGGAAGTCTTGAAAGGTGAAGCACTGGTACAGAGGGTCATAGAACTGGGTCAGAACACTCATCAACTGTTGATCCCGCTTTGCAGTGACTAAACTGAGAAGGGAGCCATGCCTCTGAATGAAGGAAGTGGTGTTTGGAATTCTGCTAACCAACTCATCAAGCAACTCAGGTGAACGAACAAAGTTGAACCGGATAGTATTCCTTCGCACAAGCATCATAATGTCCTACAAAACAGAGCAAAGATGAAACCTTCTTGTCTTTGAAACGGTCAGTTCTTATGCAGGATGCATGCAATGCTCATGATGCTATGATGTTATGATAAAGCACACCACATACAGATACAAAGGCAAACATGGTAAGGCACACAAGTCACACAAGGCAAGCCCCTAAAGTTTAGGCCAGCATGAGGTCTAGGTACTACCCTCTTTCAGTTTGTTGGTTCATACCTGTCCTAATCAAAAGTAAACGGGTTCTTAGAGGATCCCAATATCATTGACTACCCTCAATCGGTCATAACTCCAGCATCGCAATCTTTTCTTGCGGCCGGAACCATCACGAGAGTTTAGCCTCAATGGGCGTAGCATACTGCTACAATTCTAAAGGCCAAGTTGTGTCAACTAAGGTTCTAAGGTTGTTGGTGCTTAATGACTCCTTAGAAGACCCATATTCTCCTCGTTGCGACACAAGGGATATCGGTACAGACTAAGGTGCCACACCAACGTAGCCACTGCTTCACCTGTGTCGGTCTACGCCGGACAGGTCCCTCACAGCTTATGCTACCTAAACAGGGTATCCCCAGATCCGGGTTAGGATCTATGTATCTCCGATGCAACCCACAATAGTAAAGCAAGCAAAACAATACAAGTGAAAACACAATTATGACCTAGCCCTAAGGTACACCCCACTTTATAAGATTTCCCCAGCAGAGTCGCCAGTTCTGTGATCGGTGGATCTGGAACTGACTGTTTAACGCTGGTTCGCGAAATGTCGCGGAAGCAAGAGTCGCCACCGTCTTTTATTTTCTCCAAATGGAAAGGACAAAAGCACAGAAAAATTCCTTAAAGAGATTGCTCTCGGTTCGGGAGGTAGATTATAGAAAGGGAAGGTGTTAGCACCCTTTCTATCCATGGTTATCCATGGGCTCTTAGATACTTGCTCAATGTGTTTTCAAAAAGGTTTGCTTGCTTTTCAATTGTGGGTTTAAAAAGTTTCTTTGAAAAAATTTCAGTTCGACTCGTACGTCAGAGTGTTTGAAAAATTTGCTTTGAAAGCTTTTGAAAATGTGTTGGTGTGAAAAGATTTTGTTTTGTTTGAAATTAGAGCAAGTATCCTTGAGAACCTACCTACCCTAAGGAATTCGTCTGTGTAAATGTCCTTTAAAGTAGTGCCATCCCACCATTGAGAGGTAGGTAGCACCACCATTGGAGGTGTTCGGGTCAATTCGAGGTTCGGGACATGGTGATCACCGGAGCAATAGGAAGACACCTTAGAAGCTACCCTCATGCCAGGTTCCCGAATCATGAGGACTTACTAAGACATCCTCTACTCGACGATCACCTTTCGAGGCAAGGCAACAGTGAGGCGTACCCTAGGGGTGGTGTGTGATTTGTGTGTCAGATTCATTTATTTTTGTCTTGTCAGGTTATTGATGATCTAACGTTTTGTTTTTATTTTTGTCATTCATTCTTTCATGCTTATTTAACAGTTTAAAAGTTTGCGAGGAAAGTAAATCTAAGCTATTACAAATGGCGCGGGTCCACATCGCCAAAATTAAACCGGACCCGATTTGACGGAAAATAAATAAAGCGAAAGAAATGCGAAAAGTAAAATTGTTACAATGCTTCGGGAGAATTACATAATCATAATAAACGACATAAAATAAATGCGCGAAATTAAATAAATTACGAACATGGGCGTTGGACCCTTTTGCAAAAAATTAAAGTTAATGAATTAAATTAATTAGAATTAATGAAGAATAAAAAATTAAAAATTAAAAGGAAACGTTTTTTAGTATTTTGGTGTTTTTTTTTGTGTTTTTTAGATTTAATAGAAAAAAGGGAATTAATTAAAATTAAAATGAAGCGTCAAACCCTAATTCTAATGGTTTTTAAGTTGTTGTGAAAATATTAAGTTTTAACCTAATTTAAATCTAAGTTAACTTACATGCAAAATTTAATTATAGAAAATAAATAAAATAAACATTATTATTGTAAAAAGGGAAATTAAAAGGAATCAAAATTAATTAAACCTATTTCTACATATTTTTGGATTTTTTGTTAAAAAGAATTAAAGTTGTAACCTAATTAACACTAAATTTATTTACATGCAATTTATCTATAAAAATAATTAAAATAAAAATATTTATTACATTTTGTCTTTTTTCTGATTTTCTTGTATATTTTATATTTTGTAAAAAAAAGAAAATTAATTAATTTAACAAGAGAGCAAATAGAATAATAATTAAAATAAAACATAAAAATAAAATTATATTTGCAAACCAGGGGGGGTGGAAGTCCCCAAAGTGGAGGTGTGATTGTGAATGCTGGCCCAATAAGCAGTGGCCCTTTTTGACTTTTGCGTGGCAACGTACAGCAATGTTGACTCACGTTCATGGTGCTCTCCCAATCTTCGCCCTTGGCTTGATCTCATGAGACGCGTGGCTGCTGACTCTTGAGGATGCATGGTACGTTTTTATCTTGGACGCTGCATGGGAACACAATTTGCAAAATGATATAGGAAACAAGACAGACCTGGGATTCGAACCC
Organism: Vicia faba; assembly: GCA_948472305.1. Taxonomy (NCBI): domain Eukaryota; kingdom Viridiplantae; phylum Streptophyta; class Magnoliopsida; order Fabales; family Fabaceae; genus Vicia; species Vicia faba. Next base: position 171,211,714 of record OX451739.1, on the reverse strand, counting down.
AGGTCTTGGACGTGAATGCCTTCTTCGCTTGCCAACCGAACCACTTAACCAATTTGATATATAATATATAAACAAATATTAAAAAGAGAAAGTAACGCATTAGTGGAATTTTGGCGCGAGCTTTTGAATTAGCCAATCCTCGCTTGACATGGCATCGTCTTCTCCATTCCCTGAAACATAAAAAAACAAAGGCAACGGTTTTCCAGGTGTGGTGTTAGGCTGGCTATGGAAAAATAGCGAATAGGTTTTGGGCGCTCATAAATTGAGCGCGAGGTGTTTTTCCTGTCCGTCCAGATGCGTTGAACTCAATGGCAATAGTCTTGAGTCCTAATTTTACTTGGTTTGGGAAACCCCAATTTTAACACCTGCAAACCCTAGAATCTCAAACATGGTGGAATCGAATATAACGTGTAATAATTCAATCAAAGGCATTGGTTAGCTTCGAAACATCACACTAAACAAGAATCCATGAATAAAAATGCAAAAGGATGCGTGAATTATGATATACGATTTCAAAAATTTCGTGACACAGTTCGAGTTTTATCTACCAATTCTTGGAGCTTTGGTTGTTGTTTGTGATTGGCACACGTTCAGAGAACCACAATGAAGCTATTGGGATCAAGATTAGGGCTTGAATCGTCCTCTAGAATGCTTTTCAGAATTGAGTTTTTATGGAAAATTTTCAAGTTTGGTAGGGGAATTGCTGCGCAGTTTTCAGTGTGTTAGCATTAGGGTTGTGATTCTCATTATGTATGGAAACTATTAGGTCAACAAACTGCATAAAATCTAAGGCATTCATTGTTTTGCATATTTGATTTCCTTAAGATCTTTTTGAATCTTTTTCATGTGCAATTTTGTTCAATCATGCCAAATCAAACCAAATCTTGCCATATTGGGATGTGCACGTGATATTGAGAGTAAAACATGCATGAAAAGATTTTTTAGGTCAAGTTTGATATTTTTCATGTATTTAAATAATTTAAATGAATTAATATAAATAATAATTCAAATAAATAAATAAAAAATGAGAAAATACTTCCCTTTGGGCCAAGTGGTCGTGCATAGGCTTGGAATGATGAATCATGGAAGAAAAATGGGCCCATTAGCAATTTTAGGTCATTTGAACCATTGTTGACTTTTCAAAATTCCCAAAAATTTCCCAACTTCCACAAGGCATAACTTGCTCAATTTTCAAGCTTTTCACATGTTCTTGGACATTTTGGAAAGGTCTTTGAGTCCTCTAACCAATGCCTTTGGTCCCATGCCATTTTGATTTACCAATCTCAAGTTATGGCCTTTGACTTAAAGTCCCTTTTTGTTGACTTTTGAAAATGACCTATAATGTTGAAATTGATAACTTTTTGTGAGAGCATTTCTTGGACTTGGAATATGAAGATGAATTGTAGGAAATGTCTTTCTCTTCAAAATGAGCTTTGGATGGAATTTTTCTGATAATCCATGTGAAAGTTATGCCCTGGTCAATTTCAGTTGACTTTTTCAACTGTCCAAATATAGTAACTTTTGCATCTTGATGATTTCTAAGCCAAATTTTGAGAATCATGATCAAGCATTGATCAAATGATGTTTGTGGCTTCAAAATGATATGTTGACCAAAGATTTGAACTTTTGACTGTCAAATGACCATTTTGCCCCTACAGTTGACTGTAGTGCAATCTAGGGTTTTGACTGTGCAATTTTGAGCTGAATGCCTTGAAACTTGATATGAGGATGCTTGACCATCTTTGTAGGCATGTGAGACTTGATTGGGCCTTTGAAAACTTCCTTTTCTTGATCAGAACACAAACCCTAGTTTTGACTGTATAGGAGACAGTTGCACTGCACAACCCTTGGGGGAATTTTGTGACTTGGCTTGGCAATTTCTTGAAGAATATGGGAGGGAAAATTTTGGGGTACAACAGGCGGACATTCAGGTCTCAATGGTAAATGATGCTCCACAATATTTTTGTCCAAACCTGGCATATCTTGGTAGGACCAAGCAAACACATCAACATACTCTTTGAGAAGCTCCAACATTTTCTCTTTGACCTCTGGGATAAGCAATGCTCCGACCTTAACCTCCTTTTTATTTTCTTCATCACCCAAATTGATCAACTCTAAAGGTTCTTCAAACGGCTGAATAATCTTCTCATCGTGCTCAAGTAAACGGGAAATTTCAACAGGAATCTCTTCACTATCCTCTTCTTCGACTCTGAACACAGGGAATTCAAAGTTGGGAGAGGGCATAGGATCATTATTTTCAATGGTTAAGTCGTGGATTAATCTGCACATATGATTATGCTTTATTTTAGAAATCGATTAACATGAATGTTGTATAAATGAAACAAAATATTATTATATTTTCCTATTACTACCAATTAATTTTCATTACTATTTCCCAGAAAAAGTGAAAAATAAAACAGTAGTGGACAAAATAACAATTTTATTCATTGAAGGGAAATACTTGAAACAAAGGGCCCAGACATTTCTCTTTTGCCTTGGGCAGAGCAAAAGAATTTATTTTTATCATATCCCGACACAAAATACTTGTCGCCTTGGGCAGAGCGAAAGTTTTCAAAAAAACAAAACAAAACATTACTCGGAAATGCGCATCACAACAGGAACATCAACAGCTATCCAGTTTTGGTAAACCACTCCATTCGTCACAAAATCGGGTAAATCCTCTTCGGAATCGTCCCCTATGATAGCATCAACCTCAGGAGGAGTCGGATGGATAAAAACTGCACTTCGGAAAACCTCTTGAATCAGACGAGTAACCACTTCTTGCTTGACTCTTGCAGACACGGGACGAAAACCAAGACCTTCTCCAGACTTGTTCTCGGGTAAAGTCAACACCTGGCCCCAACCTTCAGCCAAACCACTTTCAACCACTCGTCGCGCATCCTCAAAAGAAGAAATAGATGCCCCTTGCTTCTTCACTTCATTCTTAGCAACAGATAGACCTTGGAACTGGGTTCCAACATCCTCATCAGCATCAATAAAAGAGAAAGATGACAAATGGCTTACCACCATAGCCTGCTCCCCACCAATCATTACCAGCTTTCCATGCCTTACAAACTTCAGTCTCTGATGGAGCATGGAAGTGACTGCCCCTGCGTCATGGATCCATGGACGACCCAATAGGCAACTGTAGGCAGCACGAATATCCATTACTTGAAAAGTAATCTGAAAAGTATGAGGGCCAATCACTATAGGAAGATCCACTTCACCAATGACAGTCTTCCTAGAACCATCAAACGCTTTGACAATTACTCCACTGGGTCTCATGGGAGCACCTTGATATGAGAGTTGAGATAATGTAGTCTTGGGCATTACATTTAACGACGAACCTGTATCTACCAACACACTTGATAAGGTATCATTTCCGCAACTTATTGAGATATGCAAAGCCATATTATGGTTCCTTCCCTCCTCCGGGAGCTCTTCATCACTGAAACCAAGATTGTTACACGAAGTAATATTTCCCACAATTCCATCAAATTGATCAACCGTCACATCATGATCCACGAACGCCTGGTCCAAGACCTTCATCAAAGCTTCTCTATGGGCACCAGAATCTCTCAGTAAAGCAAGCAAAGAAATCTTGAAAGGAGTTTGCAGAAGTTGATCCACAATCTTATATTCACTTCTCAGCTTCAGAATCTCATCATCCTCAGGGCGAGGGATAGGTTCATTGGATCGGCCTATCTCAACCCTTGGTTCAACATTTCTCGCTGGAATTTCTGCCGGCATAGGCCTCCTGACTTGAACTTCTGGTCTCTTCAAAGGTACTGCTGCAAAGACACGCCCACTTCTCGTAACTCTACTCACATCAGCAATATTAACAAAAGACGGTCTTGTTGGTATAGGGACTTCTACCCCATTCTCAATCATTGTGGCATTATACTTATACGGTACAGCTTGGTCTGAGTTGTAAGGCACAGGACCAGGTGGGTAAACGATCAAAGGATCAACAAGTGCAGTCTGACTGTCGTAAACGATCTCTACTGATTCAGGTAAATTGAATTGCGGTATTATAACATTCACTTCATCCTCCGGATCTCTGTCATACGTAATAGTGATAACTCTCTGGTCTAACAACTTTTGAATATCCTCCTTCACAATGGGACAATCAACCTCTCTTGAACAAAATTCACAAACATCATAATCATGCTGATGTCTAACAAAGGCAAGTCTTCTCAAACTCTGATGTAACCTGATCAACGACTCTCTTATGTGTTCAACTTGAAAAACTCGAAACTTTCCCGGACAACCTTCCACCATATTCACTGAAGCTGCCCCATGTCGAGGCAAAGGATTATCTATAACATTTGGATTAACATCCTTGAAAGACAAGATGCCATTCTTAATCAACCTCTGCACGTCCGCCTTTAGAGCAAAACAAATCTCAAGGTTGTGCCCCGGCGACCCTTGATGATATTCACAAAACTGATCCGCCTTGTACCACGGAGAAGTACTATTTGGTGCGACAGGAGGAGGCTTTGTCATTATGAGATTCTTTCTGATAAGAGCAGGGAACAATTCAGTATAAGTCATAGGAATGGAATCGAACTGCGGTTTTCTTGGTGAACGGTTCTGATTGTTGAATGGATAAGCCTGTTGTCGAGGCTGCTGCTGAAATGGTCGTTGTTGAGTTGGTGGGGTTTGATGAGCTGGGGTCATCAAAGCTGGGCGTACAGCCGGAGTGACTGCCGCAACGTGAGAGTAACCTCTCCTTGGTCTCCCTGGGAACAATGCGCTGACATCCTGTTCTTTTCTTTTCGGGAAAACACTTCCAAACTTCTTAGTACTGCTAGACGGACTTCCTTCTTTAACCAAACGCCCTTCGCGAATCCCTTCCTCTAACCGCATGCCCATGCTTACCATTTCGGTGAAGTCACTGGGTGCGCTGGCAATCATTCTTTCATAGTAAAAGGAACCTAAAGTCTTCAAGAATATCTTCGTCATCTCTTTCTCCTCAAGAGGTGGATAGATTTGAGCAGCAATTTCACGCCACCTCTGGGCGTATTCCTTAAAAGATTCTCTGTCTCTCTGCGACATCGCCTGGAGTTGATCCCTGTCCGGTGCCATGTCAACGTTATACTTATACTGGTGAACAAAGGCTTCGCTAAGATCGTTGAAGTTGCGGATCCGAATACTGTCTAAACCCATATACCACTTTAGAGCAGCACCTGTCAAACTGTCTTGAAAATAATGAATCAACAAGTCATGATCATCGGAATACGTAGACATCTTTCTCACGTACATAGTCAAATGACTTCGAGGACACGAATCACCCTTATATCTTTCAAAGTCTGGCACTTTGAATTTTGCTGGAATCTTGACATTCGGAACTAAACAAAGGTCATGCGTATTCTTTCCAAACAAATCCTTCCCCTTTAACGCTATGAGCTCCTTCTGCATTTCTTGGAATTGATCCTGAAATTCTTCCATTCTATCAAAAAGACCCAAACTTTCAGCAGGCTCGGCAGGATAAGTAGGTTCATTCAAGTATGGCACGGAGTGAACCACAGGAGCGACAATTGTCATTACTGGTTGCGGAAAAGGTGTCACAGACGGGATTACCGGTGGCATGGCAGTTGTCTCTGGTTGAGGAAGAGATAAAGCAGGTTGAAACAAAAGCTGTACGGCAGGCTGATACCCCTCTGGCACAAAGTTGTAAGGCATTCCCCACGGAAAACCTTTCGGCATCTGATGTTGAAGCAGAGAGTTGATTTGAGTCACAGATGTTGGAACGGTGACAATCTCGGAAACCACAATAGTTGAAGTCTGAATCTCAGCAGCTGTAGTCGATGGCTGATTCTGAACAGCCACCAAACTTTCCACTAGCGCAGTTAACTTTTCCATACCGACACGAAGGGTAGCGACCTCCTCACGAAGCTCGTGGTTTTCCTGTTCCAGATCTTCCATCTTTCTCTGTCGATTAGCTCGAGTATCATACCGATGAGACAGCTTGACAACCTTTGGAGTGGAAAAAGAAACAAGGATAAGACTCTAGAAAACATGTGAAGTGGAATGTTGGATGATGCATGATGTGTGATGCAAATGATAATTCATTTTAATAGTTTTTCAAGGAACTTCAATAATTTTGCACACATCAATAGTACAGGAATTTGGAACAACAAAAACTCAATCCATTAATCAAAAGCGGTAAATTACAACTTACAACTTTGGAATAATCAAAACAATAAATTACACTTTGGGATAACAACCCAACAATAAAAGCAGTAAACTACAACTTTGGAACATGAAGCCCAATAATAAAGCAGTAAATTACAACTTTGGAACATGAAGCCCAATAATAAAGCAGTAAATTACAACTTTGGAACATGAAGCCCAATAATAAAGCATGAAGCCCATAATAAAACAGTAAATTACAACTTCGGAACATGAAGCCCTTTTACAAAGTTTTACAAAATGACATCAATAAAATAAAACTAAAAGCTACAGATCACTCAGAGTCATCAGATGAAGGACCAAACGCCAACTGTAACCGAAGCTTCCTGATCTTCTTCTCATAAAAGTCTTCCATCTCTTCCTTTTCAGCTACCAGTCGATCAATGATTTCCTTTTGCGGATTAGGAACAAGAGCAAAGCTTACCGAACCTTCCCTATTTCTCTTCCTTTCACTAGCATACTTCTTCAGTAAAGCATCCTTTTGACGAAGCTTCTCATCATGATCAATGAACCAGCCGTCTTGAATAAAGAGCAAATCCTCCTTTTCCTTTAGCTGTCGGGTCAGGACCCGATTCTCATATTCAGACATGTTATACTTTTCTTTCCAAGCATCTCTCTCGGACTTCATCCTAGCCAGATTTCCTTGGTATTCTCCCATATTCTCGATAGGGATATCAACAGATGAGGATGCAACGGTAGGGAATAAAGGTTTCTCAGGTTTATAGGGCATCTTGAGAGCACAAGCCCTAGCACGGACCCATTGTAGATAAGGCTCCAAAGAAACGGCACCCCTATGTCCTAACATATCTCTCCCTTTCCTATGGATGTGGCGCCAAGCTCCTTCGATCTCCCTCTTAGCTGCCTGATGATCTTGTCCTTCTTGAAGAAAGAAACCACTCACATGGATGTTGTTTGGCTTGTCCCTCATCGGGTATCCAAACTGACGGCGCGCGAGAACATGGTTATAGTTAATTCCACCTTTCGTACCAAGAAGAGGCACATTAGGAAAAGCACCACAGCTATCGATGATCTTCACGTCGTAGTAAACTCGATTATACCAATCAATGTCGAAATGAGTGAGAGCCATAATCTTTGGCGCCCATCGCGGCTCCTTCTCGAGATCCCAGAAAACATCAGACCCAGGTAGATGAGAAACATACCACTGATACAACAACGGTGCACAACAAATAATCATCCCTCCTTGATAAAAGTTCCGAAGATGGATGGAGTAGTAGGTATCTCCTAGCAGCCTAGGGACCGGATTTCCAATCAAGAAAATTCTGATGGCGTTGATATCCACAAACTTATCAACGTTAGGGAACAAGAAAAGACCATAAGCGAGTAAAGCAAAGACGTCTTCAAAGGCAAAAGTATCTTTTATCTCAGCGAAATGACGAGCTTTCTTCAACAAAAACTGCGCAGACAAACCTCGGATTCCCCCTTTTGTAGTCATGTTCTCCTCTATCTTTGACTTCTTCAAGTGGGTGATGGTCGCTATCTCGTGAGACTTGGGTTCTTCTTCTAATCCAGAAAAAGGAACACAGTCGGTGATCGGCAAACCAAGTATGTAAGAGTACTCTTCTAAGGTGGGCATCAACTGGTAATCCGGAAAGGTGAAACATCGGTACAAAGGATCGTAGAATTGGACCAACGTATTAAGGATGCCTTCCTTCATCTTGCGCTTCATGAGAGGTATAATGGACCCATACTTTTTCTGAAAATCCGTCGGGTTCTCGATCTTAGGAATCAAACTCTTCAGTTCTTCAAGCTCGGGCTCCTTAAAACTAAAACTTCGAGTGTTTCTCCTTCCAAATTCCATAATAATAATACCTGAGATGTCTGCAAAAAATCATTCCCAAGTTCCTTGAAAAACAAGTTTTTTACAAAGATGTTGATGAATGCATGAATGAATGATAATGCAACAGTCACACACAAGTTCACAAACATGGGGTTCAAAGGTTCAACATGGAGTCAAGGGTAAAGCCCACCCCAAGGTATGTACTAACGGTTCAAACACACCTGTAAGACAAGGTTCTAAAAGTTCCCAGAGTCTACATTCCTCCTTCGGATATTACCAACATCTTGATTACTCAATAATTAGCAATATTCTCAAGAGAAACTCGTCCGAGCGTAGCATCGTGTAACAACTACTTCCGAATTACTCCGTTATAGTCTCCGCGCTACACGTAAAAAGGCCAAGATGGGTTAGGGTTCTACGGTCCTCAATTTCTATGGCTCCTAGGTCGAAGATAATAATGTCTTCCCGATTACTCGGTAAACAAATATTAAGTCCAAGAGGGCCTTCCATTGAGTGGGGGATCTCATGCCTCCTTCTTCGGGATTACTCCCTCAAAGTTAACATGACTGTACCGCCCGTCCTATTCCTTAAGTGTAACTTAATCCGGGTATAGGATTCGTCCTTTGCAAAAAACCCAAACACCCCAATATAAACACATAATCAAACAAATCAAATAATAATAAAACAGATAAAACAAATTAGGCTTAACCCACTTAGGGATGGACCAGCAAGAGGTCAATCTTTCCCCAGCAGAGTCGCCAATTCTGTAGCGATAAAAAAATGTAGCAGGGTAAATCGGAGATCGAATTATTGATTAATTCGTCTCACAAAAGCAAGAGTCGCCACCGCGCTTTATTATTTCCAAGGGAAAAGGGGAAAGAGCGAAATAAAACCCTAAATATGCAATGTAAAATAATACTTTTTAAAAGTAAAAAAATACAAGGCGTTTTTGAAAAGAGATCTATGGTTCGGGGGTTGGTTATACAATGGGAAGGTATTAGCACCCAATGTATCTATAGTACTCTATAGGAACCTTTTGAAATATCTGTTTATCAAAATGTTCGTTTGATTAAAAATAAATTATTTTGACCGAAAAGGGGTACGAACGGGTTTTTGAAGGTACGACGACCTAATGTCGAAGTTTTGACTTAAAAGGTGTGAGTTTTTGAAAAGATTGAATATTTGAGGAAAAATTGTCTTAGGTTTTAATGGAATGCAAAATATTCGCGTGATCGGACTTGAGGACATGAAGTCAACAAATTTAATCGTTTTTCCCTTTGGATTTAGACGTAAACAGAATAATCAAATAAAGATGAAATAATTAACAGAAAATTATGCGGATAATGATTAAATAACAACAATTAAATAATAGACTAAATGGTGTGAACATGCATTTTGAATTTTTTTAATAGGTATAACGCAAGAGAATTAATTAAAGAAAAGATAAAATGTTTTAATTCTTAAATTCTATTTTTATATTTTTTGTATTAGTATTAACTAAAACGAGGGAAATAATTTACAGAAAATAGCATGTTTTTAATTTTAAGTCATTGTTATTTTTTTATATGTTTTTTTAATATTAATAAAAAGTATTATTTTAGAATTATTAAATGATTTTAAACTAAATTAAAACTTAAAAGATACTAACTTAAGTCTAATTAAAAAAAAATGGAATATTAAAATATTAAATTAAAACCTAAAGCTAAACTTAATAAAAATTGGTCAAATACTAAAATGTTTTAATTAAACTACATCTCTTATTGATTAAGTTCTATTAATTAACTAAATTAAAACTCTCTAAAAAAAAGCTAAAGAGAACAAAATAGGAAAAAAGTGTTGAGAAATAAAAGGGGTAGAAACATAATCAAAACATATGGGCTAAAAAGTTTGAGAAGGCCCAATCAAGAAAGCAAAAACGGGGGGTGCACAAAAATGGATTTCGCTGGGCTTGGCAGAAAATGGGGTGAGGCCCATTCAGATTTTATAATTTTGTTTTTTAGGGTTAAACGTGTTTAGTATTGAGAGAAAGGGATTAGGGTTTGGTTACGCAGTGCCGTTCTTCTTGTAACGTCTTCTTCGTTTTCGTGTTCTTCTCCTTCATGCTTTCGCCTCTGAGTTCCTTGCCACGGCCACCGGTACCTCAGTCAACTCCCTCTTCTTCAAGGTCATGTGGGAAACGGTCTACGAGGTATTGATTTCACTGATTTCACTTTGGATGTTTTATGCTTTTGTGCGTTTTAGTTACTTCTGATTCCATTTTACATTGTTCAAGGTTTGCATGCTATGTGAAAAAAAAGGAAATGAAGGGTTATACCTTTGAAGAGGAGGTGAGAAGGACTAGAGGCGACAGGGCGGCCAAGGGCGGAAGAAAGTGATGCGTTGCGAGCTTCTGCTTATACTGAAACCCGATACTTTGTCTCTTTCCTCTTCTTGCTTGCTTGCTGTGTTTCAGTTGCCTTCTTTATTGTTGGCCTATGATGGTATACTCTGAGGCTGGATGCTTGACTGTTCCTTCGAATAATTTTCCTCTCTTCTTCTGTACTGGATGCTTCTGTATGTTTGGATTTGGTTGCCTGGATGTTTTGAATGTTGGTGGATGCCTCGTGTTGCCTAATGATGAAGAGATTCTGAAGGCCTTGCTTCCGTTGCCTTGAACATGCTACTGTTGGGACATTTTTGTTTTGACTAGCTTCTTTTCTTCTTCTTCTTTGATATGCTACTGTTGCTTCAATGGCCTATGATGAATACTGAGGCTTTATGGTTTAGGGACAGTTTCATGTAGGTTTGCATTGTTCTGGGTTTTGCTTTGGTTGGATGGACAATTTTGGTATTTTTTGCTCTTTTAGGCCATGGTTCTGGTATTTGAGATAGCAGGTTTTATGGTTTAGGCCAAGGTTGTTTTGGTAATCGAAACAGGTTTATGGTTTAGGCCATAAGGTTGAGGCTTTTTCTGGTTAAGCTGGGCAGTTTTGGTTTTATGCAGGTTTAGGCCATGGTTACTGATTCCTACAGGTTTAGGCCATGCTGGTTTGTATGGTGTATGCAGGTTTGGAATGGTTTTAGGCCATAAGGTTTTTATGCAGGTTATGTGTTTTTGAGGGCTTTTGACAGTTTTGTGGTTTATGTAGGTTCTACTGGTTTTTTAGGCCATAAGGTTACTGGTTTTGGTCTTGATACAGTAGGTTTTTGAGGTTTTGGTTCTGAGACTTGGAGAATTCGTTTTGTGTTTTTGTTTGATAGTTTTTGTTCCTCTGGCCTCAGGCAGGTTGAACTCTTGAAATTTTTAAAGGGTTTTTGGTTGTCATATCCGTTGGTTTGGCATATCTTTGATGGCTCAGGTTTGAATATTTTTTATATTTTCTTTGATGCCTCTGCACATTACTGCTTCAAACGGTTTGTCTCTATTCCTATTTCATGCTTTCTTTTTCTCTTACTGGATGCTGCTGATTTGTTTTGTAACTCTTTCTGCCTAAACCAAAACCTGTAAAACCACACTTTCTTCTCTCTTCTCTCTCTTAAGTACAATTGATACATTAAAATGATATGTATTGTACTGTTCTGAAAAAGCATGCTGGAAAATGATGGAAAAAAATGGAAAATACACTTTGCTTGCAAATTGGTTTTAACTGCACATTCTTCTCTTTGTCTCTTGCATTTGTACAGTAGAGGAGCCTATTGTTTTGGCATCTTCCTATATGCATGGACAGTTAACGTTGCATATGGCTTGTGTCTTGTGTTGAAAATGCATATGCTGTTTGAAAATGTTGAATTTATTTTGGAATATGCAATTTTCAATTAAAATGAAATTTTGACAAAAAAATGAATTTGTGCATATTTAAATTTGTGCATTCTATTTTGAAAATAAAAATCCATCCCTTTTGTGAACCGGGAGAAATCCCGCGATTTGCAAAAAGGGTAAAAAACTGATTCCAGCCGTTTGCTTTTAATGATGAACACTAAAAAATAATTTTCTGCTTTTAATTATTTATTTATTTCTGACTTTTCTTTTAATTCTTTTGCAGGTAAAATTAAATGAACAAACAAAGAAGCATTGGATAGAAGATGAAGATTTAGAATTTAGGAAAAATTAGAATAGTTTTTTTATTTCATTTTAAACTTTGTAAAAATTATCCTTGTAAATACGTTGTAAATAAATACAGTATTTAAACGACAATTGTAACAATTAGAATAAAATGAATAAAATTCCAATATTTTACCAATCAATTCTTTCCTTCTCTCTAATTATTTATTTATCGTTTATAATTCTTTAAATTATAACAACTGAAAATGAATTCCAACTATTAAATTCAGAAGAATAAACAATTAAATAAACACCATTGATCAATAAACTTCTCTTTAATTATTTAATTCATTATCCATAATTCTCTAAATTATAATAATTGAAAATAGAATTTCAATTATTTAAACTCAGAATGATAGATGATTAAATAAACATCATTGATCAATTAATAAACCTCTTTTCAAATATTTATTTTATTATTTATAAATCTTTAAATTATATAATAACTGAAAATAAATTCCAATTATTTAAATTTAAGATAATAAATAATTAATAAACATTGTTTTAGCATTGATCGATTAATAAATTTAGCGTTAAAAAATAAACAGCTCTCGACTTGGAAAAGTTATGAATTTTTACACTGCTTTGAAAAATTGATAAAAGTAGGTCAAAACCCTTGCAATGCAATGATGCAGATGGGAGATGGTATCTTAGGTCAAAATTTGGGGTACAACAGCTACATCCACGTAGTTGGCTCTTTTGTCCATAAAAATAGATGTGTCAACCAAGAACATGAAGTAACACCTCATAGCACATTAACTATGATAAAGAACAAAAAAGTCATCTCCCTCTGCCTGGGAATCAGCTGCCACAAAGATGTACTAGTGATATAGGTTCTTAAGGAATGAGAACTTGGCATGAGCCCTATTGGTGGAGGAACACTGCTTAAATGCCTCTTCTGGTTCAGCTTTGAGATAGTCGACCATCCATTCAATCGCATCACTATGATCGATCCGGGAGTGGTTAAGTAACCTCCCTCTTATAGGAAGGTGTAGCAGGCAGGACACATCATCAAGTGTGATCGTCATCTCCCCAACAAGCAAGTGGAAAGATGACGTCTCCTTGTGCCACCTCTCGACAAATGCCCCATACATGTCGTGGTTGATGGTGCTGTAACCGGAACAACAAAGCCCGACAAGTTCGGAGGAAAAAATGGCCTCTCTGAACCAATCCTCATCAGGGTGATACAACTCGGATATCTTCCTTGAAATTCGGGTATTTAGATAAAAAATTCCTAAAAGATGTCGAGACACCTTTTATTGAACTTGCACACAATGAACAATATGAATGATAAACACAATGCAAAAAAGTAAAGAACACACAGAATTCTTAACTCAGTTTGGTGAATAAACACACCTAATATGGGGGCTTCCAAGTCAGGGAACAAGTTAATTTGATAGTATCAATTTGTAGACCCATAACAAACTTTCGCCTAGTTTACAATCTACTCACCTAATCACTACTTATTCTTAACTTCTACCTAAGACTCACTTAAGTGTGAGACCCTTCTCAAATCTATTTCAATCAGAGTCATAGTGATCTACCAATTCTAAACACGTAGAACAAACACTGAAGTCACACTTTAAAGACACACAAATTCACTACTTCAAAGCTTTGGAATGATTGACAAAACTTATAACTCTACAAAACAATCCTACTCTTTCATCAACATGATAATCGAGAGGCCCATAATAAGCACACAAACCCTAATCAAAATACACAGTAAGTTTCACACTAAACTAGGTTAGTGACATTCTATTTAAAGCCATCCTCTAGATTGGATTGGGCTTTTCAATGGCAGTAAATGATCTGCTAAAACTCAGTAAAATCTTCTGCATACATTAGGACTTCAATCATTAGTTCCCTAAATTGTCTCCAAATTTTGAAACTAATAATGTTCCTTGTACTCAACTAGAATATTTTGTAATCTTCAACTTGTGTGTCACATGGGATAGCATAATATCTTCAGAATATTCTGCACATGTAACAACTAAAAAATCTAACAATCCAGTTGTACAAAATCACAATGTTCTATACTTCTGGTTGGGACATCTTATTCAACATGCTACGTCAGTTGATAAAACATCTTCACTAAACATGTTTATACTAAGTTCGTTTTACCAACCATAATTCCAACCATAGAAATAGAGAATTAACAATCTCCCCCTTTCGCTTATTTTGGCTAAAATAACTTAGTACTTCTTTGTAATACGGTGGGAGAACTGACTTTTGGTTTTTGCGTTTTATTGCAAATGTTAAGGATAGTAAGAGTCGCCACCGCCTTTTATTTTATATAATAAAGGAAAGAGTGAAAAGAACAGGAAAGACCTTTGAGAATTTTCTGAATTCGGGGGGTAGGTTATGAAAAGGGAAGGTGTTAGCACCCTTTTCATCCCGTAGTTATCTATGGGCTCTTAATCTCTAGCTCACTTTTGAAAATTCTTTGTGAATGTGTTTGAAAATACTTTGAAAACGCCTAAGTGCGGAAAACTTTGTAATGATTCTCGTATCGTTGAGAACGTATACAAAGTGTTTGTTTTGAGAATATTTCAGAAAAGAAGTTTTTTGTGTGAAAAATGTTTTTTTTTTGTGAGTAAGCGACTACAAGCTATCCACCTACTCAAAAGTATTTCGCTTTATTTTCCTCTTCCTTTAGATAGTGCTATCCTACCATTAGTTAGTAGGAAGCCCTATGGTTGGATGTTTGAGGGACAATCGCGGGTCATCATACATTTATAAAGGCAACTCGTAGGGCGCTTTAGCAATTTGTCGTAAGGGACTAAGATCGTTTACCGAAGGCAGCATCGAAGGGTCATCGAGGGACTATGATCTTTTTATCCGAGGGTCTTTGCTAAAGCGTCCCACGTTCGAGGGACATGACTGTTTTATCCGAAGGAAACAAGTGGGGTCACCCTAGAGGTGCGTGTGTGATTAGTGTTTTGATTAAGTTATTTTATCTTATATTTAAGGTTATCTAGCGTTTTGTTTTAGATCTTACCATACAAGCCTAGTTACTATACAATAATAAGGAAAGCAGTAAATTGCAGAAATTAAATGTCCTATGCTATTACAAAGCTTCGGGGAAGGTGTACAATCCACAAAAATTGGGATAAGCAAATAGAAGAAAAAAACCTAATTAACTATTACACCCTTTATCAGATACATAATTGTAAAAACTAATGCGAAAATAAGAAAAGCGCGAAGATTATGGAAAGAAATGGAGAAATTGTTTAATGGAAAATAATTGATGATTTATCCTAATGATTAATTGATTTTAATTGAGAAAAGGGAATTAATTAAAACCTAAAATAAAATCCTAAATTATATTTAATTGAAAAAAGTTTAATAATAAAAGTCTAAAGAAGCTAAGTTAATTTATTCAATTATTATAAAAAGTTAAATTAATCTGAAAATAAAGTTAAGTTACTTTGATTTTAATTAAAAAAGATTTAATTGATTTAATTTTAATTAATTAGAGAGAAAATTAATTATGTAAAAAAAGAAATTAGAATAAAATAGTTAAAAAGAAATGGAGAGATGGGCCTGAAGAAGTGAAAACTGGGGGATATGAGAAGCAATTCGCTTGGACCCAAACATGAAAGCCCAGACTTTGAATGGGATCCAGTGCTGCTCTCCAATGAGGGTTCAACATGGGCATGGAGATCTAAAACACCGGATCTAGAGTTGTGAAGATCCAATGGTGACGAGGTGAGGTTGTAGCGTGAGCGTGTGGAGGATGCTTGCGTTGGATCTGTAAACAAGGAAACATGAAAAATAAAATATCAAAATACCAGGGGCATGGACCGAACCCGTGCCCTGGTATACTAACGCCTTAACAATGCTCGCTTCTACCGCTGTGGCAGTTTTTACATTTGTTCACATAATTGAAATAATAAGTATATAATATGAATCAGCATGCGTTGACCGGAGAGGCGCCCGAGCCCTAGCTCCGGTCATCTTCTCCGACTATCCTTTCTATCCAACTCGGGAAACAAACGTAATTAGACAACAAATAACACCATACCCCCTAAATTCAGGGCTACGAATCTAATGAGAGTGTTTTGGAAGGCTAAAATCTAACAATCTGGCCGTTATGGTAAAGATGACATGAAATCAGTGTACCCATGGTGTCTCCTGGTTTCGTCTGCATGGGGTTACCACGATGACTCAGACCTGCATAAGGGTATCTCAGAAGCATGATAAGGTCATTAGCATGGCTTAAATTAAAAAAGAAATCAAGATATGAATTATATGATCATTATGCAACCGGAGATGCTATGTGATGTGATTCCATGTGTTTTGAACCACCAAACAGACCCAATCTTACCCTGTATGTTTGCTAAGAATGAAAGGAAAGGTTGTTTATAATGAGATGGTTTGAAAATCGGGTCTGAAAGAATTTATGATTTTTGAAAAATATTAAATATTTTGACAAGGTTTTTAGAGGCCAGGTGTAATACGGTGGGAGAGCTGACTTGGGTGTTTTGCGTTTTATCCCAATTGTTGCGGATATCAAGAGTCGCCACCGACTTTTCTTTTATCCAATAAAGGAAAGGTGGAAAAGAACAGGAAAGACCTTTTGAGAATTTTCTTGAGTTTGGGGGGTAGTGTTGTACCCCAATTTTTGCCCCTAAGATCCCTCCATCATATCATATTGGTTCAATCACAACAAGATCACATTAGGGCTTTTGGTTCTCCTCTCTATCTTTAGCTTTGCTCTTTGAGGAATTACCAAGCACCTTGACTTGTTTTTCTTTTGTGATTCTTCATGTTTTGTTTTGACTTTCCTTTTAATTAATAAAATGCAATATTGGTTTGTCTTACTTGTTAATAATGTAGGTAAAGGCAATGTGGCTTAGCAAGTTGATCCATGGGTTCATGAGTTTATTTCCATGCCCTAGTCAATAAGGCTCGATAAGTTCAAACCTCACCATTGAAGTTGTTTGTGAATAAATGGCATGGCAAGGCTTATTTTGGTTCACCATATTTCAAAGTTATCAAGATTGATTCAAAATTACAAGGGGTTGATTTATGAAGTTGTCATGGTTGGACAAGGTCTTGTTCCTATTGGTCACAAGTGAATATTTCTCTCAATTCTCAAGATATGGAAGTAGTTTTGGTTGCTATGAGTTCTCATTATTTTGGAAAAACCCAAAATAAGAGCATTAGGGTTTTAGAATATCTCTATAAATAGAGGAGCTCTTTCCCCTACCAAATATAATAGTCAATTATGTCATTATCTGAAAACGGCTAGCACCGCCTTCCACTTTACACCCGCGTTGACTACGTAGAGATGTCAGTATCTTTCGCTGTTTGTGATCAAATATAAAGCACACTTCAAGAGGTATTCTTTGAGTCCTTTGATATTTTGTTTGTGATTAATGGTTTAATCAAGATTCGTTCATCGGTATTATTCTGCTAAGAGGATCAATTTTTTGAAAAACCCCTCTTAAAATTTCTTCAGTCACACCATGAAAACATGTTTTAGGTAGTTAATCCAAAACAAGCATTACAAACAAAGAATTCATCAATGTTAAATCTTGAGAAGAATTACATAGAACACCATGATCGTGATAAATACATGAGCTTAAGAAGACTACATCTAACCCCAACAAAAGAGAAATTATGCTTACTCATCTTAATTTTACAATTTATCCATAGAAGAAAGACGTTAAAAAACATCGGTTGCCAATTCCTCTGACAATGCTTCCTCCCTCAATCTTCCTTTATATTCCTCTCTTGTTATATTTTTGGTATACAATGAACATCTCTCACACTACAACAAATAACACATTTTATGATGGAGATTTCACGTCATCCAGAAAAACAACGAGGTATTAAGCCTAGGCGGGCCATGGTTTATTTATTTTTAGTTATAAAAATAACAACTTACCTCGGTTTCTAATTTATATGACAGGTAAAACTAATATGGACGTGCTTCGAGTCTAAACTTTTGCAGTTTATGTTTTATTTTGATTATAATTATAAACTAAAATGGACGCGCTTCGAGTCTAAACTTTTGCAGTTTATGTTTTATTTTGATTATAATTATAAACTAAAATAACTAACCCTTCGGTTTTTCGATATAACCGAGGGATTAACTAATCAAATTTCACTATAAAAGCAAAAAGATTCCCTAATCTTTACTTATTTGTAGCCGCCCCAAACTCGCAAGCATCGTTCTTTGGGATTGATTGCAAGACAGAAAAACCTTCAATGTTCTTATAGAACAAAACTTTTTTTCATGTCCTTGCAATCCATCTCACATAATGGTGTTGATGTTGTTGTTGGTGTTGTTGTTATTGTATTTTTGCTCATTTAATAGATTGCAAGTGCAGAAAAATCATTCTTGATATTTTTTACGGCTTTTCCTTACATTTAAATAAATAATTTTCTTCTCAAATGAAGGAATGCTAGGAAAAGCCGTAGAAAATTATTTATTTCTTAAATTATTATTGATATCAGAAATAAATGCAAGGAAAAACTGTAGAAAATATATTGTTTCCCAGCATTTGATCTTCCCAAGATCCAACATTTGATATTCTTTGAAAACAATGTAACTAGTTTAATTTTCTAGATAAACATTGTATTTTGTAAGTAAATTATTTTATTAATTTTCTGTATAAACAATATAACCAGTTTAATTAAAAAAATACAAATGATTTACCCCTCAATTTTATTGATAACCCAAGATAAATGAGGCGCTATTATTGTAAATAATAAAAATACAGTTGTTGGAGTTCGAATCCATGCACAATTATTTATAATATCCCTCGGTGTTTTAAACACCAATGTGCTAAGTCTATACTTTTTACGACGACCTTATTTACCTCACTTCTGTAACCAAGGTAAAACGAATTTCGCGTCTGATATTACAAGGACTTTTTGTAGTAGTGTCATTCTCCGCCAATACAACTACTAATTTATACCAAGTTATCTTCAACTGAAGTGATTGAACCCCTATTTATAAAGTGTTGGTTTGTTATTCTCGCTAAACGAGACTCAAAGCTCACTTAGCTCACTTACTATCTTCACCCTTAAGACATGTCAGCTCATCTTTTAAATTCACTTTGCCGCTTATCCTTGTTTAATGTGCCTCCAAGCGATGGCTAGCTTGATAAATGAGCTTGGAGGCGCGCTAAGCGAGGATAAACAAAAAATACAATTTATAGGATGAACTAACCAAGAAGTAACTTAGTCCTTAAATCTTGAACCATCATACCTTGCTTAATGCACTTGATACTGCACTCAACGAGATTTTTTACTTAGCTCTTGACTAAGCGAGCTTTGATGTCTGAAAAATACTTTTTTGTCTTATTTTGATACTTTCTTCGACTATTTACCTGTACTTATATATACACACACTACGCCAAAAGTGATTTTTAATAGCGCATATTAGATAGCACTTTTATACAAAAGTGCTGCTATAAGTGAATTTAAAAAAAAACACGGAAACTATATAAAATAATTAGTAAAAGCGCTGCTAAAAATATGACCTTAGACAACGCTTTTATAAAGTGCTGCTAAAGTATTTCTTTAGAAAGCGCTTTATCAAAAGCGTTGGTAAAGGTCCACTTTAGACAGCGCTTTAAGAAAGCGTTGTCTAAAGTCATAAAAATTTTAAAAAAAAAATTAGAAAAACGCTGCTAAAGGACCCTATTAGCCAGCACTTTTCAAAAGCGCTGCTAAGGGTCCATATTAGGCAGCACTTTTAGAAAGCGCTGTATAAAGCCATATAAATGAAAATTAAAAATAGAATCAGTGTATACTGTTTCTATTTCACAGATTCACAAACAGAAAGCGTAACCCTTTCCCTCCTTGAACAGAAAGCGTAAACCCTTTCACTCTCCTTGAACAGAAACCGTAAATCCACAGTGGTCGAAAATTGATAATGATTATCCCGATTTTGGAGAAGAAGCAAGAAACCTTCGCTTGGCTTTATCTACTGATGGAATGAACCCGCATGGTCTTCAAATTATCTCACATACCACATGGCCTGTGATTCTTATGATTTATAACCTACCTCCATGGCTATGTATGAAGCGTAAGTACATGATGTTATCTATGTTAGTATATGGGCCTAAACAACCAGGGAATGACATAGACATATACTTGACACCTTTGATCGAAGATTTAAAGATTTTGTGGGAGAACGGGGTGGAGGTTTATGATGGATATAGGAAACAAAGTTTCAATTTGAGGGCGATGTTGTTTGGCCAATTGATGAATTTCCACCATACGGGAATCTATCTGGGTATAGCATTAAAGGTCAACGTGCGTGTCCTGTTTGTGAAGATGGAACCGATACGACGCGTTTGGAACTTTGTCAGAAGAATGTGTTTCTCGGTCATCGTAGATTCTTACATTCTAAACATCACCACCGTGCATGGAGAAAAGCATTCAATGGAGACACCGAACAACGTAAAGCTCCACCTGCATTGTCAGGTGACCAAATTTTTGAAAAGGTGAAAGATGTGTGTACTCAGTTTGGAAAGCCTTTTGCGCATACGGTTGTCTAAGGTGGGTGGAAGAAGAGATCGATTTTTTTTGAATTGCCATATTGGAAGTCTCTGTATGTGAGACATTTTCTCGATGTTATGCATATTGAAAAAAATGTATTTGAAAGTGTTATTGGTACGTTACTCAATATTAAAGGAAAGTCTAAGGATGGCCTTAAAGCGAGGGAGGACATGTTAAAGATGGGAATACGAACTGAACTAGGACCCGTGAAGAAAGGAAGCCAAACATATCTACCACCTGCTGCTTTTACTCTATCTAGAAAGGAGAAAAAGATATTGTGTAAGTTTCTAAGTGAAGTTAAAGTTCCAGAAGAATATTCTTCAGATATTAGAAGACTTGTGTCTATGAAAGACCTCAAGTTAAAGAGTTTAAAGACACATGATTGCTATGTTATAATGGAGCATTTTCTACCAATAGGTATACGTTCTATTTTTCCAGATAAAGTAAGAAGTATGATAGCTAAGTTGTGTTTTTTCTTTAGGTCAATTTGTAGTAAGGTGATTGATCCCGAGATCTTACCAACATTGCAAAAAGAAATTGTTATTAATTTGTGTGAGATTGAAATGTATTTTCCTTCCTCATTTTTTGACATAATGGTACATCTAGTTGTTCATCTTGTGAAAGAGACACAGTTGTACGACCCAGCTTATATGAGATGGATGTACCCTGCTGAATGTTATATGAAAGTATTAAAAGGGTACGTGAAAAACCGAAGTCGCCCAGAGGGTTGTATTGTTGAGCGATACATTGTTGAAGAAGCGGTTGAGTTTTGTACTGAATATTTGTCCAAAGTTCAATCCATTGGACTCCCCAAAAGTCATATATTTGAAAAAAAATGAAGGTAAAAGATTAATTGGAAATAAAATTGTGACAGTATCAAAAGATGAACGGGATCAAGTGTATCTGTATGTTCTGCACAATAACAGTGAGGTTGAGCCATATGTTGAAATGCACAAGGATGTACTCTGAGGGTTAAATCAAAATAGAAATGAAAATCGGATAGTACGGGAGCACAATCAAAGTTTTATACCATGGTTTAAGGATCATATTTTTTCAAAGCTTCATTCAGATCTCGCTTCAATAACAGAAAGGTTGAGATGTTTGGTATATGGTCCAAGTTTGCATGTGTTTTCCTATAGCGCATACACAATTAATAGATACACATTTTATACCAAAGAACAAAATGATAAAAGTATTATGCAAAATAATGGTGTCACCGTGCTTGCTGAAGCAATGCACATTTCAAGTATGAAGGACCTAAACCCCAAATATGCAAATCTATCATATTTTGGGGTTATCAAGCATATTTGGGTGTTTGATTACGAGAAGTTTCAGATTCCTATCTTTGGTTGCAAGTGGGTAATTAGTGGTGGCATACGAATGGATAAGTCAGGATTTTTGCAAGTGGATCTTAATAGGGAGGGGTACAAAGATGAGCCTTTTATTCTAGCCTCTCAAGCTAAACAAGTGTTCTATGTCACTGACCCGGCGAGCACAAAATGGTCTATAGTGCTTTTATCTAACAAAGTGGTTGATGATAACGGTGTAGACCAAGGTGATATTGATGATGAGAATGACTCATGTATTAGACGGAATGAGTCGTATATTATAAATGATCAAGATGAGAATATTATAGCGGATGAATCATATATCAAAAATGATCATAATGAGGGAATTTGGATAAATCCATCCGTCCGCATTGTTAAGAAACAAGTAATTCATGTTCCAACCAAGAAAAGAAAGTGATGTTAGTGAAAGAGGTAGCATATTAAAATGTTTATGTTTATATTTCTGTTTACGTTTAAGTTTATGTTTATGTTAATTTTTGGCATTGTCATTTTATATATATATTTAAATGACTATGGAATTTTATATTGGGTTTATGTTTATGTTTATTATAGGTTAGATGACTACTAACGACGATCACCCACGTGATGATTCTGTGCATGATGGAGATAAGGCCGTTAGTAAAACGGAAATGGAATATAGACGAGGAATAACAATAATGAAGAGAATAATTCGGAATGGTACTAAAATGTGTAATTGGTATATAAAGACTAATATAATTTTACTATAAAGCGATGGTACTCTACCCTTCTTCACTACACAACAACAACACCATTCTTCTTCGCTACACAACAACACCACCTCCATGGATACTCCACAAAACGGTCGGAAGTGGTGGCTGGTACAATTTAAGTCTACAATGATTCTTAAGCCAAGCCACTATGTTTATTTTTCAGTCTTGAGTTCCATCATGTTTATGTTTAAAAAAGACAATTCATCATTAAAAATAATACTCTTTATATACCAAACACACTTATTTTATAATGAAAATTGATAGAGATCAAATGTGCCAAGTTGTATGTGGGGTAGCCTCAAATTTTATATTTTGGCAAATTTTAAAATAATAATTAATAAAAAAATCAATTTAAATTAATATAAAAAAGATGCAAAAAATATAATATTTAAAAAATAAATAAATTATAATTAAAAAATGTCACCTAAAATTTTAAAAATAATTCACGTGTATATAATAGGAGTAGAAGGCATTTAATCTAAATTTTTATTATTTTAAATACTTATCATTTTGCCGAAGAAGAATTTGAAGAAAAAGATAAAGTTCTCTATGTAACAAGTTACATCGAATCGAAGAATGTTTATAACTAAATCATTCACAGTGTCGTAAATATCAATGATGGTATATTGAACTAAGGGTAACTTATTTTCTTTTAGCGAAGAAGATCCAATTCAATGAGGCACCTGTCATGGTCAAGTAGTTCTTTTGTTGTAAAACCTAAAATGAAGAAATGTGATATTCTTTGTTGTAAATAGTAAATACTACCCTATTTTGAGTTGAACTTAAAATTTATTTAATATAAATTTAAAATTGTCATGATGACAATTCTAGACAAATGTCAATCTAATAGCTATTCTAAGTTAATTTTAGACACATGGCATCTTATAAGTTAATCTAATATTAATCCTATTTCTAACTCTAAATTTAAAAACAGAAATTAACATCAATCATATTTTTTTTTTAAATTAGTCAAATAATAATAATAATAATAATAATAATAATAATAATAATAATAATAATATAATATTACATTATTACTATTAAAAATAATACTTTTTATATAAATAATTTATAGTAATTATTAAAATCATGTTTTTTTCTTAATCTTATGTATAATTTCAAATATCTTTGTTTATTAATAAATAATAGTAGAAAAATATTATTTAAATTATTATTATTTTTATATATTAAAATATATTTTTTAGTATATAAAAAATATATTTTTTTAATAACATTACATATATAAGAATTTTTTTTAATTAAATAACTTTATTAAATTAGATCAAAAATATATATCATCTATCCTGATTTATAACCTATTATTATTTTTGATTATATTATTATTATTGTTATTTTAATATTGGTAGTATAAAAAATTTATACAATAAAACTCATAGAATATCATAAATTATATTAACACAATTAACTATATAATAATAATAATAATAATAATAATAATAATAATAATAATAATAATAATAATAATAATAATAATAATAATAATAATAATAATAATAATAATAATAATAATAATAATAATAATAATAATAATAATAATAATAAAATTTTATATAATTTTATATTTTATACAATTCTATATTTAGTATCTAATTTCTTTTAATATTTTATAAATTCAATATGTAACTCCAAAAAAAATCTTAAAAAACTGTCAAATAATATTTTTATAATTTATATCACAATTAACATTCATAAAAACATATTATTATCTTTATAACTTTAATTATTATTGAATATTATAAACTTTTAAATTACTTTTTTTTAAATTAGTAATATTAATAATAATTTTATATTTAAATACCACTATTAAAAATATTAATAATAATAATAATAATAATAATAATAATAATAATAATAATAATAATAATAATAATAATAAATATTTTATACAATTCTATATTAAGTTTTCCAATCAAATTAATTTATCATTAATATTTATAACTTATATAAACGTTTACATTTTTTAAGAACTTTTACTATCTCCTATATAAATAAAGACTATTACAATCTTTATAATTTATTGGGTTAGGACATATAATGGTGAAGAATTGCCGAGTAACGTACCAGATACTAGCAACACACATGCTTCAAGTAGTCGATCGCCTATGGAATATGAGAAAAACTTTAATCTGATCGGTGAGATGGTTGAGGATGCTTTTGGTGTGAACGTGACATATGATCAAACTGAAGATTTTGACGGGAAAGAGTTCCCGAATGAGGATGCGCAGAGATTTTATCAGTTGTTGAATGAGATGAATACACCATTGTTTGAGGGGTCATCAGACTCAAAGTTATCAATGTGTGTGAGATTATTGGCCGTCAAGTCAAATTAGAATGTTCCTGATCAGTGTTTGGAATATTTCACAAAAATGATGTTGGATTCCACCGCAACAAAAGACAACTTGCCTACAAGTTTTTATGATGCAAAGAAGTGTCGAAGTTAGGTTTTAAAGTAAGAAAGATTGATTGTTGCATTAGTGGTTGCATGTTATTTTATGATAACGAGTTTGGTACTCAAGATGGATTGTTGGAGGAATGCAAGTTTCGTAAAAGTCTAAGATATCAAGTTCGCAGTAGAGCCATTAACAACAAGCAAAAGCGTGTGGCAGAACAATGTCATACAATATAATTATCTAACTATTTATTTTAATGTCATACAACATTGCAGGAAAAATGTGTGTGGGACCCATTGAACGAGAAGATGATAAAAAAATTATTATGGCAGAACCTCAAGACGTCTTTCTGACATAATGCGCCGTGTTACAGAGCGTTGGGAACTTCAGGATATCTGTCCCAATTGGATAGGGAAAGAGGTTTTTGAGGAACTTCTTAAATATCGGGAGTCACCCAAATTTCGGACTAAATCTGAAAATTTTAAGAAGATGAGGGCATTTGAAAATGGGGGCTGCGTTAATGCAGTTGGAAGTATAAGTACCGCAGAGCATGTTCGACGCATGGTAAATATTACCACTTTTTTAAGTTATATTTTGATTCATATTTTATTAATTAATGTTAATTTTTTTTATTATTTAGACCAAGAATTTGGGGAGACCTCCATTGATGATTGAGTTGGTTAAAAAGACTCTGACAAAGAAAATTGGGGATTTTGTTGACGAATGCACTCTAAAAGCTTTCGTAAGTTATTTAATTTACGTTGTTGTTTATATTTTTTTATTTAATGACAATTTTGTGTCGTGATTTTCACGTGGCAACTGAGAAACTTTGACGGGAAAATCACGTGGCAATTGAGAAGTCGTGGCGTGAAAATCACGTGGCAACTTTTTAAATATAATATAATTTAATTTAATTTATTAAATATTTAACTTAATTTTTTTTATTGAATGTATAGGAAGATTATCAAACATTGTTCGCAAATTTTCTGAGTCATAATCCTCGATATACTCCGGGAGGGAGAGTCACTTCATCAAGATGTGGACTTTTATATTTGGGATCAAGTCATTGGCGGAAAAGGCCCTAACAGTTGTTTTTTTTTGTGGTGGAAATTTGGCGGGAACCTTGAGAAGTGGAGATAAAACTCTATTTCAAAGAGTTAGAGATGGGGAAGGAGAGTCACGTCAACCAAATTTGACACCAGAACAACTTAAAACCGTAAGACAGTTGACGTTAAATGAGGCGAGACGCGAGTCAGCGCAATGGAAGGCGGCAATGAAAGCCCAAATGGAGGCCCAAATGGAGGCAATGAGGCAAGAGCAACAACGACAAATGGAGATCATGGAGAATAGGCAAGCTGATATGGAGCAATAAATGAGACAATTTTATGTAAGAGTTTGGTGGAAATCCAAACTTTCGCAGTCAAGAGCCGGAGAATGACGGAAGCGAAGATAATTTTGATATTGATAATTATGACCCGTAAATTTTTTTTTATTTTTTATTTTACTTTCAAACTTGAATTTGTATATCATACTAATTAATTCTTAAATTTATAATTTTAGTTTATTAATTTTATTATATTAAATTTAATATATTGAATTTATTATATATTGAATTTATTATTTTAATTTATTATATTGAATTTATTAAATTGAATATATAAAAGAAAAATAAATTCAGTTATTAAATTAAAAAAAAATATTAATGACGTGAAAATCACGTTGTAACTTACTTTTTATATATATAAAAAAAGTGGATGACAGACGTTATAAGAAACAAATAAATGAAACTATTTAGTGACGTGTTTTTCACGTCACTAATTTGTAACGCGAAAAACACATCGCAAGTAAATTGACGTGTTTCCTCATGTTTTGACGTGAAATTCACGTCGCAAATGAGTGTTTTTTGTAGTGTTTTTTATTGTTGTATCATGATTACTCTCGAAATCTATGAGATTGTTGTTGACATAAATACATCTATATTTAGTCGTAATATTTTCTCATTTATACGATATTACTATTGTTACTTTTATATTTATTTGTATTTAAATTATTTAAATAAGAATAGTTTCACTACAAATACGATACTCAATAAAATTATATTTTTATATACTTAAAAAATTATTTAACAAAAACAACAGCCTAAAATGAAATATAAGCATAATAACTAAAACCAAAAGTATCAACGCAAAGAAATATCATAAAAGTTAAAGAAATTCAATTTGTGTGAATGTTTCTCTCTCCTTAAAATGTCATTTTTTCTTTTATTAGCAATTCATAATAATTGCACATGAAATATATCATGAGAGAAAAAAAGACCGTAAACAATTCAATTCCCAAATAAACGTAGTCTCATAGTAATTGATAAATATTTTTTTGCATTAATTTATGATAATCATTTGTGTGGTCAAGACTCATGATATTGAATTTAATTTAATTATATTTATATCTTTTTATAATCAATAATAGGTCATTTATATTGTCTAAAAGTTTTAAAACTATAATAATTAAGAAATAAATTATATAGCAACATAAATGTAACATAGAAAATAGACAATTAAATCATTGTAATAATACAATGTATATTTATAGAGAATTCAAAATCTACCATTTTATTTTTTTATCATATTTATAATGAAAATTTTCAACAATCAACATTTTTTATAAAATATATCTTATTATGTGTACTTCAATTATTATTTATATTTCATTTAGATTACAATATATTACATTTTTTAAGAATTAAATATTTAATTTTTAATGCACAAAAACTTAAATTTAAAATAAAATAATAAATACAAAAATATTTTATGATTGTTATTAAATATGTGGATCAAATGTTTACTCATCAACAATATTGAAGTGGCACTTAATTTTTGTCATCTATGAATAATAATTCTCACGGTCTAATATTTGCAATCACATTACTTAAATATTTATTTATATTTTGATTTGATTGAATTTTATTAGACAAAAATAATAATAAGCAAAAGTTTTAACAATTAAATCAAGATGATAGAATAATTCAATCAAGCATATGTATTGAACAAACCATTAATTCTAGAAGCATGCTATTCACTCTTGATTTAAAATAAGAACATGCAAAAATAAACATTCCTTGGTGGATCCATCAAATGATAACCCTAGTTACTCTTTTGTTTATCTTTGGAACTAATCTTTTTATGATAGAAAACCATGAATTTCCACCATGATATTCTCCAAATGGATCCACAATATGAATGGCTTGGTTCTTTCTCCTCAACAATGGATTCTTGATTTCTCATCACATATTTTTCTTTCTACAATGAACACCAATTCTGTTTTTAGCATTTAGACATAAAATTAATTTTTACTCAACATTTTTTGAAAAAAAAAAAGAAGAAGAAGTTCAAGCTTACATTTGCAATGAATTTAAATCCAATCTTTATTTGTCCTTTGTAGGTGTCATCTTCAAGGACCACATTATATGCAGCTGGTTTTATTTCTATATATCCTTGGTCACTTCCTTCAGTGATTATTCTATCTATGTCTACTCTGTTTAATATAATAAAATAGAAAATAATTATGTGTTAATAATATTTTCATTTTTTATGTTAAAAATACTAATTTATTTATTTATTTTATAAATATTATATTAATAAAAAAATTAATTCTTGTGTGTTTTAGATAATGTTTTGGGCTGGTGAAAATAGTCTCATATATTAAGAAAATTGAAGTCATCAAAATGTTTTTTTTTAAAAGACAAAATAAGAGGATTCACGTATAAGATAAACGACAATACATCATAATCACAGTGATGTATATTTCAACCTCACTAGAACATTATCGTCAGAAGGAGGGTAAAACACACATACGGACACTCTGTCCATCAGCCTCTACTAAAGACTAAGTATTCTAAACTAATTGAAACAGTCTCATATTAGTTAAGAATCGATACTAACGATAATTTGTACATAGTACGTAATCATCAATTCGACGAATAATTTTTTTTAAAGAACAAAATCGTAAAAGTTCTCTTATCCAAAATATAATGTATTGATAAGAATGTGTTAAAAATGTATTATTTATCATTTAGTTGACATTAAAATTGAGTAAGAGAAAATTAAAAAATTAAAAAAGGAAATTACTTGGCTTCCCCAACAAATCCATCATTTCTGAAGAGTTCTGTGTCCATGATTTTACATTTAAGATAAGTTGAATTCACCTTGTAATCTAAAGATGAAAAATCAAATATGAATTTCTGATTCCAACGAGGTTTCTCATTTTTACCTACATTCACATATATATATATACAACTTAAGTTACTTTTTTTTATAAGCTATTTGTGATCTTAAAATCTAAAATTAAAATTAAAAAAAACTTTAAATAACCTGATGAAATTTTGCTTCTTTCAGATAAGGATCCACACTCAATAATCACATAGTAGGAAGGTGTTCCTATAATGTTAAATACACAAAAAAATAGAGAAACTTTTTCATGAGAAATTAAAATTAAAACTTAGAATAAAAATAAAATTAATCTATAAAGGAAGGATACCAACAATGTTTGTATGTCTAATGCCTTTGGCATTAACAAGAAGTACTTCAAGAATTCCTGTTTTCATGTGTGTATTTGATTAGGATTTAAAAGATGAAATTCTTGGAAAATACATGAGATATATAATATGTTATGTTGGGCAAGAAAGATTGAAGATGGGAGTTTCATTAATTTGCTTAACGTATTAATTTTAGGGTTACAATGAAGTTAGAGTATGTTGTAACTTCAGTTTAATTATTAATTAATCACTCGATTTAACTGTTTCTAAACTCAGTATTTTGTTAATGTTAAATCGATTTTTTCAGTTATTAGAATTATAATTTTACTTAACTAGTCACAAGAGTTATTGTGCTGAGTGATATTTTTTTGATCATGCTATTTTGTAAAGTATCTTAGAATTTAATTTTTTTAATTAAAATAATCAAGTTTATTTTTTAAAAAATTCCCAAATAATCAAGGTTCCCCATTAAATCTCAAAGTAAGTATGAGCCAAACAAAAAAATTTGACAATATAGAGTAGGAGTCAATCAAAATGACAAAGGTGTATAATACATAAGAGGAGACCTCCTCCTATGTGTTGTATATTGTTGTCAATTGAATTGGCGTCTCCTTTGACTTGTCAATTTTTTTTTTTAATTTGAAACATAATTACTTTGAGAATTAGTGTGGAAACTTGTTATTATGAGGATTTTTTTTTTGTTGAAAACTTTGGTTATTTTAATTAAAAAATCTAAGAACTAAGTTGCGATTTCTTGGTGTGTTACGATTTCTGTATGTGTGTATGAGTGTGTGTAAAATTCAACTTCTCACCACCAAATTTGAGAATCTCAGGATGAAAGATGATGAGTGCATTCATGATTTTCACATGAATATTCTTGACATTGTCAATATATCTAGTGACTTGGAGAGAAGATGACATAGGAGAAGCTGGTTAGAAAAATCCTCAGGTTGTTGCCTAAGAAGTTTGACATGAATGTCACAGCTATTGAAGGAGCCCAAGACATTTGTAACATGAAAGTGGATGAGCTTGTTGAATTACTTCAAACTCTAATGATGAAGAGGTTCAATGTGGCATGGAGACTGCTGGAGGAGTTTCTAATGCTATTTTGCTTCTTTGGAGACAATTCAAAAAGGTGCTGAAGAGAATAGATAGGAATCCAAGACCAAATGTAAAGAACATGTCATTCGACATCAGTAAGAACAGTGATTTTTAGAGAAAAGCAAGAACAAAGGAGAAGTCCAATCAAGGAAAAGGTATCCAGTGCCATGGATGTGAGGGTTTTGATCATATTAGATCATAATGTCCAACACTAATGATGAAGAGGTTCAATATGACATGGAGACTGATGAAGGAATTTCTAATTCTATTTTTCTTTTTGGGAGACAATTCAATAAGGTTATGAAGAGAATGGATAGGAACCAAAGACCAAATGTAAAGAATATGTCATTTGACATCAGTAAGAACAATGATTTTCAGAGAAAAGAAAGAAGAGAGGAGAAGTCCAATCAAGGAAAAGGTATTCAGTGTCATAGATGTGAGGGTTTTGGTTACATTAGATCAAAATGTCCCACTACCTCCAGAAACAAAAGAAGGACTTATCTGTTTCTTGGTATGATGATGATGATTATGAAGGTGAACCTAATGATGAAATTGCTAAGCATTTTACTACCTTCACTAGTAGATATGAATCTGATGAAGATTCCTGTGATGAGGATGTCTCTTATGAATAATTGGTTGTTTCCTACGAAGAGCTTTGTACCAGAAGTGAAGAGGTTTGTAAGACATGAGAAAAGCAGAAGAGAATCATAGCTCAACTGCATGCTGAAAAAGAGAAATTTTTATCTACTATCTCTTGTCTTCAAAATAAGGTAACTTTATTGACTTCTAAACTTGAAAACATGACCAAATCCATAAGAATGTTAAACAAATGGTCTGATATGTTAGATGAAATTCTTCAAATTGGGAAAGGGGCTGGAAACTTAATAGGTCTAGGTTTTAATTACCAATCTCTAAATAAACAAGGAAAAACCCATGTGACAAAATTTATTTCTTATGAAAGGAAGTATGAGCTCACAATGTCCGACCAAATGTTACAACATCCTGTCAGACATCAGGAAACTCAAACTAAAGCCAAGTTCTTGCCTTGGAAATGTCATTATTTTGGTAAATATGGTCATATTAAGCCTTTTGGTTACAAATTGTATGGTTATCCAAAACATCCAACACAACCTAGGGCTAATCATGTGATGATTAAAACTAGAAAGGATTGGAAACCTAAGGTTGTTGATACTAGTCTTATAGCCCATGCTTCTTTTAGAGCTTCATCTAAAGAAGACTGGTACTTTGACAGTGGATGTTCTAGACACGTGACAGGGGTTAATAAGTATTTAGTGGACATTAAAAGTCAATTTCACTAATGAGAAGAATGATGTTATGATGAAGGGAGTTAGGTCTAAAGACAATTGTTATGTGTGGGTACCACAAGAAACTACTTATTCTTCCACATGTTTAATGACCATGGAAGATGAAGTCAAGTTGTGGCACCAGAAACTTGCACATCTGAATCTCAAAGGTATGAGAAATATTATGTTTGAAGAAGGTATTAGAGGTCTACCAAAGCTCAAAATTAAGGAGGGTAAAGTCTGTGGTGATTTTCAAATTGGGAAGAAAACCAAGATGTCACACTCGAAGGTGCAACATTAGACTACTTCCAAAGTTCTAGAACTTCTTCTTATAGACTTAATAGGGTCGATGCAAGTTAAAAGTCTTGGTGGAAAGAGGTATGTCTATGTGGTTATTGATGATTTTTCAAGATTTACTTGGGTGAACTTTATGAAAGAAAATTAAGATAATTTTGAGGTTTTCAAAGACCTTTGTCGCTGCCTTTAAAGAGAGAAGGAAAGTGTGATTGTTAGAATCATAAGTGACCATGGCAAGGAATTTGAAAATTCCAAAATTTCTTATTTTTACTCTTATGAAGGTACTGGTTATGAATTTTCATCACCTATCACTCCTCAACAAAATAAAGTTGTAGAACGATATAATAGAACTTTACAAGAATTAGATAGAGTCATGATACATGCAAAAAATCTTTCTTATCATTTTTGGGCTGAAGTCATGAACACTGCATGTTATATTCACAATTGTGTCACTCTGAGAGCTAGTACATCATCTACACTCTATGAATTGTGGATAGGAAGGAAACCTACTGTTAAATACTTCCATGTTTTTGGGAGTAAATGTTACATCCTGGATGATCGAGAACAAAGGGAAAAAGATGGATCCCAAAAGCGATGAAGGGATATTTCTTGGTTACTCATCAAATAGTATAGCTTATATGGTCTTTAACTCCAAAACCAAAGTCATGATGGAATCCATTAATGTTGTGGTTGATGATTTGATCATTGAGAAAAAGGACTGATGTCAACAAAGATGTTGGATCATCATCTCAACAGGATGATACTCCAGAAAATGAGCCATACATTAAGTCCAACATTAAGCCAGTAAGTGTAGCGATAAAAAATGTAGCGGGGGTAAATCAGAGATCGAATTATTGATTAATTCGTCTCACCAAAAGCAAGAGTCGCCACCGCGCTTTATTGTTTCCAAGGGAAAAGGGGAAAGAGCGAAATAAAACCCTAAATATGCAATGTAAATAATACTTTTAAAAGTAATAAAAATACAAGGCGTTTTGAAAAGAGATCTATGGTTCGGGGGTTGGTTATACAATGGGAAGGTATTAGCACCCAATGTATCTATAGTATTCTATAGGAACCTTTTGAAAAAGCTGTTTATTAAAATTGTTCGTTTGATTGAAGAAAATAAATTGTTTTGGCCGAAAAAGAGGTACGGACGGGTTTTCGAAGATACGACGACCTAATGTCGAAGTTTTTGCTTAAAGGGTATAAGTTTTGAAAAGATTGAATATTTGAGGAAAAATTATCCTAAGTTTTAATGAAATGCTAATATTCGCGCGATTAGACTTGAGGACATGAAGTCGACAAATTTAATCGTTTTTTCCCTTGGATTTAAACGTAAACAGAATAATCCCGTAAACAGATAACTATGATAAATAAATGATATACAACAATTCAAATAAAAGACTAAGTGGTGTAAATATGCATTTTTATGATTAATGACAAGAAAATGTTTTAATGATTTTCATTTTTTACGCATTTTTAATATGGATAAAAGTAATGAGAATTAATTAAGGAAAACAAAAATATTTTTTAAGTTTTTTAAGTTTCCATTTTTTTAATATATTTTTAGAGTTCTATATAAGGCATTATTTTTAAAGAAATATTAAATAATCAAACTAAATGAATACCTAAAAGTTACTAACTTAAAACTAATTAAAAAAAAGGGAATATTTAAAATTACCTAATAAACCTAAAATTAAACTTAATAAACAAAAGGTAAAAATGATTAAAATGTTTTAATTAAATTATTTGACTAAGTTACCAATTAATTTAAACTAAGTTAGTAATATTTCTAAAAACTAAAAAAAGAATAAAATAAAAAAAGTGTATTAAAAAAAGCTAGAAGAACAAACATATATGGGCCAAGGGGGTCTGAGGGGCCCAAACCAAAACTGAAGACAGGGGGGGTGCAAAGGGGTTTTCGCTGGGCTTAGGCAGTTAAGTCCAAAATGCATTTCATAATTCTTGTCTTAGGGTTAACGCGTTTGGTAATTGGGATTAGGGTTAAGGTTTTTGGCAGAGCGGCACTCATTTGTACCGTCTTCTTCGTTCTCATCTCTCTTCGCCTTATGTCCTCGCCTTCTTCTTCAATGGCCGCCTCCGACCTGCCTTCACCCGAGCCACCAATGCTTCCTCCTCCCTCCTAGCGTTGCTCAACGATACAGTGAAGGTGATACTCTCGCTCTTTTCAATGCATTAGGTTTTTTATGATTTTGTTTGCATGTTATAATTTTCAATTTTCGATTCTGACTTCGTGTTCTTACATGATTATTATCGAGATATTAAAAAGGAAGAAGAGAAACAAGGTTACCTTTATGGAGGATGGAGGGAAGGCGTTATGGAGGCTCGTTGGCGGAGGGGGAAATACAATGAGGCTGTGAGCTTGGAGGTCCTGGTACTCTATACTCTTTATCTCCTTTGTTGCCTCGATGTATGCTTTTTCTTCTTCTTTCTGCTACTGTATGTTGGGTTGTTGCCTGGATTATCTTTTCCTTCTTCTGCCTTTACTACTGTATGCTTCGCTTATGGCCAATGATGAACATGTTGAGGCCTTCGTATGCTTGGGTTTGGTTTTTGAGCGTGTATGGTTTAGGCCATTACAAGTTGCACTAGTTTTTGATCGTGATATAGTAAGTTTTGGGGGCTTGATGGTTTAGGCCATTACAAGTTGTACTGGTTTTGATACTTGAAAGGGTTTTGGTTCTACTGGTTTAGGCCAATGTTGTGTTTAACAGGTTATTGGTTTTATGCAGTAGGTGTTGATACAGGTTGTATTGGTTTTGATACTTGAACTGGTTTTGGTTCTACTAGTTTCGGTTAGGCTGGACAACAGGTTATGGTTTTAGGTTCTGATATGGTTTACGCAGTGGGCTATGGTTTTGATTTATGTTGTAGTTTTTTGGTTTGATGTTTGATGGTGGTGGAGGGTTTTTATAATGGTTATGTATGGTACTGGTTTTCTGTATTATGCAGTAGGAATGGTTTTTGAAATGGTTTTAAGGTTGATGGAAATTTTGTTTATGCTTAGAGAAAAATGGCTTTGTGTCTTTGTTTTACAGTTTGAGTGTGGAAGGCTTGTGCAGGCTCTCAACTCTCTTTCTCTCTTGAAGGGGTTTTGTGTTATGTTACAGTTTTGCTTGGCATCTCCTCTTTATGCCACAGGTTTTGAATATTTAACTATATTTCCTTGGCCTCTGCACAATACTGCTTCATATGGTTTGTTTGTATTCCTTTCTTATGCTCCTTTTTCTACTGAGTTACTGCTGTAGCTTTGTTTTATAACTCCTTCTGCCTAAACCAAAACCTGTAAAACCATCTTTCTATCTCTCTTCTCTCTCTTAAGTACATTTGATGCATTAAGATGATGTACTGTACTGTATTCTAAAATTGCATAGGCTGGAACATGATGTAAAAGGAAATATACTTGCTTGCAAAATGGTTTTTAGACTGCACATTTTCTTTTGACTTGCAATGGCACAGTAGGAGCCTTATTGTATTGGACTCTTCCTATGTGCATGGCAAGGTTTACGTTGGCTTTTGTTTGGAATCTTGCATATGCTGTTGATTTTGTATGTTGTGTATATTTTTGAAATATGCATTTTTGACAAAAGAAATTATGCATATTTGAAATATGCAGTTGGCCCTTTTTTAAAATGCAATTGATTTTAATTATGCAGTTTTGAAAAATAGAAATGAATTTGTGCATGTTTTAAATTGTGCATTCATTTATGAAAATAAAAATTCCTCCCTTTTTGTGAACCGGGAGAAATCCCGTGATTTGCAAAAAAGGGTAAACTGATTCCAGCCGTTGCTTTTAATGATGAACACTAAAATAATTTTCTGCTTTTAATCATTTATTTATTTCTAACTTTTCTTTTAATTGTTTTTGCAGGTAAAATTAAATGAGCAGACAAAAGCATTGGATAGAAGATTTAGAATTAGAATCTTAGAAAAATAGTTCTATTTTACTTTAAGCTTTTATGTAATTTGTTATTATAAATATTTTGTAAATAATACAATATTTAAATAACAATTGTAATAAAATAGAATAAAGTGAAATAAAATTCTATTATTTCCCAGTCAATTCTTTTTCTTTCCAATTATTTATTTATCGTTTATAATTTTTTAAATTGTATAATAATTGAAAATCAATTTCAATCACTTAAATTCAGAATAATAAACGAATAAATAAACATCATTGATCAATTAATAATTTCAATTATTTAATCCGTTATTCATAATTTTCTAAATTATAATAATTAAAAATAGAATTTCAATTATTTAACTTAGAATGATAAATAATTAAATAACCATTAGTGACCAATTAATGAACTTCTTTTCAAATATTTATTATATTATTCATAAATCTTTAAATTATGTAATAACTAAAAATAAATTCCAATTATTTAAATTTAAGATAATAAATAATAAATAAACAATGTCTGAACGATTAATATGCCTCTTTTCAAATATTTATTTTATTATTTATAGATCTTTGAATTATATAATAACTGAAAATAAATTCCAATTATTTAAATTTAAGATGATAAATAATTAATAAACATCATTTAAGTCTTGATCAGTTAATAAATTTAGCGTTCAAAAATAAACAGCTCTCGACTCGAAAAAGTTATGAATTTTTAAAAATCAAAAGATCAAAACACTTGCAATGTAATGATGCAGATGGGAGATGGTATCTTAGGTCAAAATTTGGGGTACAACAGTAAGTACTAAACCATATAATCCTTAAGCCAAAATCGGTCTCTCTATTAGAATTCAGAAAAATCATCCAAAGGAACTTATTATTGGAAATCTTGATGAAGGGATCATCACTAGATCCAGAGATGTGATATCCAATTCTTGTGTTGTCTACAAATTTGAACCTAAAAATGTGAATGAGGCCTTGACTGATGAATTATGGATCAGTGATATGCAATAAGAACTAGGCGAATTCAAAAGGAATGGAGTGTGGGACCTAGTACCCAGGCTTGAAGGAATGCATGTTATTGGCACAAAATGGATTTACAAGAACAAATCTGATGAAAAGGGAATTGTGACTAGGAACAAGGATATGCTTGTAGCTCAAGGATATACCCAAATTGAAGGAGTTGATTTTGATGAAGTTTTTGCTCCTGTTGCCCATCTTGAATCCATAATATTGCTCTTAGGAGTGGCGTGCATGATAAAATTCAAGTTATTTCAAATGGATATGAAAAGTGCCTTATTGAATGGGTACTTAAATTAAGAAGTATATGTGAACAACCTATGGGGTTCAAAGATCCTAGTTTTCCAGATCATGTTTACAAACTAACGAAAGCTCTATACGGATTGAATCAAGCACCTAGAGCTTGGTTTGCAAGGTTAACTGAGTTTCTTGTCAAAATGGCTACATGAAAGGGGGAATTGAGAATACCTTATTTATTATAGAAGATCATGGTAAACTCATGATAGCTCAAATATATATTGATGACATTGTGTTTGGAGGGATGTTGAACCAGATGGTCTAATATTTTTCAAGCAAATGTAATATGAATTTGAGATGAGTCTTGTCGGTGAATTAACATATTTTCTTGGTCATCGAGGTAAATAAATGGATGATATTATCTTCATCTCTCAAAGATAGTATGCTAAGAATATAATGAAGAAGTTTGGCCTAGAAAGTGCTAGTCACAAAAGGACACCTGCAGAAACACACTTGAAATTAACTAAGGATGAAAAAGGTGTTGGTGTGGATCAAAGTTTGTATTGGAGTATGATTGGTAGTCTTTTGTATCTTACAGCTAGCAAACCAAACATCACTTTTGTTGTAGGAGTATGTGCTAGATATCAGACTGAGCCTAAAATTAGTCACATTTCTCAAGTGAAGAGGATATTAAAATACATCGATGGGACTAGTGAGTATGTGTTTACCGTGAAATTTATTAAACAACCGCTAGTCTTCCAAATTCTAATGACTCTGTTTACTTGCAGGATCGACTAGATTGATCCTAGGACTATAGCGTCTATTTGTTAATTATTTTATAGGTCTTGTCTGGATATTGGTATTTTTATTGTAAAAGTACGTTTAAATGTAAATGGTAAAGAGAAAATAAAAGATAACGAAAGTAAATGTCAAAAAAGGTAAAGATTTTGAATGAAAAGTATAAATGATAGGTTTCAAATGAAAAGCATAAAGGAATGATAAATGACTTTAGAAATGTAAAGATTGCATTCACAGATAAAAGTGGTGTTCCAAACGTACGTTCTCATAACTCGTTTCGCGATTGACTTTGATACTTTGAGTGAATAGATTAATTTGTACAACAATTGAACACACATAAATCTAAACTAAAGACTCCTATTTATACTAATTCTAAACGAACGGTCTCCTCATCAGAAGATGACACGTTTTTTCTTGTATGCATTTGATCCTTCAAAGGCTTACACGCGTCTCTTTTCAAAAGGAACAAGCAAGCGCCAAAATTCAAATGTTCAGCCTTACTTCAAATCTCTCCGTCGAACCCGCCACAAATGTCTTTCGAACATGAGACCGTCTTATTTTAACGAAAGTATGGTCTAACAAACCATCATATGCCTTCGTCGAAGCATCTTTTTAAAACTCTTGATTTTTCTTCGAAGAAACCTTGATATTTTCATGAAACCTTGAGCGTCGAATTTTTCAGCTAACAAATTTCCCCCCAAAAAAGTCTTTTTTAATCACAATGAGAAAGGGCATTTTTTGAAATATTTTTGATGCATCAGCAATTACTGCTGTGACGTCATGGTCATGATGACCACTTTCTGAAATGTCTCACATGCCACACTAACTTGGGTACATCTCCCACAATAAAATCTAAAACATTTCTATTTCTTCTTATAAATACCAACATCAACCATTTCAAAAAAATTTCCAGTTTCTGAAACTTCAAACTTACACTCTTAATCTTTTCTTCTACAATCTTCACAACTTCTTCATCTCCCGAACTTCCATCTTTAAAAATGGCACCTAAAGCTAAAACATCTAAGAAACAATTAAATAAATTGTCATTCTAATTACCAAGATATAAACTCCACTTCTAGTAGGAAGTCAGAAATACATCCCAGAACCTCCTCTTCTTGAGGAAAAATGCAGGATTTACGAATCTCATGTAATTATTACTTTAACAATTTCTGCAGAAACACATGCATTCATGGGTCCCTTGCCTTACCCTAATATAGATGCTAAAAAACTTAAGGATTGCTTCCCCGTTTACCATCACACAAAACCTTTAGCTAGTAACAAAAGCCTGATGACAAAGGTAATAAAAAACTCAAAATCCTGAAATTTATAGAGAACTAAGCGAAGTCTTCGACTGATGCTTCGAAAGTAGAGGATAAAATCAATCTCGACTATATGAGCAATGTTATTAAAGTGTTTTGATCTTGTCCTCTAATGAAAGATCCTGAATCTTATCTTTCTTGGCTTGTTAAAGTCGAAAATCAAAAAAGTGATTTCTGGAAAGACTTAGAGATTTACAACATGATCCAACTGTCGAAATATGGTCCTGGGTATAGTCAAAGCATGCTAGTAGCTTCACTATATTTTTGGGATTCTACCCACAACACTTTCCATTTCCCTTGTGGAATGATGACCACAACCTTATTCAACATTGTTGCCATCACTGGTCTTCGACCAATTGGGGAAACCATCGACCCCTATGAACTTTATTAAGACACTATTGACTTCATCAAGGGTAAGCCAACTTTCACACAGTACATAGCTGACCATCATGACAAAACCTCTGAGAAAGTGTCTAAAGAAGAACATATTGCCTTCTTTGCACTATGGTTGTCACGCCACATCTTCTATTCAAGCTCTCTTCAAGTAGCCAAGAGGTATCTCATCATGACGAACCAAATTCATGTTGGGCATAAATTGTTTTTGAGCCAAATTATTCTAGGTTCCATTTATGAATCGTTAGGAGAATGAGTCGATATCCTAAGGAATTACCAACCAGGAAACAACATCTTGTTTGCTGGTCCACTCCGGCTACTTCAACTATGGCTGAATGCAACCTTTGAACCCCCGCTTTCAACAAGAAATCTTGTCAACGAAGAAGCTTACGCAATAAAGACTAGGAGGGTCAAAGGGACAATATTAGTCCGACTAACTCCAAGTGATGTAGGTACAATCTTACGAGATACTTTTACTGGGTTCATTCTAATGTTCTACAAGCGTCATAATTTCAACCCTTTGATGGCTCCCTTTGCTCCACAGATGCGTGGTCCTGAATGGTTTACCCACGAATTTCC
The DNA here is from genome assembly GCA_948472305.1 of Vicia faba. Classification (NCBI taxonomy): domain Eukaryota; kingdom Viridiplantae; phylum Streptophyta; class Magnoliopsida; order Fabales; family Fabaceae; genus Vicia; species Vicia faba. The sequence continues at coordinate 171,171,125 of OX451739.1, read as the reverse complement.
TGCCCCTTCGAAGAACCAAGAAGCTGAATCTATAGCCATTTGGGAAGCTTTCCTTACCCCTGCATTATTGTCCACTAGGTTAAGATCTTTAAAGAACTAGATTGTTTTGGTTATCTATCAACCTAACTTGGTTTTCCGCCAATTTGGCCTCATTCAACCAGTTCCTAAACCAATTTATGAAAAGAAAGGCGCTCTCTGCCTCCATAGCCAATGGTACTCTGAACCTGATTGTACAAAACAACTTACTCATTATGCCAATCTCACTACATTTCTCCCTATTTCATTTTGACCAATAACCATATGCACACAAGAGTATGACACTTGGTGGAGAGAATATTACACCAAAGCAATCTTCGATGTAACATATTTTTCTCAACATCTAACTCGTGATTTCAATTCCATACAGGAGCGTTCCAAGAAAGGTAAAACTACTCACATAAAAGAGATAAAATCATTGCAAAAGTACTTTGAAACTATGTACATACCATATGATCTTAGTTAAACCATTCGTGAAACGGCTGTTATTTTAAAAGAAAAGTTCACAAAGAAAATCCCTTCTTTAAAAATTCCTTTGTGCGTAAAGCCCGAAAATAGGTATGAGTTAGCTTTTAAACCCCAACCACCTAAATTCCCACCATTTCCAAGTTATAATTTTGGTTTGGTGTTCAGACCCTCATTCCCAAAATGGTTCGTCTGTGGGTCTTTTATGAAAATCCTTCAACAAGATTCTAAAAATTTATCTGAATGAGTGGTTCCGACTAAGCATACTCTGGACAGTTTCAAAGGCCATCTTCACATTATTATGAAACATGTCCTAATACTCTCTCCCATGGGTGAATGTGTGAAATGGAAAGCTCCCTCGATTATTTATTTCAAAAAATTTCACCTAATTCATTTTAAACCATTCGTTACTCTTTTCTTGTAGTCGTTGAGAAGAAACTAAGTATCAAAGAGAAAGTCGCAGATACAGATGCCAAGAAAGTTGTTACTGCTGCTTCCTCGAAGAAAGATGTTCAGGTCGAAGAACCTATCTTGTCGAAGGTAACACCAAAGGTACTTTTCAAACATTTCTAAATTTCATCATCTAGTTTCATTGATCTTCTTTTTTGCTAACATCCTTCGTTGTATTGCAGACCACTAGAAAACCTCCACCAACACCAAGGAAGCGAAAAATAAGTGCACCCCCTCCAGTTCTACTCGAATCAGATCTTGAAGATCATTCACATGATACCACAAAGCCAACTAAGAAGAATAATAAATAAAAAATTAATGACTTCATCCCTGAGAAAAAACCTGATGCGTCCAAACCAGCAAAGTCTAGCACTCATAGAGCTTTAAACATCGATCCTAAACCAGTTGGGTCTACTCCTGAACAGGAAGAAAGTGATAATTCTAGCCCTGGGGATGGAGGAATTAAGGTACTTCGTCTTTACTTTTACTTTACATTCGTCATATCTTATTATTTTCATTTGATATGGATTTATTTTTTCGCGAGGTGATCAAATTGCTATTGTAGCTTCCATTATCAAATATTATATCCTCGTGAGCAGTGGTTCTCCTTCTGTTCACCTTAATTCTCAGAAAGGATCTAACAGCGACGTCAACCTTCTCGATGAAGTTAAGCAAAAAGAACCATCCCCTGCTTCTCATCAATCAACTTAATCAACTAATGCTTCAAGCGAAAGCGAAAATGAAGAGCATGTTGAAATGGATATTCAAGTCACTAATGATCAAGGTCAAGAAAAACCAAAAATATCTTCGCCCATAATTCCTTAATAGGAAGATACTCAAATGGTCGAAGAGGATGAACATTTATCCAATCTTAACACAGAAGTTCAAACTGAAAAAGAGACTAAAAAAGAAGAGTCTCAACCAAACATTGTTGGCGATCAACCTTTCGGGACCATCGAAAATTTCAAAGCCCCCTTGACTACTACCATAACTGCCCTTTCTCAAGAAGCATTGGATGATCTAAAGGCCAACAATCCCGATGGATATCTTAAGGCAATCATAAATGCAAGGGCCAACTCTTCTGATAAAGGCATAAATTCTTCGACTACTTCTGGAATCCAGTCATCTGCACCAACTGTCGATCATCTCCTTTGACAAATTAAGGAGAAAGCCTTTGATGTTAATCTACTTGAAATATTGGAAAATAATACTCATGCTTGTTACAATATTAAGGATTTGGTGAAATAAGTAGATATCTTGACAATTTCTCCAGAGGCTGCAAACATCATTGTTGACCTTGGATTTCTTCTAGATCAATTCACTGCAAATCTTATGCATAAGCAAGAAGTTTCAAACAAGATTGGAAGTAAATTGGAAACCTGAGTAGCAGAATGGGATGTGGCCACAGAATCCAACAAAAAAGTTGAGGAGTTGGAGAAATATATTTCATAGAACAAGAAGGAATTCGAAGATTGGGCTGCCAACATATTCTCTTGGGAAGAGCAAATAAGAGTGTTTCAAGAAAATATTCAAAGAGCCAAAGCTCACCAAGAGGAAATCAAAATTCTTGATCGAAAAATCTTGATGAGGAGATCAAGGTGGGGGTGCATCTTGTCGATAAGGCACAAAGACTGGGGCTCGAACTTGAATCCCTCACTTTAAACTGGTCCATGATCGAACGACATCTATTAGTGTCATCTGGGAAGTACAAATGAATGAAGGCCTCTCTTCCTGCTGACTTTGATAATTAGCAGCATGTTATGACACTTTTAACTTCTCTTATAATGTTGATGTCCTTTGAGAATTTGTAACGAACATCTAATCCATTTTGGCAATCTTTGTATTACCATGTTTGGATTTTTAATTATCATTTTGATTATTCTACTGAGATCTCAACTCTCTGAAGTATACATTTATATTTTTAAAATACTCACCATTTACTCTCAGAAGTCTTTTATCGTCTGCTAACTCTTCAATCTCGTAGGCATTGTTCAAAAATGCTTAGATAACTTGGAATGAACCTTCCCAATTTGGGGACCATTTACCCAATGTTCTATCTTTTTGATCCATGGGTAGGATTACTTTCCACACCAAGTCTCCAATCAAAAACACTTTGAATTTTAGTTTTTTATTATACACCTTCTGCACCCTCTTCTTTTATCTCCTTAACAATTCTAACAAATTCAATCATTCTTCGTCTAGATTAACTAGTTCGTCTAACATCATGTTCTAATAGGACTCTGATAAAATCTCATATTGTCTCTATATTCTGGTTTATTTGGGACATATTTCGACTGGCAAAATTGTGTCATGCCCATAAGTCAGTCGAAAGGGCATAGCATTGGTAGCTTATTTGGGAGATGTTTTATAAGCCCAAAGAACTTGATCTATGGTCTTATGCCAATTCTTTGTGAAATTTATCTGGTACAAATGACACATGTTAATACTAATGTTCCAACATCAGAATAATGTCACTACAGATCTTACAACATCTATTGACAGACTGAACAAATATATCAAGTTATAACAGACACTAAAACTTAAACTGCAGAATGATAAATAACACATAAAGTTATTAACCCAGTTTGGTGCAACATCACCTACTCTAAGAGATACCAGACCATGAAGGAAGTCCATTATTAGCAATATTAGTTCAAAGCCTAAACAGTTCCAGTTTACAGCTTCTCGCCTAATCCCTACCCAATGTAACTTCTACCCAAGAATCTCCTAAATATGAGAAATCACCATCTCACTTCCTAAATCACTTCATTGATATCTAAAAGTCCTAATCCTATTGACTGTATCAAGAATAACTCAACCAGAAGATCATACTTCCATTATAAAAAGAAAACTTAGTCGAGACTCTTGACTAAGAACAATACTTAGATTTGCTTAAAAGCTTCATCCAAGAATAATAATCAACTTATTTCCTAAAGGCTTCTGAGTGAGAACATAATGCCGACCACAAGTATCAAAAGATACAAGGATGACTTACACCACACAATACATAAGATACTCTCAAAACCTAAGACTATTTTTCCTTCCCCTAATTTTACAATGTTGAAATTTCTAACTACATTAGGTTATGTATTCTCTTTAAATACACCTCTACAGTCCATGGGCTTTAAATACTGGGTCCAAAACTTTCTTGATCCATAAGTTGAGTGATGCACCAACTGTGCAGTAGAAACTCCTTAAATCTTGGAACAAATAATACAAAGTTTCCTAAATTATTTCAAGACCCAATTTAGTAACTAATGTACAACTAGAGATATAAAACATGTTCTAGATAACATCTTCTTGACCTGCAAAATTTACTGAGATATATCCAAAAGGAATATCACAGAATCAAATAAAATATGTCAATATTTAAGACAACAACGCCTGTTCTACTAGACCAAGATGTCATAACATCTACTTTGACATCTGGCTGGAAAACTCATAACAATAAAACTGTTATGACAATTGATAAAATGTTGCACCATCTTAACCAACATCAGTTTAGAACCATGTTTTAGCAAAATTATTCCAACCTCAAAACCTTGGAACTAACAACCCCCCTTTGGAAAATTTTGGCTGAAACAACCAAAAGTCTAAATACATTTGGAGAGAGGAATAACACCACACAGGAATAGAACAATAGAGGAATAAAACCACAAACCAAACTGCACAAAATATGTATCAAAGATACAACAATTACAAAAACACAATCTACATGCTAAACATGTAAACTTTGTGCATGAGGAAGAAGATGGATATTACTCTCCCTCAAACACAGAACCAGTTCTTGTCACAAAGAGACAAATCCCCCTCCCAAGAACACAACACATTAGAAGCACATGCAGAAGAATCAACACACATAACTCATAGCACAAGATACAAAATGCTCATAACTCAGAACATAAGACACAAAAGAGAGGATGTTAGAACATCCTATAAAACATCATACAAACAACTACAATAAAAGTAGCAGACACAGAAACAAGAGAGACTCAAGACACACATGACAAACAATCATGCTCCCCCTAAAGTGTTGCATAAAGAAAACAACACTTGACTAGACTCAATGACACTTTTCTCCCAATTTTTAGCCTAAAATTGACAAAAATATAGTGAAAAGAAACAGACACGCGAATGTGATCGGTGGGAATAGAACTGACTGTTTTGGAATGCTGGTTTGCGTTTGCGTTTGTTTTCGCAAAATGTCGCGGTAAGCAAGAGTCGCCACCGTCTTTTATTTTATCCAATAAGGAAAGGACAAAAGCACAGAAAAATTCTTTTTTGAGATATTTCTCGGGTTCGGGAGGTAGATTATAGAAAGGGAAGGTGTTATCACCCTTTCTATCAGTGGTTATCCACAGGCTCTTAGGTACTTGCTCATTGTGTTTTCAAAAGTTTGCTTTTCTTTGTGTTTTTGAGTTTGAAAAGAGTTTTTGTTTTGAAAGGGGTGTAAGTGCGAAAAGTTTTGTTTTGTTTTAAAAAGGAGCAAGTACTTCATCTACCTACTCAAAAAGGAATTAAACTGTGCAAATATCCCTTAGACAGTGCTATCCCACTATTTAGGAGTAGGTAGCATCGTCGTTGGAGTTTTCGGGTCAATTCGATTAAGGGACGTGTGGTCACTAAAGCAACATTAGGACGCCTTAGCGATAACCCTAATGTCTTAGATCATTTTTCCGAGGCAACTGTTTCGAGGCAACTATGATCTTTGGACAAGAGGGAGACCTCTAAAACTTCATATACTCAATGACCACGTTCAAGGCAACCAAGTGAGGCGTACCCTAAGAGTGGCATGTGCGAGTGGGTTATTTCGGTTAATTTTTATCTGTACATGTCATGGGTGAGCTACCGTTGATTTTAAGTTAAAGATTGATCTTGTCATGCATTGCCTATTTATCAAACATCTAACAGTTAATATTATGCGAAAATTAAATTGTGGGAAATTAAATCTAAGCTATTACAAGGCATCGAGTATTTACATCGCCAAAGACAAACCCTTTAATTTAAATTACGGAAAAATAAAAGAAAGCGATAAATAAATAAAGTCCTGATTTAAAAACTATTACATTCCCGAAGTAATTACATTATTGGATAAAAATAATACGCGTGTGAGAAAATTAAATCGGAGCATTTTTAGGGTTTTGACCCTTTTTTATTAAAGAAAACATTCTTTGTTATTTTTTGAGTTAAAAATTAAGTCTAAGTTAATAATTGAATTAATTAATTAAATGAAAATATTTTTGGGTTTTATTTATAATTAAGGAAATAAAATAAAATGATTAAAAAGGTTAAAACCTAATATTCTAGTTAATTTTAATTTATTGCAAAAAATTGTTAAAATTATACCTAATTAAAAACTAAATAAATTGATTATTGTTTATTTACAAAAAATAAAATAATGAAATTAATAAAAATATTATTTTTTAGGTTTTCTGATTTTATGAGAAAAATTAATGGGTTAGTAATTAATTAAAATAATAATAATAAAACAATAAATAAAATAGGAAAATAATGAAAGAAAAATAAAAAAAGAGCAAACTCAGGGGGTTTGGGCCCAATTTTGGAGGTGTGACTTGCAATTTCCAGGCCCATTTTCATCCAGCCTTGTTTGACCGTTGTGATTCCATAGGCGCATGTTGACCAGGGTTCATGGTGAACCTTCAATCTGGATCATTGGATTTGCCTTGTGGGCCACTTGGCATTTGAGATCTGGAGGCATATGATAATCCACGCTTGCTGAGTCACATGGAATAACCTGAAACAAAATTGTAACAAAGTTTTGGGGGACCTGGGATTCGAACCCAGGTCCCAATGGTATCATGCACTAACGCCTTGCCAGCTGAGCCATTGGTTCTTTTTGTTAATGGGATAATCAATAAATATTATATGGACAAGTCAATTAATTATGCTGGAAATAAAAAAAACGCGCAATTTGTTTGAATTGTCCAATGAAGCTAGGACACGTCTTCGTCTTCTTCAACGAAGACTGGTTCGTTTACCTGCGGATTTTATTCCACAACTAAATCCATGGCATCATCCCATCATGAGATACATGCCATATAAACACCAATGGAGACCATCACTGCATTCGTCTCTCTCCCCTGATCATCCCTATACCCATCATTAGTCTCAATTTATCCTGCATCAAAAATGCCTAAAAAGCAAGAACAAGAACCCTAGCTTTGGATACAAGGTTATAAGCCACGAAAACAAAATTAAATATTACAGAATCATTGGAAATTGAATGGCAAGTATGAATATACAAGAAAATAGGCAAAAAGATGCAAGAATGATGAGTTACATTTTCATGTACAGGGATTGGTTCATAGACACTTATAGCGAGTTTAAGGCAATGAGAAGGCTTGGTTTTGATTGGTATCACTTCAGGGGATTGCCATCAAGGGATTAGTGTCAAGCTTTTACTTTGAATCGAGCTCTAAGGTGGATTTCAGATTCCAAGTTTTCAAGCTTTTTTTCAAAGTTTGTTTTGCCGTTTCTGCAGTTCTTTTGGCGTGTTCTTGATCTGCCTCACTTATGTATACATAAGGGAATCAATTTAGGTTAAAATTTGAGCCTTAATCCATGAATATTGAATATTGGAGATTTGATTTTGATCACCATTATCAAGTTTCCAAAAATGGCTCAAATCAAATATTTTGTGCACCATAAGGCATGATTCGGATTTGGTTTGGTGTATCTTGATAATGAAGACCTATAATGACCACAAGAATCTCATTACATCAATTTTTAGATTTTATTTGATTTAATATTGATTTAAAATGAATTAAATCAATAAAAATTAAATAAAATAGAAAAATAAATGAATGGCCATGAAATTAAAGATGGGACACGTGTGTGGCATGACAAGACCATATCAAGTGGAAAAAAGTGGGCCCTTTTGTCAAAAATTGGAGTTTTGAGGATAATTGACTTTTGGTCATTTTGGAAAAATGCCCAACTTCAACAATGCATAACTTCTTCAATTTTGAACTTTTGGAGGTGTTCTTGGACTTTTTAGAAACCTTGAGATGTCCTCTAACCTACCTTTTTGGTCTCATCGCATTTTGATCTTCCATGCTCAAGTTATAACCTTTGGCAAAAAAGGTGTTTTTGTTGACTTTCAAAAATGACCTATAATGTCCAAATTTGTAACTTTTTGTGAGAGCATTTCTTGGTCTTGGGGTGTGATTATGGATTGTAGGAAATTGCATCCTCTTCAAAATGAGATTTGGATGGGTCATTTCTGATAAAGTATGAGAAAGTTATGCTTGGTCAAAGTTGAGTTGACTTTTCCTACAAAACCCTAATTTAACAACTTTTGAATCTTGATGAATCTTGAGCAATCCTTGATGAATCATGATCAAAACTTGATCAAATGATGAATTATCCTTCAAAATGAGAATGATGACAAAAAATCTTGAGGTTTGACTGTATTTAGGTCACAATTGACTTTTGCCCTAACACAGTCGATTTTTGGACTTCTTGAGCAATTGACTGACCAAACTTCCTCTGCAAGGCTTGAAATTTGACAGGGATGAACTTAAGAACATATTATGACATTGGGAAACACTTGAGGTCATTTGGATGTGAGGACCTTGATGCAACACAAAACCCTAATTTTGAATTGACTGCCTTAGGAGGTGATTTGACTGTCCAACTCTTGAGCCATCTTGAACAATCTTGGAGATGATTCTTGACATGTCTTGAGAATTATGGGAGGGCAAATTTTGGGGTACAACAACGAAAAATCAATAGAAGCCAGAATAATTCAAGATAAACAATGGAAGACTCAAAAATTGACTCAAAACAAACATACCAAGGACAAAAAACAAACAGACCTTGTGCTTGATACAAGACCGATTGCTTCAAGCTAACTTAAAAGAAACAACAAAAAACAGAAAGAACAGACTAGGACTCACCCAAAGAGACACAAGCTAAGGGTAGAAGAAAAAAAAGACTCAATTAACAGAAGAAAGAAAAAAAGAAAGAAAAAAAAAACCCTTTTTTATATATAAACAGATAGTATTTAACAGTTATCCTACACAATCACCTAAATTAATGAAATTGACTTAATCTTCATCAGCCTCCAAGTTTTAATCATGTATATGCACACAGTTCTTCTTTAGGGACTTCACCTTGATTCTAGGTGTTTTCCCTGTTCTGGATGTTCCATTAGATGCTATAACATATGTTACTGTAACAAACTCTACTTTCTTTGAACCATAACCTATTTCCTTCCTAGTTTTTAACAAAAGAGTCTATGTTCCATTAGATGCTATAACATATGTTACTGTAACAAACTCTACTTTCTTTGAACCATAACCTATTTCCTTCCTAGTTTTTAACAAAAGAGTCTTATTTGCATTAGCAACTTTGAATGATTTTGCTCATGTTGAAATGCAGCTTGTGGGGATGGTGACATAGTAAGGCCTTTAAATAAAAGGAAAGTTACCTAGATTGTAATGACACCTTGCTTGTAACAAAACTTCAATCAATGAAAGCATTTTTGGAAGAAAATAGGATCACTATTAGTAATAGTGAACCACTCACCATAGGAGAGATACACGTTAATGTTCAGCTTTATCTCTTTCCAAGCTTTTACTACTTAAAAACTGTTACAACATTTGAAATGAAATTTTCATGCCATTGAAAATGATTCTTCTGAGATTACATATTCCACTAGGTGAAATAATATAGTTGACAGACCATCCAAAATAGATACTACTATAGTTCTTCCGTAATCAAATTCCAAAATTACCCATCATATTCTCAATGTAACTTGCACCCCAAGTTATGATGAAAATACTTTCTAACGCTTCTTAGCAATACCAAGTTAAGTGTCAATATGAGCTTATAGTCAGACCCCTGATACACAGATGACAAAACCAATGACTTTGTTTTGCAAGTAGAATAAAATCCTTATACCTTGATTGCAGTAGCATATCATACTATAATGTCATAACATTCCATTTGAAATTACATTATTTTAGTGATCGACCCTATTGAAATTTATCTCCCTTCAACAATGTACCTAATCTTAAGGATATACCAGGATTCAATTAATTCTAATCCAAGTGATTAGAATATCCTCTAACAATACAATCTTTTTCAGACTTGGCCAATAGCCTTTTACTTCAAGATTGGTCAACATCACATATTTGACCTTTGGGACAGCTGATGATCACAAACTAAAATAAACTCCAAATAATAAACTCCTTCTTAAACACTTCGTTTTCTTGATAACCTTCTTATTTAGTGTCTCATAGCCTTTTAGAATCTTCCATAATCTTTAGAGTATAAAACTGCTGAAATGATGTTCCAACATCTGATTGAACATCAGTTCCTTTCTCAATGAACATCACCGGTTCTGGTCCTGATAACATCACTAAAAGTACTTCTCTCAATAGATTAACTCAGAAACATACCTTGTTCTCATTCAATAAAAAGATAAGAACCTTTGAATACTTCACAAATAACTGATTTACTATGCTTATAAATCACAAAATAAAATCATCTAAGTGTATCTACCCTCTAGGATACCCACCTTGCATTAGACTAAACAACCACATAACATGTTCTAGAATTTATGCAATTGTCTGATGTTGCACCTTCTAGTGTGACATCTTAACTTCTTCATTATTGAACACCAAGTAAAAGGATAATCAATTAATTACTTATGGGTTACACAAATAGCAATTGCTTTTAAATCCTCAAAGAACTCCAATCATCTCATTAGAGACACAACATTCTCCCTTGATGACATATACCTTCAGACCTTGATCACACAGTAGTCAATAGTCCTTTAGTAAGAAGACCACTTAACAAAACCTAGATCCTTCATCCTGCATTCTTTAGACACCCAATGTCCTTAAACTTCCCTTTTAGCATCAACTACAAAGTAATAGTTGATTAGAATGATACTTAAACAAACCACCAGGAACACTTTTACTGCAATTAATTATCTGGAATAGTAAGTGTCAAAATACCAATCATCTTAGTTGGAGATCTAGAAAGGTATTAAAGACAAGGCAATTATCACCTTCCCTCAATATTAACCAATGCTTGGTTAAACAATACTGATCTTGACCTTTAAGAAAGTAACTAAAACTGTTAAGAACAACTTTTCATTGAAGAGATATCTTCAGTGCAAGTATAACCCTTAAGCATGAGTAATCTGACGTCTAGCACAATGTTAAGACATTAAGGTTTCCATCCTTGACTCAACTTTCCTTTTGATAAAAACAGCCTTTTGTCACTTGAGTTTTCTCTTTCATAATAATAACTTGAAAACCCAATCCCTTCTAGCCTTCCGATCATCTTTCCTCTAGAAGAAACATCATAACTGTTATGAACATATCCTTATATACTTGATCAAGATACCAATTTTTAGGAATAATGAAGTTACCTCACCTTGTAAATCATAGATGGTAGAAAATCCTTCATTCTCTTAAGACATAAGATCATAAATAAATCACCTCCTATTTTCTTCATGGTTGATAATCCTTTTTATTCTAGATACACGTATCTTTGAATAAAAATATCCAGCATATCACAAGATAATTCTTTAATTCATAAATCTTCATAAGAAATCCATCTTCCAGTCAAAACAAAAATAGAAAAACCTATACAGTTGTTCTTGAGATAAGTAGGGAATTCTGCTCCACAAAGATCCAAGGTCTTCACACTCCTATGAATGCTTTAGACATTGATCTATATACACATTCAAACTTTTCCTTTAGCATCACAGACATGTTGAAGTCACCACAGATGCTATGACATGTTGTCACGACATATTGTCTAATATCTTCAAGACTTGGTCGGATTGCCTTCCAGGGAACACTATAGTAGTAAGAAACCATTCATTAGTAAACTAAAAATAAGCTTCAACAGAGTTGGAAACACAAGTCATACTCTTGTTCTTCTTCAATAGATGTAACTTCCATGTCAAATCTCTTAAATAGAGACCTGAGTATCTTCTTTTTGACCGACCTTTCTTCTGATCTCTTTTCTCCCAAAACACTAAGATGTGCCTTTATGAGTGAACTTAAGAATTTCCCAAGTATCTTTGGCCATAAATGACAATGAGTCTAAAAAAGAAACTTATCAATTCCATTGATTATGGTATTGACGACTTCAAGGTTACATAGACAAAACTCATGCTCTACTCTTCAATCTCTTTAGTACCAGGAATCTCCTATCATGACAATTCTTCAAAAATGGATGTCCATTGACAACCAGAATACAATCATTCCAGTCTTGCTTAAGGAACGGTAGTACCAAAAAAATTACTCCCTAAAGCTCACTCAATAGACCAGGGTGTCTGCTCTGATACAAAATGAAATTTCTCTAGTACATGCGACACATGTTAATACTGATGTTCCAACATCAGCACAATATCACCACAGATGTTACAACATTTGTTGACAGACTAAACAAATATATCAAGTTATAGCACATACTAGAACTTAAACTGCATAATGATAAATAAAACATAAAGTTGTTAACCCAGGTCAGTGCAACATCACATACTCTAGGGGCTACCGGGCCAGGAAGGAAGTCCACTATTAGCAGTATTAGTTCAAAGCCTAAATAGTCCCAGTTTATAACTTCTCGCCTAATCCCTACCCAATGCAACTTCTGTCTAGGAACCTCCTAAATATGAGAAACTTCTATTTCAATTCCTAAATCACCTCAGTGATATCTAACAGTCCCAATCCCAGTGATTGTATCAAGAATAACTACACCAGAAGATCATACTTCCATTACAAAAAGAAAACTTAGCCAAGACTCTTGACTAAGAACAATACTTGGATTTTCTTAAAAGCTTAATCCAAGAATAATACTCAACTCATTTTCTAAAGTCTTCTGAGTGAGAACATAATTTCTACCACAAGTATCAAAAGATACAATAGTGACTTACACCATACAATACACAAGAGACTCTCAAAACTTAAGACTATTTTTCTTCCCCTAATTTTACAATTGTTGAAAGTTATAATTACATTATGTTAGGTATTCTCTTTAATTACACCTCCGCAGTCCATGGGTTTCGAATTCTGGGTCCAGAAGTTTCTTGATCCATAAGTTGAGTGATGCACCAATTATGCAGTATAATCTCCTTAAATCTAAGAACAAACAATACAAAGTTTTCTAAATTATCTCAAGGCCCAATTTAGTAACTAATGTACAACTGGAGATATAAAACCGGTTCCATATTAAATCTTCTTGACCTACAAATTGTTTTGAGATGTATCCAAAAGAAATATCACAAAATCAAATCAAATCTATCAAGATTTAAAACAACAGCGCCTACTGTACCAGACCAAGATGTCATGACATCTGGCTGAAAAACTCATAATAGAAAAACTGTTATGACAGTTGATAAAAATGTCGCACCATCTTGACCAACATCAATTTAGAACCATGTTTTAGCAACATTATGCCAACCTAAAATCCATGGAACTAACACTTTGGATTTTCCCCACGTGCTTCTTGATTAGCCCGATCACCGCCTTATTTGCTGCTTTGACTTGACCATTTTCCTAGGCGAATAAGGTGTGGCAGTTAATAGTTTGGTCCCTACTTCTTTAGTAAATTCCTACATCTTTCGACCAGTGAACATTGATCCTTGATCAGTTGTAATGGTCTCAGGGATTCCAAATCTATAAATTATATGCCTTTGAATGAATTTGATCACCGCTTCCTGGTCGACATTTGTAACACCCTAATTCTACCCCAAGTAATTATGCAAAATAAATCAGAGTTATAAAATTTCAATCATACAAATGAACCAGGAAGTCACAAATTCTTCTAACAAAATTCATTGCATTCATCGTGGATATATACCACTTTCAAAACATCGGATGAACCATCGTCATAACTGTTGTACCCTAAAAATTTCCCTCCCATATTTCTCAGTACATTTCAAGTAAGGTCTTCAAATTGCTCAAAGAAGTCCAAGGGTTGACCAGACAAATTCTCTCCTAAGGCAGTCTACTTCAAATTAGGGTTTCATGTTGCATCAAGATACCTGAGTCCAAAGGGCCTAAAATTCTCACCATTGTCCTAATATGTTCTCAAGATCATCCATGTCAAGTTTCAAGCCTTGTAGAGGAAGTTTGCTCAGTCAATTGCTCAAAGGCCTGAAAATCGACTATACTAGGGCAAAAGTCAACTGTGCTCCCCATACAGTCAAACCTCAAGATTTTTGGTCAACATCCTCATTTTGAAGTATTATTCATCATTTTATCAAGGGTTGATCATGATTCCTCAAGGATTGCTCACAATTCATCAAAACCCAAAAGTTGCTAAATTAGGGTTTTGTAGGAAATGTCAACTCTACTTTGACCAAACATAACTTTCTCATACTTTATTAGAAATGACCCATCAAAATCTCATTTTGAAGAGGATACAATTCCTTACAATTCATCTTCAGCTCCCAAGTTCAAAATATGCATGCACAAGAAGTTATGAATTTGGACATTATAGGTCATTTTGAAAAGTCAACAAAAACACCTTTTGGGTCAAAGCTTCTTACATGAACATGGAAGATCCAATTGAGATGAAACCAAATAGGTTTCTTAGGGGACATCCTAAGCTTTCTAAAAAGTCCAAGAAAACCCTCACAAGGTTAAAATTGAGAAAGATATGCATTGTCAAAGTTGGACAATTTTTGAAAAAAATGCATGAAGCAAATATTGACCAAACTTGGATTTTTTTCCAAATGGGCCTATCTTTTCAAGTTTGAAACTCACTCCTAACATGGTCCGCGACCTCTAAGCCCACCCATACATTTTTCTACTATTTATGCTATTTATTTTGATATTTTATTCATTAAAATTAAGAATTAAATAAATAAATAATATAAATAATGTAAATTTTGATGTGAATCCATTTTGGAAATGTTTTATGCTGGTTTATGTCAATTGATTTCATGCAATAACCCTTCAAATATGTCCAGGTTCATCCACATGTGAAAATGGCATAAAATTATCAAATATGGCATTTTTTTTCAAATCTTGATCATGGTCTTAAAATACAACATTATGAGGGAGATTCTTTCCATGCTTTCTTGTCTCCTCATTCTCCTCTATAAATATAGAGCCATACAAGCTTGAAAGACACATAATTCCTCTCTAAAAAGCTCTCAAAAAGCTTTTCAAAAAGCTCTCCAAAAGCTCTTCAAAAAGCTCTCCAGAAATCAAAGAATTGGTGCAAGTCATATCTCGAGGTTCCGGTCTCTCTCAATTGACATCAAGCCTCAAACCATCCTCTTGAAGTCCTCAGGATTCTTACAAGGCGCAAGAGCAATCCATCACACGCCTAGCACGCCCCCATTTGACAATACCGGTTTGGTAAAATTTTAAACTTCGAATCTCTAATTTTAATCACATTTTATGGTATGCTAACGTTTGTTTGAGTTTATATAGAAAAGTTATGGATGGTTGAATCATAGGTTCCACACAAGGATAAAAAAATACCATAGTTAGAGCATGAAGCTTTCGAAGATTCGGGCCTAGGGATTTCTGATGATTGCACTCCCTGTTTACTTTTGCTACTAGGCCCATCTTTATTTTCTTGTTCTATTCATTTCATTTATTTCTTTTAATCCCTTTTTTTTTTTATTTTTATCAATAAACAAATATAAAAATCACATAAAAATAGATTTAGGATTTTTTCTTAATTAAATTTTAATTTTGGTAAATTAATTAACTAAACACTTTAACTTTTTAAAAAAAATTAAAATTAATAGAACTTAGGTTTAATTTCATTTTAATTCATTTTCCTTTTCATAACAAAAATACCAAAAACATAGATGTAATTTCTTTTATTTAAATTTTGTGTTTCTTTAATAATAATAATTATTTTTTTAAATATAGATCTAGATCAATTATTTTTTAACTTAAACCATTTTTATAAATTAAAACAAAAAAAAACAACAAAAAGATTTTTTTTTATATCTTAGGATTTTTAGAAGTCTTTTCAAATTTGTGCGTTATTATTCTTTCCCACTTTATTTTATTATTGTAACTGTATATTGAGATGTAATAGATGATTAGTAGGACCTTTACCGCTTTTATTTATTTTTCCCCCAGTTTTGGATATGTACATAATCCCCCTCCCCGAAGCCTTGTAATAGCTAGGTTTTATATTTCTGCACTTTTAAATTACTGCAATTATTAACTGCTAGATGTATGACTAATAGGATTGTATGGCAAGAGTAATCAAACATTAGCAAACTTAACACAAGACTAAAATAACTGAACATAACACACCTTGCACATATGCACTCTTAGGGTATGCCCCACTTGGTTGCCTCGGAAAATAATGGTCATGTCCCTCGAACGTAGGGATACCATTAGCAAAGACCCTCTGTTAAAGTCATCATAAAGATCATGGTCCCTCGATGTCCCTCGAAGTTGCCTACGGTATATGATCTTGTCCCTCGATGTTGCCTACGAATATATGATGACAGTCCCTTCGAAATGCTAAAGTATCCTTACATGTTGCCTTCAATGACCATTACGTCCTTTTCGAATTGACCCTTACAACTCCAACGACGGTGCTACCTACTCCTTAATAGTAGGATAGCGTTGTCTAAAGGAAACAAGAACATAAACAATCCTTTTTCGAGTAGGTATATGCTAGTAGGTACTTGCTCAAAATCAAACTTTCACACTTACACTTTTTTTTCAAGCAAAGTTTTCAAAAACACTTCGTAACACTCTTGAAGACAGAAGCAAGGGTTAAAAGGAAGTAAAACAAAACTTTTCAAAACAAACACACACAAGCAATTTTTAAAAGATGAGCAAGTACCTAAGAGCCCGTGGAAAACCACGGATAAAAAGGGTGCTAATACCTTCCCTTTCTATAATCTACCCCCCCGTACTCAAAATATCGAAAAAGGAATTTTTCTGTGCTTTTGTCCTTTCCAGTTGGATAAAATAAAAATCGGTGGCGACTCTTGCTTACCGCGACATTTTGCGAACACAAACATAAAACGCAAACCAGTATTTTCCAAAATAGTTTGTTCTGCCACAGTATCATAATAACATCTTTAATAAAATAATCCAACATCTACACAGCGGAATTCTTCAATAACATCTTTAAACAAAACAACAACTATGAAACATCTCATATTCAATAATCATTAATTTAAAGTTCAACAACTGAAAAACAACAGTCTAAAATCAGCAAGCGTTCATCCCCCCGAGTGTTACATATCAGAGCAATGACACCGACTCGAACTATTGAAGGTATACAACCTTCACTCGCGATTACCTGCACGTTACCAACCTAAGGGCAACGTCCAAACAGAAGGGGTGAGATATCTAACAATATAATAAAGCACATGATAATTAATATATTAAATTAGATCAATAACATCACCACTTCTCATCTCATAATCAACAGCAATCACAGCATATATACACATTCATCAACATTAAAATACACTTTATCATTCACTCTTATAATGCGACTCAATACAATGCAAATGCGTGTGGTACCATTGGAGCAGAACTCCCATCTCAAAAATCTGCCAATTAATAGAGGCATCAACAAGGCATAGCCTTCATCTCAACATTCGCCAATACAGGCCATCTCAACGAGCATAAGCTCCATCTCAAAAATGCAATGTATGCGAATCAAACATGAATGTAATATTAACACCCAAGTCAACAGCATCTCAAATCATCTCAAACATCTCAAAATAACAACATCTCAAAAATAACAACATCTTAATCATCTCAAAACATCTCAAGTAACATCACAAAATAACAACATCACAAATCAACCACATCTCATAAACATCTCAATTAACAACATCTCAAATTAACCACATCTCATAAACATCTCAATTAACATCTCAACGTTTCGTCATCAACATCTCATATCATCAAAATAATTTAGTAAACACCATTTATTTATCACACGTCATTTGTTCATCATAATCGTCAAACATAACTTTAGTAATAACATATCACTAATAACTCAGCTGTATATCAATAATACAGTAATCCATACTATTATTCTGTAGGTTTACTTTGTTACTGTCACTAATCCTACTGTCACAATCCAAACAGTAGTCTCTAAACATCTCTTATTCATCATTCTATTTAAAAATCAGCACAACGACCAACACAGGAATTAATCCTAAATCTGAAATTGGCTACTAGGATTACACTTCTTACTCGTCACTTTAATCATCTAGAATAAAGTTCATCGCGTTAGTTAATCAACACTTCGAACGACACCTCAAACAGCATCCTAAAACTCAAGTTACAATAATTGAAACTGAATATGTAAAAAATCAGTCATTAAGGGTCGACGCAAAACCCTATGGATCGACGCGTACTGCTTCATCTGTACATCATGAGTCGACACATCCTCCTTATGGATCGACTCATCCTGGTCTCAAACACAGCATGTATCGACACATGCTTCTCACTGATAGACTCATCCCGAGTCTTGCAACTATCATGTATCGACGCATACTCTCTTCGTGTCGACTCATCCTGAATCTCTCATCCTCCTTGTATCGACACATAGCCTTTGAGGTCGATGCATCCTGTTACATTCTGCACAAATTCTGCATTTTCCTTTGTATTTACATACGGGAATCATGTTACAGCCCTACAAACGTTATTATAATCATGGTAATTCATCACCTAACATTAACCTATAATACTACACCAATTACACAACATCATGACATCATTATTCATCTAAAATTCATCAAATCTTCATCATACATCATCATACATATCCAATTCAAGAACAAAACAACAATCACCTCTAACCCCACATATCAAACATCATGAACCCAATTATAAAGTCAGAACCCCACCCTTACCTTGGATTGAAGGTCGCTCTACAATTTCCGGGTTGAATCTTCGTTCTTGCCGTTTTCCACTTTTTCCAGCAGCTTCACGTTCTCTTCCAAATCCTTATTTCTTTCTACTGCTTCTTTCTTCTCTTCCTTCTCACAAATAATAAAATAACCCTATTATTCCATTATTCCTTATTTCTTATTGGGCTCAAAACCTACACCCCCTTATTACTTCTACTCTCTCAAAATAAGCCCACATTAAATAATATTACACTTCTAATATTATTTCACCACATAATATTATAAATCCAATTTAATTATACCACAACTTCTTAAATATTCCAAAAAAATAATTTAATTAAATAATTAGTTAAATTACGGACGTTACAACTCTCCCCCACTTAGAATATTTTCGTCCTCGAAAATTTACCTCAATCAAACAATTCAGGATAGGAGTCTCGCATCTTGCTCTCCAACTCCCAAGTCATGCTTTCTCCTGCAGCTCCTAACCAAACCACTTTACCCAAAGCAATCTCTTTGCCCCTCAGAATCTTCATTTCATGATCCGCGATCCGTACAGGCATCGTCTTCACTGTAAGATTATCCCGTACTTGCACATCGTCCATATGAATAACATGAGATGGATCTGAAATATACTTCTGAAGTTGCGACACATGAAACACATCATGCAAATTCGAAAGATTAGGCGGTAAAGCCACTCTATAAGAAACATTCCCCACTTTCTCCAAAATCTGATACGGTCCAATAAAACGAGAAGTGAGCTTCTTAGACTTCAATGCTCGCCCAACACCAGTCACAGGTGTAACTCTCAAAAACACATGATCACCGGCTTGAAACTCTAAATCCTTCCTTAGCTTGTCATGATAACTCTTTTGTCTACTCTGTGAAGCTTTCATCTTTTCTTGAATCAACTTCACCTTCTCGGTAGTCTCACAAACAAGTTCAAGTCCAAGCACTACACTTTCACCAGATTCATGCCAACGTAACAGAGTTCTACATCTTCGACCATACAACGCTTCAAAATGTGCCATCCCAATACTAGAATGGTAACTGTTATTATAAGTGAACTCTATCAACGGAAGATACGCATCCCATGAACCTCCCTGCTCAAGAACACACGCCCTCAGCAAATCTTCCAACGATTGAATAGTCTGTTCAGTCTGACCATCTGTCTGAGGATGATACACTGAACTCAACATCAACTTAGAACCCAACGCTTCTTACAAACTTTTCCAAAAATCAGAAGTAAATATTGGATCTCTATCTGACACAATGCACAAAGGAACACCATGCAGCTTCACAATCACACTAATATAAATCTCAGCCAACTTTGACACTGGAAAACTGATGTTAATAGGAATAAAATGAGTTGACTTTGTAAGCCTATCAACAATCACCCAAATTGAATCATGTCTTCTTGAAGTACTAGGCAACCCCGTCATGAAGTCCATTGAAATGCTATCCCATTTCCATTCTGGAACTTCCAACGGTTGCATCAATCCTGCAGGCTTCTGATGTTTAACTTTCGACTTCTAACAAGTCAAACATGAATACACAAACTGAGCCACAACACCCTTCATCCCAGGCCACCAAAACAAACCTTTCAAATCTTGATACATCTTTGTAGCTCCTGGATGAATACTCAACTTGCTTCTATGACTCTCTTCAAGTATCACTTTCTTCATCTCAGCATCATCAGGAATACAAATTCGGTTACGAAATCTCAATACACCTTGCTCATCTAACTTGAAATCACTATTCTCAGATTGATCAATCCCCACCATCAAATCTACCAGTTTCACATACAACTCCTGAGCTTCTTTGATACTGTCTAAAAATTCATTATTAATCTTCAACATACCCAACATAACACTCTCCGGCGTAACCTCGCAAACTAAGCTCATATCTCTGAACTTCTCAATTAATTCCAACTCTTTAATCATCATTGCTGACATATGTAAAGTCTTTCGACTCAACGCATCAGCTACCACATTCGCCTTTCCTGGATGGTAATTCAAACTGAAATCATAATCCTTTAACAATTCCAACCATCTTCGTTGCCTCATATTCAGCTCTTTCTGGTAAAACAAATACTTTAAGCTCTTATGGTCACTAAACACTTCAA
Organism: Vicia faba; assembly: GCA_948472305.1. NCBI lineage: Eukaryota > Viridiplantae > Streptophyta > Magnoliopsida > Fabales > Fabaceae > Vicia > Vicia faba. The sequence continues at coordinate 171,150,198 of OX451739.1, read as the reverse complement.
ATCTAGAACCATAAAGATAATGCCTCCAAATCTTCAACACAAAAACAACTGCAACAAGCTCTAAATCATGCGTAGGGTAGTTCTTCTCATGAGTCCTCAACTGCCTCGACGCATAAGCAACTACCTTACCATTCTGCATAAGCACACCTCCTAAACCCATCTTGGAAGCATCATAATACACCACAAAAAGCTCTCCTGGATTAGGCAACGTCAAAATTGGAGCCGATGTCAACCTCTTCTTCAATTCCGTAAAACTTTCTTCACACTAAACATCCCACACAAAAGCTCTACCTTTACAAGTCAACTTAGTCAACGGGAGTGACAACTTAGAAAACCCTTCGATAAACCTTCTATAATAACCAGCTAATCCCAAAAAGCTTCTAATCTCATTAGCTGACTTTGGAGTTTCCCATTGCAACACAACATCAACCTTCAATGGATCTACATCAATGCCACTACCTAAAATCACATGACCAAGAAAACTAACCTCTTTTAACCAGAATTCACACTTGGACAACTTTGCATACAACTTCTTCTCTTTCAAAACTTGCAATACTACTCTTAAATGTTCAGCATACTCTTCTTCTGACTTAGATTAAATCAAAATATCATCAATGAACACCACTACGAACCAATCCAAATAAGTATGAAAGATACGATTCATATATTCCATGAGTACTCCCGGCACATTAGTAACACCGAAAGGCATCACTGAATACTCGTAATGTTCATAACGCATTCTGAAAGCCGTCTTTTGGATATCCTCATCCTTTACTTTAATCTGATGGTAACTCGACCTCAAATCAATCTTACTAAACACACGAGCATCCACCAATTGGTCCATCAAGTCATCTATTCTTGGAAGGGGATACTTGTTCTTAATCGTCACTTTATTCAGCTGTCTATAATTAACACAAAGCCTCATACTTCCATCTTTCTTCTTCATTAACAATACTGGAGCTCCCCACGACGATACACTTGGTCTTACAAACTTCTTTTCAAGTAACTCTTCCAATTGCTTCTTCAACTCTGACAACTCAGATGCAAACATCCTGTATGGTGCCATAGACACAGGTCTGGTACCAGGTACAAGATAAATAGCAAATTCAACTTCTCTCTCTGGCGGTACATCAGAAATCTCATCAGGGAAAACTTCAGGAAATTCACACACCACCTGCAATTCCTCAATTATAGCTTGAGTCTCTACAGATAGCGACGCCATCAACGAGAACATCTGTGCTTCCTCTTGCATTAACCTTCGTAACTGTCTAGCAAACAACAAACCATCTTCCTCTTCTTAAGGAGTAGAAAACTTCACCGACTTGTCATAACAGTTAATATGAACACAATTATGCTCTAACCAGTTCATACCCAAAATCACATCCAAACCTCTTAACGATAAACAAACCAAATCAACAACAAAGTCTCTGTCGAAGATCGACAAGGGACACTTAGCACACACAAAATAAGTAGTCACCGACCCCTTGGCTGGAGTATCGACGACCATTTCTCCATTAAAAGAAGACAACACAAGACCCAATATTTCAACACAATTAGCAACAATAAAACATTGCGTAGCACCAGTATCAATAATAGTGATTGTGATACGGTGGGAGAACTGATTTGGTATTTTGCATTTTGTGATTGCAAATGTTTCGGTTTAGCAAGAGTCGCCACCGACTTTTTATTTTATCCTAAGGAAAGGTCAAAAAGCACAGGAAAGACCTTTGAGATGTTTTCTTGGGTTCGGGGTGTAGATTATAGAAAGGGAAGGTATTAGCACCCTTTCTATCCATGGTTATCCATGGGCTCTTAGTTACTTGCTTAGATCACTTGCTTTGATTTTTAATTGTTTGAAATGGTGCTTTGTGTGTGGTTTTGAAAGATGTTTTGAAAAGAGGCCATCATTGTGGCAACCTTTGTAATGATTCTTGTTTGAATGTATACAAAGGTGTTTTTGTCTTTTGAAAGTTTTCAATGTTTGAAAGTAGAGTTTTGAAATTGTGTTGTGAAGTGTGTTTTGAAGATAGCAAGGATGTTTTTGCAAGTTTTGATCAAGTAACTAAGAGTTGTCTACCCTATTTTACTCAAAGATCTTTCTTATGTCTTTAACCCTTTCAACAGTGTTGTTTCACCATTGTGTTTGATGAACAACCTTGTGTTAGGATGTTAAACGGGACAGGCGCGGGTCATCGTATAGACCATGATAGCAATAATGTCAAGTATTTTTGGCAATTTTCTTGAGGGACTTGATCATTTTGTTTAGGCAACTCAGATAGCATCATCGAGGGACTATGATCTTTTGTTTTTCTTTTTGTTTTGCCAAAGTACTTGACATGCATACCATGGCCCATTTTTGAAGGCAACAAGTGGATTGAAACCCTAGGGGTGCAAGTGTGCATTGTGTTTATTTTTCATGCATTTTTATCTTTGATTAGGTCAAACTATTTGTTGGTTTTGATTTTTGCATACAAACCCTAAGTCTAATCATGGCATAATTGAAAACATTTAAAGGTGCGAGAATTTAAATTCAACACTATTACAACATGATATAGGGAGGGGGGTACAAATTTGAATTAGGGATTATTTTGCAAGAAACATAAACCCTAAATTATTACAACCAAATTGAATGTGTAAGGCAACACTATTTAAATATACAATATTTAAATAAATACAATAAATAAACATTAAATAAAATGTATTATGCAAAAAAGTTTTTATTTATTCATGTATGCAAAAAGTATTTTTTATGTAAAGAAATGTAAAGAAATAGGTAAAAAGTTAATTTTATTTATTTTTGTTTTTAGGGCCAAAAACCCTAATTTCTTAAATAAATAGATTATTTATTATTTATATACAATAATGCATCAATTTGTACAAAAATAAAAGTATATATAAAAAAAGGTATTTTTAGTATAAAATATTAATAAAAATAAAAATGTATTATTTTTGTGTTTTTTGTTCTAATTATTTAATATATATATATATATATATATATATATATATATATATATATATATATATATATATATATATATATATATATATATATATATATATATATATATATATATATATATATATATATATATATATATATATATATATATATATATATATATATATATATATATATATATATATATATATATATATATATATATATATATATATATATATATATATATATATATATATGTATTAAATATATTAATTGTGTATAAAAATAAAATAAATTATTTACAAAATGTATATATTTCAAGAAAATATTTTCAAATGTGTATAAAAATAATAAATGAAAATAAAAGTATTATTTGTATTATTTTTTTAATTTAAACAAAATGATATAAAAGCATATAAACATTTTTATACTAGTGAAAATAAAAATAAATACCAAATAAATGCAAAAAATTATAAAAATATTTTTGGATCATTTTTCATGTTTGAAAATAAAATATCAAAGTCAGAAATAAAATAAAAATGCAAAAATGACAAATATACAAGAAATGGGCCAGGGGGTGCCAAAAGCAAGCTTGTCCAGGCCCAGCCCAAAACCAACTTCATCTTCTTCCTCTAGACAGAAACGCGCGCGTTCTGTGTACAAAATGCTATCTCCTGATTCTGTGCTTTTTTGACAAAACTCATAACATGAGACTTGTAGAGCATCAAACAACGAATCTAACCATATAAAAAACTTAAGCTAACTCTCAAAGACCAGAGATAATTTCTCTGGCCCTAATTCTTAACCTAGTTTTTTTCAGAAAGTTCATGGATGAAATTCTCCTAGCACGATTAATATAAATGAAAACTAAGCACATGTATGGTTTCAGGGCTATGAATACAACATCTTTCATTCACAAACCTAAGTCTAACTATTCCTAAATAGAGAGATAGAAGTTCATGAAATACCTGTTTCAGTTGAGTTCGAGCTGGACAATGTAGCAACTTTCAATGGCGCTTGAGGTTCTTTTGAGCTTTCCTGATGTCCACTGAAGCTTTCCCAATGCTTAGTTTGTTTTGAAGTAGCCTAAATCGTGCTACAGAACTCAACCTGCAAAGCTTCCAAACAAAAATGGCAATGTGTGTTAATGGAGTTACAGTTGGCAATGGAGGTCTGGAATAGTTTAGGTGAGTTGAATGGAAGGTATTAACAAGTTTGAGGCAAAACGCACGAGGGAAAGTAGAGATGGAAGTGATTCTGCAGGGCTTGCCCTGTTTTGCAGAAAAATGGGGATTTTTTGTACAAGGAGGTTTGAGGGGTCAAGGGCTCGTGCTTCTGGCTTGTTAGGGTGTATGAAACTTGTTTGCAATGTTTGTGTAAGCTGACTATGGCTGGTTTTTGAATTGGGAGGATTTGGACAAATTTCTTCTTTGTGAAGCAAGAATGTGTCACTTTGATTACAGGCCTGTACTCTCTATATTGTATGCTGCATACTTTTCCTTTGGTACTTGCAATTTGTGGATTTGATTTGGCTTCAGAGATATGGCCCTATGCTTCAAAGATCTGTTAGAACAATGTTTGAATCTAGTACCCTATATTTAAGTTTTGATGATAACAAAGTGAAAAGATATAGTATTTAAATGTTTCATGATTGAATTATATGCTGCCTAAAATTACTATGCTCTGACTTGCAGATATGCTGATTAAAATAAGCAAGATCACTTATTCAGCATCAGAACTTGATTTGATACACCAGCATCAGAAGTTGCTGAATCAGAACGTGAAGATCAGATGATCAACTCACGCACATGCTGAAGCTTGATGAACAGAACTGCGCGTAAACACTCTGATACAGAATCAAATAGTTCATCAGCAGCGAAGCAGAATCAGAATGAGCCAAGCCAGAACGTGCATTGAAGAAGCAACGGTACTGTGCATTGAACGCTAATTAATTCCAACGGCATCATTCTAGACAAGATCTGCTCAAAAAGGAAAGCTTGTTATTAGCATTGAATCAAGAATATTGCATTCAACGTTCATCTTCTCAAGTGCTATATAAACAAAGCTTCAAAGATTATAATGGCTAATGCTTCCAAACTCTCTACACGCACAAAGCTGAACAATAATCTTCATCTACCAGTTTTGCTAAACCAACAAACTCTGATACTCCATTAGTGTTTAGCATTCTAAGTTTCTAAGCTTAATTTGTGTATACATCACAGTTGTGATATTGCTTTTTAGAAAACATTCACACACATTTGTTTTATACCTTTGTAAGAAAGTGTTGCCTTGACAAACCGGATTGTGGTTTGAATCAAGAAGGCTTTAGCAGTTGTTAAAGCAGATTTGTATTCAGTTGAATATAGTGAATTAAGACCTCGTTGGAGAGAGGCGAAATCACCTTGACGGGTGGACTGGAGTAGTTTGAGATCAAACGAACCAGGATAAAAATATCTTGTCAATTGCTTTAAGATTCCAGTTTTACAATTCAACCCCCCCTTCTTGTGTTTTTCACCCCTTCAATTGGCATCAGAGCGCCTGGTTCTGAGCTAAAACACTTAACCGTGCCAGTACAAGATCCAGCGTCAGAAAAACACAATGGCAGGAAACAACTCTCATTTCAGCAATGACAACAATGAGGACAGAGACAGATTCAGCGGCAAACCTCCAGTCTTTGATGGAGAAAACTTTGACTACTGGAAAGACAGAATTGAAAGCTTCTTTCTAGCACATGATGCTGATCTGTGGGATATGGTGACAGATGGATACACGCACCCTGTGAATGCAACTGGTCAGAAGATTGAAAGAAAATCAATGACTGATCAACAAAAGCGTGATTTCAAGAATCACCATAAGGCCAGAACCATCCTCCTCAGTGCCATCTCCTATACTGAGTATGAGAAGATCTCCAACAGAGACACAGCTAAGAACATCTTTGATTCTCTCAGAATGACGCATGAGGGCAACGTTCAAGTCAAAGAAACAAAAGCTCTGGCGCTCATTCAGAAGTATGAGGCGTTCAAAATGGAAGAATCTGAATCCATTGAAACCATGTTCTCTAGATTCCAGATTCTGGTAGCTGGTCTAAAAGTTCTGGACAAAGGATACTCTACTGCTGACCATGTCAAGAAGATAATCAGAAGTTTACCCAAGCAGTGGAGGCCTATGGTTACTGCTCTGAAGCTAGCGAAGGATCTCAACAAAATCACTCTGGAGGAACTTATAAGCTCCCTCAGAAGTCATGAGATAGAGCTAGAATCTGATGAGCCTCAGAAGCAAGGTAAGCCTATAGCTTTAAAATCTAACAGAAAATCTGAATCTAAAGTTTTGCAGGCAGTTGAAGAAACATCTGATGGATCCTCATCAGAAGAAGACGAACTTTCCCTTCTCTCCAGAAGAGTAAATCAACTGTGGAAGCAAAGACAAAGGAAGTTCAGGAATCCCAGAAGATCTGATCAGAACGAGTCTTCTTCCAGATACAGAAGGACAGATTCTTCCTCTGGATACAGACGATCTGAAGGCTCCTCCGGTAGCAAGAAGCCAAACACAAAAGACATCATCTGCTACGAGTGCAATGAGCAAGGACACTACAAGAGTGACTGCCCAAAGCTTCAGAGGGAAAAGCCCAAAAGGAAGTTTGGAAGAGAGAAGAAGAAAAGTCTCATGGCCACATGGGATGACTCTGACTCGTCTGAAGCTGACTCAGAATCAGATGATGAAAGGGCTAACATAGCGCTCATGGCTAACATTCCAGATGACAGTGAAGCTTCTGAATCAGACTCAGAATCAGACACAGAAGAGGTATTCCCTAACTTCGCTGTTAATTTTACAAAGGCTGAGCTTGCTGAAAGCCTCAATGAAATTCTGGAACGTTATCAGCAGATTAGAGCTAAATTCAGAGACCTGAAAAGGACTCTTGAATCTGACTCTAATAAGTCTGAGAGTCTCAAATTGGAAAACTCTGAGCTGAGAGATAAAATTTTAAAATTAGAAAACTCTTTACAAAACTCTCAGAAGGTACCAATTTCTGAAACTCCCAGCAACGCTGATGAGATCATCAAGGAGTATGATCATAGTTTCCAGAAGTTCCTTGCTAAAAGCATAGATAGAAGCAGAATGGCTTCAATGATCTATGGAGTTAGCGGAAACGACAGGAAAGGAATAGGATACCAAGGTAAGGTTCCTACACCTAAGAATGTCATGGATTTAGTTATTAAACACACTCCTCTAAATTCACACTTTGTGTATGGTCACACACATGACATCAAATATACTAGTAGTAATCACTCTGTGAAACCAAAATTCAACCAGAGTTTTGGTAAAACTAACAAGTCAGGACCCAAGAAAATCTGGGTACCTAAGGATAAAATAATACATGTTGCAGATATCTTTAGCAGCAAGTCAGAAACACCAGTCATGGTACCTGGACTCTGGCTGCTCACGACACATGACGGGAAGAAGGCATATGTTCCAAAGCCTGGAACTTAAGCCTGGAGGCCACGTTGGCTTTGGAGGCAATCAGAGGGGAAAGATTATTGGATCTGGAACTGTAGGTAACGGAAATCTTCCCTCTATTAATAATGTTCTGCTAGTTGATGGATTGATGCATAATCTGCTATCCATAAGTCAATTAAGTGATAACGGTTATGATATAATCTTTAATCAAAAATCATGTAAAGCTGTTAGTCAGAAAGATGGGACTATCCTATTTAATGGTAAGAGGAAAAACAACATTTACAAAATCAAACTTTCTGAACTAAAGAGTCAGAACGTAAAATGTCTTCTGTCTGTTAACAACGAGCAGTGGATCTGGCACAGAAGATTGGGGCATGTTAGTATGAGAAGAATATCTCAGATTAACAAACTCAATCTGGTCAGAGGACTTCCAAATTTGAAGTTTAATTCAGATGCTCTGTGTGAAGCATGTCAGAAAGGCAAATTTGCAAAACCTTCTTTTAAATCCAAAAATGTTGTTTCTACCTCTAAGCCATTAGAACTTCTGCACATTGACTTATTTGGACCAGTTAAAACTGCTTCAGTCAGTGGCAAGAAGTATGGGTTAGTAATCGTAGATGACTATAGCAGATGGACATGGGTAAAGTTCTTAAGACACAAGGACGAGTCACACTCTGTGTTTGTTACCTTCTGTAACCAAGTTCAGAATGAAAAAGATCTTAGAATCGTTAAAGTCAGAAGTGATCATGGTGGAGAATTTGAAAATAAAGATTTTGAGTCATTCTTTAATGACAAAGGCATTCTGCATGATTTCTCTTGTCCTAGAACTCCCCAACAAAATGGAGTTGTAGAACGAAAGAACAGAACATTGCAAGAAATGGCCAGAACCATGATCAATGAGACAAACGTTGCTAAGACTTTCTGGGCAGAGGCAATAAACACAGCGTGCTACATTCAGAATAGAATCTCAATAAGACCTATTCTGGAAAAGACTCCATATGAATTGTGGAAGAACAGAAAGCCCAACATTTCGTATTTTCATCCATTTGGATGTACTTGCTATATGTTAAATACAAAGAATTATTTGAACAAGTTTGATTCTAAGGCACAGAAGTGTATTATGTTAGGATACTCTGAACGCTTAAGAGGGTACAGAGTATACAATACAGAAACACAGATTGTGGAAGAATCAATCAGTGTTCGTTTTGATGACAAGCTTGACTCTGAAAAGTCAAAGCAGAATGAAAATCTTGCAGGTATAGAAATTGAATTTGCAGGTTCTGAAGACAAGTCATCAGAAGCTCTCAACACAGACATTCCTTCAACGTCTGAAAGAAGCAATGCTAGAAATCCTACAACTGCTGCTGATCAACCTCAGAAGAGATTACCCAGAAGCAGTTTGGATCACCCAGAAGAAACTATTCTAGGAAGAAAGGAAGATCCAATCAGAACAAGAGCAAGCTTCAGAAACTCTGAAGAAACTCTTATGGGACTCGTGTCTCTGATTGAACCTTCTTCTATTGATGAAGCACTTCTGGACAACGACTGGATTCTGGCAATGCAAGAAGAGCTGAATCAATTCACCAGAAACGACGTGTGGGATCTCGTTCCCAGACCAAAAGGATTCAACGTCATTGGAACAAGATGGGTGTTCAGAAACAAGCTTAATGAACAAGGTGAAGTCGTCAGAAACAAGGCACGACTGGTTGCACAAGGTTATAGTCAGCAAGAGGGGATAGACTATACAGAAACCTTTGCCCCAGTCGCCAGGTTAGAATCTATCAGACTTTTAATTTCATTTGCTGTTAATAGAGGCATCACTCTGTATCAGATGGATGTCAAAAGTGCATTCTTAAATGGTTATATAGAAGAAGAAGTTTATGTTCACCAACCCCCAGGTTTTGAAAATACAAAACATCCAGAACATGTTTTCAAACTGAAAAAGTCACTGTATGGTCTGAAACAAGCTCCCAGAGCTTGGTATGAAAGGCTAAGTAACTTTCTGCTTGAAAATGAATTCACCAGAGGGAAAGTGGACACTACTCTATTCTGTAAAACAGTTAAGAGTGACATTTTAGTCTGTCAAATTTATGTTGATGATATTATTTTTGGTTCCACTAATCCTTCTCTTGGAAGAAAATTTGCTAAGTGTATGCAGGCAGAATTTGAGATGAGCCTCATGGGGGAACTGAAATTCTTTCTAGGAATTCAGATCAATCAAACTCCAGAGGGAACTTACATTCATCAGAGCAAATACATCAGAGATCTTCTGAAGAAATTTGACCTCTCAGAATGTAAGCCATCAAAGATTCCAATGCATCCCACGTGCATTCTGGAAAGAGAAGAGGTAAGCAAAAGCGTAGAACAGAAAGTCTACAGAGGTATGATTGGTTCTCTCCTTTATCTGACAGCTTCAAGACCTGATATTTTATTCAGCGTATGTATTTGTGCTAGATTCCAATCAGATCCTAGAGAATCTCACTTAACAGCTGTTAAGCGAATTTTCAAGTATCTGAAAGGTACTACTAATCTGGGTTTGTTTTATAGAAAATCTAGTGATTACAGCTTAGTAGGCTACTGTGATGCTGATTTTGCTGGAGACAGAGTGGAACGTAAAAGTACTTCTGGAAGCTGCCAGTTTCTGGGAGAAAATCTGATCTCGTGGTCCAGCAAAAGGCAATCAACAATTGCTCTGTCAACAGCAGAAGCTGAGTACATAGCAGCAGCAGGATGCAGCACTCAGATGCTCTGGATGAAAAGTCATCTTGAAGACTTCCAGATTTTTGAGAGTAACATTCCTATTCTTTGTGATAATACTTCTGCTATTTGCTTAAGTAAGAATCCTATTTTACATTCTAGAGCTAAGCATATAGAAATAAAACATCATTTCATTAGGGACTATATTCAGAAGGGTATTTTAAACTTGAAATTTATAGATACAGACCATCAATGGGCTGATATCTTTACTAAACCCCTTTCAGAAGATAGGTTTAATTTCATTCTGAAACATCTCAGCATGAAAGTATGCCCAAAATGAAAATGTTTTAATTCCATGTATTTATCTTCAGAATGTAATTATATTACTGTGAACTTCTGATCAATCTTCTTTCAGAAAGATAGAACATGCAGATTGTATCAGATGCAAGTCTAAAGATCTGAGAGTCTGATCTCAAATACAGACGTGCTGATCACTACATCAAACAAGTGTCATCCAATCATCAGCAAATCCCTGAAGCAGAACGCGTGCACGCCTCTGAGAAAGGAAAGCGCTGATTGGGTGCATTGAGACACATGTCTGGTAACCGTTTTTAAGTATCTTTCTCAAATCCCCCCAAATCAGCAAGCATTTAATGCAGAGTAATCACGCTTGTTAATGGCAATCATTATTTTTTTTCTCTCTCTTAAAAACGTTTAATTTTTCAAAATAATTTTTGAAAACTTTATTTAAGCACATTATTCTTCATTCTTACTCTTTACGCTTTCTCATAATCTCTGAAACTTTTTCTGCATATTTCTGAGTTTATCTCCTTCAAACCTTTTTTTTTCTCTCAAATCATTCTCAAGCTTTTTTAGTGAGAACAATGGCATCCTCCAGCATTTCTGCAGGGAATCAGAAGAAAGGAACTTCTGAGCAATATCAGGTGCCTACCAGAACTCTTCTCACACCGGTAAAGAATCTTGAGGTTCTCTCTGAGTTAATCATCGACTTCGAAAGTCTGAAGGAAAATGGATTTGACCTAACTGAAGAGATTAGGGCTCAAAAGTGGGAGAGGTATTTCGATAGGTTGGTTGGACCAACTTTCCCAGAGCTTGTCAAGGAATTTTGGATTCACGCCAAGATTCATAAACATCTAGTCATCTCTTCTGTCATGGGAAAGAAGATAATAATTTCTGAAGACCTCATTGCTAGGTTAATCGGTCAAAGTGGTGGTGGAGTCCGTTGTGTGGACATGGCTGACAGATGCCCTGATATAGGTGTGGTAGCCAACTGCATTTTCACTCTTGGATTTCCCAGCAGCAAAATTAAGGATCTGAAGGATCACTGCAGAGTATGGGCCAAGATTGTTCTTGGCTGTTTCAATCACAGGAAGCCAACAAGCTCTCCTGATTATATAAACGTGGATCAGCAATTTCTGATCTACTTTATTGATCAGAGGGTGAAGATCAATCTGGCACACTTCCTGTTCAACCATCTCAAGACCAGCGTCAAAGAATTAAGCTTCCTCCTGCTGAAAGTTCTCAAGCTGCCTTGGACAGGCAGGCTCTGGAAGAATTAAGGCTGAATGACTTGCGTCTCCAGCAGCGGATGGAAGAGAATGATCAGAAAATGGAAGCAAGAATGAATGTACAGGACAGCAAGATTGACACTGTTGTCACCATGGTTCAGAAGCAGAATAAAACTTCTGAAAAGATTCAAGCAATGCTGGAAAGCCTGTTCTCACGCATGCCCCCACAACCTTAAATTTTTTTTTTTCATGCATAATTTTCTATGTTTTCCTCATTTTCTGATGTATTGTTTTGACTATGTTTTGTAATGCTATTTTGCTCTGATCTTGAACTATTTTAATATAATCAGTTTTTTCTGATCTTAAGTGTTTTTACACATCACCAGCACTTTTTGATTGCTGACAAAAAGGGGGAGAACAAGAATGATATTTAAAATCAATAACGGCTAACTAGACAGAAACTCACAAACATTCTAACTCTATTACTTGAAATGTTTTTCTGTTTTGTTTTTAAGTCTACAGGCACAAGGAAGCTCTTGAACACTATGAAGACTAGAAGTTAGAAGCTCTGATCAAAATGTAGAAGCTCATGTTGCTCTGATCAAATATGAAGTTGCTCTGATCTAACATGAAGTTCTGATCGACCTAACACTCTGATCCGAAGCAAAGCTCTGACAGGAAAAGCTCTGAAGCTCTGCTCTCTGATAAGTCAAAGACTCTCAATCTGATGCTCAAAGATAGAAAAAGATCTGATCCTGAAGAACACGCATATCAAAGGGAAGTAACAAACTCAGGGGGAGTATCTCTTAACTCTGATTTCTCCTTACTTCTTAACTCTGAAACATTTCCTAGATACCTTTTTCACGTTATTTTTTATTTAAAATATCTAGTTTTTGTCATCATCAAAAAGGGGGAGATTGTTAGAACAATGTTTGAATCTAGTACCCTATATTTAAGTTTTGATGATAACAAAGTGAAAAGATATAGTATTTAAATGTTTCATGATTGAATTATATGCTGCCTAAAATTACTATGCTCTGACTTGCAGATATGCTGATTAAAATAAGCAAGATCACTTATTCAGCATCAGAACTTGATTTGATACACCAGCATCAGAAGTTGCTGAATCAGAACGTGAAGATCAGATGATCAACTCACGCACATGCTGAAGCTTGATGAACAGAACTGCGCGTAAACACTCTGATACAGAATCAAATAGTTCATCAGCAGCGAAGCAGAATCAGAATGAGCCAAGCCAGAACGTGCATTGAAGAAGCAACGGTACTGTGCATTGAACGCTAATTAATTCCAACGGCATCATTCTAGACAAGATCTGCTCAAAAAGGAAAGCTTGTTATTAGCATTGAATCAAGAATATTGCATTCAACGTTCATCTTCTCAAGTGCTATATAAACAAAGCTTCGAAGATTATAATGGCTAATGCTTCCAAACTCTCTACACGCACAAAGCTGAACAATAATCTTCATCTACCAGTTTTGCTAAACCAACAAACTCTGATACTCCATTAGTGTTTAGCATTCTAAGTTTCTAAGCTTAATTTGTGTATACATCACAGTTGTGATATAGTTTTGTAGAAAACATTCACACACATTTGTTTTATACCTTTGTAAGAAAGTGTTGCCTTGACAAACCGGATTGTGGTTTGAATCAAGAAGGCTTTAGCAGTTGTTAAAGCAGATTTGTATTCAGTTGAATATAGTGAATTAAGACCTCGTTGGAGAGAGGCGAAATCACCTTGACGGGTGGACTGGAGTAGTTTGAGATCAAATGAACCAGGATAAAAATATCTTGTCAATTGCTTTAAGATTCCAGTTTTACAATTCAACCCCCCCTTCTTGTGTTTTTCACCCCTTCAAGATCATGGTTTGACATAAAGCATAACTTTTCAAAAATGGCAATGTACCTTTTTCTAATTAAGGATTAGTTTTGTGTGCAATGTCCAAATGGCCAAGATAAAGCATTAGCTCAGTGGATTTGCATTCAATTAAGGAGTGTGAATTGGTTTAGAGGCCTGCAAGCTAGTACAAAGCATGCTGGTTTGAAAATGCAAGTTGTATGAACATGTACTGGCCATGGTCACAAAGTGAGTTTTTGCCAACTTTAAGCATTCGATTCTCCCTAACCACAAAGGTGTTTGAGGAGTTCTTTGACAATTTGGAAAGCTTGCAACATGTACTATAATCCATCTTTGAAATTCAACTTGAAAATCCAAGTGGAACTATCTGAAACATGGCCAAGAAGATGGGTCAAAATCCTGCCTAAACTAGGGCAAAATTTCTCTAAGTTAAAAGTTTTAGGTACCCTTGTTCCAAAAATCATAACTTGAGATCCAAGTTTCTCTTGAGAAAACTTTGTGAATAAAAGTTGTAGACTTTGTGATGGACTACAACTTTCATGGTATAAGTTTTGTTTGAATCCATTTGCATCTTGGTGAAAATATGGGGTAAAGTTAGGAAAAAATAAGAAAATTTCATAACTTAGAAAATTTATAAGTTATGAAAATTTTTCCATTTTAAACCCTAATTTGCATTTTTGGGTTTCTTGATGAACAAGTTTCATAATTTGACATGTCTTGATGAAAAATGACCCTTGGCACTTGATTTTGACCAAAAAGTCAAAGTTTGACTTTTTAGTGTACAATCAAATTTTGATCAGTTGACTGAAAAATTCATCTGTCAATCCTATGCATTTGAGATCTTTTGAACTTGTTGAATGGGTCAAGACAATGTCATTGAGTCCTTGTGCCCATGGTTGAGCTTGATTTGCCATTGGCTAGGTCAAACAGTCAAAAATTGCCCTTGTGTAGTCAAAACCCTAAAAATGACCATTTTGCCCTTTTGGTGATCTGATCAAATTTCTTCTGGAGTTGTGATCCAAACTTGATAAAATGGTTCATATGAGTTCATAATGTTGATGTGGGTCAAAATTTATGAGGCTTGACTGTCAATTGGCCACGGTTGACTTTTTCCCCAATACAGCTGATTTCTAGGTCAATTGTCCAATTGACTGGGCAAAAATTTGAATCAAGGCTTAAAACTTGTTATGGACAAACTTGTGAATCCAACATGAAGTATGAAAGTGATTTTGGGCATTGTGGGTCAAAACATCCCTGTGCAAACTCAAACCCTAATTTAGATCAACAGTGCAAGGAGGTGTCTTGAGCAAGAGCAAACCCTAGCTTGATCTTGAGTTCCAAGAGTCTTGTGATGAGAAATGTTGATAAAATGAGAGGGGAAATTTTGGGGTACAACAGTTTCCCCTGTTCAATCTTCTTGAACCTGAAGAGTTAGATTAGCAAGTTTGCCTTTCGTGACTCGAAGGTAAAAGAGGATTGGACACTAGAGTGCTCGTAAATTTGCACTCGTCACAACATAGATGAGGGAATGGGCTTAAAGATTCCATTTGGAGATGGTAGAATATTGATGGAGATGGGCTTAAAGATTCCATCCAAGAAAGTTTGTTGAATTGCAATGTGGTAGATCAGAAGAATGAGCATCAAAATGGTATCCGTGTCTGGAATGCATTTGAACTGTATCTGGAGACCGAGTCTGTATGAGCAAAAGAATGGCATCCGTGTTTGGAGCGTATCTGAGTTGTAACTGTATTTGGACTTTGAATGAATATCAGAATGACTGTCGTGTCTAGAGTGTATCTATATTGTATCTGAAGTTGAGATCTGTATGAGTAGCATAATGACTTCCGTGTCTGGAGTGTATCTGGAACTGTAACTGGGATCTGAATAAGTGACAGAATGATTTCTGTAGCGATTGCACTGGGGAAAATCAAACTGCTGGAGTAAAGGGCCAGAATGGCATCCGTGTTTGGAGCGTATCTGAACTTGTAGTTGAATCTGAATGAGAGATAGAATGGCTGCCGTATCTGGAGCGTATCTAGTCTGTATCAGATTGCTGAAGTCTGAATGAGTAGTAGAATGACCGTCGTGTCTGGGGTGTATCTGTACTGTATTTTGACTTGAAGTTATGAATGAGTAATAGAATGACCACCGTGTCTGGGGTGTATCCATCTGTATCTGAATAATTGTTAATGATAGCCTTTTAATCTTATCCTGAAAAAGGGTAAAATGTTAGCTAAAACACACAGTTATGTTGCATGATATATATGATGCAATGAACTGTGTTTCATCAATGTTTATGATATATGAATGTAATGGTTATGCATGTAAGCTGAGTAGCTGTCTTGCTGAGGAGACTAAATTCTTGACTGCTGTCGGGGATTGAAAATCCTTTGGCTGCTGCTGGGGAAAGTAAACCCCGACCAATGCTGAGGACTCAAAAATATTTGTTGAAGATGAGGAACTCTTGCTGACTGCTTGGGGGTTAAAGAATCTCTGATTGTTTGAGAAATGAGAAATCCTGGGGCCAATGTTGGGGATTGAAAATCCTTAGTGACTTGTGGGGATTTACAAGGGTTCTGCCAATTTCTACGGGGAATGAGGATCCTTCATGACTTTCCTGGGAGATAAGGAAAAATCTGAAAATCTCTACTGGGGAATTAAAACCTCGGAGGTTTCTGCTTGGAGAAACGGGATCGAGAATCTTTGATCTGCTGGGAGATAACTCTGTGGGGAGAATGTTTACTCGGCCGGTGAAATTAAGAGCTTTGGGTTGTATGCCAAACTACTGGGGAAGTTGGACAGTTCCCACCGGGGGTTGATAGTTGGAAATTTGACTTCGCCGGGGAAGAAGGTTTAGAATACTCTGGCTCCGCTGGGGGATAGGTTTTTCAGGCTCCATTGGGGATCGGGAGTTTGAACTTTGATGGGAACTTTGAAACTTAACTCAGCTGGGGAATCCAGTTTAGAATGTACTGGCTCCGCTGGGGATCCTGAAGCTTAACTCTGCTGGGGACATGTACTCCGAGGTTTTAGCTTTGTTGAGGATCTGAACAAAGTATTGCAGGAGATTTCTTCTGGAATGGCACAAAGATATCTTCTTATACCTTCAACCTATCAGTAATTATCTTTTCTCAATTTCGTTTTATTTGTAAGCAGTGATTATATTCAAATGCATATGCCTATTCAACAAAATATTGGATGTTTTCAAATAAAACATAAGTGTAAAAAGAAAAGAAAGGCAAGCAAATTTCTGCACTTTGAAGTATTTTTGTATTAACTTTTTGTAAATATCTTTGTACAAAGAGACAGACATCCTAGTAAGAGATTGTTGTCGTAAAAATTGAGAAAATTTTTATACAAGAGAAAGATGGCTATGTGTAATAATTCCATGGGGCTCCCATTTTGCTATAGCCTTCACAACTCCAAATATTTCGTCCGTTCGCTGCTTCGTCCGCCGATGACTGGATTGATCAGTAGCTTGGAGTTTTGTTGGTGAAGAGATTGTCCTTAAAGTGATCCGATGAGGCATAATCATACGCTTTAATTCCCTAACTTTTGCCTGGATCGCCCTTTCGGGTTTTCGATCCACCGGGAAACCCTTTTTTGCCCAAGTTGCCCTTTCGGGTTTTCAACTTGCCGGGTGTACATATTTTGTTTTGTTTTATCCCTAATTTTTGCCTGAATCGCCCTTTCGGGTTTTCGATTCACCGGGATACCCATTTTTGCCCAAGTCGCCCTTTCGGGTTTTCAACTTGTCGGGTCATTTATGCGTAGTATCTTTTGACTATGTCTACATTCGCAGGGTGCGGTAAATAGTTGCTGTCCATGGTCGTCAGAATCATTGCCCCACCAGAAAAGATACTCTTGATCACAAATGGTCCTTCGTAAGTAGGAGTCCACTTTCCCCTGGGATCACTTTGCGGTAAGATTATCCGCTTGATTACAAGATCTCCGACTTGATATACTTGACGCCTGACTTTCTTGTTGAAAGCCTTGATCATCCGTTTTTGATACGTTTGACCATGACAAATAACAGTAAGTCGCTTCTCGTCGATCAAGTTAAGTTGATCAAGCCGGGTCTGAATCTAATCGTCTTCACTCAAACTGGCGTCCTTCGTAATCCTCAAGGAAGGAATCTGAACCTCCATGGGCAGAACAACTTCTATGCCGTATACCAAAGAAAATGGAGTTGCCCCTGTTGAAGTACGTGCTGTGGTATGATATCTATGCAGAGCAAACAGTAACATCTCATGCCAGTCCTTATAGGTGACTGTCATCTTTTGAATGATCTTCTTGATATTTTTGTTCGCGGCTTCAACATCACCGTTCATCTTCGGCCGATAGGGAGATGAATTGTGATGATAAATCTTGAATTGTTCGCATAGAGCGGTGATCATAGTGTTATTCAAATTTGTACCGTTATCCGTAATGATTCTGTCGGGGATACCATACCGGCATATGAGGTTTTGCTTGATGAAGCGGGCAACCACATTCTTTGTAATAGAGGCATAGGAAGCTGCTTTGACCCATTTGGTGAAATAATCAATAGCGACCAAGATGAAGCGATGTCCATTGGATGCCGTGGGCTTGATCTCTCCAATCATGTCAATGCCCCACATTGCGAATGACCAAGAAGCTGTCAGAACGTTGAGAGGAACAGGAGGAATATGTACCTTGTCAGCATAGACTTGCCATTTGTGGCAAGTACGGGAATGTTGATGACAATTAGCTTCCATGGTAGACCAGTAGTAGCCTGCCCTTAGAATCTTCTTAGCCATCGTATGTCCGCTCAAATGGGTGCCAAATGTGCCGCTATGTATCTCGGTCATGATCAACTCTGCTTCAGTCTTGTCCACACAACGAAGTAGAACACAATCATGGCTACGCTTATAAAGGATGCCATTGCTTAGGAAGAACTTGGAGGAAAATCTCCTTAAGAACTTTTTGTCATTGACGGAAGCTCCTTCAGGGTATTCTCGAGTCTGGAGATACCTTTTGATTTCATGAAACCAGGGTTATTCCACTACTTCTTCGGTATTAATCTCATGACAGTGCGCAGGTTCGTCCATTCGCTCGATGGTAATTTGGGGAGCCTCGTTATCCCAGTTGAGTTTAAACATGGAAGACATTGTAGCCAGAGCATCGGATAACTGATTTTCTTCTCGCGGGAAATGCTCGAAGGTAATCTGCTCGAAATGAGGCAACAATGTCAAGACATGTTCTTTGTATGGGATAAGATTAGGATGTTTGGTGTCCCACTCTCCTTTGACTTGACTGATAACTAAAGCCGAGTCCCCAAATACGACCAAAGATTTGATTCCCAAGCCTATAGCAGCCTTGAGACCAAAGATGCAAGCTTCATATTCAGCCATGTTGTTGGTACAGCTGAAACAAAGTCGGGCAGTGAAGGGTGTATGGCAGCCTTCCGGAGAAATGAGTACCGCACCGATACCGTTGCCAAGTGCATTTGAAGCACCATCAAAGTACAGGGTCCATCGGGATCCTTGTTCAGGTCCGTCATACGGTCTGTTACCTTCAATGTTGTCCAACGTCATGATGTCCTCGTCAGGGAAGTCGAATCTCATAGATTGGTAATCTTTGACGGCTTGATGAGCTAGATGGTCAGCTAGTACACTCTCCTTTATGGATTTTTGGGTAGTATACTGGATATCATACTCAGTCAGGATCATTTTCCATCTAGCGATTCTTCCAGATAAAGAAGGCTTCTCGAAGATATACTTGATAGGATCCATTTTGGAAATCAGCAGAGTGGTATGAGTCAACATATACTGCCTTAACCGGCGAGCAGCCCATACCAAAGCACAACAAGTTTTCTCGAGCAGTGAGTAGCGAGTCTCACAGTCGGTAAACTTTTTGCTAAGGTAATAAATGGTATGCTCTTTTCGGCCATACTCGTCATGTTGGCCCAACACGCACCCCATTGAGTTATCCAAAACAGTCAGATACATGATTAACGACCTTCCTTCGACGGGTGGCATCAGAATAGGAGGTTTTAATAAATACTCCTTGATCTTATCAAAAGTAATTTGACAATCATTGTTCCATTCAACTACCTGATCTTTCTTCAACAGTTTGAAAATTGGCTCACAGGTAGATGTCAGGTGAGAGATGAACCTCGCGATATAGTTTAAGCGTCCCAAGAATCCTCTAACCTCCTTTTCAGTGCGGGGGCATGCATTTCTTGTATAGCCTTTACTTTAGCTGGATCAACCTCAATGCCTTTGTTGCTGATAATAAATCCCAAAAGTTTACCAGACCTAACTCCAAAAGTGCACTTGCTTGGGTTCAGTCTGAGCTTATACTCCTTCGACCTGGCAAACAACTTTTGCAAATGATCAAGGTGTTCTTCTTCCGTCTGTGATCGGGCTATCATGTCGTCTACGTAGACTTCAATCTCATGATGTATCATATCATGAAACAAAGCTACCATGGCGCGTTGATAGGTTGCCCCTGCATTCTTCAGTCTGAATGGCATCACTTTGTAGCAGAAGGTACCCCATTGCGTGACAAAAGTAGTTTTCTCCATGTCCTCGGGTGCCATTTTGATCTGGTTATAGCCCGAGAATCCGTCCATGAAAGAAAATACTTTGTGCTAAGTTGTATTGTCAACCAAAATGTCGATGTGTGGTAGGGGAAAATCATCTTTAGGGCTAGCCCTATTTAAATCCCGATAGTCCACACACATTCTGACTTTGCCGTCTTTCTTAGGCACGGGCACAATGTTAGCAGCCCATTATGGATAGGAAGTAACAACCAGAAATCCAGCGTTGAATTGCTTCATTACCTCAGCCTTGATCTTCTCAGACATGTCAGGCCTCATTCGGCGGACCTTTTGCTTGATCAGTGGACAATCCTCTCTTGTAGGGAGATGGTGAACCACAATATCTGTGTCCAATCCTGGCATGTCTTCATAAGACCAGGCGAAGATTTCAACATATTCGTTCAACAACTGCACTAAGCGCTCCTTGACACTTAGTTCCAGGTTGGCACCCACTTTTACTTCTTTCCTGTCTTCCTTCGTCCCCAACTTGATGGTTTCTAGCAACTCTTGATGAGGCAGAATAACCCTCTCTTCTTGTTGCAGAAGTCTGGCTAACTCTCCCGGCACTTCATAGTCTTCGTCAACTTCGTACTCAGCATGATTGACCAAGTCTTCAGAGTTATCGAAGGCTAAAACAGAATAGTCACCCATGGAATCCGGAGTGGATGGGTACCTGCATTTGTGAGTGTGGGTGTGTGTAAGGGATAACCATCCTTAAACAAACAAAAATGCAAAAGGAAAGAAAATGAACACAGCAGTTTATGAAAACGTCCAATGATTCATTAAAACATGGCATATGATAATGAAGTAAATCAAACCCTTACAAATGGACCTACATGCCCCGGGCAAGGCATGAGATGAAAATAGTGCACGAACTGTTTTAGTTATTACAGACCAACAAATAGGAAATTATTCAAAGATAAAATTACTGGTTGATAAAGGTGATGGGAATAAAATCCTTTGCTTCCTAGTTGCTCAAACCCCCTTCGACGGTCGGAAAGATCCAATCCCCAAAGTGGCCCTCTTCATCCTCATCTTCAACAACATTAATTCTGTGGTGAGTGATCCTTACAGGTGGCCCTCCAGTCTTGGAACGACGCATAGCCTTCTGTCCTGCAGCTGTAAACCCTAGTCCAAATTTGTCCGTCTTATGGGGAAAATCAGGCAATTGCCCCCATACTGTACTCTTCCCTTCTTTGATCACCGCCTCTGCGTCCTTGAGAGATGTCATCCTAGGCACATGCTTGGGAATGATAGGTACCTCAACCATTGTCTTTGCAACTGCTATCTCAGGAGAAACTTCCTCAAAATGTTGGAAAGGCGTTTCAATGAACTCGCCATCCAACTCCACATAACGGAAGGAGTTGAGATGACTTATCATGTACTCTTCCTCGCCGTGCACTGTTATAATCTTACCCTTCACAGGATATTTCAGCATTTGGTGCAAAGAGGAGGTAACTGCCCCGACATAATGGATCCACGGTCTTCCTAACAAACACGAATATGACGGACGGATGTCCATCACATAAAAGGTGGAGTTGAAAACTTCTGTGCCTACTTTGATAGGAATATCAACCTCGCCATGAACCATTCTTTTGGACCCATCAAAGGCCCTAACAACGATGTTACTAGGTTTGAGGGTCAATCCTTCGCAATCCAAACGGTCTAAAGCTTTCTTCGGGCAATACATTCAAGGAAGAACCAGTATCGACTAAGACGTGGGCGAGGGTGGTTCCCCTGCATTCAACTGAAACATGTAACACGTCGTTGTGTTTCCTTCCTTTGGGAGTCAAGTCAGCATCGGAAAAGCCAAGGCCATTATCAGCAGTAAGACTGGCCACACACTCTTGAAACTGGTCAGCCGAAGTCTCTTGGGGTACATGTGCCGCCTTTAGAAATTTTATTAAGGCCTTAGCATGTGCCTCAGAGCAGAGAAGAAGAGCTTCCCTAACTGTTCCACGACGTCATAGTCACTCTTTCTGATTATTTTCAAGATTTCATCCATTTCTTTCTGGGTGGTTTCGGGGATAACCACAGCATGAGCCTTCGTCCTAACAGGCTCTTCCAGTATCCCCTTACCCTTATCGGTATTATCAACAAATGGTCTTACTTCAAGAGTATCCAATTCTTCAACTATCGGGTCTCGCACAGATGACTTAACAGGTGCAGAAGCTTTCGAGGGTCCAAAAACTGCTCGGGGGGGAGCAATCTCCGGAGAAAAGATCCGGCCGCTGCTGGTTATCTTGCTTGTACCCATAATGTTCCCTATATCAGGGTCTTCTTCTTCAGAAATCTCTTGGACTGTTTCAATCTGTTTGATACCATGATAGAAGATTTCTCCTCCATAGTTCCATGGTATCGTTTTGCTAGATTGATACGGGACAGGTCCCGACATGGTGATTTTTAATGGTACAAATTTAGGGTCGGACGTAATCCTGACAGGCCTTTTGCAAGCCTTGGGAGGATTGTAGGAAATGGTTATGATTGCAATATCGTTGGTTGAAGTAGCAAAAGTAGTAGGAGTAATAGGAGTATCAACAGGGTTTTTTTGGAAGAGTATCTCTTGGGTATCCATCAGGCGTTGGACACCTGATTTCAACATTGGGCAGTCAGCTCGTATGTTCAAACAAAAGTAACAGTCCTTCCCGCAGCCTGGGAATATCCCGGCTCTCATCAAATCCTCTTTAATCACTAGTAACAGAGTCAACAGATCAGCAACATCAGTAACGTGAAGGTCTTCCATAACGGCATGAACATTATGGCCGTGCTTGGGCATCGGAGCAAATATCACATTGGGCTTCTCAGGAGCATCAAATTCTACTTCCCTGGCATCAATCAGGTCCTGGATTTTGTTCTTAAGCGCCCAATAATTATTTGTATCATGCCCAACACTGTCAGAGTGGTAAGCACACTTGGCATTGGAGTAGTAGTATGGAGAGGAGGTATTAGGGTTCTTTGGTGCTTCCTTCAAACTGGTCAGATTCAGCTTTAACAAATGAGGGAGTACTTGAGTGGGCATCATGTTGATTCGAGTGAACTGCCGTTGTGGCCTTTCTACCCGTTGTTGATTAGGTCTTGACTGATTACTGCGAGGTTGATCATTTGAAGAGTTTTGAATCATCACAGCCCCTACAGTTGGCCGACGCTCGGTTCTTCCATGACTTTTCTGAGAGTAACCAGCAGAGGCTTCCTTCTTAGCCGGGAAGGCTTTCTTAACAGCAGTGGACACAGAAGTATCTTTCTGAATCTTACCACTTTTAATACCGGCCTCGACCCTTTCGCCGGTTAAAATTAGTTCAGTGAATCCTGCGGAAGAACTCCCAATTAAATGATTGAAGAAAGGGCCCGACAGGGTCCCCAGAAACATGTCAACTAACTCCCTATCTGACAAAGGTGGCTGCACCCTTCCAGCCAGATCACGCCACTTTTGGGAATACTCTTTAAACCCTTCATTGGAAGCCATTCCCATACTTTGTAGCTGAGTACGAGTGGGCGCCAAATCAACATTGTATTGGTATTGACGGTAAAATGCAGCAGCTAAGTCTTCCTAATTGTGAACCTCTGATCTTTCGAGTTGGTAGAACCAATCCAATTGTGTGCCTGAAAAAATGTCTTGAAACAAATGTACCTAGAGGTCTTTATCAGATGAGTGGGGTTGGATCTTTCTGACATACGATCTCAGATGCATTTTCGGACACGACAGACCGTCATACTTAGCAAATGTTGGTACTTTGAATTTGGGAGGGATGACGATCCCAACGACCAACCTTAGTTCTTCAAAATCTAAACCAGGTACCCTCTGCAACTCCATGGCTGCCAATCTATCCTCAAGATTTTTATATTTATCATCCTCCGGGGGATATTGTTGTTCGGAGTAATCTTCGTCTTCTTCCTCTTCCTCCTCTTCAACTTCAGATTCAGACGGTACCGCAAACTCTTTTCCTTTACCATCCCCTTCATCCGACGTTGAGGGGAACTCGAGAAATTTTCTAGCATTGCTTTCAAACCTTCTTCCAAAAGTGGCTACTCCGGGCCTCTTATTCTTTTTCTCCTTATTCTTCTCCAACAGTGCTTCGAGGTCCTATTGACCATTTGCTAAGGTCATGAGGAGTTGCTGAAATTGAGAATTCTGCGCTTGCAGATCCTTAACCGTCTGCTCCAAATCCATCTTGCTGAAATAAACAGCAGAAAGATAAGGAAACCTGGTGTGAAGACCTGTTTATGCATATGATGAATGGTATGTTATTCATGTAATGCATTCAAGGATTCAGAAATTCAAATTTATTGCAAACAAAAAGGAACACACGTCATATTAAGAAGAAATTGTTAGTACATAAGTGCCTCATGGGCAAAATATTACAAAATTCTTAATGTAAAAATACATTGCGCATCCTCTTTGGTGCGATGTAAGTGTTGAGAGTTTTCTCCTTATGAAGTCGGCGGATAAGCTCCAAAACCTTCTTCTCACTGGCGTAGAAGCTAGCTTCAAAAGTATTCTGTTCTTCCTTGAGTTGGATCCAACTCTTTTGCATTTCTTCCCATGATGTTGGCATGTCAGGATGTAGGATGGTGTATGGAACCTCTCCTTCCATATCAGGCTCTTTGATCAAGGGGAGAATGTGAGGGTATGGCATCATAAGATTCTGGGCACGGGTTCGCACCCACTTGAGGTAAGGCTCAAGGGGGATGGAATTTTTGTGCCCCAGTGTCTTACTATCCACCTTGTTGGGAATCCTCCAAGCTCTGATGAACCTTTGTCGAAGTCCTTGCACATCGTTGTCGAAGTCAAAAACTAGGTCAGGAATCAGCATGTCATGAGGGCCATCCCTCCGAGCATATCCAAACTATCTTAGAGCTAAACAAGGGTTATAGGTAATGCCTCCCCTAATGCCAAGTAGTGGGACATTAGGGAATTCCCCACAACGATCAATGATGATGAGGGTCATTAATCGTTGCGACCACCTTAAACCCTGATCATTCTTCAAAACTGATTGTGGAAGGTTAGAAATAAACCACCTTGCTAGGAGAGGAGTACAACACATGAGAACACCTCTTTTCCTCACTGTTCGTGTGTAAAATGAGTGTAGGATGTCCCCAAGCAATGTAAGTACAGGATTCCTGGATATGAAGATCTTGACAGCATTCACATCTATAAGTTGATCAGGGTTTGGGAACAAGACCAACCCATAGATAAGGAGTGCCACAATTTCTTCAAAGGCTTACAGATCAAGAGAATTCCAGCAGTCTTGTGCCTTATCAAACATAAACTTTGCCAAGAAACCCTTGACACCACTTCTGGTTTCCCAATGTCCCTTGATGTCAGATGGTTGCAAGTGTAATGCTTGAGAAACATCTTTAGGCTTTGGTTCTTTTTCCGTACCGTTGTAGGGTAGTTGATGTAGAATAGGAATTCTCAGGAGTTGAGAAAATTCCTCCAAAGTAGGCACCAATTGGTAATCAGGGAATGTGAAATAGTGGTGTAGGGGATCAAAGAACTGGAAGAGAACTTTCACCATGTCTTCTTCAATGTTGGAGTTGACCAAGTTGAGAAGTCTACCATGTCTTTCACTGAAGAGAGAATTCTATGGAATCCTGGAAGTGAGTTCCTTGAGTTGAGGAGGGATTCTCACAAGGTTGACTTGAATTGTTTTCCTGCGAAGATATTCCATGACCTACAAAACAAGAACAAAGATGAAGATCCAAACCCTTGAAATGGTTAGTGGATGCACATGATGCTTTATGATGTTCATGATGTATGCATAAACACATGTACAAGCAAGTCACACAAAACCCTAGTTTCAAGCTTGCATGAGGTTTCATAGGTAAGTACCCTCTTGAGTTTAGTTGGCTCAAACCTGTCCTATAAATAGTAACCGGGTTCTAAGGAGCTCAATATCACTGGATTATTTTTTATGTTCATTATTTTGGTTTAGCCACTTAACTAGCGACCAAAATATTCCAAGAAAACAATCTTCAATGAGTGTAGTATCGAGTATCTACCAACTTCGGACTGCACCAAAGCCGGTCATCTCACTACTCCTAATAAAAGGCCAAGATGGTCAAGTAAGGTTCTAAGAGTTCATTAGTGCTTCATGACATCACTCAGCGGCCCCGTATTCTCTTTGATTGACTCAAAGGCTACCGGTACTCACAAATATGTCGCACTAATATAGCTATTGCTTCAACCATGTCGGTATACCCTGCACAGTTTCCACAACGTGTTGCTATTTACCTATGAATATTTCCCCAAATCCGGGTGGAGGATTTCAAGCCCAAACAAGAGAACCAAATATAAAGCAATCAAAACAAACAATAATCATGCAAAGGGTGATCTAAGCCCTAAGGTTACTCCTCTTTTAAAGTTCTCCCCAACAGAGTCGCCAGTTCTGTGATACGGTGGGAGAACTGACTTGGTATTTGCGTTTTGTGTTCGCAAATGTTTCGGTTTAGTAAGAGTCGCCACCGACTTTTTATTTTATCCTAAGGAAAGGTCAAAAAGCACAGGAAAGACCTTTGAGATGTTTTCTTGGGTTCGGGGAGTAGATTATAGAAAGGGAAGGTATTAGCACCCTTTCTATCCATGGTTATCCATGGGCTCTTAGTTACTTGCTTAGATCACTTGCTTTGCTTTTCAATTGTTTGAAATGGTGCTTTGTGTGTGGTTTTGAAAGATGTTTTGAAAAGAGGCCATCATTGTGGCAACCTTTGTAATGATTCTTGTTTGAATGTATACAAAGGTGTTTTTGTCTTTTGAAAGTTTTCAATGTTTGAAAGTAGAGTTTTGAAATTGTGTTGTGAAGTGTGTTTTGAAGATAGCAAGGATGTTTTTGCAAGTTTTGATCAAGTAACTAAGAGTTGTCTACCCTATTTTACTCAAAGATCTTTCTTATGTATTTAACCCTTTTGATAGTGTTGTTTCACCACTATGTTTGATAAACAACCTTGTGTTAGGATGTTAAACGGGACAGACGCGGGTCATCGTATAGACCATGATAGCAATAGTGTCAAGTATTTTTGGCAATTTTCTTGAGGGACTTGATCATTTTGTTTAGGCAACTCAGATAGCGTCATCGAGGGACTATGATCTTTTGTTTTTGTTTTTGTTTGCCAAAGTACTTGACATGCATACCATGCCCATTTTTGAAGGCAACAAGTGGATTGAAACCCTAGGGGTGCAAGTGTGCATTGTGTTTGTTTTTCATGCATTTTTATCTTTGATTAGGTCAAACTATTTGTTGGTTTTGATTTTTGCATACAAACCCTAAGTCTAATCATGGCATAATTGAAAGCATTTAAAGGTGCGAGAATTTAAATTCTACACTATTACAACATGATATAGGGAGGGGGATACAAATTTGAATTGGGGATTATTTTGCAAGAAACATAAACCCTAAATTATTACAACCAAATTGAATGTGTAAGGCAACACTATTTAAATATACAATATTTAAATAAATATAATAAATAAACATTAAATAAAATGTATTATGCAAAAAAGTTTTTATTTATTTATGTACGCAAAAAGTATTTTTTATGTAAAGAAATGTAAAGAAATAGGTAAAAAGTTAATTTTATTTATTTTTGTTTTTAGAGCCAAAAACCCTAATTTCTTAAATAAATAGTATTATTTATTATTTATATACAATAATGCATCAATTTGTACATACATATATGTATATATATATACATATATATATATATATATATATATGTATATATATATATATATATATATATATATATATATACATATATATATATATATATATATATATGTATATATATATATATATATATATATATATATATATATATATATATATATATATATATATATATATATATATATATATAATATATATA